>JALIGU010000002.1:27933216-29163529 GCA_023053565.1 Aquilegia eximia
TTAATTTTTCAGATAGAAGCTTCGTTTCATTAATCGTCAAACCAATAATAATAATAATAATAATAATAATAATAATAATAATAAAAGACCTGATCAACATGTAGATAAACTACATTGTTAGTTAAATCCAAGAGGAGAATGCCCTTTTTACAGACTGAAATTCTCCTACCTCTCCTTCCCCCTGAAAACCCCAATCATAATGACACCCGATATTTAACAAAGAGCTATCCAAAAAATTAAGCTTACCCCATCAAAAATTGTTATTAATTAAAAACACCCAATATGATAAGAGTTACCCAATTTTTTTCTTTTTTTTTTCTTTCTCTTCAATCTCTTCCTCATTCTCTCAACAAAATTTCTCCATATTCAAAATTTGATCTTCAAACATTTAAGTAAATTAAATGTTCAAACGAAAAGCCTAAAATATTCAACTTGTTAATTTCTCTTTTAATTTTTAGGTCAAATAACATTGAGTTAAACGTTAAACAAATTTTTTTTGAACTTAACATAAGAAGAAACAACATTAATTTCTTCATATAATAGTGGTCTTCATCTATATTAAAGTATTTTATTGTCTCTTACAAATTTACCATGGTGGTAAAGAATAGAATTATATTGCATTTAAGATTTTGGTAAACAAGAAGGTAATGATTTGGGTTTTTGTTAATGGAGTAGACGAAAAGAAAAAGTAGAGAAGAGAGCCAACGAAAAACAATGAAAAAAAAACCAAAATTTTCTAATAAGTTCTTAATTTAAACAGATGTGTGGCTCTTAGTAAAAATAGTATATAATTTTTTTGGGGTGCTTTTAATATGTTGGATAGCTCTTTGTAAAAAGCCGAGTGTCAATATGATTTTCAAAGATAAATAACACACAATATTTTTAGCTTAGTAAAACCCTGGAGAGGGAAACGTCCACGGTTACCTCGATATAGTTCAGTTTCTTGCCACGTATGTTTTAATATCTGCCACTGCTAAAGTCCGTTGCTAACATTGGCACTGGCCCGGTCCGTGGCAAAGCCAATCGCCTAGCCGTGCCAAAATCCGGAGAGGCACAAACACAAATTGATGTTAAACCTTGAAACCAATGCCGGCTTCAATCCGGAGAGGGAAACGTCTACGGTTACCTCGATCAGTAACAAATCAATCCGCTATGTTGCAAGAGATTACAAACCTATCAAGCACTACTGCATACATCTGCTACTTGACAATACTAATACGTACCCTTGGATTTCACCGGAGAATCTTGATAACCTCACAAGGATACTCAACTTCTTGATGACCACACAAGAAGACTCGAAGTCTAAAAAGTATATCGCTCTTTTAGTATCTATCCCTTGATAGTCACACAAGGAGATCGCGAAGCCAATATGCACTCACAAAGGAATATGGATTATATTGGGGGGAAGGAAGAATCAAGAAGAAGAAGAAGAAGAAAGATAAAAGGTTTTCCCTTGACAAACAAACACTCTCAAGAGAAAAAAAGATGGTTGGATGAGAGTTAGGTTTTCTAATGAGTAAACTTATTTATATGGATTTTAAAAAAAAGGAAAGAAAAGTGAAGTACGAAACACTTATTGGAAGAATTTCGTTCGAACCAAATCCCAATTTCTACATAAGGGTAAATAACTTGGAACAATTTAGTTCGAACGTAAAAGTTACGTTTGAACCAAATTTTGTCAGACTGGAAACTGAGAAATCTGTGACACAAGATGATGAAGGAAAGAATGAGAAATGACACACATATCAAGGTTCAACCTAATAATGAAGTTCGGGCGAGATAGCCGATGTCACAAACACAAATTGATGTTAAACCTTGAAACCAATGCCGGTTTCAATCCGGAGAGGGAAACGTCTACGGTTACCTCGATCAGTAACAAATCCATCCACTATGTTGCAAGAGATTACAAGCCTATCAAGCACTACTGCATACACCTGCTACTTGACAATACCGACTATCTCTAATACCCTTGGACTTCACCGGAGAATCTTATAACCTCACAAGGATACTCAACTTCTTGATGACCACACAAGAAGACTCGAAGTGTAAAAAGTATATCGCTCTTTTAGCATCCCTTGATAGTCACACAGTCACACAAGGAGATCGCGAAGCCAATATGCACTCACAAAGGAATATGGATTATATTGGGGGGAAGGAAGAATCAAGAAGAAGAAGAAGAAGAAGAAGATAGAAGAAGAAAGATAAATAAAAGGTTTTCCCTTGACAAACAAACACTCTCAAGAGAAGAAAAGACGGCTGGACGAGAGTTAGGTTTTCTAATGAGTGAACTTATTTATATGGATTTTAGAAAAAGGAAAGAAAAGTGAAGTACGAAACACTTATTGGAGGAATTTCGTTCGAACCAAATCCCAATTTCTACATAAGGGTAAATAACCTGGAACAATTTAGTTCGAACGTAAAAGTTACGTTTGAACCAAATTTTGTCAGACTAGAAACTGAGAAATTTGTGACACAAGATGATGAAGGAAAGAATGAGAAATGACACACATACCAAGGTTTGACCTAATAATGAAATTCGGGCGAGATAGCCAATGTCACAAACACGAATTGATGTTAAACCTTGAAACCAATGCCGGTTTCAACCCCCCCACCCCACCCTACTATCACTTAAGAGCGTAAAGGTGTTATTATGCAGGTGCTAGTTGGGCTCAATTGGTAAAACCACTGGGTGATGATACCAGAGGTTTGAGGTTCAAATCCCGCCAGCGTTACCGATTATACCGAGTTACTGATCTCCCTAAAAACAGGCTTACCAAACAATTTTTGCCTACTAAAAAAAAGGTGTTATTATGGATACCATCAAATAATACATTAAAAATATAAGAAAATACTATCAGCAATATCGCAGAAATCCAGCTTCAGTACAATAGTAACCTATGACCTTATCTCAGCCATTGTACCAACATTAAAATGGTAACCCATGATTGCAGCATCATATTCCCACTCCATCTCAACAGTTCTAGACCCTGCCGCAGTGAAAACGCAACAGTCTCATCCCTGTTATCGATGTCTCCAGATGCCTGCATGTTGTGCGCAGTGGAAACTAATGCCCAAATAAGATAATTGAACTAATGTATGAAAATAAAACAAAACGACAAAATCAAACAAGCAACCACACAAGACACAAAATATGCGTGGTTCGGCAATATGCCTCCGTCCACGGGGAGAAAGGATGATGTTTTTCTTATCGAGACAATTGTGCAAGCCCTCACAAAGAAAACCGAGGTCTTCTTCCTCACAAAAATTCTCAAACTCTCTAATGGCTTCTCACAATCTCTCTCTTAGAAAACTTAGCTTTTTTCCACTTCTATTTGGCTTTATAACATAGCCTTACAATAGACCACGAATTGGGCTTAAACAGGCCCATATAGCACAAAAGCAAAGGAGGACGTACGTACGTCGAACGAACGTTCGTACATCAAACCACGAAGAAGGTATTTGTGATACGGGACGTACGTACGCCCTAACTACGTACATACGTTCCTGAACTATACCATCAAGGTACGTACGTCGGATACACGTTCGTACGTTCTTTGATCCACAAGTTATCTGTGATGCTGAACGTACGTACGCCCTAAATGCGTACGTACGTTCCTGAACAGAAATCTTCCCTTCGTCCTTTGTTTTCACAAAAAACCCAACAATTCTCCACCTCGGCGAAGATTCAATAAATCTAAGCCGACACCAAGAATAACACAAGTCACAAACTCCCACACATGTCCAGAAAGACCACCTCGGCTGCACCACCTCATGGTTGCCTACGTACCCTTCTGCTAAGGGATCAAGCCATCGTAGTTCACTTCAAGATATACTATCAACTCGAAGGAAGAATATGGACCAAATCTAGGCAATGATAGAACTTAGTCCCTGAAACCACTTTAGTCAACATGTCAGCCGGATTATTGCTAGTATGAATCTTCTTCAATAAAATCTCACCATCTACAATAATGTCTCTGACAAAGTGATGTCTTACATCAATGTGCTTTGTACGAGCATGATAAACTGAGTTCTTTGCTAGATTTATGGCACTTTGATTATCTCAATAAACCATAAGCTGATCCTGCACAATACCCAAGTTTTTCAACATACCTCGTAACCAAATGGCTTCCATAAAGGCTCCAGTCACAGCCATATATTCAGCTTCTGTCGAAGACAAAGCAACAAGAGATTGTAATGTAGACCGCCAACTAATAGGACCACCTGCCAATGTAAAAACATATCCAGTAGTAGACCGACGTCTCTCTATTTGACCATCATAATCAGCATCCACATAACCAACACAAAACTGATTCAAATCCCTTCCCTTCTGAAATAGTAAACCAACCTCCACACTACCTTGAATGTAGCGTAAGATCCATTTCACAGCTTCCCAATGTTTCTCACCAGGATTATGCATGTACCTACTGACAGTGCCAACTGCATGCCCAATGTCGGGCCTTGTACATACCATCGCAAACATCAAGCTACCAACCGCACTTGCATATGGATAACGTGTCATGTAAGCACGTTCCCTATCAGAATTAGGAGACATAGAAGCATTCAAGTTAAAATCTTTTGAGAGAGGAATACTCACAATTGTACCAATCTCATATTGGTTAAATCTCTGTAGCACCTTTTGTAGATAGGCCTATTGAGATAACCACAATCTTCCATGATCTCGTTCCCTCTGAATTTCCATGCCAAGTATCTTTCTCGCATCACCAAGATCTTTCATCTCAAACTCCATAGACATAGTCTTTTTCAACTTGTCTATCTCCACATTGCTTTTAGAGGCTATGAGCATGTCATCAACATATAAAAGCAAATAGATAAAAGAACCATCACATACCTTGGAAAAATAGACACAAGGATCATATGGACTTCTCGTGTACCCTTGCCCAAGCATAAACCGAGTAAACCGCTTGTACCATTGTCTTGGAGATTGCTTCAACCCATACAACAATTTCTTCAATTTACACACCAACTTGTCATTACCCGCATCTTTATACCCACTCGGCTGAGTCATATAGATCTCCTCATCTAGCTCACCATGTAGAAAAACAGTTTTCACATCAAGTTGAGCTAACTCCAAATCAAATTGTGCTACCAAGGCCAATAGGATGCGAATGGAGGAATGTTTCACAACCGGAGAAAAAATTTCATTATAATCAATTCCCTCCTTATGAGCATAGCCTTTTGCCACCAATCTTGCTTTGAAGCGTACATTTTCACCAGGAGATCCATCCTTCTTAGTGTAAACCCATTTGCACCCGATTGCTTTCTTTCCCTTAGGCAACTCCATGAGTTCTCAAGTTTCATTCTTATGAAGAGATTTCATCTCTTCATCCATGGATTTCTTCCACCTTTCATAATCACAACTTTGCAATGCTTCACGAAAAGTTTCTGGAATACCCTCATCAACAACCGAAAGTGCATAAGCTACCATATCATCAGTAAGCCGTTTAGGAACACCGACATTTCTCTTGAATAATCTGGATGCGATTGGACCCTCATCAGTAGAGTCCACATGTACTGTATCATCAACCGTCTCATCATCACTCTCATTATCTGTCATGTCATCAGAATCTGTAACACTAGAAACCTCAATACTTGGAACCATCATATTAGACGTCTTTAAAGATACAGAACCACCTGGGACACGTGGAGATATCTCAGTCTCCACCCACTGCGAAACCTCTTTGGCCTTGCTCTCTACCTGCTGAGAGCTCTTAGACTTCAACATAGAAGCCTCATCAAATGTCACATCTCTGCTTAGAATAGTTTTCTTCAATTCTGGATCTCATAGCTTATAACCTTTTACTCCACTTTGTAGACCCATAAATAAAGACCTCTTTGCACGAGGATCCAACTTACTCTCTCGGACATGATAGTAAGCTGGACACCCAAATACATGAAGAAAACAATAGTCTGAAGCAGACTTACCAGACCAAACCTCCATAGGAGTTTTGCCATCAATCGCAGTCAAAGGCAACCTGTTAATAAGGTGACAGGCATACACAATAGCCTCAGCCCAAAACACTTTCCCTAACCCAGCATTAGACAACATACACTGAACTCTCTCCAGTAAAGTTTGATTTATCCGTTCTGCCACCCCATTTTGCTGCTGTGTCTCTCTTACAGTGAAATGGCGTTGAATACCCTCATCCTGAAATACTTGCAAGAAGGGATTATTTTCGTTCTCTCCACCATTATCTGAGCAAAGTACCTTGATCTTTCTGCCAATTCGGGTTTCATCTAACTTCTTCCATATCATGAAAATTTTTAGGACTTCATCTTTGCTCTTCATGGTGTACACCCATACACGCCTAGAAAAATCATCAACAAAAGACACAAAATAATGCTTACCTCCCCAAGATGCATTCTTGGTAGGCCCCCAGACATCCGTGTGAACATAATCAAGAGCTCCACTAGTATTGTGGATAGTCGTGCCAAACTTTACTCTTGTCTGCTTGCCCAGAATGCAATGTTCATAGAATTCTAATTTACAGGCGATATCACCCTTTAACAACCCTTTCTTTATCAATCTTTGCAAGGATTTTTCACCAGTATGCGCCAACCGCATAGGCCACAATCGCGTAGTCTCTCTAGCAATCTTTGATGTAACCTCAGACACGGCCACATCACCAGTAATTGTACTACCTTGAAGGAAGTACAAGTTCCTTTGATACCCTTGAGTAAAATTATTGCACCAGCCACAACCTTTAGAACGCCATGTTCAAGTACCACCTTATAACCATTGGCTTCTAAAATACCAACCGAGATGAGATTTTTCTTCATGTCAGGAACATATCTAACATTCTGCAGGTTCCTTATAATTCCATCAAACATCTTCAGGCGAATGGTACCTATACCCATTATGTGACAGGGTTGATCATTCCCCATCACCACTACACCATTCTCCTGCTCCTTAAAATTAATGAACCATTCCCTTATAGGACATATATGATAAGAAGCAGCACAATCTAAGATCCATTCATTACCACTAGTATAACAAACCATTGATGAAACGGATAAAGAATAATCAGAACCTTCATCATCATCGTTAGTATCACATGCAACATTTACCTCAGAGTTTTTCTTCTTATCTTTTGCCTTGGCTTTAGGACAGTCTTTCTTCCAATGCCCTTTCTCATGGCAAAAGGAGCATTCGTCCTTTGCTAGAGCTCGACCTCTCGACTTTGACCGATCTTTTCCTCTACCACCTTGGCCTTTCCTATCATTAGACCTTCCTCTTGCCACCAAGACCTCGGGTGCAGAGCCCTTGGACTCTTCTTTGTCCTTCTTGATACACGCATGAGTTAACAACGCTGCAGAAATCTCACCATATACAAATTTTTCTTTCCCATATGTGAGTGTGATAGCCAAGTGTTCATATTCGTCAGGTAACGAATTTAAGAGACACACTGCCTTGCTTTCATCACTCACATTTGCTCCTAGATTCACCAAGTCAGCAATTAGCTTGGTAAAATCATTAAGATGCTCCGCCATGGAAATACCTCTTCTCATATCTATTCGATAAAACTTTCGAAGTAGATAGTTTTTATTGTGGATAGTCTTTGTCATGTACTTCTCCTCCAATTTTCGCCACATCTCCTTTACAGAAGCATCATTCATCACAAAATATTTAATGTCTTGTGCAAAACACGATCTTATAATTCCACAAGCTCGTTTGTTCATCTTCTTCCAATCCTTCTCTTCCACACCTTCTGGCTTATTCTCCAGAACATCTTCTAGGTCTTGTTGACATAGAGCATCCATTACCTCACACCTCCACATACCAAAGTTATTGGTGCCGGTAAACTTCTCTACATCAATCTTTGCTTGATGGAAAACCATTGTCTTGATTTCCCCCTTCGAATCCTTCGAATCCTTCGAATTCAATTCTTTTGCCATCTTTCCACCAACTTTCATGCACTAACCAATCACCAAACGAAGGTAAACAAATCTGAAATTCACACCGGAATTTCAACAAACACCTTCTAGACGCTCAAGGTTTAACCGAGGCTCTGATGCCACTTGTTGTGCGCAGCGGAAACTAATGCACAAATAAGATGATTGAACTAATGTATGAAAATAAAATAAAACGACAAAATAAAACAAGCAACCACACAAGACACAAGATATACGTGGTTCGACAATATGCCTATGTCCACGGGGAGAAAGGATAATGTTTTTCTTATCGAGACAATTGTACAAGCCTTCACAAAGAAAACCGAAGTCTTCTTCCTCACAAAAGTTCACAAACTCTCTAATGGCTTCTCACAATCTCTCTTAGAAAACTTAGGTTTTTTCCACTTCTATTTGGCTTTATAACATAGCCTTACAATAGACCACGAATTGGGCTTAAACAGGCCCATATAACACAAAAGCAAAGGAGGACGTACGTACGTCGAACGAATGTTCGTACATCAAACCACGAAGAAGGTATTTGTGATACGGGACGTACGTACGCCCTAACTACGTACATACGTTCCTGAACTATACCATCAACGTACGTACGTCGGATACACGTTCGTACGTTCTTTGATCCACAAGTTATCTGTGATGCTGAACGTACGTACGCCCTAACTGCGTACATACGTTCCTGAAGAGAAATCTTCCCTTCGTCCTTTGTTTTCACAAAAATCCCAACACTGCACACTTCCAATGTACCCCCCCAGACTCTGCATTATCAGAACATTCCTAGCTAGTTTAATAACAGATCAAAGAAATTGAATTTGTCACTAAACTTCATGGACTTGGCATCCATATTCAACCAGAGCCATATCAGACCCTTGAATCTTTTGACTTCCTAGCTTGCATACAATCACGGCCAGATAACTGATGATCGATTGCATCGTTTTGGAGTGTCCATACGGCCCAAACCATTCAGGTGTGGAATTGGAGAAAGGCACAACCAAATGGGACACCAATGTTATTTCCATCTTGCTCTTTTGATCTGCATGAACAATTTTTAACTTGATTCTAAATAGTTATCTCAAAGGTCCAATACCAAGAATTTTAATTTGGATGTAGAAGTCTCACCTCATAATTTTCCTTATATTTTATGAACAATTCCTGAATTTTCTATTCCACAACAATGGCACAATGCACAGACCTGCGATCCATTGTCTACTGAGTTCAATAGCCGTAATGTGGGTGTGCCAAAATTTTATACACTTGTTGCTACCAGCCTACCACCTCCAACCCAAGCGGCGGATTAGCCTGGAATGGACATCAGAAATGGGATCAGTTTTCTAGAATTCACTACAATTGCCAAATGGTTTTGAGCATCAGCCAAAACAAAGTTCTTTGTAGGTGCCAGTTGGGCTCAACTGGTAAAACCTTTGGGTGATGATACCAGAGGTCTGGGGTTTGAATCCCGCCAGCATTACCGAGTTACTGATCTCATTAAAAACAGGCTTACCAGAACATTTTTTTTTTTTTTTTGCGAATGAGCTTGTGGCTCAATGGTAGCACCCCTCTCACAAAGTGAAGAGGTTGTGGGTTCGAAACACGTCAACAAATGATTGTTGATATAGGTTTCCACACGTAATTTAAAAGGGTAAGGGTCCCCTCAACCCTGCTTGCCAATAAAAAAAAAAAAAAAATTCTCTTATCACAGCTGGTGTGCATGCAGTCTATCAAGTGCAGGTTTCCTGATAAGAAATGAATGAAAGAAAATACCGAAGAAACTAACCTTTGTCTCCTTGTAAAATTCTTTTTATTTATTTTACTTTTTTTTTACAAGAAAAACTAACCTTTGTCCATGTTAGAAGTTGTATATTATTCAGAATTTTGACAAAGTTTATTTTAAATTAAGATAGTCAGAAAGGTCCAGTAAGGAACTTAGGAGAGTTAAATGAACAAGGGAGTTCATGTTCTAAACGAAACATCACTTTAGGGTCTGTTTGATTCAGACCGGTAAATCGTTTTCCGGTAAAACAGGGGGACATCGGTGGAACAAGGTGAAGATTCGAGAAGAAGGGAGATAGACACACGGAAGGGGTTCTAAATTCTCTTCCTTACTTTTGCGAAATTACCATTTTGTCCACAAAAACTTATTTCCCGGGAAACAGATTTCCAAATCAAACAGACCCTAGTGTTTTTATGTATTGCAGTATCTGTGTGCAAATAAAAAGACTAGAGGAGTTATAGTACAGGCTACAATAGGCTGTTTTCAAATCACTGACTGCAGTACGAAGTTTGTGGTAGAGCTTTCGGAATAATTGACAAGCGCATTGAATTGATGTTCACAGAAATGTAGGCTGAATGAAAATCCTTCTGGAGTGTGCAAAAAGGTGCTGAAAAGGTTTGACCCAGCAGTCAGCACATGTACAATTTTTTTTTTCCTCTGTGGTGATCTTTCCTCTGGAACCTGTGAGGCCAATAAAAAATTTCCACGTGTCTATAAAATTAGTTGAGTTACTTTTTAAATTCCGCTAGGCGGGGTTCATAACTCTGAAGAAGCTGTAAGTTGTAACATGAGATGACTAGAACAATAGTTTTAACGAGAGGGATGCACACAAAGGAGGAGCCTGAATGTTTTTGAGCTGGAAAATATTCTACGGCATTTTTACCTGTCATAAAATACCAGTTCTTTGAGCTGGAAAAACTATTTAGAACAACTGTGCCTGGCAGCTATACTTGCTGGGAATATATGCTATTTTTAGCCAAATGTTATGGCACCATGCTAACTGTGTAGCCAAATATAGAGAATACACAGAAGCTTTCTTAGAGGATATGATCTGTTGTCTGTTGTTGCATTCATTACAAAAGGGAGAAGAAAGTTGGGTGTAATTCATTGATTCACATTCATTTCTTTACAAATTCTAGATGGGGGACTTACAGAAGCAGGTGAAAGAGAAGGCCAAAAAATTCGAAAAGGCTGTCAAGAAGTATGGAAAGATATATGGAACCAAGGTTGTTGTTGTCTGCAAGAAGGGATGGGGCAAACTTCGAAAGCAGGTTAAGCAGCTCAAGAAATAATATGAAGACGATAATGTAGATGGTTTTTTTTTTTTTTTTTTTTTTTATCAAGTCCCGTCATGTAATGTAATAATTTTCAAGACAAAGCCTACAGTTTATGCCACATTAACTCAATTAAGGGTTCAACTTCTACAACATTAATAAAACAGAACATACTGAGTTACTGACTGATGATTTTGTTTCTCGATCTGTTCTTCGTTCTTCAGTTTATTCTTTACTCTTCATTCAAATGAACTGTCTAAACAAACCTTATGTCAAAATTTACCCTGTTAGGATTTTTCGGTGTGGGTTTGTGGGACCAATGAAAAATTGTCATGTGTTTGCGACTTTGTGTATTACGTTGAATTTGAACAAACTCCCAAGCCCTATATGCCTCTATATCAGTTTCATTCCAAATCTGCGTCTATATATATATATATATATACTAGTTGTACCCGTGGCTACGCCACGTTAGTTTCGACCAGATAAATAGCTTTTGATTCTCAGAAAGTGGTAAATAATAGATAGCAAGACTAAACTTAAATCTTAGGAACTTGGACTATGGGAGTAAGATAAATAAATCTAAAAATCAAGTATTAAAATATATTTTTGTCATTGTTCCATCACATCTATTGTTGCTTCAAGTATGTTTGTTTTCAGTTTTTGTTTGAACTTCCATATGTTCTATACCAATATTGTTTATTTTGGTTGTCGAAGTATTTTCTAAGCTTTTATTTTTTCGATATATGTATTTGTGGATGTACTTTATTACTTTGTATCCGAACATTGGATTGAAGCTTTAATTGTTGTTTATGTTTGTGTTGATTGTTAACAGACCTTTTGGATTCATGGTTTTCTTGGGAATTTTTTAGTAGTTTTGTCCCCCCTAAATGACAGAAATTTTATCCAAATCTTGTCATATCCCGAATGGTTTTAAGTCACTTTTAATAACATCATGTTTAGAACTATAATCATCGGTTGTCTTTGGTTCATGGAATTTAAATTCCAAAGAAATGAAGGGTACTAATGTAACAGTGAATGATAGGAGAGGGAGAGAGAGTGGGCAGAAAGGGAGAGAAATAGAGACAGAGATTGACGAAATTCTTACTAAAGTGAAACACTTGTCTGCTTTGTCCTAATAATTATATAAAATGGTTTTTTTTTTTTTTTTTAAATGAAAACCGTATTCAAATAAAATAGCTATGCCCGGAATCTGAATTCCGATCTCCTACTCAAATCTTTTAAAACTTAGCCATTTCTATTCATTTTTCCGGCAACCAAATGCATACGAATCAAACACATCCTATCAACTCATATATTTTATAGAACCAAAAATATATTCTTGTTCATTATGATCACTTTTAATAATTTCAGATGGAGTATTGTGACATCAAGTGCGACTGTAAAGGCAGTGGAAGGATACCAAGCAAGTGGATTGTTAGTTTTCAGCATCAGTAGGCTGATAGGGTGGTCATTTCTATCTTCGTAATTGTAGCAATGGTCTCTAACATAGATGGACAAATTGAAGACTTAAGACATCATTTATAAAGTAGTTTGTATTTTATTAAACACTAAAAAAACCAAACCATATATAAAGTCTGATGGACACGTAGTTTAAATGCACCATCAAATACCTCCTAGAGGACATGCTCATCTTCGTACAAAATTATACATAACCCGGAGAACAACAAAAAAAAGACAAATTGGATTATCAAGTAGTAGAAGATGAAGGTGGAAGAAGAGAGTTACCTCTGTGTTCGATTTGATTCACAGACAAAGAGAATCTTTCGCTTAATTAAGGTTTTAGGCAGTCGAAGAGATAAGCCCAACATAACAACTTAAGCCCAACATAACAACTTAAGCAATAGAAATTGATAAGTAATAGAAATTGAAATCGATAAGTTAAAGTTATAGAAATAGAAATTGAAATTGAAAAGTATTTTGGTAATAGAAGTTGAATGTTGATTGATAAGGTACTGCTCCGTTGTAAAGGTTGATAAGTATTTTGGTAATAGAAGTTGAGTGTTGATAGAAGTTGAAATTACCAGTGACATAACTTGATTTACTGGTGCTTTTGAGATCCATAGCAGATGAAAAGGTCAGAGCAAAAGGCACATCGGGAGAGGATGGAGTAGTGAAGTGATTCAACTCCGGCGGTGGAGTGAAAGGAGCAGTTGATAGCTCTGTTGTAAAGGTTGATAAGTATTTTCAACCAAAGCTCATCTCAAGCCCAATTCGAAACAAAAGAACAACTTAAGCCCATATAAAATAACAAGATTCTAATTAGTATAATATAGATATATATATACAGCCAGGCTCTCGTGCGGTCGGTCCGCATACGGACCTAGACTTTTTCATAAAAACTCACGTGTTTTCTTCTATTAGTCACGCAAATATGGGTTTCTACTGGATATTATTATATCAAGTTGCGATCCTATTATATCCAGTTGCACCCGGTTCTTTCTTCGTGGCCTCTCTCTCCTGCTTGTCTTTATCTATCAATCTTTTACTTATATAAAATCGAAGACAAACCTGTACTGGGGTTTCTCTATAGTAGAAACCTGATTAAAAAAGCTTAAATCTGTAATTATTGTTTCTATTCCTTCACTTTTAACAATAAGTAGTGAAGAGTTGTTAAACCCAATAGATGTATTCTTCGACGAATTTTTTTGACATCTTGTAATTTGGGTTTTGTGATTAATAATACCCAAAATTTGGGTTTAATTTTGTGTTCTTCCCCCCACAAAATATCAAAATTCTAATTGTTAAGAGATTTGACTAGTTAAAACTGAGAATTTGTTTGCGTTTGTTTCAGTAATAACTTTGAATTTTATCATAAAAGTCTTTGTATTTCTAATAAAAAATAGATGATTCGGATGAAAAGTTAACAAGATAAAAATAAGAACAAGAGCTTAATTTTTTTCATCTCTGAATTCTAATCTCGTAGCAGAACAAAATTCTTCATTAATTTTTCATCTCTAAATTTTTCTTCAAACCCCATTTTTTATTTTGTTTAACCAATTGAAATCAGCATTTGGTAATAGAAAGAAAGAAGTTGAGAAAAATAGATAGAGAGAGAAAGATCAATTTAAACAAATAGCAGAGAGAGAATAGATTAGATCGGTTTCATGAAAAAAACTCAAACTAGCCAGACTACTGTACTCTGGGAGAAAGAGAGGAAAGGAAAACCAAAACGATGAGAGTTTTGTGTTGGTTCATAACTCGGGTATAATTTTACCCATTACAAAAACCATTTTTACGATATAGCTTTGATATTATTTCTGAATAGCGCGTGACTTTCCTATTTCTTTCTTGGTCCGTATACGGACGAACCGTACCAGAGACGCTCTGTAAGTCAGAATATCCTACTTGCCTACTGGCCTACTACAGTAATACCTGATAATTAATAACAACAGCGCCCCTGCCTCGCTGACAGACAAAACTCTCCTCTGCAGTGGGACCTTTGAGACCATCATTGCAGACGTACATCATAGCGACGCAAATAAGATCAAAGGTATGAATGAAATATAAATTGTGCTCGTTTCCACATCAAAGTTGGAAAAATATTTTTGCACGATTTCATTGAATTTTGGTGGAAAAATATCCTACTTTCGAAAACTCTCCTATACAGTGGGACTACTATATTTGATGAAACCAACTATACCCTGAATAGTTTACAGAAAACTTTGTATAAAAATTTCAGTGCAAACAGGCAGGTAGACAAGTTAAAAAAAAACATCTGAAAATTCAAGTGCCGATATTTGCCAGTATTGTAGACTGTTTTTGATGTAAATTAAATTGGTGTACTGATCTTGTCATCTATCAACAGTAAGGAAAAATGCTGATATATTCATTCTCAATAAAAAGTTAAAAACAGGTATGACTGTTAATTGCATAATTACTAGGCAGATATCTAAATTCTAAACATAAGTTTCACCAAGAGTACTATATCTCATATAGTTATCAAATAGTATCATTACAATGAACCTGAATCACTCAGTTGGCATTTCATAGCGACATATAGGGCATCTATGGTTTATTTTCAACCATTTTTCAATACATTCTGTATGGAAAATATGACAAGTAGAGCAAGGCATCTTTCTGATTTCCTCCTCCACTATGAACTCTTGGTAGCAAACAGAACAAGAAGTTACTTGTTTGCACTCTTCTGGCTTGTATATGGTCCTTTCTAAGGCATCAATAGAAGCCGTTGAAGCACCAATCAGCAGTACTGGTTGCTCCATCTCTATTGATGCACTCTGAACGAGTTCATCTTCATATTGATCAACATGTTGATCATTATCACGACGTGCATGCTCCATCATCCTTAATGCTTTCATTCGATGATATTCTTCTTCACAATCATAAACATACTCATTCACAACTTTCAAGCAAACAAGTATATCATTCGTAGCAGCGCCGTTATTGAAGAGATTATAGATTTGAACAGATATAACTTTCTGTAAACGTTCAACCAGGGCCGGATTTGGGGCTAGGCGAGCTAGGCGGTTGCCTAGGGCCTCCAAATCTCAGGGGGCCTCCTGCTTCTAGCCTTAGCCATGTTATATTGCTTTGGATTTTTTTTCCTTAGTTTAACTATAATAAAGCCTACTGCCCAAGCCCAATACAATTAATAAACCAAATGGGAGGAGACTTTTTCTTTCAATTGAAGCCCAGTTCACTTCATTAATTAGGCTTTTGACATATTGTAATAGCTTTCTTTTTCCCACTTCCATGGCTCTATCTCCCTTAGAACAAAAACCTAAATTCACTTTCTCTGTTTCCCTTATAATCAAACAAAAACCTCAATCTAATATAACTTCAAATTCATCGATATGTGTATATTATTATTTAAATTTTTTTGTTATTTTTAAATAAATTTAAGGGCCTTAGGTATCTTGACTTTCTTAAGAAAAAAAAAACTAGGGCCCCCAAAATCTCAGGTACGGCACTGCGTTCAACAGAATTATTAAGAAAGAGATAATTAGGATCAAAAAGATTGTTTCCAACTGCATTAAGGCTTTCTCCAACACACTTTTCTAATAAATCAGGATCAACAAGTTGTCTAAAACTAATTAAATCCTCTTGTAATATTTCTTCTAAGATTTTATGGTTCACAAGACGTTCAATATTAATAGGGAGATAGAGTATGTTAGGATATTCCTCCTCTTCTGGCAATATAGTAAACGTTCCTCCATCTTGTTGTTTCGCATGATGACGATCTTCCTGATTAATTACAAAACAGAAAATTAGTTCTGAATCATCAGTCTCATAGTCCCCACTCAATACTTGTACTGCATCTACTTTTTCACAATCAGCGTGATGCTTTTCCAATACCATCTTCACCTGATTATTATAGTAGAAAGTAGATGTTGGAATTTCTACTTATAAAAGCCCAACCCATAATGTGGTCCATGTATATTTAATATTGGTTTAATATAGAAATAAGCTAATTAGTAATAGGTTATGTGGAAGTCATATCTACCGTAGATCTTAACTATGATGGATGGTCTAGATCTAATGGGTTTAGGTTTTGTAGATTTAGGTCCTCTCTCCACCTCTATAAATATCTCCATCCTTATACACTTACTATTACAACACATATTAAGGTTTTAGAGGCAAGAAGAGAGAAACCTAGATCTTGTGCAGCTTCTCAAATCATCAATAGCTATGGACAAAAGTATGTGTAGTGATTAATTATATGATTCATGATCCTTATTGTTTATCAATAATATTATTATGTTTATATGTGGTATCAGTCGCCAATATGAATCATGTTTTTAATTCTATAATTACTGCAAAATAAATTCTGTATTATAGTTCCGTATCAAGAAACAGTTTTATTTTTTATTTTTTACGGTTCAATCATGTTCTTGCACAATTTATTTTGTTACGTTAAAGTGCGTAATGATAAAAGGGCCTTTGGATATTCTCTCTGGTTATTAGCAATAGTACGTTCCACGTATCCCACCTATTTGAATTAAGAACTTCCGCAGTGACGCTAGCCTTTCTCTTTGGCAATTGCATGTTCATGTGAAATCCAGGTTCATATATAGTGTTTTTGCTTTCTTTTCTTGCTGTTTAGTGCACAAAATCGTGGCAACAGAAAAGCAAAATTACAAGTTACATGTGTTTACATCTTAAGATCAAATTGAAGCTTTTCAATCAAAAAGTGAGCTACACCTAGGATACCCGTTTCCAATGATTAGCAATGGAGACCAGTTAGCCAACTACTCATGGTCTGCCTTAAATGTGACAGGATCATCCCATGCACACCAAATAGTGGTACATCACTCCATTGCCTTTTTCTTACTTTGGTGTTGGATATCACCTAATGCAACTAGAAAAGTGCTATGTTTGCCTGTTATTAGCTATTTATGCAAAACACCCAAGATCTGGAGATCATTGGACCATGCCACCATGGGTATGCAATAACCAACCAAGACCTCAAATCAATTTTTAAGGCGCTATAAAATAGATCCATGGCTATTTTTAAGGCACCCAAAATATATCCAATTAAACTATGTATATATAGCAAATAAAATAATTAAATCTGAAAATCTATGGGATTTTGTTTTCCAATCTGATTGGGTGATTGGGTCCCTTTTATATGAAACGAAATGATCAACCAGAATTACTAGTTGATTTCTCAAATAATCAACCAGAATTCCAAAAAAAAGAAAAAGGTTTGATCTTTTTGAATGAACACACAATATGCAAGATTTTAGGTGTACAGGACGACTTTGACTTTGTCTCCAGCCTCTAGGAGATGAGCAGAACAATGCCTCTTTTCATTTTCATCAAATAATGTACCTGTTATTTTGGTACCTTCTACAGTTCACATGCATGCTACATATATATGTATATATTATTTTGATAGATATGTATTTTGGACTCTCTTGCATGTATTTAGTTATGTAATAGCAATATTCATAACGATAAACGTTTTGGTACTCACCACAGTGATTCCAAATAAAGTGTTGTGAAAATTATTTTCCTTGTTTAATATTCATGATAAATTTTTATTGGTATATCACCACAGTGAATCCATGTATGTGTATGAATATTGAATATTAATTTTCTTAAACATTCATATTACGTTGGTATCACCACAATGAATCAAATTATTTTGAATGTTAGACTAAGTATCTCATCGACCTTTATTATTCACTTGCATTATTGACTTACCCACAGGTAGATCAAGCATATGTTAGATTGGATAATATTATGGGGTTGCTCATATTTATGATTAAATAAGTGTAGGATATCCACAGATGCCATGCTTAGTTTGATTATATAATATGACACCCAAGTATGTACTTTATCAAATCTTAGTCATATTAGTTTAATTATGTGTTAATTAATGTAGTGAGTATGTTTTACTTTTATTGCAGTTTCCCTCCCCATTAGTCTTAATTCGCATGCTTCATCTGTTCCTATCCTGAATGGAACTAACTTTTCGGACTGGAATGAACAAGTCCAATTGAACTTGGGAGTTCTAGATCTAGATTTGTGTTTCCTCTCTGATGAACCCGCTGCCCAAGGCTTTACTCAGGAAGAGGGTGTTGACTACAATGAAACCTTCTCACATGTGTCCAGGAAGGATTCCCTTAGAATTATTATGGCATTGGTAGCTCATTTTGACTTGGAACTGCATCAAATGGATGTGAAAACGACATTTCTGAATGAAAGTTTGGATGAAGAAGTCTATATGGCTCAGCTAAAGGGCTTCACAAAAGAAGGACAAGAACACATGGTCTGTTTGTTAAAGAAGTCAATATACGGACTTAGACAATCTTCCCGACAATGGTACCTAAAGTTTCATGGTATCATTACTTCCTTTGGGTTTACAGAAAACACTGTTGATCAGTGTATATACCTGAAGGTCAGTGGGAGTAAGTTTATTTTCCTGGTTCTGTATGTTGATGATATATTACTTGCCAGCAGTGACTTCGGTTTATTACATGACACAAAAGAATTTCTTTCCAAACACTTCGAGATGAAGGATATGGGGGAGGCATCCTACGTGATAGGAATAGAAATATTTCGGGATAGATCGCGTGGATTGTTGGGATTGTCTCAAAAAGCTTACATCAATAAAGTTTTGGATAGATTTAATATGTTAATGTGCAATTCAGATGTTGTTCCAATTCAGAAGGGGGATCATTTCGAATTAAGTCAATGTCCTAAAAATGAAACGAGAAGAAATGAAAGAAAGACCTTATGCTTCTATGGTAGGGAGTATGATGTATGCACAAGTTTGCACCAGACCAGACATTAGTTTTCCTCTCGGAGTATTAGGTAGATATCAAAGCAATCCAGGACCTGCTCATTGGGCAGCTGCTAAGAAAGTGCTAAGGTATCTACAAGGGACCAAAGATCACATCCTCACATTTAGAAGAACTGATCATCTCGAGGTGATTGGTTACACAGATTCGGATTACAATGGATGTGTGGACAGTAGGAAAAGCACTTTTGGCTATATGTTTATGCTCTCTGGGGTAGCCATTTCTTGGAAGAGTGGTAAAGAGAGCATCATTGCTGGGTCCTCTATGGAAGCCGAATTTGTAGCTTGCTTTGAAGCTAAAAATCAAGCATTATGGCTGAGAAATTTTATTTCAGGACTTAGAGTTATTGACTCTATATCTAGGCCGCTGAAAATTCATTGTGATAATGCCTCAGCTGTATTCTAAAGCTAATAAGCACATGGATATGAAATACTTGTCAGTTAAAGAAGAAGTTCGGAACAAACGAGTGTTAATTGAACACATTAGTACAAATGTTAACATAGCAGATCCACTAACTAAAGGTTTGAAACCAAACATATTTTTGCAACATGTTGACAAGATGGGTATTGAGTGTAACCCGTAACTTGATAATTTGTGGATTGTTTAGTGCTTATTTTTGACATTATTTTGAGCTCATTATTATTAATTAAGTTCTGAACACTTTTCTGTTCTCCATTGTTTATGTACCTGTATGTGAATGGATGATTGTTGACATAAATAGTCTAATAAAGACATTATTGGACCATTATTGATACTTTTGCTTATAGACCTAGTTAATTAAATTGTTAATATCGTAGTACATGGAAGGAACCATGTCATATATGCGATGTGGAAACCGCCATGACTCATGTTAATGGTTTGATTGATGATGGTATTATGATAACCATTTCGAAAACTAATTTAGCTCTTATTGCGCGCCTTATGTATTCAACATTAAACCGTATATGAGAGTTTATTATGGACCAAGTGGGAGACTGTTGGAATTTCCACTTATAAAAGCCCAACCCATAATGTGGTCCATGTATATTTAATATTGGTTTAATATAGAAATAAGCTAATTAGTAATAGGTTATGTGGAAGTCATATCTACCGTAGATCTTAAATATGATGGATGGTCTAGATCTAATGGGTTTAGGTTTTGTAGATTTAAGTCCTCTCTCCACCTCTATAAATAGTGTATGATCTCCATCCTTATACACTTACTATTACAACACATATTAAGGTTTTAGAGGCAAGGAGAGAGAAACCTAGATTTTGTGCAGGTTCTCAAATCATCAATAGCTATGGACAAAGGTATGTGTAGTGATTAATTATATGATTCATGATCCTTATTGTTTATCAATAATATTATTATGTTTCAGTAGAAACCCTAAAACAAAAAAAAAAAAACAATATCACTCGACCAATATATTCACAACTTCTCACCAATACTTTGGGGTATCTTCAAACCCCATATATATAATAATATATAAAAATTTTCTATTTAACTAAATTGGTATCCATGTTGAAATCCGAATTGGAAATTGAAAAAGAAACAGGTACGTGTGGAACTTGTAACCCAATTCGGACAGTTAGTTGACTTGCACTACTCATTAAAATCGGGGTCGTCTCACTGCAGGATCTGGGGCTAGTAGAATCCTAGCCTTTTTCAATTCAGAGTATAATGGTAAAGCTTAACACCTCATAAATTAGTGTGCATTATATCATCTATTGTTCAAAGTGCTATTACATCCAACATGAAAATATTTGTGAAACAATGTCGGCTTGGGAACTAGGTTTGAGGTTGGAGTGCTTATGTGGATTTTAATTTGATATAGACAAACATATATAAGAAGTGAATTTTCCCTAATCACATACAGTAAATTCGTATTGTTCTATTTCTGCGTGTATCTGAAACATCTGATGCCATTTTGTCATTAGCACCGCCGACCGCATTCTACTTAATTATTTCATGCAGAACTAAACCACCACTCATATATTCACGCACATGTATGTAACCGCCAGGATTACAAGTTGACACAATTCGTGGACGTATTGGAGTTGAACCAACTCAAGCCCCAAGTGTAGTAATGGGCAGACATGGAATCAAGGCCCAACATGGAATTATATTAGGGTTTCTTTACAACAAACAAACCCAGGGTATTCCAACCTCTCTACCACTTGTATTGCTATTGTGTGAAGCATAGGTAACCTTCATCTTCTTTATTCCAACTACTATTATGCCATTGTTACGAAGAGTTCTTCTCAGAGTGAGTCTGTGAAGAGGGTTGCAGTGATTGCATGGATAGAAGACTACGCGGAACACTAGTACGTACAAGTATTAACTTCTTCGATTTTAAATTTGAGATTGTAACTGTGAGTGTAGTTTTCTATCATTATAGTGGATTATTTATCGTCGTGGATGTTTTCCTGTGATAGCGTTTTACCACGTTAAACAACTGTGTGCTTTATTGTTTTTCGTAGTTTGCTTATTTCCATTGTTTGTCCATTAGAGTATTGTACCGCTTGGGACACAATATAAAGTTATTTTACCTGCAACTCGAATTTGATCCTAATCATAGCACATTTTTGCGTGGTTTGAAATGTGGATAGTTTTGTTAAGTTGGTGAAATGATTTTTATTTCTTTTTTTAATTAAAATAATTATTATATTCCTCATATACTACCAGAATGACCTATTTAAACAAAGTTTAAAGAACATGAGGGCTTTTTTAGACTATGGTCATAGGTTAATGGGTTTAATTAGGTTTTTGGACATAAAAAAAAAGGTCTTTATTAGGCTTTGGTCATGAATTCTGAGTCAGACTCATTGGGGTATGATATTTTGTTAAATGACAAAAATACCCTTCACATGAAAAACACGTGAGTTTTAAGTTACGCCATTTTTTTTAGAGTTTTGGACCTATTGTAAATCGGAAACTTGAAAAGAAGCATATCTGTAAATAGAAAAATTAGGTTTTGGTCATGATTTGCATTCATTAAAGTACCTTAGAAACTTGAGATGTGCTAGGGAGCAACGCTTGAGAAGAATAAGACTATTATTGAGAAATATAATTTCTTATGCAACATTTATTTAAAGTGAAAAATATCTCCCAATTTCGTTGGATTGGTTACCAAATCAACGTTTTCTTAAATTTTGTTGTTTATCTAAATTACATATGTTTAGATGATGATTGGAATACAAATTTTGAATTATAATTTCTAAAGAAGACGATGGTAAATAAACTTTAAAGAACAAATGCTTCAATAAGTAGAATAGAAACACCATACAATGACACAAACCCCAACTTTTCTTCCACAATTAAAGAAATTTACACCCTAACTCTAAATTTTTATTTTTAAGATTTTAATTTGTTGCAATTTACATAGTTATGATATGATGAAATTATTGTTTTTAGGAAGAAAATGAAAAGTTTGAAACTCTCTTACTGCAAGTACTTTTCAATTAGTAGGGGTAATATTGGTACTTTGTTAAAATTTTAGATTCAACTCAGTCGTTTTTTAACTCAGATCATGACTCAACCATAAATTATGACAAAAGCCTAATAAACGCCTTTTTTATGACCAAAGTCTAATTAGAGCCATAAACCTATGACCAAAGTCTAAAAAGCCCAGAACATAACTGTCAGCTCCCAACATCCTTGATATTCGTAGTTGGTTACATCTGCTCTACTCCCTACATCTCGAAGATATGTTTTTGTGTCCCTTGTGTTGATGATGTTCAACTGATGCACCTGCAATATTTCATTCTATTGTCCAAACAGATCGAAAATTTGTACTTTCTGAGGGACCAACAAGTGCAATATAATGGAAATAAACCAAAATAAAGCAAGAAACAATTAAAAGAACACACGAGATATTTTATGCGGTAAAACCTGGGAAACATCCACGACTACATTCTCGGTAGTAAACAATCCACTATAATGAGTTTAGAGTTTAATCTCTATAAGTAAAGCAATCAATTAACTGCTCAACCTAGCGTGGCTAACAAATTTCTCTAAACTTTCAACCAATATACTTCTGCCGGAGGTTCTTGATGAATGCACAAGAATCTCGACCCCTTGATATACATACAAGAAGACTTGAAGTCTAACACTCAACACACAATGAAGGATTTAGGAAGGTGAAGGACTTGAGAAGATTAAGAAAAAGAACTAGGGTTTTTCGATAGACAGTGGAGGCTACAATCATTAGGGTTTCAAGTGAGAGATAAGAGTATATATAGAGGAGAAGTGATAGTGAAAGACTTGGTGAATGAGTTAAACATATTGGGCCTCAATACGAGTTCATTGTTCGAACAATAAAAAATGTGGTTCGAACAATATAAAGTAAGTGACAGATTGTTCTAATGATAGAAATGATGGTTAAAACAATGTATACGGAGTGACATTGTTAGAACAATGAGAAATAAGGTTCTAACAATATACTCAAAATAGTAATTAAGAGAATTACTTAGAAAATTATCAAGGTAATAAAGGAATTCTAGAAGAACAATTTGCAATCTAGAAAAGAAATTAGAAAACTTGGCTTCTCTAGAAGAACAACTCAAAACTCTAACGGCTAAGTCAGAAAAATTGACAAATTCCTTGTCTTCTCCAAACCTTCTACTATTACTACTACTACTACTTCGGAAAACCCTAAAGATGGTGACTTTCAGAAGCAAGTTCAAGGAGGAGATGAAGAAAAATATGGAGATGACATTCTTGAAGATTTTGGCGAATTTGAAACTGTAAAGGAAAAAGGTAAAATTTTGCCTTCTATATGAAACCTTAAAATTTATTTTAAGGTAGATATTTTGGTTTATGATGGTGTAGTTGATGCCAATAAATTGGATAATTGGATTGATAGACTAGGAACTTATTTTTCTATTTAAGAGTATTCAAGTAATCAAACGATCGATTTTGCAAGTTTGAAACTTTCCAGTTATGCTGTCACATGGTGGAATTCTTATCGAAATCACTACGATGTATCAATATTGACATGGAAGAAATTCAAAGAATTGATCCAAAAATACTTCTATTCTATTGGATTTGAACAACAAAGGTGGTATACATGCATGGCAACACTACCAACAAAAGTTTGGGGAAAGTGTTCAAGACTATACTACCGAATTCCATAACCAAACTTCAGTTTTGAAAATTGATGTTGATGAATATGAAGTATTCATGAAGTATATGGGAGGTCTTACAGAGTATATACGAAACGAACTCAAGTTGTTCAATGTAAGTACTAATGAAGATGCTACCATAAAAGTTGTTGCTATAGAAGCAAAGAACTTCAAATCGGATAAAAATGACGAGAAACAAAAATCCAGAAACAAATCTGGTTGGAAGAATAGTGAGAAAGAAGAGAAAGGCAATGAAGGTTCAACTTCAAAAAATAACTCTTATGATTATTGTAGGAATAAAGAAGATGTTATTTGGTACATTTTTGGTATGGTGTATTACGGTACATTTGCTTGTACACCACACAATCTTCCACGTGGACTCAAGTGGAAACTTGCTACCGGTTAGTCTAAAGTCAACAAAAAATTGCTCTTATTGTTTTTTGAATTTTGTCATCCATATAGCAATTTTGTCATCCATACAGCTGCCACTTGTATGTTTGACTGAAAAACTAAAAGAAACAATAAAAATTGCATAACCGGTTACCAAGTTGTCGTAGTCACATTGTGTGGACGAAAATGCTGCTCGCACCGTAATGTACTGAGTTAAAATGTATTGAATAAATGGCTGGAATAAAGGGCCTGTGGAAGACAAGTGTTGGAAGTTTCATCCCAGTGGCAGAGCTAGTAAGGCACTTGCAGTAAGAGAGTTTTTGAAAGTTTTTCTAGCTATAGCTATTATGTATTATATGGCCTACGGCTAATGTGCCCCACCATTTCTTCAGCAAAAAACTACAACCTGACTATTTTTCAAGTTTTTGTCATTTTTTATCTTTGCCTTTCTAAACAAAATACCTTAGAGAAAGAAAAACGTATACACATAATTATGAAATTCGATTTTTTTCTAGTATTCTTCGATGTTTATAGCTTTTTATTCTATTCAATAGTTTTTTTTATTCTATTTTATTGCTATCAGCCTATTCAATTCCCAAAAGGGTCATTAAAACCCTGGAAACTCTTTTCTCTAACTTTATCTGGGGGTCCAAGGATGGCAGGAGGAGAAGAAAGTGGATTGCATGGAACAAAATCACAAGACCAGAAGGTGAAGGAGGTTTAGGCATTAGACCACTCCCCTTAGTTCTCCAAGCTTTTAGAATGAAAGTTGCTTGGAATCTGCTCAATGCAAATACTCTATGGGCCTCTTTCATGCGATCAAAGTATTTCAAAGGAAAATCTGTCAGAGCTATAACTCTTCTAGCCTCTGCATCTAAGACATGGAAAGATATATGGAGGTGTTTTCAAGAACTTGTGGAATCCTCTACTTGGGAATATGGACCAGGCAACTTCAGTGTGCTGAATGAAAACTGGAGGGGAACTGGTTGCCTTAACAATCTGGAGGGAGCAGCAGACTTTCAAGAGCTAACCTTACAGGTAGCAGCTGAAAGCCACTTCAACTTTCCGATCTTCCCACTTGCAATCCAAAGACAACTTTTTGAGGAATTCCACACACATAAAAGGGAGGTGAACGAAGACACAAGAATCTGGCCGTACACTAGTGATGGAAGTTTCACAATCAAGTCCTACATTTCCAGATCGATTGACAACTCCAGAGGCTTATTGGTGTTTAGGAAAATATGGCAACACTTCATCCCATCTAGGATTTCTATGTTTATCTGGAAACTACTTCATGGTGCAGTACCAGTGGACCTGACTATTATCAAATGTCACATATTTCTAGCCTCTAAATGTTCCTGCTGCCAGGCCTCAAAAGAAGAATCTCTTTTTCACCTATTTCTACAAAGTGAACTTGCCAAGCCTGTATGGATTCATTTCAATGGGATCTACCAAATGCAAATTCCTAGGTTTCCTAGCTTCGGTTTAATCTTGGAAGAATGGTTTAAGGTTGGAAAGTCTGGTTCCATGGAAGGCCTTTGCTATACAATCACGCCCCTTCTCATCCTATGGGAAATTTGGAAGGAAAGGTGCTCAAGAAGGTTTGATGATACCCACCCCTGGGCATCTCACTCTAGCAGCATGATCATTATGAAAGTAAGATATTGGATTATAAAGCTATCTCAATGCTACACACCCAGATGCAGATCCAACACAAAGTTTGTCAGAATAGTCCCTACCCTAGGGATAACTTCTAAAAATCCTGCCCTCAAACCCCCAATCATCGTTTACTGGACAAGGCCCCCAGATGGATTTGTTGCCCTCAATACAGATGGATCAGCAAAAAATGGGGAGGCAACAGGTGGTGGAATCATCAGAACCATAGAAGGTATTCATCTGTCCAATTTTTTTTCGTTTTATCGACAGGGAACCAATAATCTGGCAGAGACTAAGGCCATTTTGGATGGCATTGACTTATGTGTCCAATTGGGATACACTAGGATTCACCTACAGACAGATTCAAAGATGGCTTTGCAATGGTTGGGGAGAGAGCTACCTATTCCTTGGACTCTGAGGATTTGGTGGACACATTACAGGAACCTGTCAGCCCTCTGAATATTATTGCCACTCATGTATATAGGCAAGGCAATGCTTGTGCAGACTACCTATCTAAACAAGGTCTAAAATATAAGAGTATGGGAGCAATTAACGGCAATGTGGATGCAGATTTCAAGTTTTTTCTAACTGGAGACAAAGAGAACTTTCCATACATTAGACATGTCAACTAGTACAAGATTTCAGAATCAAGAACTGTCAAGATGGAATTACAAAACATTCAGATGGGACCATAAGAACAACATATGGGATCTAATTAATCAAAGCTGCCAAGAAGGAAGTTGGTCAATGCCGGGGTTTCTTACTAATGCTGCCATCTTCACAGGCTTCATCACTGTCAGCATCTAGGGGGCCAGCATCATCTATTTCTTCAGCTCCTCCACCTCCACCAGCATCACCTCCACCAGCATTGCCATCATCAGCGCCATTTTCATCTTTAGACTCACCATCTTCATCTTCAGATATCTCCCCAAGGGTTACGGAGGCGAGGTGACAATCCACAGCGTTACCAAGATGTTGGTAAGCATACCTACACCAAGGAAGACAAAGACCCCTGAATCTTTCCCCTGCTGTTGTCCCCAACCACCCCTCAAACCCAGCCCAACATTCAAGAGTCACCTTGTCAGAAGGGGGAGGAAAGTAGTTATGAAGGGCATCAGTTACAGGATTATTGGTACCAGAAGCATTCTTGGATCTCACAGCCTGCTCACAAAGACTTCTCAACCCTATTTTCAAACGCTCAAAGGCATCAAAGTGGGTTTCACATAGAGAGCTTTCTATAGCCATCCAGGTCTGATCAAACACCAGAGTTGCAACATAATTGTGTTCATCGGAGGAGCTGGATTGACCGGAGGAAGAAGAAGGGGACACCATTTTTGGAAACTGGTTTTTAGACAAACTTTCCTTTAAGACAAGCTGTACTTCTTTGATGCTGCTGCTCACCTTTTGGCGCTTATATTTCCTAGGAGCTGACTTAGGGCTTCTTTACTTTGCACTTCTGACTATTGTAAGGCCTTAAGGCCCATGTTGCTAGACTAGGTTTTTCTGTAAGGTAAGGCCTAGTCCCCCTTAAAACCTATAATTTTTCCTATCTAATGGACAGGTAGGGGTCCAGCCAAACCCCGCCCCACACAGGGGAATTTTCAAAAAAAAAAAAAAAAAAAAGTAAGATTGAACATAATTAACTCTCATGGTTGCTATCTTTACGTACTGTTGAGAGGTTATTCTTGCTATAAACATTATTAAAAATCATCAATAAAATTGGATAGGAGATGAGTGCTTAAAGGATTGCTTAGGCACTTACATTATTGAGAATGATGTTTTTGATAACATTTCTGATGAAGATATAATGCAACGTCTTATGCATATATGAAGCCTTGTACCGAGCAATGGTTGAATGTTCATTTCATATTGAAAAAATTGTGATATAATTTAGAAAAACACGATATTATTGAATAAATTTTGCTCGAAATCTCTTTCTCAATGGTTTTTTTTTTTTATCGTAGTGCCCAAACATTTAAAAATTCCTGGCTACGCCACTGCTTCATCCTGAACTCCGAACCAAATATGAGAATGGGAAAAAGAATCGACGTGACAAGAAGTCGACTCAATCCACCCAAGCAGTAGAACTTAAATAAGTAAAGGAGCCTAACACGTGGCTCAATCTCATGGTCAAGACAACCGATATTTCAAATGATGATGCTAATAGGGAAGAACTTTTCCATATCAACATACAGATAAAACAAGGTATCGTCGAAGCTATTATTAATCTGGGTAGCATGAAGAACATGATTTCTGAAGCTTTTGTGAATAAGATGGGTTCAATAACAAATCCTCATCCAAAGTCGTATTCATTAGGTTGGATCCAGAAAGATATAGAGTTGGAGATGACCAAGCAGTGTACTTTCAAGTTTGCAATCCTCATCCAAAGTCGTATTCATTAGGAAAACAATATCAGCTAATTCACAACTTCTCACCAAACACAGCAATTGCACAAAGTTGGAACTACATCTCCAAACCCCATATAAATGGTACTTGTGGAACTTGTAATCCAAATTGGACTCAACTGTTTTCGAATCCACCTAGAAGTGGCAGGGCTTGCCAATACCAGATCTATTGGACAGCTGTTAGCAGATTGTACGACCTGATATGGAGTGCGTTAAATTTCAAAGGTACTTGACAGAGAAGAAACTGCAATTATACATCTCAAATCCCATGCTTTAAATTATGAAACATTTAATATATTTGATAGCTAGATTTATATCTTCCTATGCCGGATCGGAACACGCTTTTACGGTAGCACGTACTTCGATCACAACCTCCATTGTTCATGTGTAACATAATACTGACGACTTAGCTCAGACAGACTTCAAAGTTGAAACTGACTGCAATCTTTCCTATGGATGTGAATCATTCTAGTGTTGTAGTGTCTGCAACATGAGACTGACACAATCATTTCTCCCTCTTTTTGGTTGAGCATATTCTTGTCGCCGTTATATGGATACTGTATATGGAATGAAAAAAATTTGATGTTTTAACATTACCATGATGCTGATAGTGTTGTTAATGAGAAACTACAAATAGTGCTAATATAACAGTTGAATATTCAAACAAATCAATCAATACGCAGAAAGTAAATAACACACAGGAATTTTTAACGTGGTAAAACCCAATAAGGGAAACGTCCACGGTTGCCTTGATGACAACAAATAATCCACTAGATGAAAAGAGATGTACAAACCTATCAACTACCTGCAATCACTGCGAGTTGACACTCATGGTTATCTTTAACACCTTGATTTCACCAGAGCACTTTGATGTACGCACAAGACACTCGACTTCTTGATGAACTCACAAGAAGACTCGAAGCCGAATTCACAATGAAACTTGGAAGATAACAAATTTATGAATTGAGAGAAGGGGGAAGGAAGGGAATTGAGTTCAATAACCAAAAACACTTTCAACACCAAAACCTAAACCAAAACTCCAGAACAAGAGGAATAATGGACGGCCAAAGAACTAACTTGTTCTTTGGAAGAGAAACCCTATTTATACTTAGGGTTGGAAAACACAGAAAATGGGCCGAAATAGAGAAAATCCACATTGGACGTACGTACGTCGAAATGACGTTCGTACGTCTCCATACGAAACAAGCTTGCTGACTGCTTGGACGTACGAACGTCCTAACAAGGTACGTACGTCCAGACCAAAAACTTTCTTGCTGACTAACCATACGTACGTACGCCCTAACATGGTACGTACGTTTAACACGATGAAGGTTTTGCTGCCTAACCTGACGTACGTACGTCCTAACAAGGTATGTACGTCCTGAACCAAAACAACCTTTTGACACAAGACGCGAAGACAAAGACACGGGATGACACGCGTACAACAAGGTTTTCTTAACAATGAACTCAAGGCGAAATAACCATGGACGACCAATGTCACAAAATTGATGTCAAACAACTTAGAGCCGGTTTCAATCTCCCCCTTTGACATTGATTTTGTGACAAAAACCTATGACTCTAATAGCACTTATAAAACGTGCTTACAAACCCAAACCATGATATTTATAAAACATGCCTACAAAAACACTCAAGGTAGAACACATACCGAGTCACCAACACTTGATAACCAGCTTGAATAAGACGCTTTAACCATCAGAGACCAAACGGAAGCAACTAAGAATTTCTGAAGCAATCAAGGAATCAACAGAAGCTCCTTTGAGAAACTCTCCCATACTGCATGAGCTCCAAAGTTTGACACTTGAGCTCCCCCATAACAGTACAACCTCTAAACATCAACACGTTCACTCCCCCATACGTGTAGCATACCTGAAACATGACCCAAAAATATCCTAACAACAAAGAGACGATTGTTAGTAATTAGAGTCATAAATCTCCCCCTTTTTGTCACAACAAGTGAACAATAGAAACGATTAACAAGAGAAACAATAAGCAAGAAACAAAAATAACCAATAGAAGAAACCAACACGAATCAATCAAGACAAAACAGGTAAAAAGATAAAACCTATCCCAACTCTAAAAAGTCATGAAAACAACTAATAACCAAACATAGGAATCCATAAACATAAGAAACATTAAAGACAAAACATAAAACTGAAGTTAACGAATTCGAAAGATTCGTTCCCAATGACCTAGAGGAAGCTTGGAGAAATAAGCTTCCGCACGAGCCGAAGATCTATTCCACCGAGCCGAAGATCTATTCCACCGAGCTATCACATGATCATCATAATCCTCCAGCCATTCACCCGTACAAAATAACTCCTCAATTCTGCTGTCCAAGCCACAGTCGGTGAGAGGAGCAGCAAGTCTTGGAACCTTCGGGTATCCAACCAACTCCAAGATGTGATTTTGAAGATGTCCCAGTAGCCTCTCTCAATGATTGACATGAACCATCCATGGATTAAGAAAAGGTGGATGAATATAGTCATACCCATGGGGAACACGACATAAGCGACAAACCTTTGCATTGTTTTTGTATTCCATCACCATAAACGACACATAAGCAACAGCCGGAACAAATACCCCATGAAGTTCATATTCTGCCATTGAAAATTCTGAAGAACAAAGAGAGAACTAGAAAGAGGTAAGAAGACACAATAGGAGTAAAAGAAGAGAAGACTCCCCTATATATAGGAAAAACAAAAATAAACCTAACTTGGGCCCAATTAGGAAGGTCCATTACCTAAGTAGCAGGAATTTACTACAAAATAGAAAGAAACTAGAACTAATATCAAACTAGCAATATCCAAGAACATACTCAACATCTAAGTGTAGAAACAAAAACGAGATAGCAAAAGAGCAACTTTAAATACAGAAATACAGAGAATAAACCAGAACAAGAACTACTCGGACTCCGAGTCACCATCACTATGTTCATCACCTGAAGTACCAACTAGACCATCGTCCTCACTCTCTCTATCAGAGTCATCACCATCAATGTCACCTGGAACTGGAGGTACCTCTTCCGGAAATGGAGGCAAGTTGATGGGAGTGAAGTCTAGCTGAAGATGACGCATCTGGGCAACGTTCATCCTATGAAGATCACGGAGCATAACATCATGCTGAGAGAGGATGACTCCAAAACGATCTAACCGAGCATCCATATGATCTTGATGACGTCGAAGAGAAAAAACCCGAGCATCAACTGCTGCAACTGCCCGATTGCTCCTAGCTGAAGCTGACACGGGGCATCCAAAGGTCAATGCCTGACCAAAATCATCATGGCGATTAAGAGCCCGGCCTCCCCAAATTAGGTGATGCGTCCGACGCGCACCCACAGATTCGAAATCAGACTTCCTAGACTGGCAACCCTTCTTGATGGCATTGACCCAGTCATGTCCAACAAACCTTGGAGGGCTCACCTCCATATAGTGTCCCTGAAAGCCTAAGTGCTTGAGTATTGCCATGATAAAGCTAGGGAAAGGAAGAGTACCCTTAGCTGCATCAATTTGGAGCATCCGTGTGTAGATAACCTCAGAGAGATGAAGATGATGCACCGACATACACACCACTAACTTGACCATATCGTCGGTCATGATTATCTTGTTGCCCTTTGTAGGATAGATGTTGGAATGGGCAACCATGTGCAAGAGGATGACGCTGTACGACTTGGCATGATATCTTTCCGTGACACCATCGATGAACATCCTCTGAATTTGATCGACAAAGTCAATTTGAATCGCATCCGGAATGGGCCACCTAACATGAATAGCATCCTCTGAGAGACGATTATCATCGATCCCCAATGCCTCACGTATCACCTTCGGAGAGATAGTGTATCTCCGACCTTCAATCAAGACTGAAAAACTACCAATTATTTATGACTCTAATTACTAACAATCGTCTCTTTGTTGTTAGGATATTTTTGGGTCATGTTTCAGGTATGCTACACGTATGGGGGAGTGAACGTGTTGATGTTTAGAGGTTGTACTGTTATGGGGGAGCTCAAGTGTCAAGCTTTGGAGCTCATGCAGGATGGGGGAGTTGCTCAAAGGAGCTTCAGTTGATTCCTTGATTGCTTCGGAAATTCTTAGTTGCTTCCGTTTGGTCTCTGATGGTTAAAGCGTCTTATTCAAGCTGGTTATCAAGTGTTGGTGACTCGGTATGTGTTCTACCTTGAGTGTTTTTGTAGGCATGTTTTATAAATGCCATGGTTTGGGTTTGTAAGCACGTTTTATAAGTGCTATTAGAGTCATAGGTTTTTGTCACAAAATCAATGTCAAAGGGGGAGATTGAAACCGGCTCTAAGTTGTTTGACATCAATTTTGTGACATTGGTCGTCCATGGTTATTTCGCCTTGAGTTCATTGTTAAGAAAACCTTGTTGTACGCGTGTCATCCCGTGTCTTTGTCTTCGCGTCTTGTGTCAAAAGGTTGTTTTGGTTCAGGACGTACGTACCTTGTTAGGACGTACGTACGTCAGGTTAGGCAGCAAAACCTTCATCGTGTTAAACGTACGTACCATTTTAGGGCGTACGTACGTATGGTTAGTCAGCAAGAAAGTTTTTGGTCTGGACGTACGTACCTTCTTAGGACGTTCGTACGTCCAAGCAGTCAGCAAGCTTGTTTCGTATGGAGACGTACGAACGTCATTTCGACGTACGTACGTCCAATGTGGATTTTCTCTATTTCGGCCCATTTTCTGTGTTTTCCAACCCTAAGTATAAATAGGGTTTCTCTTCCAAAGAACAAGTTAGTTCTTTGGCCGTCCATTATTCCTCTTGTTCTGGAGTTTTGGTTTAGGTTTTGGTGTTGAAAGTGTTTTTGGTTATTGAACTCAATTCCCTTCCTTCCCCCTTCTCTCAATTCATAAATTTGTTATCTTCCAAGTTTCATTGTGAATTCGGCTTCGAGTCTTCTTGTGAGTTCATCAAGAAGTCGAGTGTCTTGTGCGTACATCAAGGTGCTCTGGTGAAGTCAAGGTGTTAGAGATAACTAGGAGTGTCAACTCGCAGTGATTGCAGGTAGTTGATAGGTTTGTACATCTCTTTTCATCTAGTGGATTATTTGTTGTCATCAAGGCAACCGTGGACGTTTCCCTTATTGGGTTTTACCACGTTAAAAATTCCTGTGTGTTATTTACTTTCTGCGTCTTGATTGATTTGTTTGAATATTCAACTGTTATATTAGCACTATTCGTAGTTTCTCAATTGCTTTTCCAAACCCAACCAATTGTTTGTTAGCGGCAAACAACTCAGCTTTCACTTTCTCATGTTCCAATACAAGGGATCGATACCGTGTCTCCAGATCATTATTCAGTTTTTCCAGAGTGGCAATACGCACTTGGAAATCCTTCTGCCATCCTCATCTTCATCTGAATCATCCCACGTCACTGTGAGGTTCGCTTTGGAATTATCACCAGGTTTGCGATCCACCTTCTTGTCACATTCATTTGCAAAGTGTCCATATTCACGACACTTGTAACATTGGACATCTTTACGATCAACTCGAGCTCTTCTTCCATCCACAGAGAATTGCTCAAAACCACGACTCCTAGGAGCATTTGAGGAGTCAGGAAATCGCTTTCGAGGGTCTCGATTCTGTTGATATTTCAGAATCTTCTGAAAGCTACGTGACAGAAACGCATAGTTATCATCCACAGCCTGTTCTTCATCATCAGAGAGTCCTGTGGAAGTTTCTTTAGACGATGTAGCCTTGAATGCCACAGACTTGTTCTTCAAAGGTTCTTCCAAGGCCTGTTCCATCTCACACGTCCTTAGTTTCCCAGCAAGTGTCTCAATGGACATGTTCTTAATCACATTACTCTCAGTAATGGCATCCTTACGAGAACGAAACCGAGGAGGCAAAGCGCGCAATATCTTACGTACCACTTGTGTGTCAGTATATGCATGACCAATAGCAGCGCTGCAGTTTATAATGTCTTGGAGACGAATAAAGAAATCATCAAAAGTCTCAGAATTATCCATCCGTAGATTATCAAACTGAGATGTTAACAGTTCCAGCTTGCTTTCTTTGACAGTTTCGTCACCTTCATGTGTACAGATAAGCCTGTTCCATGCATCTTTAGTCTCTTCACAGCCTTGCACACGACGAAACTCACTGGCATTTAATGCCATGAAAATAGCATTAAGTGCCTTGTTGTTATAATTTGCCAACAACTTCTGTTCAGACGTCCACTTTTCACGTGGCGTCAGTGATGTAACGGCAGTATCATCAGTACATGTAGTAGTCAGAGGTTCTTTCCACCCTGTGACAACAGAAAGCCAAACTTCTTCTCCTAATGCTTGGAGATAAGCTCGCATCCGTACCTTCCAATGACCAAAGTCTTTTCCACGGAATTGTGGAGGAAGACTTGAAGTAGCAAACTTGTGAGGTTCCATAAAGCACTATTGATCGTTAGCGTGAGCCTTTACGCTCCTTAACCAGCCCCCAGCGACTGATACCAATTGAGAAACTACAAATAATGCTAATATAACAGTTGAATATTCAAACAAATCAATCAATACGCAGAAAGTAAATAACACACAGAAATTTTTAACGTGGTAAAACCCAATAAGGGAAACGTCCACGGTTGCCTTGATGACAACAAATAATCCACTAGATGAAAAGAGATGTACAAACCTATCAACTACCTGCAATCACTGCGAGTTGACACTCCTGGTTATCTCTAACACCTTGACTTCACCAGAGCACCTTGATGTACGCACAAGACACTCGACTTCTTGATGAACTCACAAGAAGACTCGAAGCCGAATTCACAATGAAACTTGGAAGATAACAAATTTATGAATTGAGAGAAGGGGGAAGGAAGAGAATTGAGTTCAATAACCAAAAACACTTTCAACACCAAAACCTAAACCAAAACTCCAGAACAAGAGGAATAATGGACGGCCAAAGAACTAACTTGTTCTTTGGAAGAGAAACCCTATTTATACTTAGGGTTGGAAAACACAGAAAATGGGCCGAAATAGAGAAAATCCACATTGGACGTACGTACGTCGAAATGACGTTCGTACGTCTCCATACGAAACAAGCTTGCTGACTGCTTGGACGTATGAACGTCCTAACAAGGTACGTACGTCCAGACCAAAAACTTTCTTGCTGACTAACCATACGTACGTACGCCCTAACATGATACGTACGTTTAACACGATGAAGGTTTTGCTGCCTAACCTGACGTACGTACGTCCTAACAAGGTACGTACGTCCTGAACCAAAACAACCTTTTGACACAAGACGCGAAGACAAAGACACGGGATGACACACGTACAACAAGGTTTTCTTAACAATGAACTCAAGGCGAAATAACCATGGACAACCAATATCACAAAATTGATGTCAAACAACTTAGAGCCGGTTTCAGTTAATAGAGTCAGTGTGTTGCTTATTTCCTATTGATCACCACAGCTCACATAATGTCAAAGAAAGAGCTTTAGTGCATTGTAAAATATCATGCTGGATTAGGCCTGACCACCTGACCCCCAATGCATTAACACAATTCTTAGCATATAACACAAACAGATCCTTGATGAAGGATCTTTAGGCAATAAGCATCATACATTCAGGAAACAATAAGCATAATCTTTGATCATAAGCACTATAGTCAAATGATATATATTAAGCAAAAGCAGTATTAAGCAGGATCTTTAAGCAAAGTTATGAAATAAAATATAAATTGTGCTTGTTTGTACATTAAAGTTCTAAAAATATTTTTGCACGAATTCATCAAATTTTGTTGTAATAATATTTTACACATAATAAATATAAATGAACCGTAAAAATTGTTGAGCGGGTTTACCATTTAGATAAAAAAAAAAATTATCGCAGACTACTTATATATTTGATGAAACCAACTATACCTTGAATAGTTTACAAAACAAACTTATATAAGAAGAATAAACCTCAGACTCCGAGAATCCATGGAAACGGGGGAGTTAAATGCTCTCTTGGATAAATTCTCTCTTGAACCAGGGGCGGATAGTTGGAAATGGAAATGGTCGAAGAAGGAAAGCTCGTGAACGGAGTGATTACCACGTTTAAAAATCTCTGGTGTTCCTTCTTATTATTGCTTTATTATTATTTGTTTTAGTATTGGTTATTGCACATATTGGGTTTTCAGATATCAAGAGTAAGCTAGGAAATTTACTGATATGCATTCTCGATTGAAGTAGCTATAACCGTTAATTACATAACTACAAGAAAGATAACTAAACATATATATGTTTCACAAGCCCTAACAAATAGAACATTACAATGAACGTACCTCTATGCACTTACTTAACAAAAAAATTTAGAGATGGTAACTTTAACTTCCCTTGCATATAAACTGATTGAATCACTCGTCAGTTGGCATTTTATAGCGACATATAGGGCATATATGGTTTATTTTCAACCATTTCCCAATACATTCTGTATGGAAAATATGAGCACTGGAGCAAGGCATCTTTGTGATTTCCTCCTCAGTCCTGAACTCTTCATAGCAAACAGAACAAGAAGTTACTTGTTCGCACTCTTCTGGCTTGTACTTGATCTTTTCCAAGGCATCAATAGAAGCTGTCGAAGCACCAATCTGCAGTACTGGTTGGTCCATTGATGCACTCTGAACGCGTTGAAGCAATTCATCTTCATAACCTCTAATAAGCAAATTCATCCTCCTTAATGCTTGCCTTCTTTGATAATATTCTTCTACATTATCATAACAATACATGTTCACAACTTTTATGCCAACATATATATTTGTGGCACCACCAGTCTTGATGAGATTATAGACTTGAACAGATATATTTTTCTGTAAACGTTCAACAGAATTATCGAGAAAGAGATGACGACTTCTATTTCCAATATAAACAAGTAGCTCTCCAATAAAGTCTTCTAATATATCAGGATCAACAAGCTGTTTCAAATTAATCAAGTAGTCATCTTCTTCTGATATTTCTTCTAATATTTCATGGTTCACAAACTTTTTGATATTAACCCTGACATCGTATCCGATAGGATCCTGTTCCTCTTCTGATAATTCAGTAAAACTTTCTCCAATTAGTCCATTAACATCTTTTTGTTTGATTTTAAACCTGAAAAATAGTTCTGAATCAGTACTGTTCACATAGTCAACTATCATTGGCCTTACTTCTTCACAATCAGCGGTATGGTCATGGATCACCATCTTCAGCTGATTATTGTTAGAAAACCAAAGAAAAAAAAAAAAAAATAATCACTTCTTCTTTACCAAAACACAGCTACACAAACTGGTATCTTCAAAGTTCAAACTAATATATATACCAAAAAAAAAAACTTGGATATAAATTCGTATCGGTGTCGAAATCAGAAATCTGAATCCGAAATTGTGTTGGATTAAGTAATCCCATTCGGACCAGTCCACTAAAAAAAGTGGTGGACGGAATTTGGGCCTAAGAAGCCCAGTTAAGAGAGAGTTTGAGTTGAGTTAAGACTATGATGAATACAAATTATGCAATTGTACGAGTATGCAGAACAAATGAGATAGCTTAAATCTTACCACGACGACCATATCCATTCATGTTGTCTGGGAGTCTGGGACTGCTGGCATTGTGACCATATCCATCACATGATTGACTAGCTAGCTAATTGAGGTTAGGTTTTGATTACTTATGTTCAAATGTTCAATTGTATATAGGTTTATTTACAGTCTACTGCTCACAAATTAATGTTCGGGAAATTTTGACTTAACCCCTCTTATTTTGTCCACTTTTTGAATAAACCCCCTATTTGTCTAAGTTCTAAGTTTGGATTTTACCGCCTCTCCATCAGCTCCCATCCCGTTTATTTGTATTTTTTTCTTCCTAAAATACCCCTCATTCTTTCTTTAGACTTAACCCCTTAAAAAAAACGAAAAAACAAAGGAAGGGTATTTTCGGGAAAAAAATATAAATAGGTCTTAACTTGGACGGAAGCTGACGGAGGAGGTAAAGTCCAAACTTGGACAAATAAAAGGGTTTATTCAAAACGTGGACAAAATAGTGGGGGTTAAGTCTAATTTCCTTTAATGTTCATCATCTATTGTCCAAGTATTGTTACATCCAGAATGATTGTGAACATTGTTTTGCTTGGAACGAAGGTTTGATGTTGCAGTGGTTATGTGGTCAACAGACATGCACATGTCTAGCTTGGAGTAGATATATATGGTTCACAGCAAACTCCCCTTCCTTCCCAGGCTATCGAGTTTAAGATCCTTCTTCATTTCATTTTGCTGCTGGGTTTTAGACCAAATTGTATTTAAGTTACACAGTTCTATGTAACTATGTTTACCAAACCCACATATCCACTAATATTAAAACTGATAAAATGATCTCCCTAGGTATCCAGAGAAAGTAGCTGTGAACGCGTACAGTATACAGAAAAGAATGTAATCAAGGAAAAAAATCAAACCTATTTGATATTAAATTATTAATCAAGGAAGCCACACGTATATATAGTGGTTTTCTTAACAAAGAATTTCACTACATATCTCTTGAGAGGACAGTTTATACACCTTAAAAATTGAAAAACGAGTGTGCTTGCAGTTCAGCCACTCCAACCCTTCAAGTCTCGAGCATTGCAATTAATATTCTATACCCTGCAGCGCAAAGCAAGTTCTATACCCTGCAGCGGTAACACTGGTTCATGCTCATCTAACCATCTAATCATGGTTCTCGGGTTTACTGGAAGTCTTGATTGAATATCCTATTTGAGCCTTCTTGGTAGATGTCGCTGGTACTTTCTTTGACTCATCACCAACACCGTCACTAGTTCTTGCAACTTCTGATTTAACAGTTACTCGAACTTTCTTCAACTTATGGCCAATGTTTTGTTAGCTGTAGGTTCACAGCTTATGTTGTTTTAGTTTACTCTTTCAAATAGGGTGTTACAATAAGACCTAGTCTGTAGGGGCGTTAGAGTTTGACTCGCACCCACTACGTTATGTGCTTGAAAAGCGTAGATCTTGTTTCTGTAAAGGCTATATATAGCCATAGATTTTATCAATCCAATAAGATATTTCTCCTCGTTTCAGTCTTCATGTTTTCTAAGTCTTGATTCAACAATTGGTATCAAGAGCTTTGAAGAGGCCTGACTGTGGAGTGTGAGAGCGAGTGATTGCAGAAGAGTGTGTGTGGAGTGTGAGAGCGAGTGATTGCAGAAGAGTGTGTGAGTGATTAAGTGAAAGATGTCAACCTCAGAAAAATTTGTGATTCCAAAATTTGATGGTCACTATGATCATTGGTCTATGCTAATGAAAATTTTTTTGAGGAGTAAAGAGATGTGGAGTTTGGTAGACGAAGGGATTTCGTCACCAGCGATTGGGATCTCACTAGCAAGTGAGGCACAAAGGAAGAGCGTCGAAGAAGCAAAGCTTAAGGATTTGAAGGTAAAGAATTATCTGTTTCAAGCAATTGAAAGAGAAATCATTGAAACCATTCTTGACAAGAGGACGTCAAAGGCAATTTGGGATTCAATGAAGCAAAAATACCAAGGATCGACAAAGGTGAAAAGAGCGCAACTGCAGGCTTTGAGGAAGGAGTTTGAACTGTTGTTTATGAAGGAAGGAGAAAAGATCGATAGCTTTATTGCACGAACTCTAACAGTTGTGAACAGAATGAAAGTGAATGGTGAAGCTGTGAAGCAAAGCACAGTGGTCAGTAAGGTATTGAGATCTTTGATTCCCAAATTCGATTATGTTGTTTGTTCAATTGAGGAGTCAAATGATTTAGATACCATGACCATTGATGAGCTCCATGGAAGTCTGATTGTTCGAGAACAAAGAATGCAAGGGAGTCAAGAGGAAGAACAAGCTTTGCAGATCTCTTATGATGATAAACCAGGTAGAGGAAGGGGTAGAAGCTCATTTCGTGGAGGTCGTGGCAGAGGAAGAGGAAGGTCTCAAAATCGAGCTACTATTGAATGTTTCAAATGCCATAAATTGGGACACTATCAATACGAGTGTCCTGATTGGGAGAAACAAGTTAATTATGCTGAACATATCGAAGACGAAGAAGAGCTTGTGTTGATGTCTTATGTCGACCTCCATCAACCAAAAAAAGAAGAAGTTTGGTTCCTTGATTCTGGATGTTCCAATCACATGACTGGAAATAAAGCATGGTTCACGGAGATGGAAGAAGAATTTAAACACACGGTGAAGCTTGGGAATGACACCAGATTGGCAGTGGTAGCTAAAGGAAGTGTACGACTTCAAGTGAATGGTATTACTCAGGTAATTTCAAATGTTTTTTACATACCTGAGTTAAAAAACAATTTGTTAAGCATTGGGCAACTTCAGGAGAAAGGTTTAACAATTTTGATTCAGCAAGGGATTTGTAAAGTTTATCATCTTAGAAGAGGGTTAATTATGCAGACTAACATGAGTGGAAATAGAATGTTCTATGTGTTAGCATCTACGCCAGAAAAGAATGATATGTGTCTTCAAGCTGAAGCTTTGTCTGAGAAAGAATCGCATTTGTGGCATCGTCGTTTTGGCCATTTAAATTATGCGGGGTTGAAGATACTTGCGCAAAATAAAATGGTGGATGGTGTTCCTTTACTCAAAATTCCGAGACGAGTATGTTAAGCTTGCTTGATTGGCAAACAACATAGAGTATCTGTTCCTAAGCAGAGTTTGTGGAGAGCATCGACGCAGCTTCAACTTGTGCATTCTGATCTATGTGGACCTATCAAACCAGCTTCCAACAGTGGCAAAAGGTACTTCATAAGTTTCATTGATGATTTTTCACATAAAACTTGGGTTTATTTTTTAAATGAGAAGTCAGAAGCTTTTGTTGCATTCAAAAATTTCAAAGTATGTGTTGAAAAAGAAGTAGGTGCATATATAACTTGTTTACGAACAGATAGAGGGGGTGAATTCAACTCCAATGAATTTGGAGAATTTTGTAAAACTCAAGGTATAAGCAGGCAATTAACAGTGGCGTACACTCCACATCAGAACGGAGTTGCTGAAAGGAAGAACCGAACGATCATGAATACAGTTCGGTCAATGTTAATTGAGAAGAATGTTCCAAAAATGTTCTGGCCTGACGCTGTAAAGTGGTGCGTACACATTCAAAACAGAAGTCTCACTGCTGCAGTAAAGGAAAGAACTCCGGAGGAAGCATGGAGCAGTGTGAAGCCAGCTGTGCATTATTTTCGGATCTTCGGATGTATAGCTCATGCTCATATTCCTGATCAAAAGAGGAGTAAGCTGGATCCCAAAAGTAAAAAGTGTGTATTCTTGGGTGTTAGCGCTGAATCAAAAGCTTACAAACTTTATGATCCAATTACTAAGAAGATCATTATTAGCAAAGACGTGTTATTCGAAGAAGAAGAAAGTTGGGACTGGAGCAGAACTGAAGAAGAGTTGCAGTTAGATGTGCTCGAAGTTGATAGCAAAAGTGAGGAACATATTGCAGAAGAACAGAATATTGAGAATGTCCCAGGCAGCAGCGGTGATGTAAACACGCAAGAAGTTGCAGCTGAAGGGAGGGATGAAAGAATTAGAAGAAGACCAGTCTGGATGGCAGATTATGAATCAGGTGAAGGGCTTTCAGAGGAGGAAGATATGCTTGCAATGATGATGGTAACTGATGATGATCCATTTTACTTTGAAGAGGCAGTCAAGAGCAAGAAGTGGAGAGAGGCGATGACAGCAGAAATGCAAGCTATAGAGAAGAACCAGACCTGGGAGTTGATGGATCTGCCTAAAGGTGCTAAGTCTATTGGAGTTAAGTGGGTTTTCAAGACCAAACTTAATGAAAATGGGGATGTTGAAAAATATAAGGCACGATTGGTAGCTAAGGGATATGCGCAACGGTATGGTGTAGATTATACTGAAGTTTTTGCACCAGTTGCACGACTTGACACCATTCGAGTAATTCTTGCAAAAGCAGCACAATATGGTTGGGAAGTGTTTCAGCTTGACGTGAAGAGTGCTTTCCTTCATGGTGAGCTCAAGGAAGAAGTATTTGTGCAGCAGCCTGATGGGTTTACTAAGAAGGGAGAAGAAGAAAAGGTTTACCGATTAAAGAAAGCGTTATATGGCCTCAAGCAAGCACCAAGGGCATGGTACAGCAAAATTGAGGCATATTTTCTGCGTGAAGGCTTTGAAAAATGCTCCAGTGAGCATACATTGTTCATCAAATCAGTTGGCGGTAAAATTTTGATAGTAAGTATTTATGTAGATGATTTAATTTTCACTGGGAATGATATGAGCATGTGTAATGAGTTTAAAAACTCAATGATGTTGGAGTTTGACATGTCTGATTTGGGAAGAATGAAGCATTTTCTTGGAATAGAAGTGCTGCAGAATTCGAATGGCACTTTCATCTGTCAGCGAAGATATGCGCGAGAGGTATTAACAAGGTTTGAGATGGCAAGCAGCAATGCAGTGAAAAATCCAATTGTTCCTGGTACGCAGCTGTCAAAGGATGAAGGAGGAACTAAAGTTGATGCGACTTTGTTTAAACAAGTAGTAGGGAGTCTCATGTATCTAACGATGACTCGTCCTGACTTAATGTATGGTGTAAGTCTCATTAGCAGGTATATGTCCAACCCAACTATGTCACACTGGTTGGCAGCGAAGAGAATTCTAAGGTACTTGAAAGGGACAACAGAATTGGGCATTTTCTACAAGAAGGAAGAAGGCAGTTTTAAAGAAACAAACGGTTCAAAACTCTTGGCATTTACTGATAGCGGATATGCTGGTGATCTTGACGATAGGAGGAGTACTTCTGGATATGTTTTTAAGATAGGATCTGGATCTGTGTCATGGTCTTCTAAAAAACAACCAGTGGTGACTTTATCTACCACCGAGGCTGAATATATTGCAGCAGCCCTCTGCGCGTGTCAATGCATATGGCTCAAGAGAATTCTGGGTGATATTGGAATGGAGGAGAATGAAGGTACTATAATTAGTTGTGACAGCAGTTCTTCCATTCAGTTGTCTAAGAATCCAGTCCTTCATGGGAAAAGTAAGCATATTGATGTGAGATTTCATTTCTTGAGAAACTTGGTGAATGATGGTGTTGTGGAGCTAAGGTACTGCAGTTCTCAAGAATAGGATATTTCTCCTCGTTTCAGTCTTCATGTTTTCTAAGTCTTGATTCAACATGTATTTCCTCTTTCAAGCCCTGCAATGTAGTCAGCTGCTTGGTTTTCATATGATTTTCGACAATAATATCTACTTAATTAAAATGCTCCGACCTTTCTAGTTTTGTTTAAATATCAACTAATTATATATACAGCTCTCATTTAATTTAGGTAGGTTATATTAGCCGTATAATTTTCCAAATATCACCATTTGGAAGGATTTGGAAGGATTAGTATCTTCTTCCTTGTACTTACTATAGCCATTTTCCGGGGCTTTAGTTGTTCAAGTTTGTTGTCAGTTTTCTCTGATGTGAGATACTCCATACCTGAATCAGGGATCTATACAACAAAATTAACCAACAGATTGGCCATTTGATTTACATTTGCGAATATTGACTACCATTCAATAACAATTACTGTAATTATTAGCATGGCAAAATGACCAAGAGTAGGAGAAAACACAGAAACACTTACCAACAAACACGAGAGGATAGATCATTATAAGTTCATATATAACATCAAGACCACCTTTGGCCTTGCCTCCTTCATACCTACGTCTACAAGAGTAAGACTTTGTTGGGAAGAATATATGGATTTTTATTGGAGTTTCTTGTTGAATACAGCGATTAGTTTATTGATGTTAGGGTTAGGGTTTAATTTGTGATATTATATATAGGAAGCTAGACTAGCTAGAAGTTGACCAACAATATCTCCCCTAAATATAGATGGATAGTATATCAATATAACTAGTAAAACCCGTGGTGCTGCCACGACTACCATTAATAATTTGAAGATAGTTATATTAAAAATATTATTCTAACTCAATATTAAGATATTAAAAATGAATATATTAATGAAACCGGCACGAAGTGGTTTGACATCAATTTTGTGACAAAGTGTCTTTGGTTATCTCGCCTTGAATTCATTGTTAGGAAAATCAAGATGTACGCATGGTCGTCTCGTGTCCTTGTGTCTCTTAGGTATGTCCAGGAAAAGTTATTGGGTTCTGGACGTACGTACCGGGTTAGGACGTACGTACGTCCACTGAAGCAGCAAACTTCTTTTGGTCAGGACGTACGTACTCAGTTAGGACGTTCGTACGTCCAAGTAGGCAGCAGACGTGTTTTCGTATGGAGACGTACGTACCGAGTTAGAGCGTTCGTACGTCATGTTAGGCAGCAGGCTTATTTTTGTGTAGCGACGTTCGAACGTCATATCGACGTACGAACGTCCAAAGTCGGTTTGCACAGTTTCGGCCCATTTTTCTAGGTTTTCAACCCTAAGTATAAATAGGGTTTCTCTTCCATAGAACAAGATAGTTCTTTGGCCGTCCATCCTTCTCCTTGTTCATGTGTTTTGGTTAGGTTTGTGATATTGAAATTGTTTGTGGCTATTGAACTCAATTCCCTTTCTTCCCCCTTTTCTCAATTCATATCTTTGTGATCTTCAAGAGTTATTGTGAATTCGGCTTCGAGTCTTCTTGTGTGTTCATCAAGAAGTCGAGTGTCTTGTGCGTACATCAAGGTGCTCTGGTGAAGTCAAGGTGTTAGAGATAACCAGGAGTATCAACTCGCAGTGAGTGCAGGTAGTTGATAGGTTTGTACATCTCTTTTCATCTAGTGGATTATTTTGTTGTCGCGAGGACAACCGTGGACGTTTCCCAGTTTGGGTTTTACCACGTTAAAAATTTCTGTGTGTTATTTACTTTCCGCGTATTGTTTGTTTGCTTGTTTGAATTCACATTTGTTATACTAGCACTATTTGTAGTTTCTCAATTGGTATCAGTCGCTGGGGGCTGGTTAAGGAGCGTAAAGGCTCACGCTAACGATCAATAGTGCTTTATGGAATCTCACAAGTCTGCTACTTCAAGTCTTCCTCCACAATTCAGTGGAAAGGACTTTGGTCATTGGAAAGTACGTATGCGAGCTTATCTCCAAGCATTAGGAGAAGAAGTCTGGCTTTCTGTTGTCACAGGGTGGAAAGAACCTCTGACTACTACAGGTACTGATGATACTGCTGTTACATCACTGACGCCACGTGAAAAGTGGACGCCTGGACAGAAGTTGTTGGCAAATTATAACAACAAGGCACTCAATGCTATTTTCATGGCATTAAATGCTAGTGAGTTTCGTAGGGTGCAGGGCTGTGAAGAGGCTAAAGATGCATGGAACAGGCTTATCTGTACACATGAAGGTGACGAAACAGTCAAAGAAAGTAAGCTGGAACTGTTAACATCTCAGTTTGAGAATCTACGGATGGATAATTCTGAGACCTTTGATGATTTCTTTATTCGTCTCCAAGACATCATCAACTGCAGTGCGGCTATTGGTCATGCATATACTGACACACAGGTGGTACGTAAGATATTGCGTGCTTTGCCTCCTCGGTTTCGTTCACGTAAGGATGCCATCACTGAGAGCAATGTGATTAAGAACATGTCCATCGAGACACTTGCTGGGAAACTAAGGACATGTGAGATGGAACAGGCTTTAGAAGAACCTTTGAAGAACAAATCTGTAGCATTCAAAGCTACATCGTCTAAAGAACTTTCCACAGGACCTTCTGATGATGAAGAGCAGGATGTGGATGATAACTATGCGTTCCTCTCACGTAGCTTTCAGAAGATTCTGAAATATCAACAGAATCGAGATCCTCGAAAGCGATTTCCTGATTCCTCAAATGCTCCTAGAAGTCGTGGTTTTGAGCGGTTCTCTGTGGATGGGAGAAGAGCTCGAGTTGATCGTAAAGATGTCCAATGTTACAAGTGTCGTGATTATGGACACTTTGCAAATGAATGTGATAAGAAGGTCGATCGCAAACCTGGTGATAATTCCAAAGCGAATCTCACAGTAACATGGGATGATTCAGATAATGATGATGATGGGAATCTCTCAAATGTTGTCTCAAATTATGTGGTCTTCAGTGCATCCCTGGATGAACATCCAGGAGGTATTGTATCCTCTTCTACTGATATTAATGTTTCTGATTCTGGTGTTCATGCTACTACTAGTGAATTATGTGACATGTATAAGTTTTCTATGCAACAAGTAAAGTTGCTTGAAAAAACTAACACCGTCTTGCAGGATCAGGTAGAGAGTCTTGGACAGGATATATGCAACCTTACAGGTGATTCCAACATGTTGAAGGAAGAATTTGTGAAGGAAAGGAGGATTTCCAAGTGCGTATTGTCACTCTGGAAAAACTGAATAATGATCTTGAAACACGGTATCGATCCCTTGTACTGGAGCATGAGAGAGTAAAGGCTGAGTTGTTTGCTGCTAACAAACAATTGGTTGGGTTTGGTAAAGCAAGTGCTAATCTAAACTCTCTGTTGGGAATCGGTAAATCCCATTCAGATAAATCTGGTTTAGGTTATGACACCTCTGTTCCCCTTGCTACTACTAGCACTTCCCGCACTACCTTTGTGCGACCAACAAGTGTCGCTATTCCTGCTCCTGTGCAGGTGTCTAGTGTGGTATCACCACCCAAGGTTACTCATGTGAAGCAAGTTCGGAAAAAGAACTCTAGACACAAAGACTTTAAATGTCTAACATGTGGTCGCATGGGTCACACTTCTGCCTTTTGTTGGAATAATTTGTATCCTGCTCATCATCCTTCTTTTGCAGGTAACTCATATTGGAACAAGTCTTCCACCTTCTCCATGCAGGCTCCATACATGTGGAATGGCTATGCTCCGTGGGGTTTACCCAGAACTTCTCCTTATGGAAATCGTCCTCAAGCAACACCCATGCCTACTCCACCACCACATTTCTGGGATAGGAGTATGGACGCATCCAGGAAAATGGTGTCTCACATGGCTCGTTTGGTTGAACCATTGCCTTCATCGTGGTATCTTGACAGCGGTTGTTCGCGTCATATGACAGGTGATAAGACTCTGATTGATAACCTGACTCTTGGTTATGGAGGTAAGGTTAGGTTTGGTAATGGTAAATTGCTTCCGGTTGAAGGTAAAGGTAACTTTTCTGAGGTTGAATCGCTCAATAGTCATGAGCTTCTTTTTGTTAAGGGTCTTAGGTCCAATCTATTGAGTATTAGTCAGTTGTGTGATGCTAAATTTAAGGTTGTGTTTGAGGATAATAGGTGTGATGTTTTTGATTCCAATCATATCTTGGTGTTATCTGGTAGTCGCTCATCTGATAACTGCTTCATTGTCACTACACCTGTTCTGCATTCATATGTCTAATGTGTTCATTGGAACTGTCTGTGTTTAGGATGTTTAGGTTTGGTCATTTTTTTTTTGTTGTTGTTGGCATTGAGGACATACTACATTCTCTATTGTGTGGATTTCATCTTACAGATGTTTCTAGTTTGGCACTCTCAACTGTTTTTGTGTCATGCATAGTTGTAGGGTTACATCATACTCTATTCGTCTTGGTAGTTTCTTGCATGATGCATTTCAATGTGGTTGGCTTGACATTTTCAAAACATGTATAACTCCAGTCTTCCATGGTTGCTTTTTCATGATCGTTGTTTTTATTTTCTTTATTCTCTCACCTCTTGTAAGTGGTCAATGACTCACAAAATCCCCAGCCATTTGAATGTCTTGAGAGCATACTCATTTGGCTAAGAACCCGTTGGGGCTGTGAGGGTCATGCTCTGACGGATGCACTCAAGAGATGTTAGTTCTTGTGTTGCACGTTATCATGGTATTGCACTTCTTGAGTGTGTTTTGCCGAAAAGATGTAGGCTACACCCTACCCTCGTGTTCTGGTAAAAGATGGAGATATTTCATACTCCCACACGGGAATGGCATCTGTTTCAATGGTTCAAAAAAAAAAAAAAAAAAAAAAAAAAATGAATAGTAGCTTTCGCATTTGTCTAGTTGAAAGACAAGAAGAAAAACAATAGTGTGTGTTTTCCTTGTTGTATTGTGATCTGGTTCAGGTTCATTTTGGGCTAGTTGCAAGTGACTTTCTATCTTCTCAATGATCATGTCTTTAATTTGTTTTTCGGAGATTGGTATTGGTCTATCAGGTTCTTCTCCATCCTTGCATCATTCTAGTAACTACCATGTCATGGCGTATGATGTCATTCTTCGATTTTGCATTCTCTTGTGGTTGAGGTTTGTTTAAACTATATTCGGTTGTAATTGGAATTCGTATGATAAGTTGAAGTGTTTTTCTTGTGATGTCTCTCAATATTTGTTCTTGGTTGTTCCTTGGTTCATTCTCTAGCTGTTAGGGTGGTTCTTCAAATTTTCTTTTAACAAACAAAAAAAAAAAAAAAAAAAAAAAAAACAAAAAAAAGGGGTTCGTACGTTCGTCCTCATGACGTTCGTACGTTTGGGGGGACTGATCTTTTTGAAACGTACGAACGTTCCTAAGACGTTCGAATGTGTTCTTAATCAGATCTTTGGTTTTTGGGGGCTCGACGTACGAACGTTCATAGAACGTACGAACGTCTCTGTTACAGTTCGGCCCATTGCTGTTTAAAAACCAAATTTTTTTTTTAAACACAAAGCCTACTGTTATATAAATCGTGTTTCCCTCCTTGGTACACTACAAGCTGTTAGTTTTTGGTTAGTTTTTCCTCATTGTCTTAGGCGATTCTCTTTTCTCTCGTCTTGTTTGCAAATTGTTCATCTTCTCTTCTCATTGTTTTGGTCCGGTGTGTTGGTCGGGAGATTCGTTCGTCATACTCAATCACCATCTCTTGTAAGTTTTATTGATCTCTCCCTCTTCTCCATTGTCATGTCTTGTTGATTAGTTGGGTTTGCTTTCTCTTATATTGTTAGTTAAGGTTGTATGCTTGTTTGTTGCCTTCATGGGACTTGGTGTTTTTATACTCGCTCTTGCCTCCATTTTAGTTGCTAATGACCTTGGGATGTAGTTTGTTCTTGGTCTCTATTGTTCCTTTCTGTTTTACTGTGTGTTTGGATGCTTGCGATTACTTCATTGTTGTCGATAGCATGTGTATTGTTTATGCACATCAAGTGTTTGATTAAATGTCTCAATGACCTTGCTGTTTCTTTTTGTCATTGTTTCTTACATTTTTGGTTTGTGTACTGGTGTGTTTGTGTAGGAATGGCTTCCAAGCGTGCCCGCACCACTCCCTCCAACGCGGCATCCTCTTCTCGCGCTCCTAGGGGTAGAGGTTCCACTCCGGCCTTGTCGCCTCACTTCCAATCTCTTGGTGCTCATCCTCGAGCAAAAGCCATTGTTCCTGAGCGATTCTTTGACTTGGCAGACATCGCTGCTACTCCTCTTGGGACTTCTCAACTTGGCAATATCGCATTGTTCTTTGAGACTCGGAATTGGCTAAGGGTGGCTCAACCAATCACCAAGTACTCGGTTGAGCATACGATAGCCTTCTATGAGACAAAGACACCCTCGCAAAATCGATCGAGTTTTTCGGTCTTGATTGAAGGTCGGCGATACACCATTTCTCCTAAGGTGATACGCGAGGCGTTGGGTATTGATGGTGACTTTATTCCTGAAGATGCTGTTTCTGTCAGATGGCCCGTTCCGAAGACAATTCAAATTGACTTTGTCAATCAGGTTCAGCAGATGTTTATTGATGGTGTCACGGAAAGGTATCATGCCAAGCACTACAGCGCCATCCTCTTGCACATGGTTGCCCATTCCAACATCTACCCCTCCAAGGGCAACAAGATTATCATGACCGATGACATGGTCAAATTGGTGGTCTGTATGTCGGTGCACCATCTTCATCTCTCTGAGGTCATCTACACTCGTATGCTTCAGATCGATGCAGCTAAGGGTACTCTTCCTTTCCCTAGCTTTATAATGACTATACTCAAGCACTTGGGTTTTCAGGGACAGTATATGGAGGTGAGCCCTCCAAAGTTTGTTGGCCACGACTGGGTCAACGCTATCAAAAAGGGCTGTCAGTCTCGAAAGTTGGCTTTCGAGTCCGTGGGTGCGCGTCTGACGCACCACCTCATTTGGGGAGGCAGGGCGCTTGTTCGCAATGATGATTTTGATCGGGCTTTGACCTCTGGACGCCCCATCCCTGCCTCTGCTAGGGGAAATCGGGCTGTTGCAGCAATTGATGCTCGGGTCTCCTCTCTCCGACGTCGTCAGGACCATATGGATGCTCGGTTAGATCGGTTTGGGGTCATTCTCTCTCGTCATGATGTCATGATCAGTGATATTCATGCGATGAATGTTGCTCAGATGCGTCATCTACAGCTGGACTTCACTCCCACAGACTTGCCTCCGTTTCCGGAAGAGGTGCCTCCTGTTCCTGGTGAGAGTGATGGTGCTGACTCAGAGAGTGAGGACGAGGGTGATGGTGAACCGAGTGATGGTGACTCGGACTCCGAGTAGTTGGTTTTTCTGGTTTACTCTCCACATTTTTGTACTTAAATTTTTTTTTTTGCTATATCGGTTTGTTTCTATTTTTTTGGTACTGTACATATTCTTGGATATTGCTATTTTCATGTTAGTTCAACTTGGTTTCTTTGTTTTGCAGTATTTTTTTTTTGTAATGGACCTCTTATTGGGCCCATGATAGGTTTTCTCCTATATATAGGGGAGTCTTCTCCTCTTTTACTCCTATTGTATCTTCTTATCTCTTGCTAGTTCTATCTTTGTTCTTCAGAATTTTCTATGGCAGAATTTGCACTTCATGGAGTCTTTGTTCCGGGTGTTGGGTATGTGTCGTTCATGGTAATGGAGTACAAAAACAATGCTAAGGTTTGTCGTTTATGTCGCGTTCCTCATGGATATGACTATATTCATCGACTTTTTCTTAATCCTTGTTTGGTTCGTGTCAATCATTGGGAGAGATTACCGGGACATCTTCAAAATCACATCTTGGAGTTGGTTGGTTATCCGAAGGTTCCAGGACTTGCTGCTCCACTTACCGACTGTGGCTTGGACAGCAGAATTGAGGAGTTGTTTTGTACGAGTGAATGGTTGGAGGATTATGATGATCATGTGATTGCTAGGTGGAATCGACCTTCGGCTCGTGCGGAGGCTTACTTCTCCAAGCTTCCTCTAGGTCATTGGGAAAGGGTTTTTCGAATTCGTTAATTCGAGCTTTCTACTTTTGTCGTTTTTGGCTTTTCTGTTTATGGATTTCTATGTTTGGTTATTAGTTGACTTTCTGAACTTTTAACAAGTTGGGTTCGTTTTATATTTTATATGTTTTGTATTCTTTGTTTGGTTTTGATTTCTTTTTCTTGGTTATTTGTTTATTGTTGTTCACTTGTTGTGACAAAAAGGGGGAGATTTATGACTCTAATTACTAACAATCGTCTTCTTGTTGTTAGGTTATTTTTGGGTCATGTTTCAGGTATGCTACACGTATGGGGGAGTTGCTCATGAAGTTTGGAGCTCATGAAGTATGGGGGAGTTGCTCGAAGGAACTTCTGTTGAATCCTTGATTGCTTCCGTTCGATCTCTGATGGTTAAAGCATCTTCCTAAAACTGGATAACAAGAATTGGTGACTTGTTATGTGTTTCTATCTTGAGTGATTTTGTAGGCATGTTTTATAAATGCCATGGTTTGGGATTGTAAGCACGTTTTATAAGTGCTATTAGAGTCATAAGTTTTTGTCACAAAATCAATGTCAAAGGGGGAGATTGAAACCGGCACGAAGTGGTTTGACATCAATTTTGTGACAAAGTGTCTTTGGTTATCTCGCCTTGAATTCATTGTTAGGAAAATCAAGATGTACGCATGGTCGTCTCGTGTCCTTGTGTCTCTTAGGTCTGTCCAGGAAAAGTTATTGGGTTCTGGACGTACGTACCGGGTTAGGACGTACGTACGTCCACTGAAGCAGCAAACTTCTTTTGGTCAGGACGTACGTACTCAGTTAGGACGTTCGTACGTCCAAGTAGGCAGCAGACGTGTTTTCGTATGGAGACGTACGTACCGAGTTAGAGCGTTCGTACGTCATGTTAGGCAGCAGGCTTATTTTTGTGTAGCGACGTTCGAACGTCATATCGACGTACGAACGTCCAAAGTCGGTTTGCACAGTTTCGGCCCATTTTTCTAGGTTTTCAACCCTAAGTATAAATAGGGTTTCTCTTCCATAGAACAAGATAGTTCTTTGGCCGTCCATCCTTCTCCTTGTTCATGTGTTTTGGTTAGGTTTGTGATATTGAAATTGTTTGTGGCTATTGAACTCAATTCCCTTTCTTCCCCCTTTTCTCAATTCATATCTTTGTGATCTTCAAGAGTTATTGTGAATTCGGCTTCGAGTCTTCTTGTGTGTTCATCAAGAAGTCGAGTGTCTTGTGCGTACATCAAGGTGCTCTGGTGAAGTCAAGGTGTTAGAGATAACCAGGAGTATCAACTCGCAGTGAGTGCAGGTAGTTGATAGGTTTGTACATCTCTTTTCATCTAGTGGATTATTTTGATGTCGCGAGGACAACCGTGGACATTTCCCAGTTTGGGTTTTACCACGTTAAAAATTTCTGTGTGTTATTTACTTTCCGCGTATTGTTTGTTTGCTTGTTTGAATTCACATTTGTTATACTAGCACTATTTGTAGTTTCTCAATTAAAACTCTTAAAAATATCTATTCTTCTAAAACAGATAATCATGTACCTTACATAATAATATTTATGATTTTCTCGAAATAATAAAAATAAATTATATCATTGTTGTTGATCTTCCCATTGTTGTTGTAATTCTCTATTTTGACGTTTGACTTCTCTTATGTAGTATCTGTATGTTCTTTCCAATGACTGTTTCTTTCTTAGTCTTTGTTCATATCTTTTTGTTCTTTTTGTTTTTTCTTCGAAGAATAGCTCCATATCCTCATCTGCTTCTTCGGAGTCAATGACATATGTCAATTTTCTTTTTGACATTTTGAACCTACAAAAAAAAAATAATAATAATGGTAAGGGTTTGGTTAATTATGCTATCAGGTAATTATGTCTTCAAAGGTAATGACCAAACATGTCAATAGACTTACCTAATATATGTCTGCAATGGGTGAAAGGAATCAAGAGAACTACTGTGAGGTATTTTGTGATCTATTTAGATAGCAAAATAGGGACTAATTTTGGTATTCATGATGGACAGGTTCTGTGTATGGACTGCAATATTCACATATCCCACCACCAGCAGAGCCAACAGTATAAATCTCAATTCTAGTATATATAAACCAAGAATTCACGGCACAATAGTACCAAGTACGTACTAACCAAGGATGAACTATAAGTGCATTCAAAATGGAAGGGGACGAAAGAAAATCCTTTAAGGCTATCTTTTGAAACAAACACTGAGCTGTTTTGAATTGTTTTTGGCGGGTAAGGATATGAATCATAGTCCAAGAAGGTTGTAAGGTATGTTTATAGTGAGGTATGCACTCCACCCATTCGAAGAAATTCCAACATAGAAAAGCATCAAAAGATGCTAAACTTAGGAAAATATGGTTCATGGTGGTAGGTGTGAAGTTAGAACAGATATGGGATTTGGATAAATAGTTTCAATTTCCTTTGAGAATAATTGAGAACACCCTTTCAACAAATTGATGGGTTTCTTTGTTTCCAGTAATATAAATAGCCATGATTGATTTGAATGCCGACTATGTAAATAAAAATAGCAAATTTCTTACTGTCAACTACAGAAAAGAAAAGAAGTTGAAATAGAACATAAGCAAGCTGATTTGTTTTTTTTTTTTTTTTTTTTTTTTATTTGCAACTGGCAAGCCTGTTTTTAATGAGATTAGCAGCTCAAAGATGCACTGCCTGGGATCAACAACAAATATTTCTGGAATCTGCCTTTGGAATACAGCCATTCATTCTTCTAAAAGCATATGGCAAATTTATACCAGCACTCATTAATTCAGTCATGTATTGCAAATTGCATCCACACTTCAAATCAAATACTTCCCAAAATTGTTTTGAAAATGTACAGTTGATTTCAGTATAATTAAAATGAACACAATTTAAAACCTTCATCCCTAAATGTATCGTGCCAGCAGGTTACAAACCATTAACATTATGTTTACAAAAACAATGTAGATAAAATGTTCATCACATAGGAATTATATATATAACTTCTTCGATCTTTTTTCCAATTTACATTTTAATTAACTATCTTCAATCAGCACTAAAGGCAACTATCCACCATAAACCTCTGGGAGTTGATCCTCGTCAATGTTTTGTAGCAGTGTTGATGTCACCTTCTTGTTATCCACAAAGACAAACTATATGGAAACATAAACATGTAAATAAACATCCCATTTAATAGCTTACCAACACATGCATCTAAATATAAATTCATGCATGGTTCACACATTGGAGTTAAAAATTGCTAGAACACCATAACTGAATAAAGAAGTGTGTCTAGACCCATGAATAATTCGCAGCATGGTTACTAATTTTCTGTCAGACAGGACCACCACCTACATTGTCTGAATTAACATATTGGTTACCTAATTAACCACTGCAGCCGACTGGTGGATTACGACTACAGAGAACTGCACCGACTTTGGGTCAGTACATACTTCAAAATACCATAAATGACCTGCTAATATTTGGGATTTAAATTGGAAGATAGACTTCACCAGTTTAGGAATCAGTACGGATTCTTCTTAGGAGGCTGAAATCAAAACCATATATGCAATCAGGATCCATTAATCTTACCTCTGGAGCCCAGAACCCCTTAGTTCCAACACAGGGTCTTCTTTCTTATGCTTTCCATCACCTAGAAAATAAAAATATAAAGCCATTTAGGATTTCGTGATACTGGTAAAGAAATGCTACAAAGTTGATTAATACTGTACACACCTTTGTTCTTTAACAATCCAGCACCAGAAACAGCAATTCCACTGGAATGTAAAGGCATAGGTGTCAAATAAAGTTTCCTGCCCACCGCTCCCAGAGGAGCAGCAACCCTCTTCTGCTGAGAAGCTGGAACCATACTCTTCTGTTTGTTAGGGGTTTTGCAATTTCTAGTAGTTGTCTTCGTTGTAACAAAGTAGTTACTTTTGGATTATGCTATGTGCATAATTGCAGAAGTTTGATCGAGCAGTGGATGAGTTTTGTTATGGTCTGAAGTTGGCTCCTAAAGACAAAACCTTGAAAGAGCATTGCGGGAAGAGCCAATGAAAACAGGGATAAGGCATGGACTGGTCATTGGAATTGGTTATGGTGTCTTTCTTTTCCTGCTGTTTTTATGTTAACGCAATGTGTTTCTACTCTGGAGGATTATTGACACATGTATTAACTCAAACAGTACAGAACAATGGATGTCATGCATATTCATGTTAGATATTCTACTCATCTCCAAGCATTCATAAAACAAAATTAGCATACTAAATCAATAATTATATAGTTTGAGGTGTTATTAATATAGATATCAATATTCCAAATAACAACACCATTGTCAATCAAGGTTAAACAATCATCTATGGAAAGACTAATGGTGGAGTTCCCAGAAACCTTGACTCCTCCACCAGCAGTCCACACAGGCAGATTTGCATTTTTTTTTCTAAGTTATACCAAATACTGACAATAAAACTACCACTATCTTTCAAGATATCATTAAAAAATCCAAATGCAAACACCCTATTTTCAGAATGTTAAATCCTTAAACAGTAAATTAAAGCATCCTATTTTGCATTGTCTTTAAAATAAAATAAAAACTTCATGATTTCTTTAATTCAAAAAATTTAAATGCTGAACTCCTTTCTCCTATTTTCCTAACTATAATGTAATAATAGAGTAACCTTCCAAATCATCGTTCTGCACTTCTTGGTCCCTGAATTTGATCATCCTATTCCTGCAATATAAATTTTTGTTATTGTTTGTCAATAATATATATTTTTTGGATGTTATAATGAATATAGCTACTCAATTAATTTAGTACCTCTGGTTCTGTTTTGATTCTTTTCGAGCTTTTGTTACTTCCTTCTTCTTGGTCATCATCTTGTTCATCATCGACATTTACTATTGGTAGCTTTCTAAATTTTTTGCTTGGTGTCGGTGGTCCTAGTATCACCTGTACGTATAGATGAAAATGAGTAGGTTTAGTATTTTGAATTCTACCAAATAAAAGAATTTTCATCCTTTACGCTCACCACACAACTTGTGTGCAAAAAAAATAAAAAATAAAAATAAATTCTGGAATCTAGATGAAATTTGGAGTTCACATTCTTAGCCACATAGGAAACATCAGTATATCCATTCCCTAGGAAACACCTAGGGAATGTGTTTGCAAAATGCAGAAAAAGGAACTGTGCACTGATTAAAGCAAACATTTGGGCTGACATTAATTACAATGAACTTTAATTCAACCTCAATGTAACCCGAACAAACTTAAATTACAAATACAAATTAAAATATATGTACAAAAGAATGGTAAGAAGCAGGACAAAAGTATGGTAAGTGCAATAATATAATATCATTTTAATTTTTCATACCTTGTGGGCATTGAGTAGTTCTTTGGCCTTTTTTCTTAAATCTGGTATTTCTTCCATTTTCATTACTGACATAGAAGATGTGTCCTTTGTTGACCAATTGTATCCATTAATTTGAACATAGAAACTCGTCTTCTTTCCAACCATTTCTTCAAAAATAATCTGTTTGACGATATTGTTTCCATTTGCCTGCATTATCACATTGATATATTAGTTCGTTAGTTAAGAATGTATTTTGCAATATATAGTGAATATATTTTCCAACTGCTTACATGTGAACTTGCAGTAATCATTTCTTCGGGTGTAATATCCAAAACATTGCGAATTGCCTCATCAAATGCAGCTATCATCATGACCGATGAGTCATTATTTTCGATATCCATACTGACCTTATAACTATAGAAAAATTTTATTTTGTCAGTTTATAATTTTATTTTTATTTGATATTTTTTTCTTAAAAAAATATATAAGTTACTTACACTTCTGAAGGCTTTTCGCTTGCTTTAAGTTTTGTACATTTTTGGCAAGAGTATTTTCCATCTTTGAACTCTACTTTCTTTCGACATTTCCCACATGCCATATAATGCCATTCCAGGTTGTGTTTGACATCTAGAATTGTACCTGTGAACCAATACTCGTCCATCTGTTATTTTTAAAAAAAAAAAAAAAATTGTTACTATATATAATTTTATCTTTAGGAATATATTAATGTATATATCTATTTTATAACCTGTGTACGATTTCCTAGCACTACATCATATATCTGCTGGATGGTTCTTCTATTGCCAATGTTGGACTCATCAACATTCTTCATCTCTTTTGTAAACTCTTCTACCTCACGAATACTATTGTTAAGTATTATCTTGGTAGCAGATGATGATCTTAAAAAGTAATTTCCTGCCATTCAAATTAGAATATTATCAAGGACTTAATATTTTTTATAGTTAAAAACAATTTCACTATAAGATCAAAACAAATAGTTATTTTCATTTTTTGTAAGTTACCTAGGTAAACTTCTGGTAGTAAAGAAGTGATCATCACTATAGCAGTTTCTCCCTTTTGTTGTGCTTTGATTGTTTCTTCTATATCTTTGCATACCGATGCCCATAGTGTTACTCGAAGCAATTCTTCTCTGTATTATTGAATCCAAAAAGTTGTATTTAATTATGATATAACATTTTTTTTTTCAAATATAAGGTGGCAGTAATTAATTCACCTTTGATTCATTAGGTAGATATCTCTCACATCAGTAGTCCGATCTCCTATTGTTCTTAGTTGGGTTTCCTTGTAGTAATGCAACCGACCAATTACATCTGCAATAGGTTGAAATATATGCATCAAGATATGTTATTATTAACAGTTAGCATTAAATAGAGTTGAAAGAAAAATTCAGCGCATTTTCAGCTGCTAGCATATCGGTGCGGTAGCAGAAGTTTCTGAATACGTACTTCCAACTCTGGCACTATGTTAGTGTTAAATTACAGTTTGTGTTCAATCTACAGTATTCTGAGGTCAAGGAAGAAAAAAGATCTCTAAAGTCGAGAATATATAGAATGATATATGTTGTAGTCCATATTAAGAATATATAGAATGATATATATTGTAGTCCATATTAAGAGAAACTTTAATTATCAAGTCTAAAAATTCCTTTCTAATAACATGTAATATATTAAGGAAAATAGCAATTGGAATTATCAATATTGGATATGAATAACTTCGTGTAACTGTAACTATAAAATACTGTTCATCTTGTCTTGGCATTTGTCGAAAGCAATAACCTAACAAAGGCGGCAAATGCTACTGTAGATGTACTGGTGTAAGTCTCATTACACTTAACACAACAAAAGGAGTGAAAAAAAGATTAAATTCCTGAACTAATTCAATAGTGTTGGCTGAAAACATCAAAAGAATAAAAATCAGTTTTATCTATGACAATTTAATGTCACCAACGCAAACAAAGGTATTATATAAATAAAGAAGTTGAAATCCAGATATATTACCCATGCTTCTAAACTTGTCGTTTTTGTAGTAATTTTGGACTTCTTCATATTCTTCGAAATCATAGCTGTACATTGGGAAGTCTTTCACTTCAGCTGAAATTTCCTCAATAATAGTATATTTTTGTATCCATAGTTGGTAAGTCTGATCAGTGAACCGATATTTTTGATTTGGAATTTGCTCCGATTTGAATTTTACAAATGTGTAGATCCTTCCTTGAAGCAGTCTTTCTTCATACTTTTCAATATCATAAGCGTTAAATTTCGCATGAATTTTATCTCCCTGCAACAATAAATAAAATGTTAATGAAATTTGTAATTGTAATTAATATTTATTTTTGTGTAAAGAAATTCTTACAAATTCATCTATCAGTATCATCTTTATTTTGGCCTTTTTGGCATCACCATAATCCTCCTTCCACATTGTCATAATTCTTGCTTTGATTTTGGAGCTAAAACTGTTTCTTGAGATGTCACGAACGCGAAGAACACCATAGTTAACCATTGTTGTTCCTGAAAATTATGATTTAAATGCAATTAGTTAAATAGATATAGTAATTATTTTAAAAGGACTCCATCAACAGAATTCAACACATCTAATAAAAAATGGTGAGTGATCAGAATTCAACTAATCATTGATACAATTGCATAATTTGGGTATCAAGTCTAATCAATGATATAGGCGATTGAAACCAGGTGCTCGTCTGTGCACATGGACCGAAGAAATGCAGAGCACACATGCTCAGAAAGAAAGGGGGTAGCTATTGCTTGGAGATGGAGAGAAGAGTAGTCGAGAAGAAAAAAAAAATGAAGATATTTGAAATTTGAATACTACAAAGCAACGAAAGAGAAGACTATGGCAACCAAAGAAAGGGGGTAGCTATTGCTTGGAGATGGAGAGGAGTAGTCGAGAAGAAAAAAAAAAAGATGAAGACTGAAATTGAACCGAACAAATTTACCTTAAAATTTGATAACTCCTTGTTGTTGTAGATGATGAACTTTCAATGCAATTGTGTTTAGGTTATGTGAAGAAGCTAGACTTATATAGAAGTCTTTGGTTTGGTTTTTAGGGTTTCTATTGATTGATTCATGAAGTTTATGGAAGTAGGATTCTTCTTAGTTGGCAAGATCTTGTAGAAGATTTTCTTGTCAATTTGGTTAATGAAGTTAGATTCAGTTTTCCGAAAAGTTAGGATTAAGGAAATTGATTTTTAGGTTTTCACGATAAGTTGAATTTTGGTTAAATTAGTTTAACAAATTTGGCGGGCCTTGGGCTTAATCTGTTTAAATATTTGCTTTAAGGCCTGTTATAAGTTTAGTTGGGTGCATGGTTTGGACATTGATTTATGGCAACTGGCAGGTCGCAACTCTAATGGTAGTGATTGGGAATGCAAACATAGGCCTAAAATGAGATTTGATAAATATTATTGTCAGATGTTTGGTATGGTAAGTGATGGAAGCTATCTTTATCAGACCATCGAGAAGTGTGAAAGCAGAACAAGGTATTACCTGGTTGCCTACAGGCTACCAGAGAAATATGAGGTAATATCTGAAATGTCAGGTTACTTAATCGATTTCAGTACACATTTTTTTGTCCCAACCCTGGTCTCTCCACGTGCCATTTTAGGCAAGGAAAAAGATTTTCACTACTAATAAGTTCAATCTGACAGGGAATTGGCATGCATTGCTGAGACAGAGAATTATGTAACAAATGAATTTGGGTCATCTAAAATACAATAATAAAATACCCATCACAATAGATTAAATTGCCTTGTTATACTGATTGTAGAACTGAGAGTCTTAACAATACCTTTGAGTCTTTGACAATAAATATCAATTTCATTACTTTATTAATCAATGTATTCCATAAAACAAATTGACTTCATTATAAAGCATATCCTCTTATTACAGATCTATTTTTTTTTAATTTAAATGTAAAAAACTTAATAATCAATGTATTCCATAGTTGAACTTCCAAACACAAATATTTCTTCATTTTTGGATGTAGCTAACTTCATTCTTCATCTTGTAGCATCAATTCGTTGTCTTCATTTGGTATCGACTTTTCATGTTGAAGAATAACTGTAAGGAAAAAAAAGTAAATAACTATAGCATGAATAACTATCTTGTAGCTAAATTAAAATTTGAAGTAGTAGTAATATAGCATGAATAACTATTTTTCTTACATTCTACATATTTTTGGTAGAATTTGGATGTTTCCAAACAAAAAGAAGGATTATTTTTTGACTGGTGTTGGCAATACTCTTCGATATCTTTTGCCATATCCATTGAGGTTGTTTTATTTGCTCTTGGTGGTATTTCTGTTTGGAGAAATTCACATAAAATTGTAATATATTAGTTGAGAAAATCTTGAATACATATTTTGTATGAAGTAAGTGTTACAGTTTAGTTAATATATACCTTTGTTACTCCTTCTATATACTGGATAAGCATCTAGATCAAGTGTTGTCTTATATCCATGCTCATGTTGTTTAGGATAGCTTGATTTGCAGTATTTCTTCACCATAGAAGAAGAGTTTTTTTTTGGCTTATAAAAGAAGAAGATGATATTGCATATTAAATCTCGAATGTGGTTGATCATCATTGTATTTTTTCTTCTAAGTTTTTGAATGGTTTTTTTTTTATTATTGTCAAACAGGGTTAGTTGTTGTTTTATAGTATTTTTGGTTTTAGTTTAGGGTTTTCAATGTATTGTATTTTTTTTGGACTTCCATATATCATGTGCAGACTATGTGGGTTCAATTTATAGTGGTCCATGTATAAACATATAATGCTGGACCGTCTGATATTTTTTGGCAGAGTATTTGATTACCCGACTGATACATTTTTGCCGGGTGCAAAGCTTGGATATGATAGTATAACAAACAAAGTACAGTCACTTACCTCTTGGAGAAGCTCAAATGATTCTGCAAGGGGGTTATATATATTGGAGTAAAGGTACTGGAGGATGCAACCTCAGTGTTTCCTTCACTACAGCCTGTAAATATGGTAGTCTCCATATGTCGTTTTCTGTAACCTTTTGGCTTCGGCCTACTACCTCATCAAGCTCAGCCTCAACCTTCTTCAGAACATGGGGGTTTCGCAGAAGCTCTGTCATCGCCCATTCTATAGTGCTAGCACTTTTGTCTGTAGCTGCTAAAAACAGTTCCTACACCATTCAAGTACAAGAACATTCAGATATATGATGGTCGAAATTTAAAACAAAAATATGAAAATTAATAATAATACATATAAATGTAGACAAATGAATTGAGCAATTCACTTACCAGTAACAATATATTTATATTTTGCTGAGACATCTGCGCAGGTTCACCATCTTTCTGATTACCTTTGTACTCCAACATCACATCTAGAAAATCTTTTTTCTCATTTATTTGTCTGTTCTGCCTTGCTAGAAGTCGTTCTTTAACAAAACCAGTAGCAAAGTTGAGTGGATGTGCCATGGCTCGTTCAGCATTCTTCCGAATACGTTGTGGATCCAACCATTTCAAAAATGGATAAAAATCAGAAACATTAGGCAATCCACTTAATTCTATAGCGCGAGTTAGAGAAGCAAAGAATTCAGTTCCAGCTTCCAATTGTGGATCAACAATATTGTCTTTGGTAAGGGTAACATTACCAATAACATTAAAACTCCCAAGGGCAACGAAACGACCAACCTGTACACTACCATTATTTTGAGCTTCCTCCCACATCCACTTCGTCATTTTCTCAATACCCTTTGCACGCAAATTCTCTGTACCATTGATTCTGTTATTGGTGAAGAGTTCTGTAGTGGAAATACGCCTAAGCATGGGCCAATATGGACCATATCTTGCAAAGGCCATAGAGCCTTGATAATAGTTGTGTACCCTCATAGCTTCATTAGTTTTGCGATCAGCAAAAGCGAGATAATGGTTTTTGAACATATCCGTGGCTGCTTCAGCTGAAGAAACCACCATGGTGTTAACTGCACCTAATCGAAGCCACAACACCGGACCATATTTTTTACTTAGGTTGGTTAAGGACTGTTGTGGCGCTACGCCTAAATCAAGGAAGTTTCCGATTATAGGCCATCCTGGAGGACCTGGTGGCCAGTTTTTGGATGAACTGAAGAACTTATTCTTAAGGATAAGCAAAGCAATTGCAATGCATATTCCTGACCAGATTGTAGAAGACAATGTCTACTCCATGGTATGTTTAGAATGAACTTAACTTTGTGAATCTGAATTCAAATGGCTTGCAACACTCATATACTATATACACTCAGATTGGTTAAGATTGCAGTCAGTCATCTCTAAATCTTTACCAGGCATGTACTATTAATTCTGTCTCACACAGCTTTTGGTTCTTTCTTTTGCAGACGCAGTACATGTTAGATCAGCTTACTGACCTTCAGATAAGGGTATTACACAAACTTTGATGCTGAATATCTCTCTTAGTATATGTTATATTTGTATCTAATCATACAATTAATGATGTCTTAAATTTTGAGTGCAGGAACAAATGCTTAGTGAAGCAAACAAAACTTGAGAAGAAGGGTATGCATTTTTCCTGGCTTGTTTTCGGCCCTGTTCAAATTTGGCCATAGACTTCATAATTAGTCCAAACTATTTCATTAGAAATAACCGAAGGTCTTATACAAGCTCATTTGATTGTTAATTAGTTGGAGGAAGGTACCCAACCAAATCATCATGAATAATTACATGCAAGGATGGTTGGGTTGACATGCAGTTGAAAGCTCTTCTGCGAGTGGTGTCTCTCGTACCTTAAAGGGCTAGCTTTAATTAAGCTTATTCTGGCAAAGCTAGGAACAGAAATGGTACATCACTAATTAAGATAATTTTCATGAAAATTCGATCACCACTATGGGAAAGCATTGTAAATCCTTGTTGTTTGTTTCTGCATGGACTTTTCTCCAATGGTGACTTATTTCCCATTGTATGTTTTTGTACAGATGGTGTTTAATTTGTAATGATCCATCTTTTTGTTGAATAAAAACTTTAATTTACTGATATATTTCTCTGTCAACACAGTACATACTCAGGCACATCTGAAAATTAACAGGTGATCGATCGATCTATATTTCTAGCTAGGATGTTATATATATTTTGCACCAACTGATAACCAGTACCTGAAACATATGAATCATATATTTATCGCTGTGAATCAAGTCAAATAGAGCTATCTTTGTGCAAGCATATTATAGAAGGACGTTAGGTTTACAGTCTTACTTCCATATATCCCCAACAAAGGGGCAGATACCAAAGCAGAAAAGTAGAACATACCCCCAACAATGGGGCAGATACTGTTAGTGACTTTGCATTACAAAGGCCTCCGAGTAACATTATAATATTTTTTCCTTCCTTTCAGCTTCACTATCATCACAATATCAGCTTCACTTCCCTACTCACTATCAGTGCTACTATCAGTTTCATTGTCAGGATCATCGCCATTATTGTCAGCTCTGTGATAATAAGCACTGTCATCATCAGCATTGCTATAAACATCATTGTCAGCAGCATAACTGTCAATGTCAGCACCGCAATTAGCGTCACTGTCAGCACCAGCACATTACTGTCATCATCAGCATTGCTATAAACATCATTGTCAGTAGCATAACTGTGAATGTCAGCACCGCAATTAGCGTCACTGTCAGCATCAGCATCATAACTGTCAGCACCAGCACAACATTAAAGCATACACTAATCCAGCCTCTGATCAAGTACCAAAGTATTGAATAAATAGCAATAATACAAACCTGAGTGTCGTGTCAAAGAAATCTCAAGTACCCCTGCATAGACCAAATTGAGAGTTACAAATACACCAACAAAATCTGCAAGGAGTAATAATAGCTAAATAAAACAGAATGTATTTTTCACTCTGTCAGATTAATCTTATAATGCCATTGCAGTAATCTAAATTCTAAAGTCATCAAACCAGAATTTGGATAAAGATTTAAATAGAAAGGAGAGATATAATACGTTATAAACTTGAGGAAAATAGTACTTTACGAATGAGTAATCTGGTCATACCTGTAATCAATTATAGAAGAACTTCAGGATAAACAACATTGGTTGTTTTGTCATCATCTTCATTCCCTAGGAGAACAGATATTCGATTGGAAGAAGTACACCTTGATAATGCCACATATAATTGGCCATGACTGAAGACATGGTTTCGCAAGTCTATACCCACATACTTAACTGATTGTCCTTGTGACTTATTAATAGTCATTGCAAATGCCAATCGAACTGGGAATTGTCGTCGTGCCATTTGGAAAGGCGTTTCTAAAACAGATGGTTGAAGAGTTATACGTGGTATGAATACATAATTTCCAGAATGGCTACCATTAAGTATCTTTGCTTCTATAACTCTTGTAGCAAACTGGACAACCATTAGACGCGTTCCATTACATAAACCATCTCTCGGTTGAAGGTTCCGTAGCAATATTATTGGACAACCAACTTTAAGTTGGAGTTTGAATGGTGGAAGACTCGGTGGATCCAGTGCTTGCATATTCTCATTTGATATATTGTTTCCCCTATTCTCAATTGGTTGATCATCTTCAATGGCTTTATCAGCAGCTAGGTACTCATGTAATTCACTGGGAAAATGATTTATTGCTAATTCATTAAGAGTAGCTACATCATCATTGCGAGCAGAGAGAATAGATCGTTCTTGCAAGTAGGTCTCGTTAGCTACCTCTTCCACATTCAGATTGGGGTAAACTTTAAACAAAAGATCCATGGTACTCTTACACCTTTTGATCTCTGAAGGCAATTCCACATCTTCTTTAGGATTTGTTCCTATCTGTAAATTATAATATCAAGGGTATAATAAGCAAAAGTTTAAACGTAGATATAAACATAAGAACTATTGTTGAAATTTAAAGATTACCTAGATATGAAAATAACAAATATTGTTGAAATTTTAAAAATTATCTCAATCAAATAATCTGCGAACTTGACATTTTCAGTATCATTACTGTTCAGTCGCATATTTTTAACCAAAGTTAAGAGTCTAACACCACTCCACAAATGTGATTTTGTTAGACATGCACGAACAATTTCTTGTCTAGTTCCTTTAGTAATGACAGAGAGAGTCTGTTTGAAGTCACCGCCCAGAACAACTGTAACTCCTCCAAACGGTTCATTAATTTCACGAATATCCCTTAGTGTACGATCAACAGCTTCCACGCAGAACTTATGTTGCATTGGTACTTCATCCCATATAATCAGTTTCGCTCTCTTGAATAATTCTGCATGGATTGTTTGCTTTGTGACTGAACAAACAGAGTCGTCTAGAACTTCAAATGGAATTTTGAATGTAGAATGAGTTGTTCTTCCTCCTGTCAATAATAAAGATGCAATTCCCGATGAAGCAACCATTATGACAATATGACATTCACTTCTCACTGTATCTGCTACAGTATTATAGACGAACGTTTTTCCTGTTCCAGCCGGACCACTTAGGAAAAATACTTGTCCACTATCATTACGAACAGAATTTGTAATCTCGGTATACGCATTTAGTTGTTCAGTATTGAATCTTGCAACTTTTTCTTGAGCCTTTTCATATAATCCCTGATACACGAAATTCTGATGCTCTGTAATAAGACGGTTGGTAACTACTTCATTCCATGCTTTACACGGTAAAGGCATGTTTGGGAAATCTGATAATGTTTTACCACTCTCCAGCAAGTAGTCGTTCATTAAGAACAACCCATAGTCACAAACATCACTATCACTGGGATCTTGAATGCCAAATTTTGTTTTCAGTTGGTACGGCAAGTCGTCACATATTTTTAAAGCATTTTTCTCCCATAGAATTTCCGGTCAAGAAGGATTACATTCAGTTAGGATCAAACAGAATAATCTCCGTACCTGTTTACCATATAAAAACTATGAATTAGTGGCGGATTTTCAATAAACAAAATATATGGAATTTAATAATTATTTTCTGCAAAGTAAAACAGCAGGGGAAGACATCAGCAAGAATATTATTCAATGAAAGTGAAGGCTACAGTGCAGCAGGTGAAAGGGTGAATTTTAGGGACTGTTATGGTGTGTGTTGGCAAAGGACTTGATAATAATAAAATCCTTCTCCATTGATTCTTTGATACCAGGATGCGTACTTTAACAGCAACAACAATGTCATTGAGTTGTCTATCTGGGTATCGAGATCTTAAAGTAGCTCGGTGCACTTGGAAAACATGTCCAGATGCAGCAGGCACCTCTTCAAACCCATTAAAAAAATTTCAGAAAGTTTGCGACCAAATACCTTTTCAATAGTGTTTTTTGTATAGGCAAATCTATGTTCTGGCGCTACAGTTTGAATCTTTGAAAGCTCAACACTTAGAGGCCGGACCTGACCCCACTAACCCATGTCCAGATGCAGCAGGCACCTCTCCATATTATCATTTGCTACCAGAAAACGACTGCCATGTGCTATAAGGATATGTAAACTTTGGAATATATGAAAGAAATCCATAGGTTATCTTTCTCCATCTAATATATTATAATTTCAAAAGTCTAAATGTGACCCATAATAAAAAAGATACAAAGATTTAATCGAAACCAGGAGCAGGTCTGACAGAACAGACCACACAGTGTAATGGACAAATCAGTACACTTTTCCCAGTATCCTGAATGTAAACATGCAGCATTTAACCATAAGTCAGGGAGCCAGGGATGATCAGATCAGCTTAAGATTCTAGCATTTTGGGCTAAAATAACCAAAAACATGGATGAAGTCACAAAATCCTTCCCCTACTGGTATGTTATCAAATTCAGTAACACAATTCATTAGATCACCTCAGTCATCTATTCTTCCATATCTTCGATGACGTCACTGTCATCTGTATGTGGTAGTGTCCTAAATTAAGACCATTTACAATCAGCCTACCCCCCTAATGGTACTAATCTCATAGTTAGAAAATATGTCCCCTGAATCAGATTACAACTACTATTCTGCAGGGATGACAATTAGGCCACATCATATAAGGATAGTCTACTAATCTGTAGGAAAGTTAGGTGGAATTTGTGAGTAGAGTGTAGAGATTACATCATTGTGTTTTCATGGTGGTCCACAACTTCATCCTTGGGGGCAAAAACTTGAAGTGTTTATAGCTATAGATGCAACAGTAAACAGTTTTCATACTTAGATAAAACAGTTTTAATATTTAGACATATAAAACAAAATGTAAACATAAATTGTGAGTACCTGATGACCAGTTTTCATTATTACAACTTCTTCTAGGCATTTGTCCCATTCATTGTCATCTTCTAGAAGACCTCGAGCAATGCATGCTTCTCTGTATGTCTTATGTTCGATGCCATCCACACTATATAAGGATTCAAATGACGATGGTCCTTTCACAACGGTTAGTAGTAACCTAAGGTAAAATCTTTCACCAGAATTTGGATTGGCAAAATACATCCGACCAATAGAAAAGGCTGAAGTAACTCTTGGTGTCCATTTCTTGTTATCCTTCCACCATCTAAAATGTTCAGGAAATTCTTGGTAAGTATAAAGCTTTAGTAGTAGGATTTTTTCTATACCAATCGAAATATGCAGTCAAAGGTGATTTCTGATTTTCAGCCTTTTCTTTTACTTGTTCTGGCGTGTCGTTAGGATTGAAGACACACACATGCATACCTTTCAGATGAAGCGCAAGTCTAGTGACACATGGTAGTTCTTCATGTATTCGGAATCCATATAATCTCCACGCTGCTTCAGTAGGACCTACATATCGAGCATCAAGATACTGTTGAATTTCATCATCTTCCGCCCCAACCACCATTGTGGTTCTATCATGGCCTTTGTAAATGTACTTGTTAATATATTTGACTGCCCTTACTGATGCACAAATTTCCACATTAATGTGGCAATCAAACATTTCTGATAAATGAGGATTGTATGGGACTACATCTTTGTTTTCAACCAGGTGTCCTCTAACATGATAACTTTTACCAGTTTTTCTTCGCCTATAAATTGGGTAGCCATCCACATCTATTCTGGTATCATTTACATTTTCTCTTGGATATCTAGACCTGCAAACCTTGTTCTCCATACACACTGATTCCATGTTGCGAGTACCACAGGGACCATGAACCATGCATTTCTTGATAGTTTCAAACAAAACTGGATGTTTTATAGGATTAGGGAACTCAGCACAAACAATTCTGTCCACTTGATCTGTCGTCCTGATTTTGTCTTCAGGGAGAAGAAAAAGCAATGCATGCATATGTGGAAGGCCGCGTTTTTGAAATTCTATTGTATACACCTTTGCAACAACTCTTCCAAATAATCCTCTATTTTCTATTTCATGCATAATTGCTTTTCTTTTAAGCTCGAACACACGTGCAACTAAATCAGGACGATCTAATGCAGCTTGACCTGGCTTAAGCTCATTCTGAATTTCTGGCCATTTTGGATTAGCAGTCACCGTCATGAATATATCTGGATGTTTGTAGTATCTGGTAATCGCCATAGAATCCTGGTAGATTTCATACATATGCCTTGGACTACTTAAATGAGTGGACGGTAGAATGAATTTTTTCCCAATGTCATTAGGATTGTGACCATTGGTAACAATATCTGTCAATCCACTATATACATCCCAGCGCAGATCAGCTTGGTGTGTCCTAATCCAATATAATCGATTTTGTTCATAGGACGCCCATGCATCTACAATAAATTGTTGGAACAAAAGGCCAGCTCAAAATAAAGCAGAATATTCAGTCGTTCTTTCAAATAAGCGATAGCAGAAATACTGAAGCTGAGTCAATCTATTCTTTTTTTCTTTACCTGTAACTGTAAAATATTGTTCGTTCTTGACATCCCAATGTTTCATATCTTTAGACCAACCAAGATCTCCAGTTGGAAATAGTAAGACATAGTGTGACGGCAAATACAGTGGGTGGCATTCGCTTATTCTTTCGAGATTGTTATTCTTCAGGTGCAGTATTATGTCTCGCTTCGAAGTCGGTTCAGTCCCATCCCCAGGAATAATAACAGCAATATCTTCAGACGTTGGGAGATTATAGCGTCTAGGATCAGTAGTGGGCGTATAAGCTAACCTTATAGGTATACTTTCACCGCCATTGCTATTAGCTGATTTCAGAACATCATACGCACCTTTGTATATTTTGCACAACTCATTTGATTCCAATAGAGTTTCTTGAATTATTTTCAGAATAGCTGGATTTAAGTGAAGGTTCCTTTTCTGTCGGCAATCCAATGCAATATGGGGATCATAAATATATAGCTGTGAATAACTTGGAGATTTGTTTGATTTCGGTAACAACGATCCAATTTGATCGGACAACTGACCATGAATTGTGAAAGAAGTTGGTCCTCGACCTTTTAGAATACGTTTGTCCATCGAAACACCCAAACTGGAGAAGGCATTAGCAGCATTATAGGATCTAATATCTTTCCTGAAAGATCTTGCCAGTGAATTTCTTCCTTCGTATAACAATTTAATAGCAGAAGGCAATGGTGTAAGTAGTGGCAACTTTATCTTTCCTTGCAGGCAACACATACCGAAAAATGACTTCTTTTTAGTGGATTTAGTCAATCGTTCATCTAACCAATGATAAGCAGAACATGATGGACATATGACATCCATTTTCCCAAGATAGTGTCTTTCTTTTGGAATATTTTTTACTTGATCGATTGGTATGTGAATTTCATCTTCTTATATAGTATTGTAATGAGAATCACTTACAGGATGAACATTAGTAGTAGAATCATTTTCTTCCATGTTTGTCCTTTCTCTGAAAAAAATCAATAATTGGATAAAACATTAGTTTTTAAACATAATTCTCAAATTTAAAAATAAAAGGAAAATAAACTTGCCTAAGAAATTGTCTATTGTAAAAAGGGAAAATCAATTTAAAATAGAGTGTCAAAGTATGGAATTAGAGTTTGTTGAACCTTAATTTGCAACAATCAACCTTAATTTGAAGAAATTAAAAACGTCATTTAAAAATTAGTTTATTTAAACTGTGTGTGATGAAGATGATGATGATGATGATGATAAGAGATGTGAAACCTTAAGAGATGTCAAACAAATTATAATCATTCTCACCCAGTATAGTACAATAATTTCTCGATTTCCTTCAAAATCTTTTGGCTATCCTCTGGGATAATTCAAAAATCGGGCTTTAAATTAAAAATCTAAAAATTTATATTAGTAAATAAGAAATATAGTTAACTATATATAAACAACTTACTTCATAAGGCATCGTTTTATAACATTGTATTCACGGGAAGAATCTCCAGTTGACGATGAACCATAGAAATATGTAATAACCTCAACAATAGGTTGTTTTCCTTTGGTTTCTTCTAATAACTGATTTCTAGCTTGTGATCCTCCATCCACAACGTGTTCCAAAGCTTGTGATACTCCATCAACTATTCCATCCATTGAATAAAGAAAAAAAATTTCGTTTTCTTTTTGTTTTTCTTTTTTCCTTCAAAGACGTTGGCTTATTGTGTGAGTCTTGTCCAATGGAGTGCTACAAATAATGAAACATTTGTCAATTTCTTTCAAATATAAGTTTATATGAATTGCTATGGCCAATACAATTATACGTACTTTGCATTCCATTCTTTATTCGGCGTTGTGTTTTGTTCTTTGGAATTCCCAACAGAACGTTCTCTCTCTCTTCTTTTTCGTTGACTGGTTTGTTGTGAAACCGGCACGAAGTTGTTTGACATCAATTTTGTGACAAAGTGTCCTTGGTTATTTCGCCTTGAGTTCATTGTTAAGAAAACCTAGTTGTACGCACATCGTCCCGCGTCCTTGTCTTCGCGTCGTGTGTCATTAGTGTGTTTTCTGGTTCAGGACGTACGTACTGCTTAAGGACGTACGTACGTATCGTATGTCAGCAAGTTAGTTTGAATTCTGGACGTACGTACCTTTACAGGACGTTCGTACGTCGCAGCAGGCAGCAGACATATTTTCGTTTGGAGACGTACGAACGTCATATCGACGTACGTACGTCCAAAGTGGGCTTTTACTATTTTGGCCCATTTTCGGTGGTTTTCCAACCCTATGTATAAATAGGGTTTCTCTTCAAAAGAACTAGTTAGTTCTTTGGCCGTCCAATTCACCTCTTGTTTCTTGGAGTTTGTTTAGGTTTTGGTTTAGGTTGTTTTGGTGATTGAACTCATCTTCTTCTTCCCCATTCATCTTCTTCTTTCTTCTTCCCTGTTCATCTTCTTCTACATTATTGAATAGTGATTTAGCTTCGAGTCTTCTTGTGTGTTCATCAAGAAGTCGAGTATCCTTGTGTGTTCATCAAGGAACTCTGGTGTAAGCTTGTTACATAGATCGGCTTCGAGTCTTCTTGTGTGTTTATCAGGAAGTCGAGTGTCTTGTGCGTACATCAAGGCGCTCTGGTGAAGTCAAGGTGTTAGAGATAACCAGGAGTGTCAACTCGCAGTGATTGCAGGTAGTTGATAGGTTTGTACATCTCTTTTCATCTAGTGGATTTATTTGTTGTCGCGAGGACAACCGTGGACGTTTCCCATATTGGGTTTTACCACGTTAAAAATTCCTGTGTGTTATTTACTTTCTGCGTATCGTTTGATTTGTTTGAATATTGAACTGTTATATTAGCACTATTTGTAGTTTCTCAATTGGTATCAGTCGCTGGGGGCTGGTTAAGGAGCGTCAAGGCTCACGCTAACGATCCTATGAGTGCAATGATGGTTCATGAGTCTGGTCATAATAATTTTATTGCTAAATCGTCTAAATCTACAAAACCAAAATCTGATTTTGAAAATGATGATAATTTGTATGTTGTTAGCAATAGTGATTGGGCTCTTCTTTACAGACTTTCTGCAAAAGAATGTGAAAGATTACAAAAAGCTAATATTGATTTGCAGGAAAAATTTAATAAAGTTAATTGTAATGTGTCTACTATTTCTGATAATGTTTGTTTTGAAGATAATGGTGTTTTGCAGACTAAGGTTGATTCTCTAGAACAACGACTCAGACATTGTGCAGAGGACTATATGCTTCAAGGGGAAGTTTATGAATCCAAAATTGAAAATTTGGAAAAGGCTAATCTCTCTTTGCAGGATAAAATTGAGATTCTTGAAAAACAGATTTCTTGTGCTGCAGATGATACAATTTCTATTTCTCAATTATTTGACAAAGAAAAACTTGACTTGTTATGTAGAATTGCAGCTTTAGAGAAGGCCAATCAGGAGGTCGATGAGAAATACAAATCTCTATTGGTGGAGTATGAGGTAACAAAGAACGGTTTAACGTCTACTCAACTCCAATTGCAGGTTTTGGACAAAACTAGATTTGATTCTCCTATTGATAGTTCCACTAGTTCATCTAGTGTGATTACTCCTGTAAAATCTACTAGTTTGCCTGCCCTTTTGCCTACCCCACCTATTGAGACTAGACTTAATGCTACTAATTTTCAGCATGTTTTTCGTAAGAATTTTAAGTCTAAGGTTAATGGTAAGGCTGTTTTTACTGATAAGCCATATTGTTCTCATAATGGAGGTATAGGTTTTGTTAAGGCACCATGTCACAAATACAATGGTGACATACATGTTTCATCTTCTACCACCACATCTTCTTATAAAAATTCTTTGAGTAAGTCTAATGTTTTTCATTGTTCTTATTGTGGTAGAGTTGGTCATTTGGATAGCTTTTGTTGGGATTTTGATCGACATGTTTCATCCTATTCTCGTGTTCCTCATCGTTATAATCATGTTGATTCTAATGTTCCTTCTTGTGCATTTTCTAGACCTTGGAATTATAATGGTGTTCGTCACAGGTTTAAGAAAAACAGGTATTCCAACAAAAGGAAGTCAAAGACTAAGGTGGAATTAGTTAAGGACAAGTCTATTGAAAAATTTGTTAAGGAGAAATCTCATATCTTTTCAACTTCCAAGGTGTGCACGCCTAGTGTTAAACAAGTATGGGTAAGAAAGGATAAGTTGAAGGTTTTTCTGGACTTGCAAAGGTCTGGTGGTGTCCCATATTTGGGATGATGTAGGTTGTTTCTAGCCTTGTGTTATTTGAATTGCATATTTCTCTAACCACATAGGCTATTTGTTTGGTGTTTCTACTTTTTATGCTTTGTTTGTTTAGCTTGCAGATCATGTTGCATGTCTGAATACATTGTTGGTTATTCCTTCTATTTTTCTTTATTTATTCCATGTATGTGTTGTTGGATGCATCTTTTCTGAGATATTGGTTTAATTCAATTGTCTTAAATAAGTTGCAATATGTTTGGGTGTTTTCTCTTTCTGAACTCTTAAGTATGTTTTGGTATGTATCATGCATTTTTCCTCGCTTGTTTGCACAGTGCACGGCATGCTTGCATGATGGGAGTTTTTGGAAACCACTTACATATTCTTTGAGCTCATAGAACTTCTCTATCTCTCGAGTATTTATGTTATCTTGAGCTATTTCTCCTTTGTTTTGGTTAGTGTTCATCTTGTTGTTCGTGTTATTGAGCATTCTTATCTTCCTCTTACAACTCTTGTTAGTGGTCAATGACTCACTTTATCCCCAGCCATTTGATTGTCTTTGAAGCAATATCAGTTGGCTAAGAACCCGTTGGGGTTGTGAGGGTCATGCTCTGACGGATGCACTCAAGAGATGTTAGTTCTTGTGTTGCACGTTATCATGGTATTGCACTTCTTGAGTTTGTGTTTGTCAAAAAGATGTAGGCTACACCCTACCCTCGTGTATTTGAAAAGATGGAGGCAAAAATCCCTCCCACGCGGGAATGACATTAGAGTGATGTAGACTAAACTCCACCTCATGCGGCAAAATAAAAATCCAAGCGCATATTCATTGTTTTTTTTTTATGTAAGGCATACAAAGTTATATTCCTTTGCCTTTTAATGTCTTGGTTTTCATTTGAAAGATCATATTTATATTCGTTTGCCTTCTACTCATAACGTTTGTTTCAAAGGGGGTTGAAGTTTGTTTCTTCTATGCTCACTTACTAATCTAATCTATGTCTCTTGTTGATGGTTCTATATTCTAGGTCTTCAAAGGGTGTGTTCTAGTGGTGAACTTTCTCTCTCTTTATGCATTGCATTGCATCTACACACACCGAGGTTTAGTTTATGATGCACTTCAATTCTCTTATTTGTTCAATCTTTTGCTTATCACCATATATTGCCTCTTATTTTTGTACGGATTGGGATTGGCTACTGTTTTTGGAAGTTCATGATGTATTCCTCTTCACTTCTATGGTACATCGGTTCTTTTCCTTTTATCTTCTTATTATGGTTTGTGTTGTTAGTTATTAGGTTTGTTTTTTTTCTGCTATTAAAGTTAGTCCTTAAGGTTAGTCTTCACATGGTTGGATATGGGTTGTTAGTTTTGTCGTTAAAATTGATTCTTAGATATGGTGCAGCCTCTATTTGCTATTGTTTGTGTTTGGTTCTTCATTATCCTAGTCTAACAAGTTTAGTGCGATTCTCATTGCTTGGTTGTTATCGTGTGCACACTTCATGATTCTGCACACCATGTGTTCGATAAAATGTCTACATGGGTATTCTCACATTTCTTGTGCTAGGTTCGCCATTTCTCTTACATTTGTTAGTTTGGTTAATGTTGTGTTTATGCAGAACATGCCTCCTAAGCGTGCTCGGACTACTCCCACCAAAGAAACACCCGGTTCCAAGGGTGCTTCGTCATCGGGCACACGTCCTCCTCGTGCTTAAAGGAGTAGAGGCGTCATTCCTTTGGATTCTTGTAGATGTTCTTGCTGAAAGTGTTTATGGCTTACTCTATTTTGGTTCTATTCCTTGGTAATTCTTTTCAGTCGGTGCTTCATTGACATACTAAGGTCAGATTGTTAGTATTATTTGGTTTTACACTTCATGCTTTCTATTTTTGTCATTGGATCACATGTGTTTGATGTGATTTCTCAAGGTAATAGTTCTCAATTTGTTTTAAGAAGGCTACAAGGTATGCATAAGCATATTTTGGTGATGAAATCATGTTATTGGTGTATTCGGTTGTCATGATTTATATTGATTCATGTTTTCTCATAGGTTCTCATCATACTTTTCTATGTTGGGCTAATATTCTTGAATTACCTTGTTGGCTAGCTGGTGTTTGATTAAATGCTTATGAGACTTGCCTATCCTCTTATTGTTGCTTCTTGTGCCTGGTTGATCCTATTTTTTCCTGCAATAGGTTTGATTAGATGTGTTCTTGGTAGTCTTCTGCAATAATCCTCATGCAATGGTTTTGGGCTACCACTGTTCTACTTTGGGATGCTTATGCTCAGTTTGATCATCTATTGTTAGCAATTCTCTTCTATTGACTCTCTAATCTTTCTGACAATGTGTGGCATGTCATCGGAGTCTTAGTGTTCTGGCAGGAAATTTACTCTGAAGTTGGATTGTTGCTTTGTGACTTGGTGACATCGATAATCCTTGCTCATTCTTCAGTTAAAGTTTTTTTTTTTTTTTTTTTGAGCTTGATGATTGTCTATCTTGTTTGGCATATGTTGAACTAATTTTTGGGTTTCACTAGGGGTGGGCTTACAGGTTTATTCCTTTTATGTCTCTATTCCATTGTGTTTGGGATAATATTTTCTTATCCTTGTTTATAAGATTCTCTAATTCTTTTTTGTGGTTGGATGAGTTGTTTCAAGAACATGTACAGATTGGATTTCCCCATGGATTCTCAATGGATTTTCTTATACTTTACGTATCTTTTTCTGCAGATACTCATATTCCTGTAGTTTTGTCATGGGATATTGTTGGATGTGTCTAATATGCATGGTTTCCCTATTCTCTTTCATATCTCCTACTAACTATTGTTTATCTCTTCTTCTTTCTCTTTTCGCATATTCTTTTCTTGCACATTTCTCCCAGGTTTGACTATTTGGTTCTTGGTCTTTATTGTACCTTCCCAATTTCATCAGGTATGGTATTTCTTTCTTTTTGTTTGTTTGCTCTTTTTCTCTAGATATCTTGCTACTATCAAGTCGTTTCTCTGGAATCTATCTCAGGTGGTTATAGTCGGTTGTTTAAAGTGATATTCTAGTGAATCATTTGTTCCGATTGTTGGTGTCCTGACTCTTTCTTCTATGTATAGGATTCTCTTGGTTTCTATCAGGGATTCATGTTATGTTTTTTTTTCTTCCCTCTGTTACCTATATAAGTATTCAGTGTCTTGTGTCTGTGTTGGTACTCTTTCTTCTTCATTTATATGCCTAGATCTCTCTCATGTTTTTTTAGTTTTGGGTGTCATGGATTCCAGATTTATGGTATGGTTTTCTCTTTACTCTCTTCTACCCTTGTATGATTGGTTCTTTGTGTGTTTCAAATATCCTTATTTGGTTTGTTTGTTCTAGGTGCATCTTTCTCATATGCATTGCATTTAGGTGACGCTTTTGTTTAGGGGGAGAATTCTTTGTATTGACATCGTGTTAACAAGTGTTTATTTTATGACTTCCGTTGCATATCCTTTTTGTTGTTAACATGATTGTTCTCTTACTTTTCTTCTTTAATCTTATTTGTTATGGTTTGGTATTTATCTTTTCTCTTTCTTTTGTTACCTTGCTTCATTTGTGACAAAAAGGGGGAGATTTATGACTCTAATACTAACACCTTCTTCTTCCTTGTTAGTGTATTTTTGGGTTATGTTTCAGGTATGCTACACGTATGGGGGAGTGAACGTGTTGATGTTTAGAGGTTGTACAGTTTTGGGTCATGTTTCAGGTATGCTACAAGTATGGGGGAGTGAACGTGTTGATGTTTTAGGCGTTCTACAGTTATGGGGGAGCTCGAGTGTCAAAATTTTGGAGCTCATGAAGTATGGGGGAGTTGCTCGAGGAACTTCTGTTGGCTCTTTGATTGTTTCAGAATTTCTTGTTGCTTCCGTTCGGTCTCTGATGGTTAAAGCGTATTACTCAAGCTGGATATTATGTGTTGGTGACTCGGTATGTATTCTACTATGAGTGTTTTTGTAGGCATGTTTTATAAATGCCATGGTTTGGGTTTGTAAGCACGTTTTATAAGTGCTATTAGAGTCATAGGTTTTTGTCACAAAATCAATGTCAAAGGGGGAGATTGAAACCGGCACGAAGTTGTTTGACATCAATTTTGTGACAAAGTGTCCTTGGTTATTTCGCCTTGAGTTCATTGTTAAGAAAACCTAGTTGTACGCACATCGTCCCGCGTCCTTGTCTTCGCGTCGTGTGTCATTAGTGTGTTTTCTGGTTCAGGACGTACGTACTGCTTAAGGACGTACGTACGTATCGTATGTCAGCAAGTTAGTTTGAATTCTGGACGTACGTACCTTTACAGGACGTTCGTACGTCGCAGCAGGCAGCAGACATATTTTCGTTTGGAGACGTACGAACGTCATATCGACGTACGTACGTCCAAAGTGGGCTTTTACTATTTCGGCCCATTTTCGGTGGTTTTCCAACCCTATGTATAAATAGGGTTTCTCTTCAAAAGAACTAGTTAGTTCTTTGGCCGTCCAATTCACCTCTTGTTTCTTGGAGTTTGTTTAGGTTTTGGTTTAGGTTGTTTTGGTGATTGAACTCATCTTCTTCTTCCCCATTCATCTTCTTCTTTCTTCTTCCCTGTTCATCTTCTTCTACATTATTGAATAGTGATTTAGCTTCGAGTCTTCTTGTGTGTTCATCAAGAAGTCGAGTATCCTTGTGTGTTCATCAAGGAACTCTGGTGTAAGCTTGTTACATAGATCGGCTTCGAGTCTTCTTGTGTGTTTATCAGGAAGTCGAGTGTCTTGTGCGTACATCAAGGCGCTCTGGTGAAGTCAAGGTGTTAGAGATAACCAGGAGTGTCAACTCGCAGTGATTGCAGGTAGTTGATAGGTTTGTACATCTCTTTTCATCTAGTGGATTTATTTGTTGTCGCGAGGACAACCGTGGACGTTTCCCATATTGGGTTTTACCACGTTAAAAATTCCTGTGTGTTATTTACTTTCTGCGTATCGTTTGATTTGTTTGAATATTGAACTGTTATATTAGCACTATTTGTAGTTTCTCATGTTGCCTGCTTAGCCCTTCAAGGTTTTCTTCTTGCATGCATTGCCTTTAGAAAACAATATTATATTTTAAAACTTTTTCAAACAGTAATAAAATACTCAGTGTTTAAGAAATACATACTTACTCTGTTTCAATTATCTCTGGCAATGTGGCATCATTATTGTTAGAAATTGTTAGAGGAACATCTTCTTTGCCGCAATGCGTTACAGTAGATAATGAAATCCTAAATTTGTTAACAATAAAAAAATTCAGACCCCATTTATATAACCATTTTAGCTAAATAATCATAGTAACAGAATATATACTTACTCTTCTTGATTTGTTGCTCGCAATATGGTAGGATTGGTTGGAGGGACATCCTTGTTGATGCGTTGTCTTTTATTGGACAATAAAATCCTATATGATTGAATAGTAAGGAAGAATTATACTCCATAACAGTAATAAAATACTCAGTGTTGAAGAAAATAAATACTTACTCTGTTTCAATTATCTCTGGCAATGTGCCATCATTATTGTTAGAAACTGTTGGGAGAACATCATCTTTGTCGCATTGTGTTATATTGGATAGCAGTATACTAAATATTTTAAGAAAAAAAAAATTCAAACTCCACACTCTACTGATATAACACTTTGAATAAATAAACACGTAGTCTTAACAGAATATATACTTACTCTACTTGAGGAACTTCCTTGTTGACGCATTGTCTTTTATTGGATAATAAAATCCTATATGTTTGAATAGTAAAGAAGAATTATATTGTGTTTTTATCAATTTTGTCAATATGAATCTATCAAAAATAGAGGAAAGAGTGTAAGTTATAAATAAAAAATTAACTCACTTTTGTCCTGATCGTTCATTTTCTCTTCGTTTGCGTTGTGCTATTTGGTAATTGGACAATAACACGATGTTATTCCTTGCACTGGTTTCTCGTGCTACACTTTTGGTTGGTGTTTCGTTGTTGCTGGAATTTAATAAACCCCTACATTTTTGGTATTAGTAACTAATTTGATATCATTATTGATAAGGTAATTCATTTTAAAATGTAGAAATTACTCACTTTTGTTTAGCACGTTCTTTTTCTCTTCGTCTGCGTTGTGCTATCTGAGCTTTAGACAATGACACGATGTTATCTTCTGCAATGGTTTCCCTAAGAAAAAAAAAATAGTTATATAACATTACGCAATAATTAATATTATATATCATAGTATATATTATTATACACTTACTGTTCTACTATTATGCGTACTCCTGAACATCCATTGTTAGAAGAATTTTCTTTTCCGTTATTCATTCCTGAAATTAAAACCATGAATTGTTGTACGTAAATTACTTAAATCAACAGAGGATTGAATGGTAGGAATAATCCATAAATAATCAACAGACTGTAGCTGGTAATATATATCATGCCGGATGTAGGTACATGAATGTCAATTAAATATAAGAGAGAAATAATCTAAAAAGAGAGTTACACTAAATAAAAAAAAATGAGGAATATAACAAATTATATTTACCTCAATTAGAAGAAAACCTAATTCATGCATTTAGGACACTATTGAAGTAGAGTACTGTTCCACAAAGCACCCATGAAATGCAAGTAAAAGAAAAAAGCCCACAAATAAGGTGCAGTGTGGAATAGGTCGATAAATGAAGGGAATATCCAAATTCTAATGAAAAGCCTTTGCCGACATTCAAAGAGGAAAAAAGTACATGACTTAACTTTGAATCTTAACATTCCAGATTTCAGCAATAAGGGATATGTAGACATTCACTGGCATATCAAAAGGGAAGATGGAGATTTATACTACATTTTACAACTAACCTGAATCATAAACTATATAACGCCAATATGGCATGAGCTTCTACTATAACTCTGCTACAGCCCTGTAACTCTAGGAAACATCTGCGACATTCAAACTTAACATGGGACCTTACATTGACGTAACATCTATGTTATCACATTGTATGACATGGTTGTTTATATCTTAATAGAAATCCTCAGGCATTTGACAACCTCATTGGTAATAGTCAGAGCAATCAACATTTGCTGGAGTATAGCACAGATGCCTAAAACTTCAATGTGACATTACAAAATTCAGAGATGGGTAAAATTTTCGTAAGAAAAAGAAAAACAAAATTCAAAATCCAAATAAAAAAACAACTTTTAATTGATGTATAAAATGGCTAATCTATTGCTGATGGTACTTCATAGATTATAAGGCAGTAGCAGTTTTAAAGACTGGCCATGCGAATTTTTCCATCAATCTCTCCATACCCCTCAGGTTCTTAAAATTCTTGAGGATGAAAAAAATATATAGAAAATGCTTCCATCAATGAAAATTGATTCCAATGCAATCAGCCACGCCCTTAGTTTCCCTTTCCCATAATTTAATCAGATGAGACTTTAAACAGTTTTATATGTTTGTGGTTCTCTACAAAATAGAGAACAGATGATAATCACTTTTTGATCAGGTTCTCTACAAAATAGAGAACAGATGATAATCACTTTTTGATCAGTTTTTTGGATTCCATTAAATATTAAATTACTATTAAACAGAATTGCTGGTGTGATTTAGTTACATGTAGCTAAATGTCTCCAAACTCTGAAAGTATATTACTATTGTTAAGTAGTCGCTGCCACGACTACCAATATATTATGATACAGAAGTTTCATCAATATCAATATCAATATCATCCCTTGTGATATATTAGCTGAATGGTACAGAATCATGGCAATCATACCTTATGTTTAGCAAGAAATTAGTTTAGTAACTTGTATTTGCAAGCTAGGGTTATTTTAGAAAGCTACCACATTTGTGTCTTTTCTATGGTATAATAGTTATAGACGCAACAGCTAATTCAGTCGAGTCTGTTGATTAATCAAAACGAATTTTGTATGGTATAATAGTTATAGAAGCAACAGCTAATTCAATCGAGTCTGCAATAGCTAATTCAGTCGAGTCTGTTAAATACAATTACTTTGTAGAAAATCCAATTTTCAGATTTGTAAATAGATGGAAAAACATGGCAGAACGTATCTATGAACGAATTTTGTGTTCAATAAAAAAGTAATAATTGCAGAGATGAATTCAGAAGTAATAGAGTTCACCTTTATCCGATTAAAAAGCTTGCTATTGCTGCTGATTGAAGATGACTGATATGATGATGTTTTATTACAAATTTTAAAAATTTGAGAAGAGAAGAGGAGAAAGAGAATGAGATGGGGGCGGCCGGAAGGGGGGGAGTTTGAGAAAGATAGAAGTTAGGGAAGAGAAGGGGAAGAAGATTGGGGTTTTAATCCTAGTCACCCTAAATATTAATCTTAGTCATACTAATTTAGTCCTAGTCATACTAAATATTAATCCCAGTCATAGAAATTAATCCTAGTCATAGAAATTAGTCCTAGTCAAATTATGCACCCTTTGTAGATTATAATATAGATATAGTATGACATTTCTAATCTATATTTGGTCACACTCGATTTTATTATGATTTTTGACAATATATATCTACTTAAAAATTTAAATGCTCCTTTTAATTTGGGAGATCTTAGTCACACCACACAAATCTCTCCTACACCACATTTGTTTACCCTACCACTCATATTCTTAAGATTCTCTATACACACCACAAATAAAATTAAAAAAAAAAAAAAAAAAAAAACTCTCATCACACCGCATTTTTATTTAGTTAGTATAAAAATAAATCTAAAGAATCTAAAGGTAAAAGGTGATTTAGGTTTTGGTTACCGAAGGTTTATACTAATTAGGGTTCAGAGTTGGTTTTCTTTTTTATTAGGTTTTGGCCATCATTTTTTAACCAACCGCTAGAAAAACCCAGTTGGACCAGAAGTTTTTACCCCTGAAAAACTGACGTGCCCGCCACGTGATAACAAGTTGGGTGTTAAACAATAAAACAGAAAAGAAGAAGAGCAAAGCTTTTTCAATTTTCAGATCTACTAATTCTTCGTTAAAAATCAAATTATTAGGTAAATCTTACATTCTCCGATCTACCTTATTTCCATGTTATGAGGTTAAATTTCCATTTTTCCCGATTGACTTACTTTGTTAAAGCAATCCAATGTTCTCTATGTTGAAATTGATTATTAAGCTCGTTAGCACGCGGATTGGGATGTATTCTTTGATTTGTTTGTTGAGATTAATATAAATGTTTTACAAACCCCTCCACTCCATTTGTCAAAGTACTATATCTTGGAGATATCTTGGAAATATATTGACAGATCTTGGAAATAAATTGGCAGATCTTATCATACCATACTTAGATAATATATTGCAAGATTCCTTCTTTGTATTATAGAGTTGTACAAACACTTTTATTGTATTGTAATCACTCTCCTAAACTATAGGATGAGTATCTCCCTTGATTGATGTAATTGATCTGATGTACTCTTATATATAGTGGAAGAAGTTTGGTGCTTTCCTCAATTGAGGAACACCTAAAACAAGTGTTCATCTCTTATTATTTTTCACATGGTATGAGAGCAGTAATACGATCTCTCTGCTGCTTTTCTCTTTAATTTTTTTTTTTTCAAATTCATCTTGTTCAAGGCTTATCATCACTATGACGACTGAAAAGCCTGAAACCGGCACGAAGTGGTTTGACATCAATTTTGTGACAAAGTGTCCTTGGTTATTTCGCCTTGAGTTCATTGTTAAGAAAACCTGGTTGTACGCGCGTAGTCCCGTGTCCTTGTCTTCGCGTCGTGTGTCACAAGTATGGTGTTTGGTTCAGGACGTACATACCTCTTAAGGACGTACGTACGTATGGTATGTCAGCAAGATAGTTTGTGGTCTGGACGTACGTACCTTGTTAGGACGTTCATACGTCCAAGTAGTCAGCAAGCTCGTTTCGTGTGGAAGACGTACGAACGTCATATCGACGTACGTACGTCCAATGTGGGTTTTCACTATTTCGGCCCATTTTCCTTGGTTTCCAACCCTAAGTATAAATAGGGTTTCTCTTGCAAAGAACAAGTCAGTTCTTTGGCCGTCCATTGTTCTTCTTGTTCTTGAGTTTTGGTTTAGGTTTTGGTGTTGAAAGTGTTTGTGGTCATTGAACTCAATTCCCTTCCTTCCTCCTTTTCTCAATTCATAAATTTGTGATCTTCCAAGTTTTATTGTGAATTCGGTTTCGAGTCTTCTTGTGTGTTCATCAAGAAGTCGAGTGTCTTGTGCGTACATCAAGGTGCTCTGGTGAAGTCAAGGTGTTAGAGATAACCGGGAGTATCAACTCGCAGTGAGTGCAGGTAGTTGGTAGGTTTGTACATCTCTATTCATCTAGTGGATTATTTGTTGTCATGAAGGCAACCGTGGACGTTTCCCTTATTGGGTTTTACCACGTTAAAAAAATTCCTGTGTGTTATATACTTTCTGCGTATTGATTGATTTGTTGAATATTCAGTTGTTATATTAGCACTATTTGTAGTTTCTCAATTGGTATCAGTCGCTGGGGGCTGGTTAAGGAGCGTAAAGGCTCACGCTAACGATCAATAGTGCTATGAATTACTCTGGTAAGACACATGTCTCGGTTGTTGCTCGATTGTCTGATGAACAATCAACTGCTAGTAAAGAATGCTCTAGTGACTGTGACAGGGATTTGATTCTGGTTAACAATAATGATTGGGCTACCCTATACCGGTTATCCAGAAAGGAATGTCTAAGGTTGGAGGCACAAAATAGTATTCTTCAGGATAGACTTGACTTACTCTCTTCTAGTTCCTCATCTATGTCAATCCTGGATAGGGAACCTGAGTCTTGGCAGGTTGATAAGGTGGCCTTATTGGGTAATCTTGCTGCTCTTGAGCACGACAAGGTCGAATGGGAAGCCCGGTGTAATATTTTGTCCACTGAACTAGACAAGGTCAAAAAGGAACTGATTCGTTTTCAGTCGTTCGAAAATTGCAATGGGTTGTCATCTTCTGAACTACCTCCACTGTTGCCCCATCCTCCTACCAAAAAGTCCGACATTCGTCACTCTGTGGACACGATTGGCATCCGGCGTAAATGGAAACCGTTTAGGCCTGCTCCGCCTCAGGGAAGAAAACGTCAAATGCCTTGCTCACTATGTGGACAGTTTGGACATTGGGCCTCGCAGTGTGTTGTGGCTGCTCATGTTCCACAACCATGGAAGCTGTTTTCACAGCCGTCGTATTTTTATCCATCTTATCCATATGCCTCTTACTCTTCTCCTTGTAACTTTGCAGGAAATGTTTCAAATGTGGCGATTACTGCCCTTCATGTCTCAAGCTCGGATAGTGAGTGGTTACTTGATAGTGGTGCTTCGAAATATATGTCAGGTAATGCCAAACTTTTCTCCTCCGTTACTGCTAGTGGAAGTGTTACTTTTGGTAATGGTAAGCGCTCTCCTGTGATTGGTAAGGGATTTGTTGCTGGTATTGGTTTATCTTCGAATGATGTTTGTTTGTTAGTTGATGGATTGCGTGTTAATTTGATCAGTATTAGCCAACTGTGTGATACTGACCATACTGTTAATTTTTCTAAAAATATATGTACTGTGCTTGATAGTTCGGGTAAGTGTATCATGACAGGTAAACGAACATTGGATAATTGCTATGTCATTCAGCCTGTTGCATCTGGCATAAACTGCTTACCTAGCAAACTAAATGAGGGTCTGTTGTGGCATCAACGACTAGGTCATGTCAACTTTGAACACCTGGACAATCTAACTCGGAATGAATATATCAAGGGAGTTCCTAGACTTGGAAGAAATCGTGACACTGTGTGTGGTGGGTGTCAACTAGGTAAACAGATACGCAGTCCACATTCCAAGAAAAAATCCATAACCACATCCTCTCATTTAGAACTAATACACATGGATCTGATGGGTCCTACTCGTACTCCTAGCTTAGGAGGCAAACGATACATCTTGGTTATGGTTGATGATTACACTCGCTTTACCTGGGTATCATTCTTGCGTGAAAAATCTGATGCGTTTCTTGAGTTTCAGGGGATATGTCTTCGTATTCAGAATGAGAAAGATACTCAAATTAAACATGTCAGAAGCGACAGAGGCGGTGAGTTCACAGACACAGGTGTGATTGAGTATTGCATTGCAAATGGTACGTGGCAAGAATTTTCGGCCCCATACACTCCGCAACAAAACGGAGTCGCTGAAAGGAAAAACCGTGTTATTCAGGAGATGGCTCGTGCTATGTTGCATGCAAAGGATGTTCCTACCAAGTTCTGGGCGGAAGCGGTTCATACTGCTTGTTACATAATGAACCGTGTATATCTGAGATCTGGTACTACACAAACTGCTTATGAGCTATGGTATGGTAAGAAGCCGAATCTCAAATATATGCGAGTTTTTGGCAGTGTTTGCTATGTGTGCAAGGACAGACAGAGTCTGTCCAAGTTTGATAGTCGAGGTGATGTTGCTCTATTACTTGGTTATTCCTCTAATAGTAGGGCCTTTCGAGTATTTAACTACACCACTCGCAAGGTCATGGAATCCTTTAATGTTGTTGTTGATGACACTATTACATCTGACTCTTCTGTTTCCACTGGTACACAGGATGTCACAGTTCTCTCACCCGTGTCAGACTCGGTTGACATGTCTCCCATGTCGTTATCATCACCTGATAATGGCGATGATGGTACTAAACCTTCTGTTGCTGCAGAGGACTTGCCTGGTAGGACCGGTGTTGTGCCCACACCGGATGATGTAGTTCCATCACCAGGGGTGATTGATGTGTCTCCAGATCTCTCCATTGTCCCTGCTGAACCTGAAGGGGTGTTTAATCAAACATCACCTCGTGTCAAACAACATCACTCCTTAGGGGATATCATTGGGGATATTAATGATCAGCGTCTGACTCGTCGGAGGGCCAAGGAGACAAATTGTGTTCACTATGTTTGTTATCTCTCTTCTCTTGAACCTAAAAATGTTACTGATGCTCTTACTGATAATGATTGGCTAGTTGCTATGCAGGAAGAACTCGGTCAGTTTAAGCGTAGTGATGTCTGGACGTTAGTTCCTAGACCTACTCACACTAATGTGGTTGGCACCAAGTGGATCTTAAAAAACAAATTGGATGAGTTTGGGCAGATTGTGTGCAACAAGGCAAGGCTTGTAGCTCAGGGCTATAGTCAGATTGAAGGTATTGACTACGGAGAGACTTTTGCTCCTGTGGCTAGGTTGGAATCTGTCAGGCTTCTTCTTGCTATGGCATGCCACTTGAATTTCAAGTTGTACCAAATGGATGTCAAAAGTGCGTTTCTCAATGGTATTCTCAATGAGGAGGTCTATGTTGAACAACCTAAGGGGTTTGTGGATCACACCTTTCCGAATCATGTCTTCAAATTGCAAAAAGCACTGTATGGGTTAAAACAGGCTCCTCGAGCTTGGTATGAACGTCTGACTTCCTTCTTACTAGGGAAAGGATTTGTTCGTGGCAGTGTTGATCGGACTGTTTATACTGAGAAAGAATAATGATGTTCTTCTCGGCCAAGTCTATGTGGATGATATAGTGTTTGGATCGACGTGCCCAAGTCTTTCTGAATCTTTTTCTCGGTTAATGAGTTCTGAATTTGAAATGAGCTTAATGGGAGAACTAAATTTCTTTCTTGGCTTGCAGGTAAAGCAGTTTGATCATGGAGCTTTCATCTCTCAAACAAAGTATGCCAAAGAACTGGTTAAAAAGTTCGGTTTCGGCACTTTAAGTGGTCAAGATACTCCCATGGGTGAGAGGGTACGTCTTGGTAAGGATGTTATGGGTAAGTCTGTTGATATTCGTGAATATCGAAGTATGATTGGTAGTCTCTTGTATCTCACTGCTAGTCGTCCAGATATTTCTTATAGTGTTGGGGTATGTGCAAGATTTCAGGCTAACCCTAAGGAATCTCATCTCACTGCTGTTAAGCGTATTATTCGGTATGTTGCTAGCACACTTGACTACGGTTTATGGTTCACCAGAGATACAAATAGTGTTGTGGCAGGTTATTGTGATGCTGATTGGGGTGGTAATCTTGATGATCGTCATAGTACCAGTGGTGGCTGTTTCTATTTTGGGAATAATCTTGTTTCCTGGCATAGCAAGAAACAATCATCTGTATCCATTTCCTCGTGTGAGGCTGAGTATATAGCTGCAGCTAGTGCATGTACACAACTTCTGTGGATGCGTCAGATGTTTCGGGACTATGGCATTCAACAGCAGGCGATGGACTTGTTCTGTGATAACACCAGTACCATTAGCATCTCCAAAAATCCTGTTCAACACTCACGCACAAAGCATATCGACATTCGTCACCATTTCCTTCGTGAGGCGGTCGAAAAGGGTGATATAGCAATGGAGTTCATTCCTACTGAACATCAGCTAGCGGATATTCTTACAAAACCTCTTGATGCAGCCCGCTTCCATTCCTTGCGTAAGTCTATTGGGGTTGTATCTCTTCCCTAATTGTTTGGTACTTTCTTTTTCTCTCTGTTCTTATATCACAAAGTTCTTATATTCTTATATCACTGGTTATGTCTGTTCTTGTTCCTATGTTGGGTGTGTTGGTTCTTTCTTAATCAGTTGAGGGTAAAGGTAATTTTTCTGAGGATGGATCGCTCAATAGTCATGAGCTTCTTTTTGTTGGTATTGAGGACATACTACCTTCTTTATTGTGTGGATTCCATTTTACAGATATTTCTAGTTTGGCATCTTCAACTGTGGTTTTCTGTCATGCATAGTTGTAGGGTTACATCATACTCTCTTCGTCTTGGTAGTTGTTACATGATGCATTTACATGTAGTTGGATTGTCATTTTAAATACCTGTACATCTCCAGTCTTATATGATTTTCCTATATGGTCATCGTCTTCTTTTGTATTTATATACCTCTTGTAAGTGGTCAATGACTCACAAAATCCCCAGCCATTTGAATGTCTTGAGAGCATACTCATTTGGCTAAGAACCCGTTGGGGCTGTGAGGGTCATGCTCTGACGGATGCACTCAGGAGATGTTAGTTCTTGTGTTGCACGTTACCATGGTATTGCACTTCTTGAGTGTGTTTTGCCGAAAAGATGTAGGCTACACCCTACCCTCGTGTTCTGGTAAAAGATGGAGATATTATATACTCTCACACGGGAATGGCATTTGTCTCAAATGGTTTTATAAATAAAATAAAAAAATAAATAAAAAAAAGGAATGATGACAAGTGACTTTCACATTTGTCTAGTTGAAAGACAAGAAGAAGAACAAAGTTTTGTGTTTCCTTGGTTTTGTTGTGATACGGTTCACTTTCACATTGGTCTCGTTGCAAGTGACTTTCATTATATTCAATGATCATGTTTTAGGTTGTTTCCGGGGGTTGGTATAGGTCCATCAGGTTCTTCTGCATGTTTGTATTATTCTAGTAACTACCATGACTTGGTGTATGATGTAGTTCTTCCATTTTGCATTTCCTTATGGTTGAGGTTTGTTTAAATTGTATTCTGCTATAATTGGAATCCTTACAATAAGTAGAAATGGTTTCCTTGTGATGTCTCTCAATATTTGTTTTGGGGTGTTATTCGGTTTGTTTTCTGGCTGTTAGGGTGGTTCCTCATTGTTTTAGTAAAAAAAAAAAAAAAAAAAAGGGGGGGGAGTGCGAACGTTGTTATGACGTTCGTATGTTGAGTTGGTCAGAACTTTTTCTAACGTACGAACGTCTTTATAACGTACGACCGTGTATTCTGACAGATGTTTTTTTTGGGTCCCGACGTACGAATGTCAATAGAACGTACGTACGTTCCTGTTACAGACTCGGCCCATATATACCTTTTAAGCTTATATGTATAATAGGTTTTGGCCCATCTGTTACATTCAAAGCGTGCCCCCTTCTTCTCTCTCGCACGAACATAAGGGATTTTTCTTGCTCTTCCCTTTCCTTTCTCTCTAAATTGGTTTTTGTCGACCTTATTCGTGTTCTTCTTCTATTCGATTGTTGTTGTTCTTCCATAGTTGTTCTTGTTCTGGTTTATTCTCTGTATTTCTTTTTTTAGATGTTGAGCATGTTATTGGATATTGCTATTTTAATATTAGTTCTAGTTCTTTTCTGTTTTGCAGTGAATTTCTGCTAATTAGGTAATGGACCTCCCTAATCGGGCCCAAGTTAGGTTTATTTGTTTTTGTTTTCTATATATATGGGAGTCTTCTATTCTCTTACTCCTATTGTGTCTTCTTACCTCTTTCTAGTTCTCTCTTTGTTCTTCAGAATTATTCAATGGCAGAATATGAACTTCATGGGGTTTTTGTTCCGGCTGTTGGTTATGTGTCGTTTATGATGATGGAGTACAAAAACAATGCAAAGGTTTGTCGTTTATGTCGTGTCCCCCATGGGTATGACTATATTCATCGACCTTTCCTTAATCCATGCATGGTTCATGTCAATCATTGGGAGAGACTACCGGGACATCTTCAAAATCACATCTTGGAGTTGGTTGGATACCCGAAGGTTCCAGGACTTGCTGCTCCTCTTACCGACTGTGGCTTGGACAGCAGAATTGAGGAGTTATTTTGTACGAGTGGTGATGATCATGTGCTAGCTCGGTGGAATAGACCTTCGGCTCGTGCGAAAGCTTTATGTCCTATCTTAAGCTTTATGTTCATGTGATAGCTCGGTGGAATAGATCTTCCGGCTCTGGGTCATTGGGAGCGAGTTTTTCGAATTCGTTAACTTCAGCTTTATCTTATGTCTTCATTGCTTCTTATGACTATGGATTTATGTGTTTGGTTATTAGTTATTCTCTTGAACTTTAAGAGTTGGGCTAGGTTTTATCTTTTTATCCGGTTTGTCTTGATTGTTTGGTGTTGATTTCTTTTCTTGGTATTTTTTTATTATTGTTTATTTCCTATTTGTCGTGTCTTTTGTTGTTTGGTTCTTTTGTTCACTTGTTGTGACAAAAAGGGGGAGATTTATGACTCTAATTACTAACAATAGTCTCCTTGTTGTTAGGATATTTTTGGGTCATGTTTCAGGTATGCTACACGTATGGGGGAGTGAACGTGTTGATGTTTTAGGCGTTATACAGTTATGGGGGGAGCTTGAGTGTCAAAATTTTGGAGCTCATGAAGTATGGGGGAGTTGCTCGAAGGAACTTCTGTTGATTCCTTGATTGCTTCGGAAATTCTTAGTTGCTTCCGTTCGGTCTCTGATGGTTAAAGCGTCTTACTCAAGTTGGATAACAAGAATTGGTGACTCGGTATGTGTTCTACCTTGAGTGATTTTGTAGGCATGTTTTATAAATGCCATGGTTTGGGTTTGTAAGCACGTTTTATAAGTGCTATTAGAGTCATAGGTTTTTGTCACAAAATCAATGTCAAAGGGGGAGATTGAAACCGGCACGAAGTGGTTTGACATCAATTTTGTGACAAAGTGTCCTTGGTTATTTCGCCCTGAGTTCATTGTTAAGAAAACCTGGTTGTACGCGCGTCGTCCCGTGTCCTTGTCTTCGCGTCGTGTGTCACAAGTATGGTGTTTGGTTCAGGACGTACGTACGTATGGTATGTCAGCAAGATAGTTTGTGGTCTGGACGTACGTACCTTGTTAGGACGTTCGTACGTCCAAGTAGTCAGCAAGCTCGTTTCGTGTGGAAGATGTACGAACGTCATATCGACGTACGTACGTCCAATGTGGGTTTTCACTATTTCGGCCCATTTTCCTTGGTTTCCAACCGTAAGTATAAATAGGGTTTCTCTTCCAAAGAACAAGTCAGTTCTTTGGCCGTCCATTGTTCTTCTTGTTCTTGAGTTTTGGTTTAGGTTTTGGTGTTGAAAGTGTTTGTGGTCATTGAACTCAATTCCCTTACTTCCTCCTTTTCTCAATTCATAAATTTGTGATCTTCCAAGTTTTATTGTGAATTCGGCTTCGAGTCTTCTTGTGTGTTCATCAAGAAGTCGAGTGTCTTGTGCGTACATCAAGGTGCTCTGGTGAAGTCAAGGTGTTAGAGATAACCGGGAGTATCAACTCGCAGTGAGTGCAGGTAGTTGGTAGGTTTGTACATCTCTATTCATCTAGTGGATTATTTGTTGTCATCAAGGCAACCGTGGACGTTTCCCTTATTGGGTTTTACCACGTTAAAAAAATTTCTGTGTGTTATTTACTTTCTGCGTATTGATTGATTTGTTGAATATTCAGTTGTTATATTAGCACTATTTGTAGTTTCTCAAAGCCAACAAAACAACAAGGCGAGAAACTGTCGCAAGATTCCAGTCCTGATGGATCAAGTATTGATCTTTATTATGTCTACCATTCGGACAGTCCAACTGTGGTGTTGGTTTCTCCTCCTTTGACAGGAGACAATTATGGTACTTGGTTGCGCTCGATCACAATGGCTTTACGCGCCAAGAACAAACTAAGCTTCGTTGATGGTACACTTACTAAACCCACTGCTTCCCCTGATCTTCCACAATGGGAACGATGCAATGATTTGGTTGCGTCTTGGATCTTAAACTCTGTTTCAACTGAGATCCGTAACAGTATATTATATGCCGAGACTGCTCATGAGATATGGTTGGATCTTAAAGAACGTTTTTCTCAATCAAATGCTCCCCAAATTTATCAATTGAAACAGTCGATATCTTCGCTTAAACAGGAAGATATGAATGTTTCAACCTATTTTACTAAGCTCAAGTCTCTATGGAACGAGCTTAATTCACTTGTCACTATTCAGCCATGTTCTTGTGGCAATGGAAAAATTGTAGCCGAAACTCTTCTTCAAGATAAAGCTATGGAGTTTTTGCAGGGACTTCATGATCGATATGGAGGACTTCGAAGCCAAATCTTGCTCATGAAACCTTTTCCTAGCATCACCAAAATTTATTCTCTTGTTCGCCAAGAAGAAAAACAACAAGAAATTCAAAATTCGGCAACTCCAATACCTGATGCTGCTGCTTTGTCTTCTAAATCGACATATCGTCGAAACTCTACCTTTAAAGGCAAACTACCTAAAGGGAAACCTTATTATCATTGTGATCATTGTGGAATAGATGGTCATTCTAAAGAAAGGTGTTTCAAATTGATTGGGTACCCACCTAAGAAAACAGACACTCCACCGGGTCTAAAATCTGAAGAAATACATATCAATGCTGCAGTTACTCCACCTTCTTTTACCCAGGAGCAATATAACCAATTATTGGCCATGCTCGCTTTAGGTAGCACAAATTATAATGCAAATCTATCAGGTATTGCCCTTACTGTTTCATTAAAATCGGTATGGATTATTGATAGTGGAGCCAATAATCATATGTGTTATTCTTTAGCCTTATTTTCATCTTATAGACGTTGCACATCTACATCTTTTGTTGAATTACCTAATGGATTACAATTACCTATTACCCATTTTGGAACTGTCCAACTTTCTCCAACACTTCAACTTGATCATGTTTATTGCATCCCATCCTTTAAATTCAATCTTGTGTCTGTAAGTCAACTTACAAAATCTGCTAAATGTTCGGTATTATTTACATCTGATTTTTGTCAATTCCAGGACCTGTCAATGAAGAAGATGATTGGGCAGGGCCACGTTCATGAAGGGTTATATTATTATCAAAAGGATAGAATTAATAAAGCATTGGTAGTCAATAAAGCTCCGTCCTTCGATCTGCTTCATCGACGTCTTGGTCATTTGAATTTCAGTACTTTACATACCTTGTTTAAGGATTTTTCTTCTCATTCTTGCTCTTTGAATAATGTTTGTCATGTGTGTCCTCAAGCTAAGCAAGGTCGTTTGCCTTTTTCGCTTAGTTCAATTACTACTAATAAACCATTCATGCTGATTCATTGTGATATTTGGGGCCCATTTTCTTTTGCTTCTTTAAATGGTTCACGATATTTTCTAACTATTGTTGATGATTTCAGTAGATGCACATGGGTATATCTTATGCTTGTCAAGTCTCAAGCCAAAAATATTTTACAATCTTTCTTTTCCATGATCAACAACCAATATAGATCTAAAATTCATACCATTTATTCAGGTAGTGGCGATAATATATTTCCCTCAATTCAACAAGTTCGTTCAGATAATGGTACTGAATTTTTATCACTTGACATGCGTAATTTTTTTTCTGATCAAGGTGTTATACATCAACGCTCTTGTGTTTCCACTCCACAACAGAATGGAGTTGTTGAGCGAAAACACCGCCACCTTCTTAATGTTGCTCGTGCTTTGCGTTTTCAGGCTAACCTCCCTATTAAATTTTGGGGTGAATGTGTTCTCACAGCAACTTATCTCATCAATAAGATGCCCACTCCACTCTTATTAGGAAAATCTCCATATGAAGTTTTATTTGGCGTCAAACCTGATTACAACAATTTACGTGTCTTCGGTTGCTTATGTTATGCACACAATTCAAACATTAAGCACAAATTTGATCAACGTGCTAAACCTTGCATTTTTATTGGGTACCCTCATGCACAAAAAGGTTATCGCATTTTTGATCTTGTAACTCAGTCTATCACTACCTCAACAGATGTTATTTTTTATGAAGGAATTTTTCCTTATCATGATCTCTCTAAAATGGCATCATGTTCTGATGTTTCCCTTTTGCCAATAAATGATAATCTAACCTTTTCTTACCCATTTGTGCCTTTAAATCCCAAACCACTTGACCATAGTAATATCACTATAGATTCTACTCATCTTGAACATACAAATATTGATGATCATGTCATTGGTTCTTTACCATCTATGAACAATGAAAATATTTTGGAAAATACAAATGTTTCATCTTCCTCTACAGGTACATTGTCATCTTCAGATTTGCCTCCTCGAACTCGTCGTCCTCCGGTTTATTTGGCAGACTACCAATGCAATATAGCCACTCATGAACCTGCCCCTTCTCAAACTGATTCCAAGTTGTCAGGTACACCATACCCTCTCCATAATTACCTTTTTACTTCCAATTTTTTTTTTTTTTTGCACACAAAGCATTTCTTTCTACTATTTGTTCCAGGCATGAACCTAAGAAATCACCTCAATGGAGGGCGGCAATGGAACAAGAAATTGTTGCCCTTGAGAAAAATAATACTAGCTTGGAGCCTAGTTCCTCCCCCTTATCATAAATCAATTATTGGCTGCAAATGGGTTACAAAATCAAATATCGTTCTGATGGAACTATTGAGAGGTACAAGGCTCGTTTAGTAGCCAAAGGCTATACCCACATTGAAGGTCTCGATTACCATGATACATTTGCTCCCGTTGCTAAGTTGATGATTGTTCGTGTCTTATTGTCTATTGCTTCTATAAAACACTAGTCTTTACATCAGTTAGATGTTAATAATGCATTCTTACAAGGTGATCTCGACGAAGAAGTGTACATGTCCGTTCCACCTGGTTTTACCAGACAGGGGGAGTCAAGGGTGTGTAAACTCAACAAATCAATTTATGGGTTGAAACAAGCATCTCGGCAATGGTTTGCAAAATTTTCTTCAACAGTTATTGGGGCTGGTTTCTCTCAATCAAAATCAGATTATTCTTTGTTCACTAGGCGACATGGCACATCCACAACATTTGTTCTTGTATATGTTGACGATGGGACCATCCTATCTGACCCTACTCAATATCGTCGATTGGTGGGGCGCCTAATATACCTTACTGTGACGAGGCCGGATATTAATTATGCTGTGCATATTCTCAGTCAATTTATGCATTCGCCTCGGAGTGCTCATTTGGATGCTGCTTACCGTGTCATTCATTATTTAGAAGGTTCCATTGATAAAGGAATTTTTTTATCTTCTTCAAGCACTCTTCACATGCGAGGGTATTGCGATTCAGATTATGCTGGTTGTCGTACTACTCGTCGCTCTACCACAGGTTTTTGCACCTTCATTGGGTCTAATATTATTTCTTGGAAAACCAAGAAACAATCAGTAGTTTCCCGTTCTAGTGCAGAAACGGAATATCGTGTTATGGCTACTCTAACATGTGAGCTGCAATGGTTAAAATATTTGTTGAATGATATTGGTATTGCTCACCCTTCTCTAATTTCTTTCTTTTGCGACAATCAAGCTGCCTTACACATTGCAAATAATCATGTTTTCATGAACGCACTAAGCATATCGAGGTAGATTGTCATTTTGTTCGTGAGAAACTCCACGCTAAGCTTATTGCTCCTAGGTATATCCCTTCCACTGAACAACTTGTTGATGCTTTTACTAAACCTCTTGGCACAAACCAGTTTCATTTTTTGATTGACAAGCTGGGTGTTCTTTCCCCTCACACTCCATCTTGAGGGGAGTGTCAAAGTTACTATATCTTGGAGATATCTTGGAAATATATTGACAGATCTTAGAAATAAATTGGCAGATCTTGTCATACCATACTTAGATAATATATTGCAAGATTCCTTCTTTGTATTATAGAGTTGTACAAACACGTTTATTTTATTGTAATCACTCTCCTAAACTATAGGATGAGTATCTCCCTTGATTGATGTAATTGATCTGATGTACTCTTATATATAGTGGAAGAAGTTTGATGATTTCCTCAATTGAGGAACACCCAAAACAAGTGTTCATCTCTTATTATTTTTCACACCATTCTCTTCTTCTTCTTCTTCTTCTACTGAACTAACTTTAAACCCTTCTTCTTTTGAACAAACTCCTTCTACCTCTTAAATTCCATCAACTTCCTATTGTTAAGCCCAATCAGATGTTGAAGCAACCATAGTAATTACATTAAGGCTATGTTTGGTTGGATGGAATTCAAATTCCAGGAAAATAAGGTTAAAAAACAGAAAACAAATTCCGGTCTAGGCTATAATTTAGGAATATGGTTTCCATTTTAGAAAAAGAGAAAACAGTTTCTGTAGATGTTCAGACAAAACCGTCAAAGTAGTTGTTCGTCTCAGAATTCCTCCGATTATGGACAGTTCCTGGCGAGTTCCCCGCTGGTTTCAGCTTTCTCCCTCTTTCCATCGTGATCTTTTTCCCCTAAACTCACCTATTCCAATGATACCCCCTACTTTTCAGGAATTTAGATTTCGTGAACCAAACGGACCTTAAATGAAGAATTTTTATTATTAAAAGATACTCATGAAGCAGAAGATGATGAAGAATAAGATAAGTGAAGGGGGTTGATTGATTTGGAAGGAAGAAAACAAAATGGGTATGAGGTTTTAGGGGCAAAGAGAATTGGGAGTGAAATTAAACATCCATTTGCCATGGCTAATGGCTTGAAGAGAGTTGTAGTTGTAGTAGACATGGTGAAGAGAGAGAGAGATGACAAGATTGGAAGGTTTTGAGGAGAGGTAGTTTAGAACGGTGGATGGTCCAAAAGGCCAGAGAGAGAAGATGAAGAAGGTAAGGTGAAGTGAAGTCTATGAGGTTTTCTAGTAAGGGTCTTTTGGCCATTATAGAATGTTGTATAGTTCATATTACTGTTGATGGCCAAAACCTAATAAGAAAAAACCAGCTCCGAACCCTAATTAGTATAAACCTTTGGTGACCAAAACCTAAATCACCCAAGATGGAAATAAATCTAAACAACAACATATAAAAATATAAGAGTGTCCAACAAAAATTTTAAGTCTCTACCCATATCATAATCAAACATTACAGAAAATCTAGAATGACTATTGTGGTGGTAAGAGATTCAAATCTTTAAATCCAACATCATGATCAAATATATAATCTTCGTGTGGTAGTATGAGATTCAAATCAAATTTTGGATTTTGACTATGTTTTTTTTTCATAGAGGAAATCTAGAATGAAGTTTTAGAATAAAAAGAAGAAGAAACGATTTGAAGAAGAAGAAGAAGAAGAAAGTAGTTTATTTTTTTATTTTTAACATATTTTAAGCAAAAAAATAAGGGTTTCTTTATTTTCTGACTTTAATTTAGCAATGTTTCCTTATTTCCTAATTTTAATTTGACAAGTAAAATTTTCAAATAAAAAAAATAAAAAATAATATGTGGTGTACTAAATAAAATAACAGGGATAAATTATTAAAATACAATTATTCAAAATTTATCTAAAAATATGGTGCATGAGAGATTTGTGTGGTGTGAATAAGATCTCCCTTTAATTTTTGTTTAAATACTAAAGATACAGCTTTCATTTAATTTAAGAAGTTTATATTAGCCCTATAATTTTACAAGTTTCCTCAGTCAATACCCTAAATCAAAAAGGTTTATAATTTGTTGATTTTTGCACAGATTTTATGTGGAGTTTTTGTTCTACTAAAAAATGTGCTTAACTAACCCAGAAACTATGAAAAATGAGGAGGCCAATAGCCTGTGAGACTTCACAAACAGTGCTATTACCACAGTTATTACTAATTAATCAAGCAGGGTAGTAAGCTGAAAAAATAAATGAACACACAAGATTTTTAACGTGGTAAAACCCAATATGGGAAACGTCCACGGTTGTCCTCACGACAACAAATAATCCACTAGATGAAAAAGATATACAAACCTATCAACTACCTGCAATCACTGCGAGTTGACACTACCGGTTATCTCTAACACCTTGATTTCACCGGAGCACCTTGATGTACGCACAAGACACTCGACTTCTTGATGAACACACAACAAGACTCGAAGCCGAATTTCAATACTCAATACGGAAGAAGAAGGATTGAAGAATGGAGGAGAAGAATTGAGTTCAATCACCAAAAACACAACCTACACAAACCTGGAAGAACACCTTACTTGAGCGGCCAAAGAACTGACTTGTTCTTTGGTAGAAAACCCTATATATATAGTTAGGGTTTGGAAAAAGAGAAAATGGGCCGAATTGGACAAATTTCATATTGGACGTACATACGTCGAAACAAGGTACGTACGTCCTGAGACGTAAAACGTTTGCTGCCTACTTGGATGTACGTACGCCCTAACTAGGTACGTACGTCCACAACCCAAAAGTTCGCTCCTGTCAGACCTGACGTACGTACGCCCTAACTAGGTACGTCCGTCCAACTTTTTGTAAAACTTTGCTGACTTATAAAAGGTACGTACGTCCTAACTAGGTACGTACGTCCCATACCAAACATGAATTTGACAACCTTGACGCGAAGAGAAGGACTAGGGACGATGCGCGTACAACGAGGTTTTCCTAACAATGAACCCAAGGCAAGATGACCATGGACATCCGAAGTCACAAAATAATGTCAAACAACCGAGTGTCGGTTTCAGCCTGAATTGTTGAGCTAGTTGACTTTTGGATAAATAAGTTTAGACTATGTGATGGTACTAACTACCTTGAAGCCCAAAGAATTTTATATGTGTAGCCTACTTGTACGTGGGTGTGTACACTCAATCACAAAACGCCACATGGCAATAATAATATAACTTATGTATGGGTTTAGTTAACCCTAGTGGGTTTGATCGGTTACCAACCACTTTATATACACGTGGCGTCTTATGATTGGGTGTACACACCCACATACAAGTAGGCTACACATATAAAAAAATTTGCCGGAGGTGTGCATTCTATGCAAGCAACACCCTGAAACTTCTACACACCTTCTCCACTGTGCAATTTCACAATCCATATGGATTGAGCTTACAAACGAGGTCCTTGATGATATTGAATGGCTACTATCAACCTCTAATTCCGTTGAGAACTGGAGAAGTGGCCAAGACATAGGGGTATTGGAATGGGAGCGAAATTGCTATGTCTTTTACTTTATGCAATTATGTGGAATAAGGAACGATCTTATTTTCAGAGCGAAGCTGCCAAACCTCAACAAACTTTGCAACAGAATAAAAGCTTCTTTGTGGTTCTGGATTGGTGGAAGTGCTATCAACAAGGATTACACTTTTGGAGAATTGATCAACAACTGGGATTTAATTAATGCTGCTGCCATAAGACTTTGATAGTATTTTATTCTCGTTTTGTTTCGCTTTGTTCAATCAGTCAGAGTTGTGAACAATGTGCAGTGAAACTCCTCACTGTCACATTGTTATTAAAACTCTTAGCTTGTAACTCCTTTTTACCATCAATAAAGGCCAATTTATCTAAAAAAAACAAACCTTAGTTCCAGTCCAATGCATGACTGCTTTTTCAGTGTGACCTCCCTACGGACTAGTTCCATCACATAGAGAAGTTGATTGTTTGAGCATATTCTTATGGCTGTTATTTGGATATTTGGAATGAGAGAAATATATGACTGTTTTAAGTTTTAACATTGTTATCGATCCTGGCAATGAGTTGTTTTTCTCTATTGATCTAGAGGCTCACAGTGGGATCCTAGCAAACAATAATTACAAATTTAAACATAATAAAAACAAAATAATTTTTCTTTTAGTATAAAACTGATGAATCACTCAGTCGGCATTTGATAACGACAAATAGGGCATACATGGCTTACTTTCAACCATTCTTCAATGCATGTTGTATGGAATATATTAGCACTAGAGCAAGGCATCTTTCTGATTTCCTCCTCTGTCATGAATTCCTCGCAGCAAATAGAACAAGAAATAACTTCTTTGCACTCTTTTGTCTTGTACTTGATCCTTTCCAAAGCATCAATGGAAGCCTTCGAAGCAGCAATCAAAACTGGTTCATTGTCCATTTGAATTGATTCACTCTGAACGCGTTGAAACAATTCATTTTCCCATCTTCTAAAAAATTATTCTACTTCGACAACATTATAAATATGCTTGTTTACAACTTGTAGGTGAACAAGTAGTATATTAGTGGCACCTCCAGTCTTGAAAAGATTATTATAAGTTTGAACAGATATAACTTTCTGCAAACGTTCAACAGAATTATCAAGAAAGAGATGTTTAGTAGTACAATAAAGATCAATGTTTCCAATATCAACAAGGATTACTCCAATACAATCTTGTAATAAATCAAGATCAACAAGCTGTTTCAAACTAATCAAGTTCAAGTCCTCCTCAAAAATATTTTCTAACATTTCACTATTCACAAGATTTTTCATGTTAACCTTGAAATCCCTTTTGATAGTAGAAAATTCTGTTTGACCCAATTCAATATAATCTCGTCCTTCAACTTTTCCATGAAAAAGATATATTTCGTCGATTTCAAAGTTTAAAACTATCTCTAAATCATGGTCGACAATGTCGTCGTTGTTTCTCAAAACTAGTGGCATTAACTTTACTTCAGCGTCTACGTCATGTTCATAGACTACCATCTTCAACTGATCGATTATGATTATTGCTAGCTAGAAAACAAATTCACAAGGTTGGTAATGGAAAAAGAAATAGCAAATTCACAGCGTCTCCTAAACCCATATATATATATATATATAAACCTTAAAACAACAGAAAATTACAGAAATCTAAAACATAAACTAAAGAACAAAAAATAGAGAATTAAAAGAAATAAAACAGAAGAAAATACTGAAACTTTATTCACATAAAATTTATTCACATTAAAATTTAAAACAAGAAAACGAAAAGAAAACTTACAGATACTTGAGCTAATTCACATATATATACCTCCTGAATAAAGTTTCAGGTAGATACTAAGCACACCAAAAGATTACAAGTTGAAAAGGAAAAAGAAAAGGTTACAAAAGAAAAGGAAGATTACAATATAAGAAAAGGGAGAAGAAGGCTGAGAGATTGCTTCTGAACGTTGTTGAAAGCTCTTATGGAAGGCTTGAACGTTGTGGAAGGATTGTTTCTCTTCGTTGCAAATGTCTCATTATATAGACAAATTGTGAGTGGAAATTGGGCCCCATTGGGCAATTTGCTAGTGGGTGGGTCCCATTAAACATCTTGTGGTGTGTGGGCCCTTGTTGAGCATCTTCTTAGTGGATGGGTCCCATTAGACACCTTGTGAGTGGATGGTCCCATGTGAGCATTGTGTGGACCCTATTGAATAGTAGGCCCCTTATTGTCGGTAGAATAACCTGTTGTCTCGTGGGTGTTGTGGACCCCATAGTCGGCTGATTAACCTGTTTATGTGGACTCCATCTTCTGTCTCAGAGTCTGATAATTTGAGCAGATACATTATGCTGTGAATACTGAATTAGATACATTGTCTCTGGTCTGTTCTGTGGGATCTGTTAAGGGGGTCATGATAATGCTATATTCCAATATTCTGAAAAAGATGATTGAAATTTGGTTCATTTACTATAATAGGCCATGAAAGAGGAGTATGACCGATAGTCAATTCTATCTGTCGATCGGAATTTAATACAAAATTGTAATTAAGAATTGTTACCTCGGTGGCAACAAAGTTCATAGCTGGGTCAAATTTGATCCACCAGTTATGAAACCAGGTGGGAATTTTATCTTCAAAATCAGGAGAAAAGTAAAAAATCCAGAAATATTCTTCTTGGGAAATCTGATGGAAGAAAGTTTAAGTCCATGCGTCAATATAGTCCCAGTAATTAAAAGTCTGGAGGCTATGAGAAAAGGGGTTAAATAGGTCTTTGGTAATAAAAGGTTCACCCCATTCATGATGATCCATTATTCTATGGAAAAAAGCTTTTCGATAAGATTTAGAAAATTGGTTATTAACCTTGGTGAAAGAGACTAAATTGGTCGTAATTAAAATAGATTCGTAGAAATTTCTACGTTCAAGAATTTGGAATGGACTATTAGTCCCTTGATTAAAAATTTTTCTGCTATGATATATAGGCGTGTATAACCACATCATATCGTTATCAGTAAGATCAAAAATTAATTCATTGGAATTCTTCAGATAGGATCTGGTATTATTGTCCTCCATTGAGGATTTACTAATATTCTTTTTCCTTTCTTTTAAGGCTGGAGAAAATATCCCTAATTCGGGAGAAAGGGAGGATCTTTTACCTTTTCCTTTAATTAGATCCGAATTGGGATCAGAACTCTGACCAGGAGAAGCCATATCTATCAAGAGACGAATTAAGGTCTATAAGACATTGTCTATTAGCCCATATATTTGGACAGAAGAATTTCTTGTCTTATTAGACATGAACCAATTAATCCTTCAATTAGGATAAACCAATCCTTCAATTAGGATGGAAATATTGTATTGTCTTATTAGAAATAACCCAATCAATCCTTCAATTTGGATGAGAATATTATACTGTCTTATTAGACATAACCCAATTAATCCTTCAATTAGGATGGGAATATTATTCTGTCTTATTAGACATAACCCAATCAATCCTTCAATTAGGATGGGAATATTATACTGTCTTATTAGACATAACCCAATCAATTAGGATGGGATCTACCCTGCAAAAATCCAATTAAGCCATAGGAATAGAGTCAGATTGTTCATCATCAATTTCAAAAATCATTTTTTCTTTTAATTGATGTCTATATCCCTTATCGGGTTTTATAATAAATTCAAAAATAGTCTTTTTCCCCATAAGGGTAGTATGAATTCCTTCATCATCAATTCTTTCAATGGGCCAAATAAGACTTAAAAACGGTTTCCCTAAAATTACCATTTGGGATAAAGTATCAGATAGAACAAAATGAGTTTTAATACGAATAGTATTATTACATATCAAAACATTTGATATTTTATAATTTATCTGCATAAAAGAACCATTTGCAGTATTCAATGCATAATGAATTTTTTCAAAATATTTATAAGGTACTAAACCTTGTTTTATGCAATTAATATCTGATCCGCTGTCTATTAGGGCAATAGTTTCTAAAACAAAATCATGAATAATGAGTTTAATATTAACATACCATTTTTGATTAATATTATTATTTAGTGATAATAAGTCTCCAATATCATCTTTATTGATGTCAGGAAGAGGAAGAGTATTACTAACTTCAAGCTGGGAAACCCTCCATTTTAAATTTTCAATCTCAATTTTGAATTCATTCATTTCTTCTCTAATATTAGAACTGGTAGTCTTTTTAATTCCAGTCCCAGATTCTATCCTGTCAAAAACCTCTTGTAAAGAAAAGGGTTTTCAAATACTAGAGTTTAATTTAGTTTTAGAAGAATTTTCTAAATATTTTTCAATAGCCTGTCTTTTCTCAATAGGATTATCAATCTTATCAATGATGTCAAGAATTAAAGTCTGATTTTCAGATAAAACATTAATATTAAGACCATTCATGTCAATAATAGCTTTATAATAATCTTGGGAGGTTTTACAATGTGTAGAACAACCTTTTTCAGAACTACTACTAGAATCACTATTAATGAGTTCTTCAACTTCCATAATCTGGTCCGAAGAATCATCCGAGTAATAACTACTAGAAGATTCATGATTATCAAGAATTTGATTATTTGTTTTTTAACATTATCGTCAATGCTTAATTCATTGATTTTCTTTCGAATATCCAGTTTGGAATAACACCTATTAGCATAATGACCTTTTTTACCACATTTATGGCAAGTAATATTTTTTAAATTTTTTGGATTACCTTTTGGGTAAGAACTAGATTTATGCTTGGACAAGACCTGGTCAGATCCTTTATAAGGTTTTTTACGAAAATATTTCTTAGACATTCTTTTCTGAGATAAATCATTTTTCTTTTTCTGTTTAGGTATATCATACCCAAATTGTTCACAAAATTGACCTAATTCTTTTTTCCCAGTTAAATTCTGAGTTTTAAGTTGATTCTTAAGACGAATATCATTACAAAGGGCTAGCCCTTCAGAAGTGCATTCACTAATAAGTTCACCATAAGTGTAAAATTCATAAGGCATCTGAATCCCATTGTGTTTATTCCTAAGTCTATTTTTTACTTTTTCGGCAAATAGATTAGGTAAACCAGAAATAGATTTTTCTTTCCAAAAAGCATTATTACCATCATGCCTAACATTGATTTTAGCCATGAAGACATCTTTATACCAACGAAAATGGGTCAAGGTAGGTGTATTAACCATATTTGTGAGGTTGGTCAATACATTAATGAATGATGATGATGTGTATGATATGAACAATAATAAAGTAGAAAAGACATGACACCATTGTTTACGTGGTTCGGCAATTGTGCCTACATCCACGGAGAGGGAGAAAGAAGTTTATCATAGTAGTGGTGGTGATACAAAATGGGAGCTCGATAATGGAGAGAGCTCAAGAGAGAGATGAGACCTGAGAGGTGAGGTCTCATGAGAGAGTGTTGAGGTCTTGTGTATGATTCACAATGAGACCATGAGAAGATGAGTAGTTTGCCTTTATATTTATAGGCTACAATGTAACTCCATTCCTAGCATTTAATGAGGTAATGATGAGAGAATATCTTTGTAGTAATTGGCTTTAACTTTGTAACTTGTGACATCAAGAGAGAGCGCATTAGATGTTGACATGTGGCACCATGATGGACGGTAGAGATGGTGCCACATGTATGTTGTATGTAGTACCCCTACATAAGCCCCCTCTTTTTAGGTTGAACGGAGTTCGGGCTGAAAAGAAGTAAACGAACCAATCCAGCCCCCAAGATGAATGAAATATGGGGTTCTTTAACGAAGTCGATCCGCCCCAAATTTTGATGAGCTTGATCATTGAGATTTGCAGGACGCGATGAAGGTCCCTTGTGGTAATGGCAAATCGATCATGAATTTGTGTATAGCGAGCTAGTTAGTTCCAGGGAGACCTGGTAGCTCGTTCAGAAGGCATGTAGACGAGATGGACAGCTGCAAGCAGGTCGTACTGAAGTGGGTCTTCTTGCATACATGGGTGGTTGTCTTTTTGTGGTCGAGTTGCATAGACCTGATACTTGTTGATAATGTTAGCATGTGAAATATTATAAAATTTAGTAAGAGACTTACACTGAACTGTATGTCTTCCTTATGAGTTTTGTATGTACTATCTTTGTCGCCTTGTGATTGGACATTCCGATAGATGTGGCACTTTGGAGTGCACATGTAGCTCGTTTGAGAAAGAGCATTGGTTGAACAAGTGTTTTGAGAGTTACTTGGAACCTTTTGGTGCCCGATCTAGTGAATGGTCGCAGCGTGGAGACCTGTTTGACAATTCTCGGGCATGTGGCCTTTGTGGGCTGCATTGCGTTGAGAGTGAATGCGTTCGACCAGGCGTGTGGCTAGAGAATTGTGTTTGAGGTCGTCCCGCATACGAGTGACTCACTAGTCAATGAGGGTGGCCGTATTGTATATCAAGCATTTCACTTGTAAAGAGTTCAGTGAAAGCAATGTGGCACATTTGTGCAAAAATAGCTCATGGGGAGTGAGGTCGTGTTCATGTGACCTGCACATACAGAGAGCTACAAAAAAAAATATCATTAATAGCTAATTGTGCTAATAATAAGTTAATTTCATTAGATAAAGTGAGAATAGCCCCCTGTATGGCATAAATATTCTTGAGGTCGTTGAAAGATCTGTAAGTTGGGGAGGTCGTTGATAGACCTGATGAGGTCGCGATGAAGGACCTGGCATGAAAGACCTGGTATGAAGGACCTGAGAGGTCGCTGGCTTAGGGACCTGATAGGTCGTTGGCTTAGGGACCTGAGAGGTCGCTGGCTTAGGGACCTGAGAGGTCGTTGGCTTAGGGACCTGAGAGGTCGCTGGCTTAGGGACCTGAGAGGTCGTTGGCGTAGGGACCTGAGAGGTCGTTGGCCTAGGGACCTGAGAGGTCTTTGGCTTAGAGACCTGAATGAAGTGAGGTCTCTGCAAGATCTGAGAACTCCATTGTGGTTGGGCATGTCGTTTAAAGCTCGAATTTTTATTTGAATTTGCTTTTATATATGTACAAAGTAGCTCATGAGAAGTGAGGTCGTGTTCGGGTGACCTGCACATAGAGAAAGAGAAAGAGAGCTACACCAACAAAATCATTAGCAACAAAGTAGGCCTTTCGACGTTGCCATTGAATAAATACTTAAAAGACAACTTAGTAATAGCCCTCGAGTTGTGTGGGTGACGGTTGTGAGGGTTATATAAGTGAGCTCGTGTTGGAAGTGAGCTCGGTGTGATAAAGATTAAAAAGCCTAGCATGGCAGTATGAGTGTATAGCAACATAAGATATTAATTAGTGGCAAAAATGGTAAATAGCTCTTTGAGGTGTTAGCTGCTTGTAATGGGTCGAGCTTGTTGACATCTAAGCTTTGATGTATGTGCTGGTACATAACATGACCATACTAGGTGAACCAATCAGATCGCATGAGGTAGTACAGTAGTATTGATGGTATCAATCATGAATTAGTTGGCAACTTGGCATCAATGGTCAACAAAATAAAAAGGGATGTAATGTTGACTAAAATACTTAACAAAATTAATTGTCAGTAAATGGTGGTCACATGTTGAATTGATATGAAAGAAAGAATCAATGTGAAAATGTAACTTATGTGTCACATGACCAATCATGGATGACAGAATGGCATAAACGCACATATAACATAAATGGCCATGTAATAACCGTATGGGTAATGAGCAGAGACAATTGAGGTCGCTCTTTGGTAGCTCGTTGCCTCATCTGAATGACTAAGAAAATATTAAAGTGATACTTATCTTGCTTCTGCCGAGTCTAGTAATTGTCTAGACAATTTGCTCCAAGCCCCCAACTGTGAGTTGCAATTCTATCTTTTCCAATTCAATGAATTTCTTGAAAATCACCATCTGAGAACCTTAGAACAATGGTGTTCGGTGGGGTTGGTGGGTGGAATTCGCTTGAGAAAATCCCAAGTCCCTGTAGTCGGCGCCAAATGTATTAACCATATTTGTGAGGTTGGTCAATACATTAATGAATGATGATGATGTGTATGATATGAACAATAATAAAGTAGAAAAGACATGACACCATTGTTTACGTGGTTCGGCAATTGTGCCTACATCCACGGAGAGGGAGAAAGAAGTTTATCATAGTAGTGGTGGTGATACAAAATGGGAGCTCGATAATGGAGAGAGCTCAAGAGAGAGATGAGACCTGAGAGGTGAGGTCTCATGAGAGAGTGTTGAGGTCTTGTGTATGATTCACAATGAGACCATGAGAAGATGAGTAGTTTGCCTTTATATTTATAGGCTACAATGTAACTCCATTCCTAGCATTTAATGAGGTAATGATGAGAGAATATCTTTGTAGTAATTGGCTTTAACTTTGTAACTTGTGACATCAAGAGAGAGCCCATTAGATGTTGACATGTGGCACCATGATGGACGGTAGAGATGGTGCCACATGTATGTTGTATGTAGTACCCCTACAGTAGGACATTTTAAATTCATGAGTAAATCGTTACCTCTTTCGTGAGCGGCCATAGTATTGCCTATGAAATGTTTAATTATTGTTTGAATTAAAGTGTAAACTACATCCTCACTTTGGACATTCTGTCCTGAGGTGCTAGGTTCTAATTTTATTGAATTATAAATTTCTTCCTTTTGGCTAAGGGTAAGAATATTATCCCACCAACCTTTTAATTGGCCAGTAAAACCAGCTATGATACAATTAGCTGTTTGTTTATCTGTATTATTAGAATTTTTGCAAACAGTGGCAAACATAAGCAATCTATGTAAAGTAACATATATCATATATTCAGATAAACTGTCTATATTCCATTCATATATAGTTTTAGCACTATATGAAGTTTGGACAGCAATATAATCTTCTTCATTAAGAATGTCAGTAGGTGTGGGTCTAGGATAATAAGTCCTAGTAGGAGGTATTTTAGCTTTATTAGATTTGCTAAATTCAAGTTCATTAACTTCTTGTTTTATATTATGCAAGATATTTTGAAATTCCTCAATATTCTCATCGGACAAACTTCTGTTAATAAAATTATCATTTTGTGATAAAACAGCAATATGATTATTGGTTAATTTAACCCCTTTTAACTTTTTAGTAAGTTCTTCGATAAAATCATCTTGACTCAATTTATTATTTCTCAAGTTAAACTTCATATTAGGAGGTGGTTTAATATTAACAGGGAAGACCTCTTCATTGGGTCCAGGTTCGCTAACAGCATTTTCAATACGGAGTAATTGTTTTCCGATAGTTTGTAAACATAAATTAGTATAATTAGATTGTTTAAAAACTTTATTTAATTCTGAATCTTCATTAGAAGGTTGAATATACGCAACAGTCTCTAAAATAGTTGAGTCATTAATTAGTTTTAGAGGCTGGGTAGGAGGGTGGATAGCCCTAATATTTCTACCATCAGTAGTAGTCCAACTTTTATAAAAGTCTTTGATTACACATGATTCCAAAGTCCTATCCCATCTTAACACATAGTGTGCGAATGGAATAATACTTTTAGTCTCATCCAAATAATTATAAAATTTTTCTTTAAGAAATTCATGTTGACCTTTATTATAATCATCCCAATACCATTTCCTAAAAGTATCGTATTTGGGACTTTTCCATTCATTATTAATGGCTACACGATCAATTTTAAATTCATTGATTAATTCAATCGTATTAATAGAAAAATTCATTTCTGATGGGGTAGGATTAAGAGCAGAAGGTCTAGTATAAAACCCATGAGGAATCGCGTTTTCAGATTCTTTGATTCCTCTAATTTCAAAATCATTTTCTGTTTTATCAGGAATACTAGAAGTAGATGCTCTAGAAGGTTCTTGATAATAAAAGTTTTTTACCGATCTAAGACGGGATATCCTATTGGAAGAAAACCGGATTTCAATATCTCCTTCAGGAGTTTGAGTGATTTGATCTAGGTTTCTATTAACCGGTTGGGAAGGGACAATTCCCTGATGATCCCAATTTTCAGGATAACTAATTTGATCCCAAGGGATAACCTTGTTACAAGCCATATTAGACTTCCCTAAATTTGTTTCAATAATAGTAATATTTCCTTTATTACTAATTAATTTAGCATTAGGACTTAAAAGTGTTCATTACTTTAAATTGAATTCTATAAGCAATATTAAGAACTTCTGACCCAGAAAGGAATTCATATCCTGTAGTATCAAGGTCCATCATAACACTTTGCATAATATTATCATCAGATAAAGATAATTCCAAATTGGGATATATATTACAGTAAACTGGTCCATTACTAGTACTGGATTCCATAATACCCATCAAGGATTTTTGATAATTGATACACCTAGCATCCCTAAGGGCTAGAAGAAAACAACAATCAATACCTTTCAGGTGTAAAGGTTTTACAGCGATTTGAATTAATCCTATATGGATGTAATGGTAATTTTGTCGATACCTGATAATATCTTGTTCCGTTATTAAAGGAATAGATTTTTTATTTCCATTAATTGGCATGGTATGTTCTACTGTCTTAATAGACATAGCGACTTTATAATCGAAGGAACCAATATTATAAATTCTTTTTGGTTCAATTTTGGGCATATCCCAATTTAATAATTCATTTTCCATTTTCTCTATATTAGAGATTTCAATACATTCTTCATTTTTTAGAAATTTCTTTTTATTTTTAAACATATTAAACATTTTAGATTATTATTATAAAAAAAAAAAACTATATAAAAGCGAATAATACCAAAGATAAAATGACAATAAGGAGTTAGGGATCATGCAGTTCTTAACACAATAATAATTGTTCAGAAAAAAGAACACTAAAATTACAGTTCCAGATCATTATTCATGATTAATACTGACAGTCAGCGATTTAAGTCACAACTAACAACTATTTCATATTTCATTTCGATCAATTCCAACAGTCAACGATTTATGTCACAGCCTAATAATAATTTCATATCCAGATCTATGATGAACTCCAAATACTACGAATTACGGACAAATGTCCCTAAACGCCTAACGGCCACCTGCCTGCGGCTAAACGGGTAGTCACCACGTAGCTAAATATTCATTCATCATAGACCAGAATACTTAACTATTATAGCCGGAGACTACAAGTAGTCCAACGCGACGATGTTGAGATTAATCATAAATAAAACATAAAACAATTATTAGTCGGAGACTACAAGTAGTCCAACGCGACGATGTCAAACGATTAATCATAAATCTCATTAAGAGTATAGATAATATTCTAACAAGGTCTTAAGCAATAGAGGTCGATTTACACGTGAGTGCTCAGACCCCCATTACTGCCACTGTCAGAGGCTACTAGTAGCAGCTTGACAATTGATTCCCCATATAAAAGGGTTGCAGTATTCCTTAAAACAGGATTATGAATAGTAAAATTAAACCTTAAAACAGCAGAAAATTACAGAAATCTAAAACAGAAAATAAAACAGAAGAAGAAACTGAAACTTTATTCACATAAAATTAAGAAGAAAAGAAGAGAAAATACAGAAAACTTACAGATACTTGAGCTAATTCACATATATATACCCCCTGAATAAAGTTTCAGGTAGATACTAAGCACACCAAAAGATTACAAGTTGAAAAGGAAAAAGGAAAGGTTACAAAAGAAAAATGAAGATTACAATATAAGAAAAGGGAGAAGAAGGCTAAGAGATTGCTTCTGAACGTTGTTGAAAGCTCTTATGGAAGGCTTGAACGTTGTGGAAGGCTTGTTCTTCTTCGTTGCAAATGCCTCATTATATAGGCAAATTGTGAGTGGAAATTGGGCCCCATTGAGCATCTTCTTAGTGGATGGGTCCCATTAGACACCTAGTGAGTGGATGGTCCCATGTGAGCATTGTGTGGACCCTATTGAATAGTAGGTCCCTTATTGTCAGTAGAAATCCTGTTGTCTCGTGGGTGTTGTGGACCCCATAGTCGGTTGATTAACCTGTTATGTGGATTTCATCTTCTGTCTCGGAGTCTGATAATTGAGCAGATACATTGTGTAGATGTTTCTTTGTCCCATTGAATTACGGGAGTCATAATACCAGAAAGATAGTAAAAACGGAATTTTGTTGATGTTTAAAAGAGAGAATAAATGGCTAATAAACCAGAGAATTGGAATGACATATGGGTCATGGAAAGGAGAAAATTCGGGAATGCCGGTATATGGCTGGAAAGACGATTGGTCTATGATGACTAGTCCTCTTCTAGATCAATACCATCATCATTATCATCCTCATGTTGGGAAGAGCTATGTTGAGAGGAATCTTGTTTAAGATCCCACCATGAAACAATAGTATTAAATGAAGTATTGGTTTCTTTCTTGGTAGAGGGATTGGTGTCCATAGGAGAAATATCTCCAAAAGAAGCTTGGATATGTTCCTGCATTTCTTTCATGACTCGAAACTTGATTTCTTGGGATGAGAGACCAGGATGGGCTTTAGTTAATTTTTCTCTAATAATTGAAACAGGATTGTCTGTAAAAGGTTCTTTAAGAACTGGTGATGGAGTATTACGAGAAGCATATAATTGTTCTAGTTTCTAGATATCAGTAGTAATGGTTAATAATTTACTCTCGATAGGACATTTGGCCCACCATTTATAATGATATTGACGACAAAGACCATGAAAACCTTCACAAGCTTGAAACTGACAGCTGTAAGTCCATGCCCAAATCCATGGGATTAGATAGTCAGCTAGGAAGAAGAGGAGTGATTTACCTCGAATAGAATCTTTTCCTTCGAATGAATGATGAAATTGGAGATAAGATTTGAAAAGAACTTTTAGCTCAGATGGTAGAAAATCCAATTTAGGACCAAACTTAAAAAACCAATTATAAAACCAGTTAGGAATTTCATTGTTGTCTTTTTTGAAATCTTCATCAAAATAGAAGAACCAGGAATGTTTCTTTTGAGGATTTTGGTAAAAAAATGAATAAGCCCATGCATCCATATAATCCCAATAATTATAGGATTGATTATAGTTATGGTAAGGACCTCGTAATTCCCGTAATTTATTCGGGTCACCCCAATCTGAGGATTTGAGAACCATATGAATCATTGCTTTACTATAAGCAATAGGTGAATTAAGGGTATTACCCTTTCTATTATGTTCAAAACTGACTGATTTAGTCTCTTCTAAAATTGATTCATAGAAATATCTATGTTTTCCACCTCGGATAGGACTATTATCCTTTTCATCAAAATATTTTTGACCCAAAATTATGGGATCTGATAACCATTTCTCATCCTCTGAATTAAGGATCACAAGTAGTTCTGTATAATTTTTTGAGAACAACTTGGGCTCATTGTTGCCTAATAAGGCTTCTTTCATATTTTTGTCCATTGGGACTTTCATATTTTTGTCCATTGGGACTTTTTCCGAACCCGAATTGGGGCCAATAAGACTTAATTTGTCTTTACCTGAAATTGAAGAACCCGAATCAGGGTTGATAAGGCTTAATTTGCCTTTTCCATGTCCTTGCCCCATATATGGTGTTGGACTGTGATTACTCATCCCTGCAAATATTCTCGGGTAAGGAAATCAGGATGAGAATTATTATCCCCTTTTATAAATTCTATTTGAAATTCAAATACCGAAAGAATTGCTTGCCATCGGGCAAAAATATGTTTAGATACTAAATTTTTTACATCTTTTTCAATAATATCTTTTGCCGAACTACAATCAATACGTAACAAAAATTCTTGATTTATTAAATCATCTTGAAATTTGTTAACACAATTGACTATAGCCAATATTTCTTTTTTAACCGTTGAATATTTGATTTGAGCATTTTTCCAGATGCCGGAATGGAATCTAATTAGATCTTCTTTATTAGTCAAATAATTTTTCTGTTTAAGTATACCACCATATCCTCTATTAGAGGCATCTGTCTCAACAATTTTCAAGCCATTTGGACTTGCCAGAGATAAGCAAGGTAATTGTTTAGCTTTAAGCTTTATCTTTTGGACAGCTTTTGTATGATCTAAGGACCATGGTTCGGGATTTTTACGAAGTCTTTGATAAAGGATTTTGGTGTCAAAAGCTATATCTTTGTAATAATCAGAGATATAGTTAAAGCTTCCTAAGAATCTCTGTAACTGTTTTTTATCTCTTATTTCATCAGGGAATTTTGATGCAAATTCTATTGATCTATTAATAGAGATAATTTTACCTTGACAAATATTATGTCCTAAAAAATGAATTTCGGTTTTAAATATCTTCATTTTTGGTGCAGAAACAACTAAACCATTTTTCTTAATAAGATGAGAAAATATATTTAGATGTTTAAAATGTTGATCAATAGACTTAGAAAAAATTAGTATATCATCAATATAAACAATACAAAATTCTGTATAAGCATTAAAAATTTCATTCATAATATTCATGAATTATGAAGGAGCATTTTTTAAGCCAAAAGCCATAACATTCCATTCATAATGTCCAAAAGGAACAGTAAAGGCAGTTTTATACTTATCTTGTTCTGCAATTTGAACTTGCCAGTATCCTGACTTTAAATCAAATTTAGAAAATATATGAGCATCATTTAACCGTTTCAATAAGTCTTTCTTATTAGGAATAGGATAACGAATCCATTGAAGTACCTTATTAAGGGGTTTGTAATTGATAACTAATCTAGGAATCCCTCTCTCTTGCTCAGCATTTTTATTAACATAAAAGGCTGCACAATTCCAACAAGAAGAGCTTTTCCTAATAAGTGGTTTATTTAAAAGACCTTGGATCTCAGTCTTGCATAATTCCATATAAATTTTATTCATCTGAATTGGTCTAGCCTTAGTAGGGATCATGTTTTCGTTAAAACCTTCAATATAAGGTAATTTAACTATGTGTTGTTTCCTATCCCAAAAGGCATTAGGGACATCGCTACATATTTCCTTTTGAAATTGTTTTTCTAAGGAAAGAATTTTTTTCTTTAGTAGCAAATTGCTCTAATTGTTTATCAATAGAGGCATAGCCTATTTCTTGAGATAGGAAACTGATTTGTTTTCCTTTTAAAAATAAAGTTTCTTGTAATTGATTGATATAATTTATTTTGGGCTTAAAGATAAATTTAAAAATTATCTTTTTCCCCTTAATAGTGGTATGAATACCATTATTATCAATCCTTTCGATGGGCCAGATAAGGCTTAGAAAGGGTCTTCCTAAGATTACCATTTGAGATAAATTACCAGATAATACAAAAGGCATATTAATGCAAATACCATCATTGCATACAAAAACATTTGATAGTTTATAATTTATCCTCATAGGAGAACCATTAGCCGTATTTAATGCATACTTAGTCTTCTCAAAATACTGAGTTGGAATTAGTCCTTCTCTTATACAATTAAGGTCTGAACCACTGTCAACCAAGGCAATAGTTTCTAGAGTAAATTCTTGATTAATAACCAATTTTACTTTAATATGCCATTTTTTATTGATAGAATGATTTAAGGATAATAAATCTCCAGTAGTCTCTATTTCCGGTAAAGAATTAGAATTATTCTGAAGTAAATAAATTTTTTTATTTAAGATTTTAATATCTGATTTAAGATTATTAATTTCTCCTTTAAGGTCAGAAATGGTATATTCATTAACCATAGAATTATAATTAGTATTATGAAAATCATTATCAAAAGAAGAAAGGGATTTAGAAGTATTTTCTAAATAACTTTGCAAAGCTTGTCTTCTTTCAATAGGATTAGAAATTTTTTGAATAACATCTAAAATTAGGGTCTGGTTATTACTCAAGACATTTATACTAGGCCTGTTTTTTATCACGTCATAATTCCGAGAAATTTTTTGATAAAAACCCTTAGCTAATTTTAATTCACTATTAGTGATATCCATAAAATCATATTTAAAAGGTTTATCCAACTTGATTAAATCAGGTGAGGAAATAAAATCTTTTTTTATCTGATCAATAATCAGTGTAAAATTATTCCTTTTATATTGATTAAAAACAAATTGTTTTTTGAAATTAGAAACTAATTGTTGTTTGAAAAATATTTGATTAGAACTATCATGTCCAAATTTCTGATGGAAAGGTTTCTTAGAGATTTTTCTTTGAGAAATAAATTTTTTAATACTAGGTGACAAAACATGTATAGTATTATTAAATTGATTAGGATATTGCCCTATATAATAGTTCTCAGTTAATTTCTGAGTGTGAAATTGATTTTGTAAAAATACTTTATTGCTAAAGGTTAATTTTGAAATAATAATTTTTTTACTAGAAGAAACAAGAATGACACCATTCTTATCTTCTAGGTTGACGTTAATATTACTGTCAGATTTCTCTAGAATGACATCATGTTCATTCTCTGGTCTGACGTTGATATTATTGTCTCCAGTATTCTCAATTTTGTCAGATATCGTATTAATATCTTGTGATAATTCAATAATATTATTATTAGTCAAAGTCTTGATTGATTGATTTTGACTTAAATTATCAGATTGTTTTCCAGGAAAAGAAATAATTTTGTTCGATAAGGAAATCATATTTGATTCAGGTTTATTAACCGTATTATCAATATTGATAAGTTTAATATCGATTAGTTGTAAATCTGAAATATCCTTAGTTAACTTTGTCTCTCTTGAGATCGGTTTTTTGGAAACATTCGATTTCAAAATAACAGATTCATCTATTAATTTAGGAGACTGAGTGGGAAGGTGATCAGATTTAAGAAATTCTTTGAATACAGATGATTCTATAGTTTTACTCCATATTAACGCATATTGTGCGAAAGGAATAATACTTCTAGTCTCATTTAAATATTTATAATATTTTTCTTTAATAAATTCATGTTGGGCTATATTACAATGTTCCCAATACCATCTTCTAAAAGCATCATTTTTAGAACTTTTAAATTCATTATTAATGGCTACTTTATCAATTTTAAATTCATTGATTGATTTTATCATATTAATAGAAGAAATCTTACCAAAAGTAGTTTTATTTATTCTCTCCATATTAGAGGTTTCCAAATAATTAAAATATCTATCATTTTGAGACATTTTAAAATAATCTAATTATAAGAAAGCTAAAATAAACTGAATAACACGAAAGATAAAGTGTCAATAAGGAGTTAGGGATCATGTAGTTCTTAACACAAATATAATTGTTCAGAAAAGAGAACACTAAAATTACAGTTCCAGATCATTATCCATGATTAATACTGACAGTCAACGATTTAAGTCACAACTAACAACCATTCCATATTTCATTTTATGATCAAATCCAATAGTCAACGATTTATGTCACAGCTTAATAATAATTTCATATCCAGATCTATGATGAACTCCAAATACTACGAATTACGGACAAATGTCCCTAAACGCCTAACGGCCACCTGCCTGCGGCTAAACGGGTAGTCACCACGTAGCTAAATATTCATTCATCATAGACCAGAATACTTAACTATTATAGCCGGAGACTACAAGTAGTCCAACGCGACGATGTTGAGATTAATCATAAATAAAACATAAAACAATTATTAGTCGGAGACTACAAGTAGTCCAACGCGACGATGTCAAACGATTAATCATAAATCTCATTAAGAGTATAGATAATATTCTAACAAGGTCTTAAGCAATAGAGGTCGATTTACACGTGAGTGCTCAGACCCTCATTAGTGCCACTGTCAGAGGCTACCAGTAGCAGCTTGACAATTGATTCCCCATATAAAAGGGTTGCAGTACTCCAGAGGAGTTGCTTTCGTTCCCCCTTAGAACTATTCTCTATTTCTCAACGAAGAACTAAAACAGTATCATCGTTCTCATTTCGAAACAATTACTGTTGATCAAGTCACTACATGTTCCCCAACAGTAATTTACGCTGACATGGCGCTGATACCAAAATTTAACCAGGATTATGAATAGTAAAATTAAACCTTAAAACAGCAGAAAATTACAGAAATCTAAAACAGAAAATATAACAGAAGAAGAAACTGAAACTTTATTCACATAAAATTAAGAAGAAAAGAAGAGAAAATACAGAAAACTTACAGATACTTGAGCTAATTCACATATATATACCCCCTGAATAAAGTTTCAGGTAGATACTAAGCACACCAAAAGATTACAAGTTGAAAAGGAAAAAGGAAAGGTTACAAAAGAAAAAGGAAGATTACAATATAAGAAAAGGGAGAAGAAGGCTAAGAGATTGCTTCTGAACGTTGTTGAAAGCTCTTATGGAAGGCTTGAACGTTGTGGAAGGCTTGTTCTTCTTCGTTGCAAATGCCTCATTATATAGGCAAATTGTGAGTGGAAATTGGGCCCCATTGAGCATCTTCTTAGTGGATGGGTCCCATTAGACACCTAGTGAGTGGATGGTCCCATGTGAGCATTGTGTGGACCCTATTGAATAGTAGGTCCCTTATTGTCGGTAGAAATCCTGTTGTCTCGTGGGTGTTGTGGACCCCATAGTCGGTTGATTAACCTGTTATGTGGATTTCATCTTCTGTCTCGGAGTCTGATAATTGAGCAGATACATTGTGTAGATGTTTCTTTGTCCCATTGAATTACGGGAGTCATAATACCAGAAAGATAGTAAAAACGGAATTTTGTTGATGTTTAAAAGAGAGAATAAATGGCTAATAAAGGGAGAAGAGTCGCAGAACATCAACTATTAATTTCTTCTTTTTTTTTCTTAAAGAGGGAGGAACATATTGCTATGTTTGATCCATATGTTACTAACTGGATGTTCTAGTCTAATAAAAATACTCAAAAACACTTACATATTAGGACCTGTTATGAACTTCAGCAAAACAAAATCTATATGGATGAGGACCAATTCTCAATCACCATAAAATAAATAAAAAACATTATTACAAATTTTATGGATTCCATCTTAATATGAAAAGGTAATTAAAAACTGAAAATGGAGATGGAGATCAAGTACAATAAACTACTAACCAAACCGATTGTAAGAAAGTTCTCGGGCTCGGCACAAGCTTCACATCTAAGGAGAAGGACAAAGACGGAGAGAGCTAGAGTGATAACCAACTTACAAGGGTTTTTTCATGACAGAAAGGATGTAGAGAAAGCCATCAGACGAACAGGGAAGAGGAAGAGTGTTTGCCGTAAAGAAGAAAACTTCAAATGGGCCTAACTGGGTTTTTCTAAAACCGGTGTGAGAACCTATATTTACGTAAACCAATTTAATCTCACGTGATATTTTCTAAAAACATAAGTCCGTATACGGACGGTCCGTATAAGAGCCCCTCTGTATATATAGGGGATCCAGGGACTCAGAAAATGTTTGACTCAATTTTGACTCAATCCTATTTAGGGTACTTGTATATATTGGATTGGCATGATTTTTGGTAGATATGATCTACTACATAAAAAATCAGCTCATTTGAATATATTTAGACCCATCAATGTAATATTATATATATAAGACTTCCGTTTCGGAAATCGGAAATCGGAACCCGATATTTAAATGGAAAAGGAAATAGCAAGCGTGGAACTTGTAATCCTATTAAAGTGGACTCACTGGACTGGGCTTTCTAACACCAGTTGTAGTTGTTATTGAACTTGTAATCCTATTAAAGTGCAAGCCGCCGAGATTCGCAAAATTTTGTGGTATCGAATTCTCAGACATCGGCATATACTGTCGAGAAGCCAGCTTGCTTGACCCCGTGTTAGTTATCAGCTACATGTTAAGTTGTGACTTGTGAGCGAGACTGTTACGAAAGCAACTTACCTAAATTAGGTGACCCTGAAAACCTGAAGTAATCAGGGAAACCTTGCAGAGTTGCATTCTTGGTTTTCTTCTACTGATACACACTGTCTTGGATGGGATGTCAGATTACCTACAACTAGATCAGACTTCATCTAGTGAACTAAATTAACCCAAGTAAAAATACCCTGCTGTGCAGGAATGAACAACCGAGGTGGAGGAAAGTGGCTGAACTAAGTACAACTGTACAAGGAAGAAGATACTGACCCTTCCAAAGGGTGAATCATTTCCAGAGTTTAATCAAACTAGTGGCGGTGTTGGTGATAAAACAAAGAAAGTACCAGCAACATCTACCAAGACTTCCAGTAAACCTGAGAATTGTGATTTTAAGTCTAGTTAGCTATGTGGAAATCTAATAAGACTGCTAAACTGTTTAGGAGAAAATCATTTCCAACTAGCCCCTTTAGTATGAACCATAGTGATACCTAATTCTTCAGACTCACAACTACCATAGAGCGCCTAGGTGCTTGTCGCAATCCATATAGAGCGCCTTTTTGAGGCGACAAACATGATCAGGCCAAGTAGTATCAAGGAATCCTTGTAGTTGCTCCATAAAGCAATATTTCATTAAAAACTTGAAACATACTCAATCCAGCCAAGGGACAAAACCCAATTCACAATTTCGAATGATTAGAAGATTTTATGTACTAATCTACAAACGAGTTTCATAAGAACAGTACTCATCATAAGAAACATGAAACATTAAACGAGATTTTGTAAATTCCGCTAATCTGCACAATCATATCACAAGCTACATTTTTCTTGGATTAGTGTCGCCAACTCACTTTCAGAGATTAGGAAGGGACAGGTTATTTTCTACCCTCACAGTGAACACAGCAGTTTCAATACTCCTTCTAACAGTACCTCCAGAGAGTGTTATCGATCCCACTCTATCAGTTTTGATTTCGACATCATGAAGAATTAGGTTTGTACCAGGTTCCACAGTCATTATCATCTCTACTAATTTGTCACCCCTAGCAATGTAAGTAACTACACCAGTTTCATCTCCAACCAAGCATTCCAGAACAGAATTCCCTTTTATGATAACTTTCTTGGTGGTCACCAACTTGGCATACAAAGTGTGTTGTCGGGATTTTGCCTCTTTTTGTCTCAGTTGATTTACCTGAGTGGCAAGAACAGCAGTAAGAGATGGTTCTTTCTTTGATACTTCCTCTTCAAGACCTCTTTCTTGTTCTATATCTTCTACTTTCTCTGGTATCAGCTGTGAGATGAACATAGGATAATTGTTGGAATTTCCACATATAAAGCCCAACCCATAATGTGGTCCATGTACCTTTAACCTTGGTTTAATATAGAAATAAGCTAATTAGTAATAGGTTATGTGGAAGTCATATCTACCGTAGATCTTAACTATGATGGACGGTCTAGATCTAATGGGCTTAGGTTTGTAGATTTAGGTCCTCTCTCCACCTCTATAAATTGGTGTATGATCTCCATCCTCATACACTTACTATTACAACACATATTAGGGTTTAAGAGGCAAGGAGAGTGAAACCTAGATCTTGTGCAGATTTTCGGATCATCAATGCTATAGACAAGGTATGTGTATTTGTTAGTGATTAATTACGTGATTCATGATCCTTATTGTTTATTAATAATATTAATTATGCTTATATGTGGTATCAGTCGCCTAGTATGAATCATGTTTTTAATTCTAACATCATCGTTTAGATTAATATTATTTTATGATTCCGCCTAAAGTACATAGTATTTTAATCATAATTACAAACTTGCTTAGTATATTTGAGAATCATATCAATTGTAGTTGAATCATGTTATTGATCATATGATTCATATCAACATATGTACGCCCTCTGTCCATACTATCTTGCAGTTACTTTTTGTATTATATGCATTTCTTTGTGAGAATCGAGAGTTTGCACGAAGGATATTGTGAACAAAGGTAAACTCCATTACAGACACCATTCACAATTTCATGATAATTGACCTGTTTTACTGGCACAAGTAAGAGTGGTTTTTCTTTGATGCTATGTATGGTTAGAATATCAAGAAACAAGGAGTGATAATTCTTGATTTAGTGGAAGAAGATAATGTCACTGTATTTTATATTTTGGGATATGTAAATTGCGTCTGGCCAGGTCTACATAATTTTGAATTATCAGTGATATCTACTTATAAACATGAGTATTATGTCATAATAAAATTTTGAGTTTCTACTGGTATTTAATGAATAATAAGTAAACTTCAACTGGATATGGTAGCGGTCTTTGGGATAATGACAGTATGACACAAACTCATGGAGTACACATTTATTTTCCTGCAAGATACCATACTTGTGAACTGCAAATGACCTTGTAGCTGTAATCCTTAAGGCTTAAACACTTCAGTATAAGATTTATTTAGCTAAAGGGAAAACAATTGGAACTTTCTTTATTCGTTAGTGTTGTGTGCTACAGTAATTTCCAGATCTTAGAAAACATGCAAACAAGACTTTTGAAATACACCAATTCTCAAATCGATTGGTGGGGGTTTTATTCTTACCTAGGATCTGGCATACTTGTATTTTGTATTCATGTGGAACCTTACATGCTTATATGCTTTTCTTATAACTTATGCTACATGTTACTCATAAACAATCAAATCCATAACCCCATGATATATAAAGATGGTGATATTAGCCCACTTCTAATTTATGCTATTATGTACAATTGTTCACATAAATCTCACAGTATACATATTGTGGTTTCTGTCACCGTGTATAATTATAGTGGCTGAACAGCTGGATATTATAGTCGCACTAATGTGTCGTGTAATCTGTGTAAAACTGTAATTATAGGTTTCATAACAAGAAACATGCTGGTACTCACCACAGTGATTCCAAGTAAAGTGTTATGAAAATTGGTTTTTCTAGTTCAATATTTGTGTTAAGGTTTTATATTGGTACTCACCACAGTGAAGCCAAGTATGTTTATGAATATTGACTTTTATGAATATACCATAAAGTAAAACTGTACCAATTATTGTTTTGGACTTAACGTTTTGTCCATTAGTGTTTTGGTAGTTTTGTATGTTAATTACTGTTTATGTAAGATTTCCAAAAAGATAAAGGGATAATATTTGGGCCTAATGGTTGCAGTCCATAATTAAAGGTGTTTTAGGTCTTACAGTTGGACATTTATGTGCTAGTTTATATTGTGATCTATTTTACTTTTATGCCCTTGCCATATATATTAGTCACCTATGTACATTAGGTTAATGTTATTTACTTATATGCCTAAGTCATACTTACATGCCTTTCGTTTTAAGACCCATATTATGCATGTGCCCTAGTTGAATTTATTAGATTGTGCACTTCTTATGATTAAGATGCATTATGATATTTTAATTTTGTAGCATTTATTCAGTTGTATGTTTATTCCCTTAAGGTTCATGTCATCATGATTTGGTATCACCACAGTGAACCAACTCAGATTATGAACATTGGTTTTCGTTTTATATTCATATCAAGTTTTATATTGGTATCCACTGCAGTGATTCCAATATGTTTAATGAATATTAAAACTTCTTTGAACATTCATATTATGATTTAGTTTTCACCACAGTGAACTAAATATTGCGTTGAATGTTAGACTAAGTACCTTATTACCTATTTATTCACTTGCATTATTGAGCTACCCACAGGTAGATCAGGCATATGTCAGATTGAATAAAATTAAGGGGTTGCACGTATTTGTGATTAAATGAGTGTACGATATCCACAGATACCATGCTTATTTTGATCATGTGATATGTCACCCATTTATAGTATTACTAAAAATCTTAGTCATATTGTTTAATTAATGTGTTGACTAATGTTGTGAGCATGTTTATTTTTCTCGTTCTATTATTCTTGTATTTCGTATATTTTGTATGTTTTATTCTTAATAAAACTAATGAACTAGAATGAATAAGTCTAGTTGATTTTAGTGGGAGTTCTAGATCTTGGCATATATTTCCTTATTGTTGAATCTACTGTTATTTTATAAAAGCAGTAAAAAGAAGAAAATTATGCATTATGCATGAACTAGATTGAACATGCAAATTAAACTCAATGTTTATGTGAATAATTGTTGATGAATAATATTAAGAATCATTTTCGCACTGCTAGCTGAAAAGTTAATTGTTGAAATATTACTATTCATAGTACTCATAGTATGCATGATTGTATCCTTGAGTTTCCCAATTTAGTTTTAGACATGTTAGTGGATGATTACTTTGTCCTCCAATTTGTTCTAAATTTCTTGCCTACATAGTATGTTCAGTTTCACTATTACACTATTAAAGACAAGTGGAATGTGAATTAAATGGCGAGACTACTAGTTCAAGTATAGGCAAGGCTTAAACAACATTATAATCATGTCACTCAAGTTTAATTCATGTTTCAAGAAGTTGAATGAACAATTCTCTAATTGTGTTTGGATATACACTATGTGTGTGCCAATGCCATTTATGTGAATATGGCGTTTGTTTGATATAAAAGATAAGCTTTTGGTTTTAGTATGGTTCGATCAAACTTAATTAGTATTCCTAACCCTTAGTGAATTGATTATGATTAATGTTTATCTTTATTATGGCATAAAAGACTGGATTATACATCTAGATGAAAAGTAGACTAGTAAAAGAAGGGGTTTTCCTAAACCTTAACTTTACTAATTTTGGTGTGTGTGTGTGTGTGTGGAATGCATTAAGTCAAGCAAACCAAACACACTAAGAAGAGCCATAGGAAGTACGCTTCTTGAAATAATTCAAATAGACATATGTGGACTTTTGATGTTCCATCTTTTGGTGGAGAAAAATATTTCATTACATTTATTGATGATTTTTTTCCGTTATTGTATCTATCTATAGCATAATAAGTCTCATATGTAAATGTTATTGAAATTTACATCAAGTTAAGAGACAATTAAATAGAAAGGTGGAAACTATACATTTTGATAGAGGTAGTGAATTTCTTGGAAAGTATGATCTATGACACGGGACAACATCCCGGTTGCCAAACTTCTAGAACGGTTAGGAATTTGTGCCTAATACACAATGTCTGGTTTTCCATGACAGAATGGTGTAGCTCAAAGGCATAATCAAACCCTTATGAATATGGTTCGAAGTATGATGTGTAATTCTAATTTACCCATATCATTGTGGATGTATACTTTATAAACCGAAGTGTATATATTGAATTGGGTTCCTATTAAGGCAGTTACAAAAAAAAAAACACCTTTTGAAATGTGGAAAAGATGGAAACCTAGTTTAAGACATTTACACATTTAGGGTTTATCTAGAAAAGTCTAAAGGGTATAGATTTTACTATCCTAACCATACCACTAGAATTATTGAAACTGGAAATTATTGATTCATTATGAATGACAAAATAAGTGGGAGTGATCATATCAAAGAGGTAATCATTAAAGAAATTATGGTACCAATTTTGTTACCTCAATATTTTTGTAATGATATTATTGTTACTTCTGTTGTTTCTCATGTTGTTGCACCGCTTAACAACAATAAACAACAAGTTGATCCTCAACCACTTAATGCAATTGATGCCATTGAACTGAATGTAAACGCACACAAAAAGTAGCATTAAAAAGATCTTAAAGATCACGACCAGCTATTTGGATGATCACGTGTTGTATTTACAAGAATTTGAATTTAATGATCCAGTTACATCTTCACAAGCCATTACTTATAGTAATTCTAATAAAAAGATTCATGCCATGAATGAAGAGATAAATTAAGTGTGGATTTTAACTAAGTCTGGGGTTAGTAGAATTGACTCAAAGGGTTCTATTGAATGCCATAAAGCAAGACTTATATCCAAACAATTTACTCAATATGGTGGCATTACTTTCTCGTGCGTGAAACCTTCATTCATGTGTTAAAGAAGGATTATCTTAGAATCATTATGGCATTGGTGACTCATTTCGATTTAGAGTTACATCAAATAAATGTGAAAATGATATTTTGAATGAAAGTTTAGATAAAGTCTACATGGTTTAATTAGCCACACAACTTCATAAAGGAAGACCAAGAACACATAATCTATTTGTTAAAGAAGTCGATATACAGACTTAAAACAAGCTTCTCGAAAATGGTACCTAATGATTAATAGTATCAAACGTTTGGGTTTAATGTACATACCCAAAGTTCAGTGGGAGTAAGTTTATTATTTTGATTATGTATGTTAATGATTTATTGTTTCGCAGCAGTGATTTTCATTTATGTAAACATTTTTTCTGTCTAAACACTTTGCAATGAAAGTTATGGTGATGCGTCATATGTGATAGAAATAAAAATATTTCTTGATTGATCACAATAATTGTTGGAACGTCTCAGAAAGATTTCATTAATAAAGTTTTGGATAGATTTAATGTGTTAAAGCATAATTGTAATGATGCTCCAATTCAGAGGGGGAATATTTGAATTAAATCAAGATCCTGTGAATGAATTGGAACAAGAACGAATGAAAGAGAAACCGTATGCTCATATTTTAAGAGATTTAATCACCTTGAGGTGATTGGTTTTACAAATTCGGAATTTAATGGGTATGTGGATAGTCGATAAAACATTATTGTTTCACCCACCATAGAAGTCGAATTTGTAGCATGTTGTAAAGCTACATGCAATGTTGTATAGTTGCAAAACTTTATATCATAACTTAGAGTTATTGATTTCTAAGTCGTTTGAATTTTATTGTAATAATGTTGCAACTATATGCCTATGTAAGAATGATAGGTATTCTAATGTTTAGCACATGATATAAAATACCTATTGATTATGGCTTAAGTTTAGAACAAGTGAGTGTCAATGGAACACATTAGTACACGTGTTAGTAAATCCACTAACTTAAGAGTTAGGAATAATGATATTTTAGCATCATGTTAACAAGTTGGGTTTTGAATGTAACCCATAACTTAATGATTTGTGGATTACTTAGTGCTTATTATTTGACATTATTTTGAGCTCATTATTATTGATTAAGTTCTGAATTTTCTGTTTTCCATTGTTTATGTACATGTATGTGAATGGATAATTGTTGACAGAAATAGTCTTTTACGAAGACATTACTGGACCATTATTGTTACTTCCACATATAGACCTAGTTAATTAAATTGTTGATATCGTAGTACATGGAAGGAACCATGTCATTTACGCGATGTGGAACCGCCATGACTCATATTAGTGGTTTAATTAATGACGGTATTATGATAACCATTTCGGAAACTAATTTAGCTCTTATTGCGCGCCTTATGTATTCTACATTAAACCGTATGTGAGATTTTACTATGGACCAAGTGGGAGACTGTTGGAATTTCCACATATAAAGCCCAACCCATAATGTGGTCCATGTACCTTTAACCTTGGTTTAATATAGAAATAAGCTAATTAGTAATAGGTTATGTGGAAGTCATATCTACCGTAGATCTTAACTATGATGGACGGTCTAGATCTAATGGGCTTAGGTTTGTAGATTTAGGTCCTCTCTCCACCTCTATAAATTGGTGTATGATCTCCATCCTCATACACTTACTATTACAACACATATTAGGGTTTAAGAGGCAAGGAGAGTGAAACCTAGATCTTGTGCAGCTTTTCGGATCATCAATGCTATAGACAAGGTATGTGTATTTGTTAGTGATTAATTACGTGATTCATGATCCTTATTGTTTATTAATAATATTAATTATGCTTATAATAATCACTCCTCACATCATTACTATTTGACGAATTATCCATTTCTGTTGCCTTTGATGATGATTTTCGTGTTTTCTGTTCCTTTTCAAAATTTCTATGGCATGCCATATCTATATAACAATTCACGGTACCAAGATAAGCATTCCGTTCTGCTTTAGCTTTATAATAATCATGATCTTCAGCCCTAGTCGACTTCCCAGGTTTGCTCATATCTCCAGTTTTATTTACTACTACTTCTTCATCACCTTTTTCTTCAGCCTTTGCAGACCCGTTCTGATTGTTCAACAATTCTTGCTGCTGATTTGACAATGATACTGACGATGCCCCTGTATCAAATGTCGACGAATTCTTGCCTTTTTCTTCTTCGTTATCAATCTCTGGTATCTGCTGTGACATAGATAAAGAACCATTGGGAATGCCGTGATCGTTATTCTGCTGCACATTATATTCTCTCTTTACACCTGCAATAGTTTCAGTAGGATAGAGACCTGTCTTCTTGTCTTCTGTAACAGCAGCAGTTTGGTAATCACCCCTAGCAAGCAAAAGAATCGTGCCAGTCTCATCTTTAACTTGGCATTCAGCAATGTGGTTTTCAGATGAGCCTATTGTTCCACACTTCACCAACTCAATAGTCAGATCGCAATGAAGACCAACTTCTAGTTCCTTTATCTTAACCATTTTTCGAGCAGGCTTAGATGATGATCCCACCTTTCCTGAAGCTCGTTTCTCTGCTTCTTCTTTTGGTTTCTCCTCTTCTTCAGCCTCTGCAGACCTGATCTGGTTGCTCAACACTTGCTGCTGCTGATTTGATGATGATGACGACGATTCCCCTATTTCAAATATCAACAAACCCTTGCCTTTATCAATCTCTGGTATCTGTTGTGGCATGGAGAAAGTACCTTGGGGAATGCCATTGTCGTTATTGTGCTGCACATTTAAAGAATCTTGGTTCTTTGCACCTTCTTCATCTTCAGCTTCAGTGGACCTGCTTGTAAATCTATTCTTGGGTTTTTCATATGTTTGTTTCTTGTCTTCAACAGCCTTTCCAGACCTGTTCTGACCATTCAACAATTCCTGCTGCTGATTTGACGACGAGAATGACGATTCCTCTGTTTCACTGTTATTATTCTGCTGCACATTCAAATCAGAATTTTCATTATTCTTTGCCTCTTCTTCATCTTTATTTCCATCATTACCATTTACAAATGCTTCTGCAACCCTTTTCTTGTTCTCTTTATAAGCATAATAACATTACCAATAAACAATAAGGATCATGAATCACGTAATTAATCACTAACAAGTACACATACCTTGTCTATAGCCATTGATGATCCGAGAAGCTACACAAGATCTAAGTTTCACTCTCCTTGCCTCTTAAACCCTAATATGTGTTGTAATAGCAAGTGTATGAGGATGGAGATCATACACCAATTTATAGAGGTGGAGAGAGGACCTAAATCTACAAACCTAAGCCCATTAGATCTAGACCGTCCATCATAGTTAAGATCTACGGTAGATATGACTTCCACATAACCTATTACTAATTAGCTTATTTCTATATTAAACCAAGGTTAAAGGTACATGGACCACATTATGGGTTGGGCTTTATATGTGGAAATTCCAACAGTCTCCCACTTGGTCCATAGTAAAATCTCACATACGGTTTAATGTAGAATACATAAGGCGCGCAATAAGAACTAAATTAGTTTCTAAAATGGTTATCATAATACCGTCATTAATTAAACACTAATATAAGTCATGGCGGTTCCACATCGCATAAATGACATGGTTCCTTCCATGTACTACGATATCAACAATTTAATTAACTAGGTCTATAAGCGGAAGTAACAATAATGGTCCAGTAATGTCTTCGTAAAAGACTATTTCTGTCAACAATTATCCATTCACATACATGTACATAAACAATGGAAAACAGAAAATTCAGAACTTAATCAATAATAATGAGCTCAAAGTAATGTCAAATAATAAGCACTAAGTAATCCACAAATCATTAAGTTATGGGTTACATTCAAAACCCAACTTGTTAACATGATGTTAGAATATCATTATTTCTAGTTCTTAAGTTAGTGGATTTACTAACACGTGTACTAATGTGTTCCATTGACACTCACTTGTTCTAAACTTAAGCCATAATCAATAGGTATTTTATATCATGTGCTAAACATTAGAATACCTATCATTCTTACAAATGCATATAGTTGCAACATTATTAAGATAAAATTCAAACGACTTAGAAATCAATAACTTTAAGTTATGATATAAAGTTTTGCAACTATACAAAATTGGATGTAGCTTTATAACATGCTACAAATTCGGCTTCTATGGTGGGTGAAACAATAATGTTTTATCGACTATCCACACACCCATTAAATTCCTAATTTGTAAACCCAATCACCTCAAGATGATTAAATCTCTTAAAATATGAGCATACGGTTTCTCTTTCATTCGTTCTTATTCCAATTCATTCATAGGATCTTGATTTAATTCAAATATTCCCCCTCTGAATTGGAACATCATTACAATTATGCCTTAACACATTAAATCTATCCAAAAACTTTATTAATGAAATCTTTCTGAGACGTTCCAACAATTATTGTGATCAATCAAGAAATATTTTTATTTCTATCACATATGACGCATCACCATAACTTTCATTGCAAAGTGCTTAGACAGAAAAAAATGTTTACATAAACGAAAATCACTGCTGCGAAACAATAAATCATCAACATACATAATCAAAATAATAAACTTACTCCCACTGAACTTTGGGTATATACATTAAACCAAAAACGTTTGATACTATTAATCATTAGGTACTATTTTCGAGAAGCTTGTTTTAAGTCTGTATATTGACTTCTTTAACAAATAAATTATGTGTTCTTGGTCTTCCTTTATGAAGTTGTGTGGCTAATTAAACCATGTAGACTTTATCCAAACTTTCATTCAAAATATCATTTTCACATTTATTTGGTGTAACTCTAAATCGAAATGAGTCACCAATGCCATAATGATTCTAAGATAATTCTTCTTTAACACATAAGTGAAGGTTTCACGCACGAGAAAGTAATGCCAGCATATTGAGTAAACTGTTTGGATACAAGTCTTGCTTTATGGCATTCAATAGAACCTTTTGAGTCAATTCTACTAACCCCAGACTTAGTTAAAATCCACACTTAATTTATCTCTTCATTCATGGCATGAATCTTTTTATCAGAATTACTATAAGTAATGGCTTGTGAAAATGTAACTGGATCATTAAATTCAAATTCTTGTAAATACAACACGTGGTCATCCAAAGTAGCTGGTCGTGATCTTTAAGATCTTTTAATGCTACTTTTTGTGTGCGTTTACATTCAGTTCAATGGCATTAATTTCATTAAGTGGTTGAGGATCAACTTGTTGTTTATTGTTGTTAAGCGGTGCAACAACATGAGGAACAACAGAAGTAACAATAATATCATTACAAAAAATCGAGGTAACAAAATTGGTACCCTAACTTCTTTAATGATTACCTCTTTGATATGATCACTCCCACTGATTTTGCCATTCATAATGATCATTAATTTCCAGTTTCAATAATTCTAGTGGTATGGTTAGGATAGTAAAATCTATACCCTTTGGACTTTTCTAGATAAACCCTAAATGTGTAAATGTCTTAAACTAGGTTTCCATCTTTTCCACATTTCAAAAGGTGTTTTTGTAACTGCCTTAATACGAACCCAATTCAATATATACACTTTGGTTTATAAAGTATACATCCACAATGATATGGGTAAATTAGAATTACATATCATACTTCGAACCATATTCATAAGGGTTTGATTATGCCTTTGAGCTACACCATTCTGTCATGGAAAACCAGATATTGTGTATTAGGCACAAATTCCTAACCGTTCTAGAAGTTTGGCAACCGGGATGTTGTCCCGTGTCATAGATCATACTTTCCAAGAAATTCACTACCTCTATCAAAATGTATAGTTTCCACCTTTCTATTTAATTGTCTCTTAACTTCAGTTATGTAAATTTCAATAACATTTACATATGAGACTTATTATGCTATAGATAGATACAATAACGAGAAAAAATCATCAATAAAGGTAATGAAATACTTTTCTCCACCAAAAGATGGAACATCAAAAGTCCACATATGTCTATTTGAATTATTTCAAGAAGCGTACTTCCTATGGCTCTTCTTAGTGTGTTTGGTTTGCTTGACTAAATGCATTCCACACACACACACACACCAAAATTAGTAACGTTAAGGTCCGGGAAAACCCCTTCTTTTACTAGTCTACTTTTCATCTAGATGTATAATCCAGTCTTTTATGCCATAATAAAGATAAACATTAATCATAATCAATTCACTAAGGGTTAGGAATACCAATTAAGTTTGATCGAACCATACTAAAACCAAAAGCTTACCTTTTATATCAAACAAACGCCATATTCACATAAATGGCATTGGCACACACATAGTGTATATTTAAACACAATTAGAGAATTGTTCATTCAACTTCTTGAACATGAATTAAACTTGAGTGACATGATTATAATGTTGTTTAAGGCTTGCCTATACTTGTACTAGTAGCCTCGTCATTTAATTCACATTCCACTTGTCTTTAATAGTGTAATAGTGAAACTGAACATACTATGTAGGCAAGAAATTTAGAACAAATTGAAGGACAAAGTAATCATCCACTAACATGTCTAAATTCTTTAATTTAACAACTAAATTGGGAAACTCAAGGATACAATCATGCATACTATGAGTACTATGAATAGTAATCAGTTCAACAATTAACTTTTCAGCTAGCAGTGCGAAAATGATTCTTAATATTATTCATCAACAATTATTCACATAAACATTGAGTTTAATTTGCATGTTCAATCTAGTTCATGCATAATGCATAATTTTCTCCTTTTTACTGCTTTTATAAAATAACAGTAGATTCAACAATAAGAAAATATATGCCAAGATCTAGAACTCCCACTAAAATCAACTAGACTTAGTCATTCTAGTTCATTAGTTTTATTAAGGATAAAACATACAAAATATATGAAATACAAGAATAATAGAACGAGAAAAATAAACATGCTCACAACATTAGTCAACACATTAATTAAACAATATGACTAAGATTTTTAGTAATACTATAAATGGGTGACTTATCACATGATCAAAATAAGCATGGTATCTGTGGATATCGTACACTCATTTAATCACAAATACGTGCAATCCCTTAATTTTATTCAATCTAACATATGCCTGATCTACCTGTGGGTAGCTCAATAATGCAAGTGAATAAATAGGTAATAAGGTACTTAGTCTAACATTCAACACAATATTTAGTTCACTGTGGTGAAAACTAAATCATAATATGAATGTTCAAAGAAGTTTTAATATTCATTAAACATATTGGAATCACTGCAGTGGATACCAATATAAAACTTGATATGAATATAAAACGGAAAACAATGTCCATAATCGTAATTGGTTCACTGTGGTGATACCAAATCATGATGATATAAACCTTAAGGGAATAAACATGCAGCTGAATAAATGCTACAAGATTAAAATATTATAATGCATCTTAATCATAAGAAGTGTACAATCTAATAAATTCAACTAGGGCACATGCATAATATGGGTCTTAAAACGAAAGAATAATCATAAGCATACAAGTATGAATCAGGCATAGAAGTAAATGATATTATAATATAAACTATTACAAAAAGTCTAACTGTAAGTCCCAAACACATTAACTATGGGCTGTGACTGTAAGGCTTATGCAAATATTAATTAGAAATCTTGTGCAAACAGTAATTGAATATACCAAACTACCAAAACACTAATGGACAAAGCGTTAAGTCCAAAACAAAAATTGGTTCAGTTTGACTTTATGGTATATTCATAAAAATCAATATTCATAAACATACTTGGTTTCACTGTGGTGAATACCAACAAAAACCTTAACACGAATATTGAATAAGAAAAAACAATTTTGATAACACTTTAGTTGGAACCATTGTGTTGGAACCATTGTGGTGAATACCAACGCGTTTCTTGTTATAAATATTACCATTATAATTTTGCACAATATTTAATCAGTAAAATACATCATCATAATACAATTGGTTGGGTTCTTGTCACTAAGTGAGGCACAAAACCCCAAGTAATAGTATATTATAGGACAAAAAATACTTAATATGGGTTGTAACAGTAAGGCCCAAAACCCAAAGAATGATATACCAGATTATCATCTCCTTTGGAAAGATGTGTACTACGGCAGTAATCGAAGTAGGAAAATTACCCAAAAAAAAAAAATATTAAACTTTAGCCAGTAAGAATGAATGGGGTCTTTGGAACCGGGTTACGTAAGAATTTAACATTCTACGAATTAACATTGAACTTCAGCTAGTAAAGAAAGTCCAGATTAATAAGGATTATACGTTACTTAGAAGGGGTACTACCAAACATGCTAATATCAATCAATTTTGGGACTACAAAGCATATATATTAGGCTAGCAATAAAGCCCACAATTGGACTTATATAGCAGTACACACCAAAACCATAACCCAACAAGATTAACAAAGTCACTACTGGACGAAACATGATGTTATAATTAGTGACAGTAATGGCCTGCTAGCTTCAAACACTAATCATAATGATCATGAATTAATTCTAGAAGAAGCAGCTAAAACCATATATTGCAGTAAACAAAACTTTGTTGAAGTTGTTCTGTCCTTATTGACCAACTAATCATGCATCGAGAATTCATGCACCATAAAACCATATATATTACTGCCAACCATTAACCAAAAATTCATAAGTGTTCATAATACCCAAGGTCCCATATCAATTAATTAGTGATCACGTACAGTCAAAAATTTATGAGTCCAAAAGCATACTAACGCTAATCTTGATATAATTTCTAACGGAAAGAAATACTACCGTATTTAATCACAAGGAATATCATCTTAATCATACGAATCATCAATCATAAAAATAAGAATTACTGCTTTCTTTATTACGGAATCATAATAAACAGTATTAAATTAAGCGAGGACGATAGAACTAATAACATGATTCAAATTGGCGACTGATACCACATATAAGCATAATAACATTATCAATAAACAATAAAGATCATGAATCACGTAATTAATCACTAACAAATACACATACCTTGTCTATAGCCATTGATGATCCGAGAAGCTGCACAAGATCTAGGTTTCACTCTCCTTGCCTCTTAAACACTAATATGTGTTGTAATAGCAAGTGTATGAGGATGGAGATCATACACCAATTTATAGAGGTGGAGAGAGGACCTAAATCTACAAACCTAAGCCCATTAGATCTAGACCGTCCATCATAGTTAAGATCTACGGTAGATATGACTTCCACATAACCTATTACTAATTAACTTATTTCTACATTAAACCAAGGTTAAAGGTACATGGACCACATTATGGGTTGGGTTTTATATGTGGAAATTCCAACACTCTTGTTCAATTCTTTCTCTTCTCCTTTTTTCTACTGCTTCTTCATTATATTGGTTAGCCCTACAAGTGACAAGAGCACAAAAATATTATTTCTTAATACCTTTTGAATAGCATTTTGCCTACTCCTATATGATTTAATGTTTTTTTAATCTTATTTTCAAGTTTATTATAATTCACGGGCTTAAACTCTCACTAACTTGAAATAAGACCTAAGTACTAAGAATTGGACTTAAGTTGATGGATTATGAATCAAAGTGAATTAATATAGGGATTTAGGTTTTATCACCAAAAGTATTTACTAATTAGGAAAATAACATTTTTTTTTCATTAATTAGGTTTTAGTCACTTGATTTGATTGGAAACTATCGAGCTCGATCACATTAAGTATTAATCAATCTCTTCGATTACAATAGTTTCTTTGATTTCATCAGCAGCAGTAGCAGCAATCACATAAATCTGCAATCTGCGTGCTTCTCTCCTCTCTTCATCATCAATCTGCCATCATCACCATCAGTAATCTGTGCGCCTCTCTTCTCTCTTCATCATCAATCTGCCAAGGTATCTATTATGTGCAATTTTATTTTTTATTGTTCAATTTCGAATTTGAAGATAGATTGAATAATTTTAGGCTAGACACATTTGATATGTAAATTGAACTTTGAATTTGACAGAGGTCCTGCCAAACCTCACCCCTGATTTGGGTCTTTTTTAAAAGAATAAAAAAAAAAAAACTCTGAATCTGGCAAGTAAGCTTTGAACTACTTGGTGTTTGGATTAGGAACTGACTAGAGGTGAATTGGTGTGGGTTTTAATATGTATAAACTATAAAGTGTATAAATTTGTTTTGTCTGAACTGAAGTGCTGACTTCAGGTCATGTTCTAATGTACTTCTGACCAGATTGGGTTTTCGACTTAAAAGGTTAACTATAGTATTATCTGTCCTCTTTGAAACAATCTAAGCTTCATCTTGGATTATTTCTGTAAAAGACACACATTTTCAAAGATAAGACTGTTGAGCAGAAAAGAAAAAAAAAAATTGACCTATACAGTTTATACCGGTAGGATAAACTGTATAGTATAGTTTTATACTGGTATATTGAATGGACTGTCGTAGGAAATTTCTATGAAATTCATTTGAAATGCATTTTTGATGATTCAAAAGTCTGGGTAAACAAGACTCAGAACGCTGTAATTAATATTTTGGAATTAACTTCTTTAGCCGGAGTTTATATATCGGGACTGCATTGAAATTTGACATATTCTATTTGACTGTTGTAGTATAGACTCGTTATAGGACCATTAGGACATTCTTTTATAGGGACTTTTTTTTGTATTCTGCTGATTCACAAACCTCATTAGAAACCTGATCCTACAACTAAGGAGTGATAGTGTTTGGCTTTGTCTTAGGATCCTCATAAACTTCATTAGACACCTGTTCTATGAACCCTTGGATTTCCTTGATCACAGTGTTTTTGGTTTTATATAAGTTATAAACTTAACGTGGGTTTAAGTTAAAATCGTCGGCTGGGCTTAAGTTGTGGGCTTCCGTTGGTAAAGTTTAGGTCCAAAAAAAAATAATTAATAAAAACAATTAACAAAACAATCTCCTCCCTTTGCTCTCTTTCTCCGACCTCCATCTCTTTCTCCAAAACCCTCCTTTTGTTAGTTTTTCTAATTCTTTTATTTCTCTTCCCAAAGTTTCAATCAATATCAATCAACCCTACATCTACATCTCAGGTACTATGCAGTATGCATATCAACTTTGCTTTGTTATGAATTTATCTATGAAAAAATTGAATTTTTACACCTTTCTATTGTCCAACCTCTTCCTTCTTTTTCTTTTGATTTATTAGGTCTGATAGAAAGAAATTAAGGTCTTTGGTTATCCTCTGATATCAGCTTAAGGTTTCTGCGAATCCTCTTGCTTTAAAGGTACAATTAATTAACCAAATTTTTATTTAATTCACCAATATTAACCCAGGAATCCTCCATTATCTTTGTGTTCCACACCTGAATAAAAAAAATAAAATAAAAAATTCATGGATAGGTTTAAAAATTGTTTTGACTTACCTGTGAAACTTTCTCGAGAACACATGTTTGTTTTTCTTCTATTTGGTGTTGTTTGGATTTTTGCAATAATCCTGAAACTAAAAATATAAGTAATTCATTGTCTATATGTTATCTTATTTTATTTTATTTCTTTAAAAAAAACTTATGAAAAAATGAAGATTTTAAAATTTAAACTAGGGGTGACAATTAGACCCGAAACCCGACCTGAACTGGGTCAGGTTTGGGTTTGAATATTTGAGGATTTGGGCTTGATCAGGTCGACCCGATTAACCTGATTTGCAAGCAGGTCAGGTTCAGGTTTCCTTTCTAAACCTATCAGGTCGACCCGAAAATTGAGTTAGGTTTGGGTTTGAATATTTGAGGATTTGGGCTTGATCAGGTCAGGTTCAGGTTTCCCTTCTAGACTTATCAGGTCGACCCAAAATCTGACCAACAATAAAACCTATTTGTATTTTCTAATCTATACTATTATTATAAACCTGAATAAAATTCAGGCTTAAGTCCCGGTTAATGAGAATTGAGTTTTAGAATTTTATCACCTAATTTTGACTAAAATACCCTTTTAATCATGGTTTTTTAGTAAATTTACATAATATCTTTCAAATAATGGTTTAATTATAATTTAACATTTTAATTTATGGACTGAATTTTTATATATGAACAAAAAAACCCAATAATTAAAAAAAATTAATCAGAAAAAAAATATTAAAAATAAAATTAGAATGCGAACATAAAAACTAACCCGTGCGTAACACGGGATATCTTCGATAAGTCCATTTAGCGTTAGGTGGGCCCAAAATTATGTCCGTCCGTCCGTCCGTCTTTCTTTCATACCTTCGTTTCTTCCTTATTAGAAATCTCCTCTTCTCTATCTTCCCTTTTTATTGTGTTTCTGGTCAAGTGAATTGATTCAGTTAGGAATCTCTCCCAATTTCAACTAACAGGTATTTCTCTCTCTCTCTCCCTCTCTCTCACATCGCTTATCCAAGATAGTTTAATTCGTGAATTTTTTTGTTAATTTATGGTTTTAATTTTAATTGATGATTGTTGGGGTATGAACTTAAATTGCAACATATGTATGTGGGTTTAGTTTTTGGAGATATTATTTTTTGTTTTGTATAAAGAAAAATTGAAAAAGAGAGCAGCAGCTATCAGATGCTTTGGATATATAATTTTTTGTTTATGGACTCGTTGCAGAAATTGCAGAGCTCTCTCTCTTCTCTGCTGGTTCTCTCTCCAAAGGACAAATCTTTAAACGGTGGTATGTTCTCTCTCTGTGGTTTTACATGGTTTGAAGCTTATGAAGTTGATCTTAAAAAAATATTAAAGTTTACAACTTTATCTGAAATTTTCTTTTTAATGAAACGAGATTGATTAGGTTTGTGATCTGCTAATTCATCAAATGTTTTTTCTTTTCTTCACAGTTTGTGCAAAACTTTAATTGATAAGAATAAGTTGTTCTTTCCTTAACAAATTTAATTGATTGGGTGTGCATAAGGGGTATCCAAGGGGCAGATTTAAGCGACAAATTTGAACTGACCCTTAACTATTAACTTTCCTTAAAAATAACTTGTTCTTTAATGGAAAAGCTACATGGAAAATTTTTATAGTTAAGGGTCAGCTCAAATCTGCCTTAGGAAGAATCAGACCAAACATTGTTTTCATCACCTCCTTGGGTTCAACAAGACTAAGTCCTTAGGCCCATGCAATGCACGGGCACATCTGATTGTTTTAGAGTTTTTTTTGGGGTTTTATGTTGCTTTTGGTTTTTAACTTGTAATATTTTGTTTAGCCCGTTTTAAAAGTCTATGATCTGGTATGATTTCATTTAGAATTATTATAAATCTTTGGTATTGAAATTGAATGATTATTATATATACATGGAAATTAAACCCAAAGTAGTTGAAGATATTCAGGAGAGTGGAATTTTGCAGCACTCTCAATTCTCAAAGTCTCAATTAGAATTTAGTCTGGCTCGGTTGTTGAGGCTTCATTACTTTGGGAAACAATCTTTTCACAGTAGTCCATTAGTAGTCGAGCATCTCTTAATTGGATTGTAACAGTTAACATCCTGAAAATTCGAAATATTTAGCAAACTATTATGATGATAAAAATGACTTACTTGTAATGTGACGGAGAGGTCCCCTTAGGTCTCTGTAGTTAAGCCTTTCCGGAAGGCAACCATACAATCCATGTCTGTGTGAATCTTGCGACCTTTTTTGATATAATCCCATTTACAACACATTTACATACATTAGATCACAAATGAATGGAAACTGAAATTGCAATAAATAGGTCTTACTGCTACTTGGGTCCCCTTTCATATCCCCACCATTGAAATGTATTGAAGATTATATCATCATTTTTATTGGAGTCTATTTTCTATTTTCATTTACTTTTGGTCAATGTCTACTAAGTGCAAAGAAAGGACATAGGTTATTGGTTCTCCATATTCCTGCAAAGTATACTTTTTGTCAAGTTGAGAATGTACTTGAAAATGACCATCACAAATATGTTTGATGTGTGTCCATAATAATATCATATTAATATTATTAATGATCGTATTAATAAACTTGCATACCTGCCCATTTGACTTAGAATACTGGTGAGTTCTGATTTCTGTGTCGTCGAGAGATTTTCAACAAACATCAAATATACATGGATGAAATATAAGCATATAAGCAGATATAGACTTTGAGTGAAGAGGAAGATGGAGAAGTTGTACAAACGTAGTAAATCATCTGGTGATTTCAATGTAAATCTTGGAAATACTTGTAAATCACTACTTCCACCAGATAATTATTTAATTAGCTACTTATTCAAAAAAGATTACTGGTAAACTTATTGAAGTTAAAATTGTTAAATTGAAAGAAATTCGAGTTAGGCCATTTTATCAATGGTAGTTTATTACTGGTATTAGATATAGTGGTGATAATTTGGTTTACTACCTATAAAGAACTAGTAAAACCCATGGCGCTGCCACGATTGTCAATTAATTTTATACTGCATAGTAAATTTTAATTTAGATTAAAATATTTTTTTTTGTTCGATTAAAATTTGACTATTATTTTTTTTTTTTTTTTTGATTAGTTGATATATGATTTAGAGTTGGTTGAACTTGAAGTTGCAATCCCGTAGTCTGCACTCTTTGTAATAATTGTACTGTGAATTCTACTACTGTTAAGGATGTTTTAGAAGAATAAGAAACAAAGCATTAAAAATTAATTAAATCTTGGATATATCATTATACTTAAAATATTCTATATCAAGTCGCAAACTCGGAGCAACGTGTTTGTAGTTTGTATTGACAGTTTACATAACATTGCATTTTTGTCGTAAGTAAGTTTTTTGATTTGCTCTAAGCATTGAAGGTCGTCTCTGTAGCTTTTGAGCAGCCATAATTAGTATTTCCAACAATTTAGGGGGAGGGCCCCCGTTAAGTTAACCTCGCTTACTAATAATAATAATAATAATAATAATTAGTTTGTAGCTCGTTTGTCCTCTAACTTTGTTTTTTATTGAAAAAAAAACATCATTTGTATATTTTCAGGTTTTTGAAATTACATCTCAATGATCATATAGTAGCAGGTTCTATAATAAGAGGTTGATTGATGAATACAATAATATGCATCCCAGAACGAAGCCAGAGAACAAAATTGAAGACCAACATCCAAATTCAGAATGACTAAAACTAAACATATATATTCAAAACCAAAACAAATACTTCCTCAGGGACATATGGAACAAACATATAATAAACATCCCTTGTGGAGTTATTAACTGCACTAACACCAACAGACATTACAAAAGTATGAACAAAATAGGGGCAGTTATCATTAGGTAGTTGATATCAGAATCATATCACATCAATATCAATTAATATAAACTAAATAAAATTAGTATTAGATATTTACCAAATGGCAGAGTATTAAAAGTTCTTCCCTAACCAGTATCTATCAAATAGCCCAAAACTCTAGACAAAAGTAACTATTTTCAATGGAAATAAAATGATGATCCCGTCCACTCAAATTACACTCTATCTCAGTCCTTCATTCAAAGGCCCACCGATTGTCCTTCCTAACCTTTTCTTGCTCTGGACTGAAATCATTCTTGATGTTGAGTCTCTTCTGTAGTCTACTGTTTGATGATCTTTGCCACAATCTGGAAAGTTAGAATAATTTGCAACTGAAAAAATAAAAAGCAAAATGCAAATAATTCAGTCAACAATAAAATTGAAGGAGTTTAAACTGAGGTTTGGGTATGTGCTAAATAAAATTCAAACCCAAGCACATAACACGTTACAGATTGTTTAATGTTGGGGCACCTCCAAAGTATAGTTTTTGAATTTAAAATTCAATATTTGTCTGGGAGTCCAATAGTGTGTCACAACAATTAATCATACCAGAGTGGACAATCATGATGATACAATGAGAATCCAACTGAAAACGATAAATTAGCTATTTTGGTCCCCTAACTTTGTCCAAATTTTCAGTTGAGTCCCCAAAGTTTAAATTGGTCAATTTGGTCCCAAATCTTTCGAAACGTTTGCAAAATGGTCTCACCGTTACCAAGCATTTAATGTCATTGCAAAAATCTAAATTCTAAAGTTATCAAACCAGAAACTGGAGAAAGATTTAAATAGAAATGAGAGATAGAATACGTAATAAAATTGAGGAAAATAGTACTTTACGAATGAGTAATCTGGTCATACCTGTAATCAATTAGAGAAGAATTTCAGGATAAACAACATTGGTTGTTTTCTCATCATCTTCATGCCCTAGGAGAACAGATATTCGATTGGAAGAAGTACACCTTCATAATGCCACATATAATTTGCCATGACTGAAGACATGGTTTCGCAAGTCTATACCCACATACTTAACTGATTGTCCTTGTGACTTATTAATAGTCATTGCAAATGCCAATCGAACTGGGAATTGTCGTCGTGCCATTTGGAAAGGCGTTTCTGAAACAGATGGTTGAAGAGTTATACGTGGTATGAATACATAATTTCTAGCATGGCTACCATTAAGTATCTTTGCTGCTATAGCTCTTGTAGCAAACTGGACAACCATTAGACGCGTTCCATTACATAAACCATCTCTCGGTTGAAGGTTCCGTAGCAATATTATTGGACAACCAACTTTAAGTTGGAGTTTGAATGGTGGAAGACTCGGTGGATTCAGTGCTTGCATATTCTCGTTTGATATACTGTTTCCCCTATTCTCGATTGGTTGATCATCTTCAATGGCTTTATCAGCAGCTAGGTACTCATGTAATTCACCGGGAAAATGATTTATTGCTAATTCATTAAGAGTAGCTACATCATCATTGCGAACAGAGATAATAGATCGTTCTTGCAAGTAGGTCTCGGTAGCTACCTCTTCCACATTCAGATTGGGGTAAACTTTAAACAAAAGATCCATGGTACTCTTACACCTTTTGATCTCTGAAGGCAATTCCACATCTTCTTTAAGATTTATTCCTATCTGTAAATTATAATATTAAGGGTATAATAAGCAAAGGTTTAAACGTAGATATAAACATAAGAACTATTGTTGAAATTTAAAAATTACCTAGATATGAAAATAACAAATATTGTTGAAATTTAAAAATTACCTCAATCAAATAATCTGCGAACTTGACATTTTCAGTATCATTACTGTTCAGTCGCATATTTTTTAACCAAATTTAAGAGTCTAACACCACTCCACAAATGTGATTTTGTTAGACATGCACGAACAATTTCTTGTCTAGTTCCTTTAGTAATGACAGGGAGAGTCTGTTTGAATTCACCGCCCAGAACAACTGTAACTCCTCCAAACGGTTCTTTAATTTCACAAATATCCCTTAGTATACGATCAACAGCTTCCACGTAGAACCTATGTTGCATTGGTACTTCATCCCATATGATCAGTTTCGCTCTCTTGAATAATTCTGCATAGATTGTTTGCTTTGTGACTGAACAAACAGAGTCCTCTAGAACTTCAAATGGAATTTTGAATGTAGAATGAGTTGTTCTTCCTCCTGTCAATAATAAAGATGCAATTCCTGATGAAGCAACCATTATCACAATATGACCTTCACTTCTCAATGATTTAGCTACAGTATTATAGACGAACGTTTTTCCTGTTCCAGCCGGACCACTTAGGAAAAATACTTGTCCACTATCATTACGAACAGAATTTGTAATCTCTGTATAGGCATTTAGTTGTTCAGTATTAAATCTTGCAACTTTTTCTTGAGCCTTTTCATATAATCCCTGATACATGAAATTCTGATGCTCTGTAATGAGACGGTTGGTAACTACTTCATTCCATGTTTTACACGGTAAAGGCATGTTTGGGAAATCTGATAATGTCTTACCACTCTCCAGCAAATAGTCGTTCATTAAGAACAACCCATAGTCACAAACATCACTATCACTGGGATCTTGAATGCCAAATTTTGTTTTCAGTTGGTACGACAAGTCATCACATATTTTTAAAGCATTTTTCTCCCATAGAATTTCCGGTCGAGAAGGATTACATTCAGTTAGGATCAAACAGAATAATCTCCGTACCTGTTTACCATATAAAAACTATGAATTAGTGGCGGATTTTCAATAAACAAAATATATGGAATTTAATAATTATTTTCTGCAAAGTAAAACAGCAAGGGAATACATCAGTAAGTATATTATTCAATGAAACTGAAGGCTACAGTGCAGCAGGTGGAAGGGTAAATTATTAGGGACTGTTATGGTGTGTGTTGGCAAAGGACTCGATAATAATAAAATCCCTCTTAATTGATTCCTTGATACCAGGATACGTAACTTTAACAGCAACAACAATGGGATTGAGTTGTCTATCTGGGTATCGAGATCATAAAGTAGCTCGGTGCACTTGGAAAACATGCTGCTTCAGTAGGACCTACATATCGAGCATCAAGATACTGTTGAATTTCATCATCTTCCGCCCCAACCACCATTGTGGTTCTATCATGGCCTTTGTAAATGTACGTGTGAATATATTTGACTGCCCTTACTGATGCACAAATTTTCACATTAATGTGGCAATCAAACATTTCTGATAAATGAGGATTGTATGGGACTACATCTTTGTTATCAACCAGGTGTCCTCTAACATAATAATTTTTACCAGTTTTTCTTCACCTATAGATTGGGTAGCCATCCACATCTATTCTGGTATCATTTACATTTTCTCTTGGATATCTAGATTTGCAAACCTTGTTCTCCATACACACTGATTCCATGTTGCGAGTACCACAAGGACCATGAACCATGCATTTCTTGATAGTTTCGAACAAAGCTGGATGTTTTATAGGATCAGGGAACTCAGCACAAACAATTCTGTCCACTTGATCTGTCGTCCTGATTTTGTCTTTAGGGTGAAGAAAAAGCAATGCATGCATATGTGGAAGGCCGCGTTTTTGAAATTCTATTGTATACACCTTTGCAACAACTCTTCCAAATAATCTTTTGTTTTCTATTTCATGCATAATTGCTTTTCTTTTAAGCTCGAACACACGTGCAACTAAATCAGGACGATCTAATGCAGCTTGACCTGGCTTAAGCTCATTCTAAATTTCTGGCCATTTTGGATTAGAAGTCACCGTCATGAATATATCTGGATGTTTGTAGTATCTGGTAATCGCCATAGAATCCTGGTAGATTTCATACATATGCCTTGGACTGCCTAAATGAGTGGACAGTAGAATGAATTTTTTTTTCCAATGTCATTAGGATTGTGACCATTGGTAACAATATCTGTCAATCCACTATATACATCGCAGCGCAGATCAGCTTGGTGTGTTCTAATCCAATATAATCGATTTTGTTCATAGGACGCCCAGGCATCTACAATAAATTGTTGGAACAAAAGGCCAGCTCGAAATAAAGCAGAATATTCAGTCGTTCTCTCAAATAAGCGATAGCAGAAATAATGAAGCTGAGTCAATCTATTCTTTTTTTCTTTACCTGTAATTGTAAAATACCGTTCGTTCTTGACATCCCAATGTTTCATATCTGTAGACCAACCAAGATCTCCAGTTGGAAATAGTAAGACATAGTGTGACGGCAAATACAGTGGGTGGCACTCGCTTATTCTTTCGAGATTGTTATTCTTCAGATGTAGTATTATGTCTCGCTTTGAAGTTGGTTCAGTCTCATCCCCAGTAATAATAACAGCAATATCTTCAGAAGTTGGGAGATTATAGCGTCGAGGATCAGTAGTGGGCGTATAAGCTAACCTTATAGGTATACTTTCACCACCATTGCTATTAGCTGATTTCAGAACATCATACGCACCTTTGTATATTTTGCACAACTCATTTGATTCCAATAGAGTTTCTTGAATTATTTTCAGAATAGCTGGATTTAAGTGCAGGTTCCTTTTCTGTAGACATTCCAATGCAATATGAGGATCATAAATATATAGTTGTGAATAACTTGGAGATTTATCTGATTCCGGTAACAACGATCTAATTTGATGGGACAACTGACCATGAATTGTGAAAGAAGTTGGTCCTCGACCTTTTAGAATACGTTTGTCCATCGAAATACCCAAACTGGAGAAGGCATTAGCAGCATTATAGGATCTAATATCTTTCCTGAAAGACCTTGTCAGTGAATTTCTCCCTTGTATAGCAATTTAATAGCAGAAGGCAATGGTGTAAGTAGTGCAACTTTATGTTTCCTTGCAGGCAACACATACCGAAGAATGACTTCTTTTTAGTGGATTTAGTCAATCGTTCATCTAACCAATGATAAGCAGAACATGATGGACATATGAATTTCATCTTCTAATATAGTATCGTTCTTTTGGAACATTTTCTACTGGATCGATTGGTATGTGAATTTCATCTTCTAATATAGTATCGTAATGAGAATCACTTACATGATGAACAACAGTAGTACAATCATTTCCTTCCATATTTGTCCTTTCTCTGGAAAAAATCAACAAATGGAGAAAAATATTAGTTTTTTAAACATAATTCTCAAATTTAAAAATTAAAAGAAAATAAACTGGTCTAAGAAATAATTTTTCTGGTTAAGAAGAAGAAGAAGAACCTACTTATCTAAGAAATAAACTTGTCTAAGAAAATAAATATTAGTTCTTTTTTCCTGCTGTAGCAGCAGCAGCATTAGATTAACTATTAATAAAAGATTGGACTCGATTAATGTTTAAGAAATATTTAAATAAACTTGATTAATGAACCTATCAGCAGCAGCAGCTGCAGCATTAATGTTTAAAGATTAAAGATTGGACTCGATTAATGAACAGCAACAGCAGCATTAATGTTTAAGAAATAAACTTGTCTAAGAAAAAAATTAGACTTGACAATTAATGTTTCTGGCAACATTAGACTCGGTGGAACTTTCTGCTTGTAGAGGGAAAGGATTGGCTCATGGAAGGAAACAATCTTATTATGGAGCCAGTAAATCTAACTTTGGCCGGGAGGAGGTCTAGTTTTTTGTTGCTCCATGGGAAAGAGTTTAATAAATAAAAAATAGGATCCTGTGAAATAGATCATGAAATGTAAATGAGATTGTGTAGACCACCCATACCAATTTGATTAATGAACCTAGCAGCAGCAACAACAGCATTAATGTTTAAAGATTAAAGATTGGACTCGATTAATGAACCTAGCAGCAGCAGCAGCATTAATGTTTAAGAAATAAACTTGTGTAAGAAATAAAGATTGGACTCGACTAATGAACCTAGCAGCTATTAGCTGATTTCAGAACATCATACTTCACAGTTAATGTTTCTGTCAACATTAGACTCGATGGAACTTTCCGCTTGTACAGGGAAAAGATTGGTTCATGGACTTACAAATCAGGGAAACTTGCTATTAAACTACTATGCAGTAGTGTGTCTGCCAATTTTGGCCTTAATTGGTCTTATTTTAGACTTGTGTTTTACTACTTTAAGAGGGAGAGGTCACCAAATTAAGGCAAGGAAGCGATCTGATTGTGGAGTCAGTAAATCTAATTTCGGAAAAAAAAAACCTTATTGATTAAATTGATTACGACTGTAGTAGGTTTTAACCCAATGGTGAGACCATAAAATAACTGTAGTTGCATAAAAATTAAGACTAACGTATTCCTGAATATATAATTAATCTGAATATGTGTTTTGCGATTAATATGTAGGATTAACTTACTTGATAGGGTATCGTTTCATAACTTGGTTTTCACGGGTCGAATCTCCAGTTGATGAAGAACCATACAAATAATATGTAATCTCATCATCTTCATCATCTTCAACTATAAGTTCATCCACATCATCATTTTCAATAATAGGTTGTTTTCCTTTGCCTCTTTGATATTCTCCAGCTTGTAATGGTTGTGAATTTTCATTCATTATTCCATCCATTGTATATGAAAACTCACATTCCTTAGAACGTTCACTCTTTCTTCGAGCACTTTGAGCTAAACTTATTTTGTTTTGCCTTGGAACACTGGTCAAAAAATATATGTTAGAATTTGTTATTTTTTCTCATAGACAAAATTCTTTGAATGCACTTACTTGCTTAACACAGGTTCATTAGAGGTTGTTACTTCTTCATTCGTTTTCTCTGCGCAGTCATCCCTTATTTGTCTTTGTTTCTTTGCAGCTGGTTCCCTGCATTTTTAAAGTAATAAATTTAGTTGCTTAAATTATTTTTAAAATATTTATAAAGTAACAGTAGTAGTACTTACTTGATAGGGCATCGCCTTTGTGTGCTATTTTTATTTGAGCAATCTTCGTTTGTTTGACTATTATTCCTTGTGATTGTTAAACTGTTAAGGGGAAAGAAATCAAAATTAGTAAGTTATTGAACTTATTTAATGTTGATTCATGGTGTGTATATTAATTGAACTTACTTATTTGATGTTGATTCACTGAGTTCATCACCTTTTCTTTGTCGCTGCTTCTTTGTAACTGATGAACTGTCGTCAATAACAAATAGTTGTTTTTTTTTTTTTGAGACATATGAATTGAAATTAAAAATTTGAAAAATATAACATGAATCGAGCTTACTTGTTTAGGGCAGATATTTCCTTTTCTCTTTCTCTTCGTTTCCGCTGACTTTCAGAACGCTTGGATATCCCTTCATTTGCATTGCATATATGTTCCATTTGATTCTTTTCATTCATTTCTCTCTCTCGTCTTTTTTGTTGAGCTTGTTTCCGTTTACTTACTGACATATCATTTAGAACATTTGTTATCAATGAAATATCAATGTCTTGAGCAATTTTATTGGAAGTGTTTGTTGCCTGTTAAATATAAGATTTGAAAATGTGAAAAATGTTAAAATAGGAGGGAAACAAAAAATAAAAGTGGAATTGAGGTTGCAAAAGCAATCCTGACTTACTCCAGTTCTTTGCAATCTATCCAAATTCTCTCGAGTTCGGACTTGAAGTACCATAATATTTGAAGGTATTCAAAATACCCTTCGAGGACGCAATCTACGTTCATTAACATAACACAATTTAAGACAAATTACTCAAACAATTTTAGTAGCAAATCAAACAATTTAATCAAAAATAGAGATTAACATAATGGTTGAGTCTTTAAAGGTAATGACAAATAAACTTGAATATTGACCTATGGCATTGATATACCATATGGTATGAAACTCTGCAATTCCATTGACTTGGTTAGGTTTGTGAACTGTCAGCAGACTTTTACTCGGTTTGGCTTGACACTAAAGTCCAAGTCCAAGACTTTTACTCGGTTTGGCTAGTCGTCCCGGCTAACACCTACAGTAAACATTGGGCGGTGCTCTTTCAATATAACCTACTACTGTTATGCTAGGTTTATACTCTATAACATTCAAAAAGCTATGAAATGCGGAAAAATCTGGTTGGAAAGACTCTACTTTTGGAAAGCCAATAGGACTTGTCCGATGTTTGGACGTACACCAGACATGAATACTAATGTAAAAAGTGTTATACATGGTACCGGCATTTATGTTATTTGGAGTAGAGATGATGGGCAGATTAGCGAAAGTGATGAACCTATTCGCTGAAACTATTGTTAGCTTTTGGGCCAAAGTTCTAATGAGTTGATTATTCTGGAAAAGGTTATCACTTCATGTTTTTCTATGTAAGGTATACTAACATTGGATACCAATATATAGAGATTTTTTTGAACAATAAACAGACTAATTGTATACTAACAAAGGAGTAGTGTGAAACAGATTAATTGTTTACTAATTGTATTCAATCGTGTTATTGAAGAAGAAGAAGAAGAAGAAGAAGAAGAAGAAGAAGAAGAAGAACCTGCTGCTGCTGGTGCTACTGTTGCTGCTGCTGCTGCTGTCGCCGCTAGTTAGATTGGAGATATTGGAGATTGGACAATCAAACAACAATTTACAGAGATTAGAACAGAAGGCAAAAGAAATAAAAAAATTAAAATAGCAGCAGCAATAAAAATTAATCTTAGATTAGAATTACTACTGAAGAAGAAGAAGAAGAAGAACCTGCTTATAAGAAACTGGTTTTGCTTAATCTCTCTTCTAAGAATTAAGGTTTTGCTGCTCTCTTCCAATCTATTCGAAATTGCTGCCTCCTTTGAATTCGAATTAAGGTTTTGCTGCTAGAGAGAGAGGAATTAATCTCCTTTGAATTCAAAATTGCTGCAGATATCACTAATCCCCTTTAGGTACTCTATAACATTCAAAAAGCTATGAAATGCGAAAAAAACCTGGTTGGAAAGACTACTTTTGGAAAGTCAATGAGGCTCGTCCGATGCTTGGACATACACCAGACATAAATACTAATGTAAAAAGTGTTACAGGCATTCATGTTACTGTGAATGGAATTCCAAATTCGGATGAAATTTCAAATTTGACAAAAAAAGAAGCATATTCCCGGCTCGTCCCGGCTAATAACAACAGTAAACATCGGGCGGTGCCCTTTCAATTAACCTACTACTGTTCTGCTAGGTTTATACTCTATAACATTCAAAAAGCTATTAAATGCGGAAAAATCTGGTTGGAAAGACTCTACTTTTGGAAAGACAATGGGGCTCGTCCGATGTTTGGACGTACACCAGACATAAATACTAATGTAAAAAGTGTTATTCAGGGTACCGACATTTATACTGTGGGCGGACTCTATAATTTGGAAACAGTAATGAATGGAATTGAATAGATAAGTTTGTGTTGATCTGAACTCTGGTTTTGTAAACGATGATTATTATTATTTTTAGATAAATACATCAATCCCCTTTCTATTGAGAATAATAATAATACATCAATCCCCAATGATACTGAAGAAGAAGAACATAAGATTGCTATTAAAGAGGACCTGGAATTTTTTAGATAAATACATCAATTCCCTTTCTGAACTCCGATTTATGAAAGATCAAACGATGATTATTATTATTTTTAGATAAATACATCAATCGAAAACTATTGGTATCTATTTGAATACTTATAAAACGATACAAAACCTTGAAAGTATTACACCCTAAAAATTAAACGTGAAGGGAAAAATCTGCGTACCGGACGTCCAGTTCTATAGCTGAATACATATATACTGTAGGTAGAATAAAATGTTGAAGAAAGCAATAAGAAAAATTACCTTGTATCTGTGGTCACTAACAAATCAATAAATACCCTTCAAAATGACGACCTGTGATCATTAATAGCACAAATTTTAAATTAAAATTAATCCATAATTTAAGCAGAAAATCTAATAAAATTAATAGAAAAGACATTGTTATATGAATGTTTTTTGGAATTCTATTGATCCATCACAATAGCATTGGTTACATCTAGAGCATAGAAAATACACTGAAACTATTGTTAGCTTTTGGGCCAAAGTTCTAATGACTTCATGTTTCTCTATGTAAGGTATACTAACATTAATGTGTAATGAAGAAGAAGAACCTGCTGGTGCTACTTTTAATTGATGAATTTAACATTGGTTGGATATCAATTTGTAAAGATGCATACTGTAAAATCAAATAAATTCTAATGAAGAAGAAGAACCTGCTGCTGCTACTTTTAACGATGCTGCTGCTGCTATGGGTACAACTTGAAGATGGTGTCTAATTTAAACCAATAAACCGAAAATTCACCAAAACCATCATTTCAATTTATTATTTGGATTAGAAGCCCTAACTGGTCATGATACCACATACCATGGCATCTGCCAACACTGACTAACTCACTAAAGTACACAAACGAATGGTGTCCAATTTAAACTAATAAACCAAAAATACACCAAAACAATCATTTCAGATTATTAGTGATCCAAAATATAATTTTCTCTTAAATTTGTTTCCATGTTCTGTTTTTCTGGACTGGATTAACAGATGTTTTTTGTTCACATTTATGTTTACAACATTAAACTTAGATCTAACACATTGGTACAATGAATGATAAATCTTGATGCAAAGATGCCAATGGAAATAAAAATCCGACATAAGACTTTATCAAGTATATATGTGAGTAAATTATTAATTAATGATCAGTTCTGCTCAATGGATCTGATTAATACCTGCAACACTGTTCCATTTGGTTTCTTCTTCTCAGCACATAGCTACTTTACACTAAACTATAGGTTTAAGACCCTTATATATATGTTTGGAATAAAATGCATTCAATCATTTTGATCTCCTTTATACACCTGCAGATGGCCTGGCGCACTCATTTTGGTCCCCTTTGGCGTGACTCTATGAACCATTCATTCCATCAATGGATTTCAATGCCTGCTGGGCTGCTGGCTGTTTAATTAAACTTTTAAAAAATTAATCAATTTAAGAACTTTAGCCAGTAGCTAAGTTTATTCTAAACCAAAAGAGCTATGTAACGTTATTGTATCTTTGATGTTTTCTATGTCTCCATAGTCCACAATATTCTTAATGAAAATGAAGAAAAATTCTGAATAAATTATGATAAGTGAACTTGACCAAATATATATATAAATGATTAAAACGATCCAATTATATACATTTTATAGACCATGCTTATATAATGTATGTTATGACAACAGATCGATGCTTTACAGTCGCAGGAACAACTCAGGTTCTTCACCAATTATAAGTGGAAGTGGAACAGAATTAATCTTTCAGCAGCAAGACCTTTTGTCAAGGAGGTAAACTTTGTGGTTAACTGTAAGGGAATTGCCAATCGGTAAAATCATCATACCTTTCTCTTTCAGGCAGCAGCAAACATGTTTTACTGGAAAAAAATCAACAACCAACAATAGATGATGGGCCTCCTAATGTGCGAATTCATGTAATAATGAAATCAATTTCTACTTTTAAGAAATTGATTAAGGGCGAATTCGATTCTTGTTCATGAAGATGTGCAATTCAATTCTTGTTCATGTAGATATGATAACCACTATTTCTAATGTAAAATTGAAGATGAAAACAACATACCTTGAAGGTGGAAATCGAAGAAGATGATGAAGTAGATGATGTGTAGAGATTTGGTATGGTTTAATGACAAAGTAGATGAAACCTACTTGCAAGAATTTAGGTTTGCTGCTCAAGGAGACGGTGAGGAAGGATTAGTAAAATCTAATCCAATCATAATCATCTAATCCAATCACAACCATCCAACACAACTTAAGTTTGGACCCAATCTAATCCAAGGACTAATAAACCAATTTATCTCAGTTTCGATATGTGATGCTAGCTTGGATATTTCATCATCATCTTTATCAAAACCTATACAATTACTAACATAGTAACATCCAAACACCCTTTTAGTATGTGTACAAGACACTCACTTAATTCCAAATACATAAGATTTGGTAGGTACAACTAAGAAAGTTTTAATTAGTTGCCAGGCTGAATTAATAAGCTGGTAGACATTGTTATAGTAGTCAGGCAAGTCATGGTCTTTTGTTGGACCAGTTTCTGTTTACCCTATGCTTTCTATCTTGCCCATGAACTGGTAAGATAAGAACAACTGTTTACCCTATGTTTTAAGTAAGATGAACGTTGGAAGTCAGGCAATTATAACTTTAAATTATTAATGAATAATTACAGTCCTCACAAGGATCAACTCTCTCCATGTAAAGATGAACGTATGAAATCCATATTGAAGCTCTTTTGCTATCTATATTTTTTTTTCTGATCGATTATGATTCAATTTTCTAACACCAGGATTTGTTATGGATCTTATATTAGTAGGCATATTCTCTTTGTCGTACGAATACAAAAAAGTTCTCTACAAATAATCATATTCTAATTACACCATGCTTCTATTTAATGATCTACAACACCAGATTAGATTCCAACTTTAGATTTCCTCAAACAGTTATATGTACAACTATTGCTAGAGATGGTAAACAAAAATATATATTGATGGTTGTATTTATATATATTTCTATAACTGAATTTGTGAATATTATGTGTTCATCAAATCTGCTCTTTTCTTGCAGGTCCATACTTAACTTCTGACCATATAAAAATTTACCTCGATTTCTTTTCTTCTCCCCCTCATCTCTGTTGATCAACAATTGTAGGTTCTCTCAAAACTAGCAGAAGTAACTTTCTATGGTCTTAATCTCATTTTGTCATTTTATCCTACAGTCTATTTTCTTTTTTATGCACAACTATTGCTAGAGATGGTTAACAAAAATATATATTGATGGTTGTATTTATATAGATTTCTATAACTGAATTTGTGAATATTATGTGTTCATCAAATCTGCTCTTCTCTTGCAGGTCCATACTTAACTTCTGACCATATAAAAATTTACCTCGATTTTTTTTCTTCTCCCCCTCATCTCTGTTGATCAACAATTGTAGGTTCTCTCAAAACTAGCAGAAGTAACTTTCTATGGTCTTAATCTCATTTTGTCATTTTATCCTACAGTCTATTTTCTGTTTTATGTAAAACTATTGCTAGAGATGGTTAACAAAAATATATATTGATGGTTGTATTTATATAGATTTCTATAACTGAATTTGTGAATATTATGTGTTCATCAAATCTGCTCTTCTCTTGCAGGTCCATACTTAACTTCTGACCATATAAGAATTTACCTCGATTTCTTTTCTTCTCCCCCTCATCTCTGTTGATCAACAATTGTAGGTTCTCTCGTAACTTTCTATGGTCTTAATCTCATTTTGTCATTTTGTCCTACAGTCTATTTTCTGTTTGCAATCTTCACATTTTCTGTCATTTAAATGTATTGTTACACCATATATACCAGTCTTAACTTACTGTTTTATAGATCTCTTCATATCTAACCAAATCTTATTTTTTTCTACCCAGCAATTGTCTCTTTCATTTTCACAATCATCTCTCTTTCATTCTCCAGTATCTGTTGTGCTTCTGCTTCAACAGGTGAGTTTGCATCAATCAATTATAGGTCTTCAATTTGTAGACAAAATTATAAGTTCCTCCTCTGCATAAAGTAAATAACTTGCTATAATAGGTGTACATTCTGCTCTTGATTACCTTGAAAATAGAAAATAGCTTGCAAATGAATGAATTCTCACTGCCAATAGTAGTAATGAAAAATAATAGCAGTAGCAGTAGATGCAAGTCTTTACAGCTAAAATGGGGTAGATTTCATGATCAGACTACCAAAAAAAAAAAAAAAAAAAAAAAAACCAATGAAATACAATCAGTTTTATAGAAACAGTTAAGGTTATTCTAAATTATCAGCTACCTGTAGGGATATTTTTTTTTACTTTGAAAATATAAATAAATGTTCTTTCCATATCTCTTAATAGGCGAGAATTAATCATGGTTTTAACTGATACTCCTTCATGATTTGTTTCATAGGTTTCACTGTTGTTAAAAAGGTTTAAAATCTGGAATAAAGCTGTTCAAACCAAGATACTCTTATCAAGTTGTTCCAGTCTTCCAGAGTATCTTCTATCCACAAGTATGATTTCTTCACCTTCTGCAAATATTGGTAGACATATTTTTTTATTTTGGGTTGCAATGTTAGAAACCCCTAAATAGTTTAAGTATTCATGCTATTTGAGCTTAGCCTTTTCGGAACCATACATCGCATAGTGGGAAATGTATTTATCTAAAAATAATAATAATCATCTTATATTGTTGTATATGGTAGAAAGGGGATTGATGTATCTTATTGAAACCAGGCTTTTTATTGAACTCGATTATAGTAAGCCTTTATTTTCAGTGTTTACGGTTCATATATGGTTATATTTATGTTATATTTATGTAAAACACTTCTTCAGATCGCCTGTAGACATTTTATTTACTGGAAATTAGAATTTGTGATTTTTTTGCATTTCATAGCTTTTTAGATGTTATGGAGTATAAACCTAGCAGAACAGTAGTAGGTTATATTGAAAGGGCAGCGCCCGATGTTTACTGTTGGTGTTAGCCGGGACGAGCCCCATTCGCTTTCCAACCAGATGTGCCTATTATAGCACAGCCAATGGGCTTGCATAAAAAATGGAAACACAAAACCGGAGTTCATATCAACACAAACTTAATCAACATATTCAATAGCACAGCCCGCATTTATGTAATAGATGTTTCACCTTCAATATTATCTATTCAATTCCATTCATTAATGTGTGCGGAGCCCACAGTAACATAAATGTTGGTACCCTGTATAACACTTTTTATATTAGTATTTATGTCTGGTGTATGTCCAAACATCGGACGAGCCCCATTGGCTTTCCAAAAGTAGAGTCTTTCCAACCAGAACCTGGGTTGCCTTGGACTTTAGTGTCAAGCCAAACCGAGTAAAAGTCTGCCCAGAGTCCATAAGCCTAGCCAAGCCAATGGCAAACCAGAGTTTCATACCATATGGTATATCAATGCCATAGGTTAATATTCAATAACTGGATATTCATAGTATCTTATCTTTCGTTTTCGATTTTTAAATTTATTTCTATTTACAATAGATTTAGATAATACTTCTGCGTGCATCTTGCATTGTGTTTTTACCAATAGCAAGTAAATGTAAAAGTATATTTGTCATTACCTTTTAAGACTCAACCATTATGTTAATCTCTATTTTTTATTAAATTGTTTGATTTGCTACTAAAATTGTTTGAGTAATTTGACTTAAATTGTGTTATGTTAATGAACGCAGATTGCGTCCTCGAAGGGTATTTTTAATACCTTCAAATATTATGGTACTTCAAGTCCAACATGAAAACTTGGATGGATTGCAAAGAATTGGAGTAAGTCAGGATTGCTTAATTACGACTTTGCAACCTCAACTCCACTTTTATTTTTTGTTTCCCTCCTATTTTAACACTTTTCACATGTTCAAATCTTATATTTTACAGGCAACAAACACTTCTAATAAAATTGCTCGAGACATTGATATTTCGTTGATAACAAATGTTCTAAATGATATGCCAGTAAGTAAACGGAAACAAGTTCAACAAAAAAGACGAGAGAGAGAAATGAATGAAAAGAATCAAATGGAACATATATGCAATGCAAATGAAGGGATATCCAAGCGTTCTGAAAGTCAGCGGAAACGAAGAGAAAGAGAAAAGGAAATATCTGCCCTAAACAAGTAAGCTCGATTCATGTTATATTTTTCAAATTTTTAATTTCAATTCATATGTCTCAAAAAAAAAAAAACTATTTGTTATTGACGACAGTTCATCAGTTACAAAGAAGCAGCGACAAAGAAAAGGTGATGAACTCAGTGAATCAACATCAAATAAGTAAGTTCAATTAATATACACACCATGAATCAACATTAAATAAGTTCAATAACTTACTAATTTTGATATCTTTCCCCTTAACAGTTTAACAATCACAAGGAATAATAGTCAAACAAACGATGATTGCTCAAATAAAAATAGCACACAAAGGCGATGCCCTATCAAGTAAGTATTACTACTGTTACTTTATAAATATTTTAAATATAATTTAAGCAACTAAATTTATTACTTTAAAAATACAGGGAACCAGCTGCAAAGAAACAAAGACAAATAAGGGATGACTGCGCAGAGAAAACGAATGAAGAAGTAACAACCTGTAATGAACCTGTGTTAAGCAAGTAAGTACATTCAAAGAATTTTGTCTATGGGAAAAAATAACAAATTCTAATATATATTTTTTGACCAGTGTTCCAAGGCAAAACAAAAGAAGTTTAGCTCAAAATGCTTGAAGAAAGAGTGAACGTTCTAAGCAATGTGAGTTTTCGTATACAATGGATGGAATAATGAATGAAAATTCACAACCATTACAAGCTGGAGAATATCAAAGAGGCAAAGGAAAACAACCTATTATTGAAAATGATGATGTGGATGAACTTATAGTTGAAGAGGATGAAGATGATGAGATTACATATTATTTGTATGGTTCTTCATCAACTGGAGATTCGACCCGTGAAAACCAAGTTATGAAACGATACCCTATCAAGTAAGTTAATCCTACATATTAATCGCAAAACACATATTCAAATTAATTATATATTCAGGAATACGTTAGTCTTAATTTTTATGCAACTACAGTTATTTTATGGTCTCACCATTGGGTTAAAACCTACTACAGTCGTAATCAATTTAATCAATAAGGTTTTTTTTCCTGAAATTAGATTTACTGACTCCACAATCAGATCGCTTTCTTGCCTTAATTTGGTGACCTCTCCCTCTTAAAGTAGTAAAGCACAAGTCTAAAATAAGACCAATTAAGGCCAGAATTGACAGACACACTACTGCATAGTAGTTTAATAGCAAGTTCCCCTGATTTGTAAGTCCATGAGCCAATCTTTTTCCTGTACAAGTGGAAAGTTCCATCGAGTCTAATGTTGACAAAAACATTAATTGTGAAGTATGATGTTCTGAAATCAGCTAATAGCTGCTAGGTTCATTAGTCGAGTCCAATCTTTATTTCTTACACAAGTTTATTTCTTAAACATTAATGCTGCTGCTGCTGCTAGGTTCATTAATCGAGTCCAATCTTTAATATTTAAACATTAATGCTGTTGTTGCTGCTGCTAGGTTCATTAATCAAATTGGTATGGTAGAAATGGTCTACACAATCTCATTTACATTTCATGATCTGTTTCCCAGGATCCTATTTTTATTTATTAAACTCTTTCCCATGGAGCAACAACAAACTAGACCTCCTCCCGGCCAAAGTTAGATTTACTGGCTCCATAATAAAATTGTTTCCTTCCATGAGCCAATCCTTTCCCTCTACAAGCAGAAAGTTCCACCGAGTCTAATGTTGCCAGAAACATTAATTGTCAAGTCTAATTTTTTTCTTAGACAAGTTTATTTCTTAAACATTAATGTTGTTGTTGCTGTTCATTAATCGAGTCCAATCTTTAATCTTTAAACATTAATGCTGCAGCTGCTGCTGCTGATAGGTTCATTAATCAAGTTTATTTAAATATTTCTTAAACATTAATCGAGTCCAATCTTTTATTAATAGTTAATCTAATGCTGCTGCTGCTACAGCAGGAAAAAAGAACTAATATTTATTTTCTTAGACAAGTTTATTTCTTAGATAAGCAGGTTCTTCTTCTCCTCGACCAGAAAAATTATTTCTTAGACAAGTTTATTTTCTTTTAATTTTAAAATTTGAGAATTATGTTTAAAAACTAATGTTTTTCTCCATTTGTTGATTTTTTCCAGAGAAAGGACAAATATGGAAGGAAATGATTGTATTACTGTTGTTCATCTTGTAAGTGATTCTCATTACGATACTATATTAGAAGATGAAATTCACATACCAATCGATCCAGTAGAAAATGTTCCAAAAGAAAGACACTATCTTGGGAAAATGGATGTCATATGTCCATCATGTTCTGCTTATCATTGGTTAGATGAACGATTGCTAAATCCACTAAAAAGAAGTCATTCTTCGGTATGTGTTGCCTGCAAGGAAAGATAAAGTTGCCACTACTTACACCATTGCCTTCTGCTATTAAATTGCTATACAAAGGGACAAATTCACTGGCAAGGTCTTTCAGGAAAGATATTAGATCATATAATGCTGCTAATGCCTTCTCCAGTTTGGGTGTTTCGATGGACAAACGTATTCTAAAAGGTCGAGGACCAACTTCTTTCACAATTCATGGTCAGTTGTCCCATCAAATTGGATCGTTGTTACCGGAATCAGACAAATCTCCAAGTTATTCACAGCTATATATTTATGATCCTCATATTGCATTAGAATGCCGACAGAAAAGGAACCTGCACTTAAATCCAGCTATTCTGAAAATAATTCAAGAAACTCTATTGGAATCAAATGAGTTGTGCAAAATATACAAAGGTGCGTATGATGTTCTGAAATCAGCTAATAGCAATGGTGGTGAAAGTATACCTATAAGGTTAGCTTATACGCCCACTACTGATCCTAGACGCTATAATCTCCCAACGTCTGAAGATATTGCTGTTATTATTACTGCGGATGAGACTGAACCGACTTCAAAGCGAGACATAATACTGCATCTGAAGAATAACAATCTCGAAAGAATAAGCGAGTGCCACCCACTGTATTTGCCGTCACACTATGTCTTACTATTTCCAACTGGAGATCTTGGTTGGTCTACAAATATGAAACATTGGGATGTCAAGATCGAACGGTATTTTACAGTTACAGGTAAAGAAAAAAAGAATAGATTGACTCAGCTTCATTATTTCTGCTATCGCTTATTTGAGAGAACGACTGAATATTCTGCTTTATTTCGAGCTGGCCTTTTGTTCCAACAATTTATTGTAGATGCCTGGGCGTCCTATGAACAAAATCGATTATATTGGATTAGAACACACCAAGCTGATCTGCGCTGCGATGTATATAGTGGATTGACAGATATTATTACCAATGGTCACAGTCCTAATGACATTGGCAAAAAATTCATTCTACCGTCCACTCATTTAGGCAGTCCAAGGCATATGTATGAAATCTACCAGGATTCTATCGCGATTACCAGATACTACAAACATCCAGATATATTCATGACGGTGACTGCTAATCCAAAATGGCCAGAAATTCAGAATGAGCTTAAGCCAGGTCAACCTGCATTAGATCGTCCTGATTTAGTTGCACGTGTGTTCGAGCTTAAAAGAAAAGCAATTATGCATGAAATAGAAAATAAAAGATTATTTGGAAGAGTTGTTGCAAAGGTGTATACAATAGAATTTCAAAAACGCGGCCTTCCACATATGCATGCATTGCTTTTTCTTCACCCTGAAGACAAAATCAGGACGACAGAACAAGTGGACAGAATTGTTTGTGCTGAGTTCCCTGATCCTATAAAACATCCAGCTTTGTTCGAAACTATCAAGAAATGCATGGTTCATGGTCCTTGTGGTACTCGCAACATGGAATCAGTGTGTATGGAGAACAAGGTTTGCAAATCTAGATATCCAAGAGAAAATGTAAATGATACCAGAATAGATGTGGATGGCTACCAAATTTATAGGCGAAGAAAAACTGGTAAAAGTTATCATGTTAGAGGACACCTGGTTGATAACAAAGATGTAGTCCCATACAATCCTCATTTATCAGAAATGTTTGATTGCCACATTAATGTGGAAATTTGTGCATCAGTAAGGGCAGTCAAATATATTCACAAGTACATTTACAAAGGCCATGATAGAACCACAATGGTGGTTGGGGCGGAAGATGAAGAAATTCAACAGTATCTTGATGCTCGATATGTAGGTCCTACTGAAGCAGCGTGGAGATTATATGGATTCCGAATACATGAAGAACTACCATGTGTCACTAGACTTGCGCTTCATCTGAAAGGTATGCATGTGTGTGTTTTCAATCCTAACGACACGCCAGAACAAGTAAAAGAAAAGGCTGAAAATCAGAAATCATCTTTGACTGCATATTTCGATTGGTATAGAAAAAATCCTACTACTAAAGCTTATACTTACCAACAATTTCCTGAACATTTTAGATGGTGCAAGGATAACAAGAAATGGACACCAAGAGTTACTTCAGCCTTTTCTATTGGTCGGATGTATTTTGCCAATCCAAATTCTGGTGAAAGATTTTACCTTAGGTTACTATTAACCGTTGCGAAAGGACCATCGTCATTTGAATCCTTATATAGTGTGGATGGCATCGAACATAAGACATACAGAGAAGCATGCATTGCTCGTGGTCTTCTAGAAGATGACAATGAATGGGACAAATGCCTAGAAGAAGCTGTAATAATGAAAACTGGTCATCAGGTACTCGCAATTTATGTTTAAATTCTTTTTATATGTCTAAATATTAAAACTGTTTTATCTAAGTATGAAAACTGTTTACTGTTGCATCTATAGCTATAAACACTGTTGCATCTATAGCTACAGTGTAGCATCTGGACATGTTTTCCAAGTGCACCGAGCTACTTTAAGATCTCGATACCCAGACAGACAACTCAATCCCATTGTTGTTGCTGTTAAAGTTACGCATCCTGGTATTAAGGAATCAATTAAGAGGGATTTTATTATTATCGAGTCCTGTGCCAACACACACCATAACAGTCCCTAATAATTTACCCTTCCACCTGCTGCACTGTAGCCTTCAGTTTCATTGAATAATATACTTACTGATGTATTCCCTTGCTGTTTTACTTTGCAGAAAATAATTATTAAATTCCATATATTTTGTTTATTGAAAATCCGCCACTAATTCATAGTTTTTATATGATAAACAGGTACGGAGATTATTCTGTTTGATCCTAACTGAATGTAATCCTTCTCGACCGGAAATTCTATGGGAGAAAAATGCTTTAAAAATATGTGACGACTTGCCGTACCAACTGAAAACAAAATTTGGCATTCAAGATCCCAGTGATAGTGATGTTTGTGACTATGGGTTGTTCTTAATGAACGACTACTTGCTGGAGAGTGGTAAGACATTATCAGATTTCCCAAACATGCCTTTACCGTGTAAAACATGGAATGAAGTAGTTACCAACCGTCTCATTACAGAGCATCAGAATTTTGTGTATCAGGGATTATATGAAAAGGCTCAAGAAAAAGTTGCATGATTTAATACTGAACAACTAAATGCCTATACAGAGATTACAAATTCTGTTCGTAATGATAGTGGACAAGTATTTTTCCTAAGTGGTCCGGCTGGAACAGGAAAAACGTTCGTCTATAATACTGTAGCAGATACATTGAGAAGTGAAGGTCATATTGTGATAATGGTTTCTTCATCAGGAATTGCATCTTTATTATTGACAGGAGGAAGAACAACTCATTCTACATTCAAAATTCCATTTGAAGTTCTAGACGACTCTGTTTGTTCAGTCACAAAGGAAACAATCCATGCTGAATTATTCAAGAGAGCGAAACTGATTATGTGGGATGAAGTACCAATGCAACATAGGTTCTGCGTGGAAGCTGTTGATCGTACACTAAGGGATATTCGTGAAATTAAAGAACCGTTTGGAGGAGTTACAGTTGTTCTGGGCGGTGACTTCAAACAGACTCTCCCTGTCATTACTAAAGGAACTAGACAAGAAATTGTTCGTGCATGTCTAACAAAATCACATTTGTGGAGTGGTGTTAGACTCTTAACTTTGGTTAAAAATATGCGACTGAACAATAATGATACTGAAAATGTCAAGTTCGCAGATTATTTGATTGAGGTAATTTTTAAATTTCAACAATATTTGTTATTTTCATATCTAGGTAATTTTTAAATTTCAACAATAGTTCTTATGTTTATATCTACGTTTAAACCTTTGCTTATTATACCCTTAATATTATAATTTACAGATAGGAACAAATCCTAAAGAAGATGTGGAATTACCTTCAGAGATCAAAAGCTGTAAGAGTACGATGGATCTTTATGTTTAAAGTTTACCCCAATCTGAATGTGGAAGAGGTAGCTACCGAGACCTACTTGCAAGAACGATCTATTCTCTCTGCTCGCAATGATGATGTAGCTACTCTTAATGAATTAGCAATAAATCATTTTCCCGGTGAATTACATGAGTACCTAGCTGCTGATAAAGCCATTGAAGATGATCAACCAATCGAGAATAGGGGAAACGGTATATCAAACGAGAATATGCAAGCACTGGATCCACCGAGTCTTCCACCATTCAAACTCCAACTTAAAGTTGGTTGTCCAATAATGTTGCTACGGAACCTTCAACCGAGAGATGGTTTATGTAATGGAACGCGTCTAATGGTTGTCCAGTTTGCTACAAGAGTTATAGAAGCAAAGATACTTAATGGTAGCCATGCTGGAAATTATGTATTCATACCACGTATAACTCTTCAACCATCTGTTTTAGAAACGCCTTTCCAAATGACACGACGACAATTCCCAGTTCGATTGGCATTTGCAATGACTATTAATAAGTCACAAGGACAATCAATTAAGTATGTGGGTATAGACTTGCGAAACCATGTCTTCAGTCATGGCCAATTATATGTGGCATTATCAAGGTGTACTTCTTCCAATCGAATATCTGTTCTCATAGGGAATGAAGATGATGATAAAACAACCAATGTTGTTTATCCTGGAGTTTTTCTCTAATTGATTACAGGTATGACCAGATTACTCATTCGTAAAGTACTATTTTCCTCAATTTTATTACGTATTCTATCTCGAATTTTTATTTAAATCTTTCTCCAGTTTCTGGTTTGATAACTTTAGAATTTAGATTTTTACAATGGCATTAAATGCTTGGTAATGGTGAGACCATTTTGCAAACGTTTCGAAAGATTTGGGACCAAATTGACCAATTTAAACTTTGGGGACTCAACTGAAAATTTGGACAAAGTTAGGGGACCAAAATAGCTAATTTATCGTTTTCCGTTGGATTCTCATTGTATCATCATGATTGTCCACTCTGGTATGATTAATTGTTGTGACACACTATTGGACTCCCAGACAAATATTGAATTTTAAATTCAAAAACTATACTTTGGAGGTGCCCCAACATTAAACAATCTGTAACGTGTTATGTGCTTGGGTTTGAATTTTATTTAGCACATACCCAAACCTCAGTTTAAACTCCTTCAATTATGTTGTTGACTGAATTATTTGCATTTTGCCTTTTATTTTTTCAGTTGCAAATTATTCTAACTTTCCAGATTGTGGCAAAGATCATCAAACAGTAGACTACAGAAGAGACTCAACATAAAAAATGATTTCCGTCCAGAGCAAGAAAAGGTTAGGAAGGACAACCGATGGGCCTTTGAATGAAGGACCAAGATAGAGTGTAATTTGAGTGGACGGGATCATCATTTTATTTCCATTGAAAATAGTTACTTTTGTCTAGAGTTTTGGGCTATTTGATATATACTGGTTAGGGAAGAACTTTTAATACTCTGCCATTTGGTAAATATCTAATACTAATTTTATTTAGTTTATATTAATTGATATTGATGTGATATGATTCTGATATCAACTACCTAATGATAACTGCCCCTATTTTGTTCATACTTTTGTAATGTCTGTTGGTGTTAGTGCAGTTAATAACTCCACAAGGGATGTTTATTATATGTTTGTTCCATATGTCCCTGAGGAAGTATTTGTTTTGGTTTTGAATATATATGTTTAGTTTTAGTCATTCTGAATTTGGATGTTGGTCTTCAGTTTTGTTCTCTGGCTTCGTTCTGGGATGCATATTATTGTATTCATCAATCAACCTCTTATTATAGAACCTTCTACTATATGATCATTGAGATGTAATTTTGAAAAACCTGAAAATATACAAATGATGTTTTTTTTTTAATCAAAAACAAAGTTAGAGGACAAACGAGCTACAAACTACGCTGTAAGCCTCTATTATTATTATTATTATTATTAGTAAGCGAGGTTAACTTAACAGGGGCTCTCCTCCTAAATTGTTGGAAATACTAATTATGGCTGCTCAAAAGCTACAGAGACGACCTTCAATGCTTAGAGCAAATCAAAAAACATACATACGACAAAAATGCAATGTTATGTAAACTGTCAATACAAACTACGAACACGTTGTTCCGAGGTTGCGACTTGATATAGAATATTTTAAGTATAATGATATATCCAAGATTTAATTAATTTTTAATGCTTTCTTTCTTATTCTTCTAAAACATCCTTAACAGTAGTAAAATTCACAGTACAATTATTACCAAGAGTGCAGACTACGGGATTGCAACTTCAAGTTCAACCAACTCTAAATCATATATCAACTAATCAAAAAAAAAAATAATAGTTAAATTTTAATCGAACAAACAAAATATTTTAATCTAAATTAAAATTTACTATGCAGTATAAAATTAATTGACAATCGTGGCAGCGCCACGGGTTTTACTAAAGAGACAATTTTGAGATATTTTGGACCGTTTGATTTTAAATCTGATATAGATGGACGTCAGAGATTAGATTTTTGACTTAAGTGGATGGTCCAGGTAGTTTTAATGGGCTTGGACTAAATTCGGATCGAAAAAGGGCCAGTTCCGACGTTGCACTATAACCATCAAAGCCCTAATCCAAATTTCATTCTATCTTCCTGTTATTCTTCTCTCACCAAACCTTATTCTCTCTTCCGCTATCTTTGTCTGTTTTTTTCTCGGTTAATACTACTCTGGTAAGTATATCTTCATTCACACATGTTCAATCAATTTAATGGTTTTAGAAATTTCAATATTATTTTAATATTTAGTATTTACCGAATTCAATCAATCTCCTATCTACTCTTTCATGATGTTAAAGCTTAATCTGATAAATTTCGTAAGAAATTGTATATTATTATCGATCAATTTGCTTTTCTTTCTTTATATCTCTCAATTAAATCTGGCCAATGGTAAAGTTTTAATTTTTTTTTCATGGGTTGGCTTATAGTTATCGTTAGACCTCCAATCGTTTTCATCATCTACTTCATCATGCATTATCTTCATATGGTTTAGTTGCTGCTACTTCCAAAATCACTTAAGGGGGATTTTGTTACAGCTTTGTTAAAGGTATTGATAAAACAATAAACCCTAATTAAAAATTATTTTGAAAACAATACGAAACCTATTAGATGAAATACCATAAACTCACATCAGTGATAAAACAATACGAAACCTCCTTCTCTCCTTCTCTTCTCAGCGAAGCTTCCTCCTCAAGCTGCTGCTGCTACCTGCTGGCCATTCTTCTCCTCCTCATCAAGTTTAAGGTAACTCAATTACTCTAAAAATAAAGACTAATTCTTCTTAACATGTGTCTTCTTCTTTTAATTCTTCTCTCTTTCTCTCTGCCCCTTTCTCTCATAATATAATCGTTCAAAAGGTATGTCAAATTTAGTCCCTCTAAAGGTTATTTTCCTGAAATTGTTATCAATTTTAGTCATTTTATTATGGTTATCCAAGTTTTTATTTAATTTTGATTGCTGCTGTTATTCCGAAAATGAGTAAACTGTAGACAATTTTATCAATTTTAGTTATAATACGAGTAAACTGTTACTTTTCTTCATCTGTTGGCTGTGGCACTGGGTTTTTTTTTTTTTTTTTTTGTGTGTGTGTGTTGCTTAATAGATAAGGCTCTGTTTGGCAGTTTGTATGTTAGTTATGCTTATGTTCCATGATGGTCGTGACTCCGCTCACGTTTTACGAGCCTTATCTATGCTTTTAGTGATTACTATTTGCAAAATAGTTTTTTTTTTTTTTTTTTTTTTGCCATATGATTTTTCATCAAATTAGTATTTAGATTGAGTTAAAACCTACGCCTTTCAGTCATTTTTGCTTTAGAAAATTAATAAAATAAACCTGTGGCATCACACAAAGAAATCAAACCCGTCCGCTTCCCTCTCCCTTCCCCCTTAATTAATTTGTTCGTTTGCATTTGAGTAACTAGGTTTTTTGAGACCATTTACATTAATCCAAGTCATTAATAGGAAATAGAAAATGTTAAAAGACAAATGAAAAATTATAGTAAATTCATTTTGTGGATATATAACTTCCGAGAACCATGTTAGAAAAGTAGTTCATATAATTGTTTACACTTTTCGATGCTTTTGTGATAGAGGTATGTCCATTTAACACCCTTAGATGTAAGAGGTAATTAGAAAACTTAGGAATAGATTGCACTCTGGTAAATAGGGACAGATAGCCCATTGAAATAGGTATAATGGTGTTTAGACCATCAACTTGGTTTCCTTGCAAATCTAACACCAATAAATCTTGAGTTGCCTGTCCTGTTCACAGCCACCATAAGATACCACACCAACCATACCATTCTAAACAGTTAAGGCTATTCTCCAGTGCCTAGGTTGAAAAGGAATAGTAACATACAGATTGTTGGTAATTCTATTCTCAATCCCATCTCCCTTTAATGGCAACCTCTGTATTGAAATTCCGGCCATCTCATCAAGCCCTGTCTGGTTAATCCCTACCATGTTTGGCTAGAATAAAATTTCAGGACATCAGAACCTCTCAACCACAATATTGATATGGAAATCTTCCTTTGTAGGAGGACGGATGTGGGTAACAATTTGGTAAGAACTTGAATCCACCTTAGGAATGAAATTTGGATCAATGTTCTACCATGCAACATTCTGGCAGAAACAAAATGATGCATAAACAGTGAGACAGGAGGACCTAATAGAATCAAATACAAATGGACACTAAATTAAATAAAATGCCAAAACATAACAGATAAAAATAAAAATAATGACCTGGAGTCGTGATGTAATAGGTGAACAAGTAGGTCTTCCTTCAATATTATTTGGTCACATTCCCTATTTCGCTGTAATAATATAGTCTAGATTGTGTACACTAAATTAAAATGGACACTAAATTAAATAGAATGCCAAAACATAAAAGATAAAAATACAAATAATGACCTGGAGTCGTGATGTAATAGGTGAACAAGTAGGTCTTCCTTCAATATCATCTGGTCACATTCCCTATCTTGCTGTTGTGTGTTTATTTTTATATGGAGTATTAATTTTCTAATTTTTATAATCGACCACATTAGTTTTTTTTTTAATTTTCTTTTCCTTTTTATTTTGTGACCTGATTTATTAATCTTTTCAACTTAAAACGCGATCAAGTTAAAGGATGGAAGCGTTTTGAGTGATTAGCAAGAGGATACACCCTTTATAACTTTGTTAAATCACTCAAAACGCATACATTATTTTCAACTTTGTATTATAATGTTTTTTCCTAAACGCATACAAATTTGTTAACACTAGCGTGGCGAAGCCACGGGTATAACTTCATAGTAAAACCCGTGGTGTTGCCACGACTATCATTATTAATAATTTGAAGAGAGTAATTTAAATTTAGATGAATATATTATGTTTGTTTGATTAGCTGATATTTGAATTAGAGATAAGTTTTTCTTTCTCTGATTTGCACGTTCCAATATAGATCTCTTTTTCAATTGATCCCACACTAACCGGCACAAAAACTTGCACTTCTTTCTTCTGACCAATACGATGAGCACGGTCCTCTGCCTGTTGATCCATATGGGCCGGGTTTTAGTCATTGTTAAAGATTATTACAGTATTTGCGGTTTGCAAGTTTAGACCAAGGCCCCAGCTCGTGTGCTCAAAAATAACATGAGTACAGGTGAGTCTGATGCATTGAGCTGCTTTAGTAATGTTTCTCTTTGTTCTGTTAAGAGTATTTATGGTTGGCATTTGTTATACCATGCATAATAGATTTCATTCAAATTTTGTTGATGGACGTTCATTTTGAGGCTGCAACTTAATACTTCTCTGTCTAGGCAGTCGAAAACATACGGGCTCCAGTTTATATTCCTCCAGTTTATAATAGATGTGCTACCATTGCAGGCAAAGAAATGTATATTCTATTCTTCTTATAGTTTAAAAAAAAAAAACTGCCTATGATCATTCCTAAGTATTTAAAGGGACTATTTGTTTCATAATATATGTAGATACTCAATCCTCATGTTCAATACAACAGGGAAGGCAACCAGGGATATCATTTTTGAGAAAATTTGATTATTACTTAAGCTGGCATGATAGAGGCAAACCCCGAGGACATCCCTCACCTTTTCATCACTTGTCCAGTTTTTGTACACTTGAGACCCTTACTGGGTAGCATGGTTGTGGTCAGGAACTTCTGTAGAATTGGTTTGAACCCAATGGTCGAGGGCTGGCAACATGGTTGTGGTCTCTACTTTACCTTGAAGTTGTGGGCACGTAGACAAATAGTGACTGACACAAGTCTGTTATCATATAGAAGGATTTACATTCTGCACGCACTATCATTAATTTACTCTTAAATAATGTACCTCACATTAAACTAATTTTACAAATGTTACGGTAAGTATCCGCAGTTTTGTCAAAAATTATAAATAAAGTTTGTACGTACACTTTTAGCAACAACCAACAATATGCAATCTCAATTCAAACTCACAACCTACAGTATTGTGTTTTAGCAACAGCCAATAATATGCAATCTCAATTCAAACTCACAATCTGCAGTATTGTGTCTCTACGAAAATTTCAAAGCAACTCACTAATATGTGGGTAATAATTTCTGAGTCACATATAGTCATATAGATTCACATTAGCGCTACGATGTAATAATGCCCCTAATGGTCTGATCCTAGCAACTAATCACAGGCATGCTTCTTAATAATAGTATAGGAATTACTTGGGAAATAAAACTTCTTATACTCCGTAATAGCTACAAGGACGGGCAAATCAGGCAATATCACAAGCAAAGCCATTCTAGCATACATAGCAGAACTATAAACATAATAATATTATTGATAAACAATAAGGATCATGAATCATATAATTAATCACTACACATACTTTTGTCCATAGCTATTGATGATTTGAGAAGTTGCACAAGATCTAGGTTTCTCTCTCCTTGCCTCTAAAACCTTAATATGTGTTGTAATAGTAAGTGTATAAGGATGGAGATCATACACCTATTTATAGAGGTGGAGAGAGGACCTAAATCTACAAAACCTAAACCCATTAGATCTAGACCATCCATCATAGTTAAGATCTACGGTAGATATGACTTCCACATAACCTATTACTAATTAGCTTATTTCTATATTAAACCAATGTTAAATATACAAGGACCACATTATGGGTTGGGCTTTTATAAGTGGAAATTCCAACAGTCTCCCACTTGGTCCATAATAAACTCTCATATACGGTTTAATGTAGAATACATAAGGCGCGCAATAAGAGCTAAATTAGTTTTCGAAATGGTTATCATAATACCATCATCAATCAAACCATTAACATGAGTCATGGCGGTTTCCACATCGCATATATGACATGGTTCCTTCCATGTACTACGATATTAACAATTTAATTAACTAGGTCTATAAGCAGAAGTATCAATAATGGTCCAATAATGTTTTTATTAGACTATTTCTGTCAACAATCATCCATTCACATACATGTACATAAACAATGGAGAACAGAAAAGTGTTCAGAACTTAATTAATAATAATGAGCTCAAAATAATGTCAAAAATAAGCACTAAACAATCCACAAATTATCAAGTTACGGGTTACACTCAATACCCATCTTGTCAACATGTTGCAAAAATATGTTTGGTTTCAAACCTTTAGTTAGTGGATCTGCTATGTTAACATTTGTACTAATGTGTTCAATTGACACTCGCTTGTTCCGAACTTCTTCTTTAACTGACAAGTATTTCATATCCATGTGCTTATTAGCTTTAGAATACCTATCATGCTTAGAGAAGAATACAGCTGAGGCATTATCACAATGAATTTTCAGTGGCCTAGATATAGAGTCAATAACTCTAAGTCCTGAAATAAAATTTCTCAACCATAATGCTTGATTTTTTAGCTTCAAAGCAAGCTACAAATTCGGCTTCCATAGAGGACCCAACAATGATGCTCTCTTTACCACTCTTCCAAGAAATGGCTCCCGTAGAGAGTATAAACACATAGCCAAAAGTGCTTTTCCTACTGTCCACACATCCATTGTAATCCGAATATGTGTAACCAATCACCTCGAGATGATCAGTTCTTCTAAATGTGAGCATGTGATCTTTGGTCCCTTGTAGATACCTTAGCACTTTCTTAGCAGCTGCCCAATGAGCAGGTCCTGGATTGCTTTGATATCTACCTAATACTCCGAGAGGAAAATTAATGTCTGGTCTGGGGCAAACTTGTGCATACATCATACTCCCTACCATAGAAGCATAAGGTCTTTCTTTCATTTGTTCTCGTTCCAATTCATTTTTAGGACATTGACTTAATTCGAAATGATCCCCCTTCTGAATTGGAACAACATCTGAATTGCACATTAACATATTAAATCTATCCAAAACTTTATTGATGTAAGCTTTCTGAGACAATCCCAACAATCCACGCGATCTATCCCGAAATATTTCTATTCCTATCACGTAGGATGTCTCCCCCATATCCTTCATCTCAAAGTGTTTGGAAAGAAATTCTTTTGTGTCATGTAATAAACCAAAGTCACTGCTGGCAAATATCATCAACATACAGAACCAGGAAAATAAACTTACTCCCACTGACCTTCAGGTATATACACTGATCAACAGTGTTTTCAGTAAACCCAAAGGAAGTAATGATACCATTAAACTTTAGGTACCATTGTCGGGAAGATTGTTTAAGTCCGTATATTGACTTCTTTAACAAACAGACCATTTGTTCTTGTCCTTCTTTGTGAAGCCCTTTGGCTGAGCCATATAGACTTCTTCATCCAAACTTCCATTCAGAAATGCCGTTTTCACATCCATTTGATGCAGCTCCAAGTCAAAATGAGCTACCAATGCCATAATAATTCTAAGGGAATCCTTCCTGGACACAGGTGAGAAAGTTTCATTGTAGTCAACACCCTCTTCTTGAGTAAAGCCTTGGGCTACAAGTCTAGCTTTATGTCGTTTGATATTGCCTTTCGAGTCGCGTTTGGTTTTGTAAAGCCATTTGCTCCCGACTACCTTGTGTCCTTCAGGCAATTCTACTACATCCCAGACTTCATTAAAGTCCATACACTTTATCTCTTCATTCATGGCATTGATCCATTTATCAGAATTACTACAAGTAATAGCTTGTGAATACGTAACTGGATCCTTAATTTCAGAATCTATCAAATACACCAAATAATCATCCGAAATAGCTGGTTTTCGTGATCTTTAAGATCTTCTTAATGTTACTTCTTGAGGTGTATTTGTGATCGGTTCAATAGCGACAATCTCATTATTTGATTGGTGATCAACTACTTGTTGTTCATTGTTGTTTAATGGTACTACAACATGAGGAACAATAGGAGTAACATTAATATCTTTATGAAGTCGGGGTAACGTAATTGGTACCCTAATTTCTTTAATGGTTACTTCTTTGATTTGATCACTCCCACTTATCTCTGATACCACATTATAAGCATAATTAATATTATCAATAAACAATAAGGATCATGAATCACGTAATTAATCACTAACATATACACATACCTTGTCTATAGCCATTGATGATCCGAGAAGCTGCACAAGATCTAGGTTTCACTTTCCTTGCCTCTTAAACCCTAATATGTGTTGTAATAGTAAGTATATGAAGATGGAGATCATACACCAATTTATAGAGGTGGAGAGAGGACCTAAATCTACAAACCTAAGCCCATTAGATCTAGACCGTCCATCATAGTTAAGATCTACGGTAGATATGACTTCCACATAACCTATTACTAATTAGCTTATTTCTAAAATCTAATCCAATCATAATCATCTAATCCAATCACAACCATCCAACACAACTTAAGTTTGGACCCAATCTAATCCAAGGACTAATAAACCAATTTATCTCTAATACAATTACAGCTGCAGATCTAATCTACAACTTCGAACTCGAGAGAATCTGGACCACTACTTATAACCCAAACTTATCTATTTTATCTATCCTTTGTAGATTATAAAATAGATTCGAGTACATAAGTTTGCCTATAGACAAACAAAGAGACAACTAAGACAGTAGGATGTTGATATTTGATCTGACGGTTGGGATATGATTAAAAGTTGAAAACAACACGGTGTATATTTTTGAAACCCTTCTTCCTCTTTCGTAAACCTTAGTTCTCTTCCACTCACTCGAAATTCTGTCGACTAATCAAGTTTACACAAATTCTCACTCGAAATTCCGTCGACAACATTATTTAGGATTTCTCTTCAAGTGTAGATTACACAAATTCTGTGCTTCACTCTCTCTAATCAGGTACTTACATCACTCTCTTCTGCGTTTTGAAAATTTTGAAATTTTTGGGCACAAATTTTTGAAATTGCAATCATCTCTGCAAAAATCTAATTAAACCAATTTCGAAAATTCAGAATTGCAATCACCAGGTTTAGCTGTTTGAAATTGCAATCAAACACTTTTTTTCTTAACCCGCGTCTTCTTCTTTTAATTCTTCTCTCTCTCTCTCTCTCTCTCTGCCCCTTTCTCTCATAATTTTGATAACTAACAAATAAAGAATCTTCTCTCTTCCAAACCCTCAAATAGCTGATTCAAAAGCTCTTAATTGAAGGTATGCTTATCCAAGTTTTTAAATTTAATTTTGATTACTGCTGCTATTCCCAAATTTAATTTTGGCTAAAAGAGAATTAGTGAATGATCAGATGAACAAACTGGAATCTCTTAAAAGCTGAAATCTCAAGTAATGTACTTGAGAAATTTATTCAAATTTTAATTTAATTGACTGCACAGTTTCTCTTTGCTAATAATAATCATCTTTGATAAAAAATTGTAATATTTTATACTCAATACTCAATAATAAGAAGTTAAATAGAAGATTGCAATGGATGTTTCAGTCTCTACCTGTATAGGAATAACTTGATGTTCAGGAGCCTTTGGATATGTTAACTTTATCCAAATGTGTCTTATTGGAGATCTTACGGTAATTGTATTTTCCAATTACCCTCCATTTTCTCAATGGATAACTAGAACTACCATAAGATATACAGTATTTCTTATTTTTGTTCTTTAAAAGATGTGATAAAAACATTTAAATCATACAAATACTGTAATAGATAACAATTTCACTTCTTATATCTGGTTTTTACTTTTTCGGAACTTTATATGTATGAACAACAATGTCCATATCTAATACACTTACTCGGGTTTGTAGAGGAGATCCAATAATGAAAATAAGTTCTTAGGCACAACCCTACAATGGTCGTTTAGCTACTCAATGCATGTGCTCAGTCTGCCTTTTCATCACCAACAGTCCAATATAAATTTAGAAAAGCTGAGTTAGATGGAAATTTGAATTACATATTGTGAGAGAAAAGAAACAGCAAACCGGCCAAAAACCTTTGAATACATTGCTGCTTTGTTCTGAAGCAAGGAGTGAAGTGAGCTAATCTCTTCTTCTTTGGATCAAGTTCAATTTTGTGGTCTCCAGTACAGGTAAACACTCTAAATTTCCATCTACTTTTTGATTTTTTGGTTTTACGTAACCTCTTTCTTTCTTGATAAGTGTACTTGATTGAATTGATTTTTTTTTTTTTTTTTTTTTTGTTGCTGGGGTTACCTGCAAATAATATTACTTGGATATGCTGAATTATTGATCCCTTCCTATTTATGCAGTGAGCAACTCGTGCTATATATCACTGCTTCAAAGGACTCCTCTTTGGATGGTTCTAAGTGGATCACAAAAGCAGATTCTGAGGTATGTAGTGCCTGCTACAGATGTATGTGGTTTGTGTTTACTGTTCATATAACTACTTTGGGTTCAGTCCCACTCGACCGCAAAACTTTGCTATATGGCTTGTTATTACTCATTGTCCAACTTTGTGTGGTACCACCTTTGACCTTTCTAAGAAAAGGGTAACAGTTGGGTAAATTTTGTAGGGTTGCCAAATGAACCCATGGAAAGTATATATGAAACCTTCCCTTCACTTTACCAATGTGTATATATATATATAGTTACTGATAATGTGAGTCTCTTAAATTTGTGGCATTTTTCTAATAATCATTTTCTTAAGACAAAGGAACTAAAGAAGTTGTTGTTCATATTCATTAATCCCAATTGCCAAAGAACACTCATGCAAGTCAGGCAGATCATCTAATTCAATGTTTTCAATTGATTGGAACCTATTTACCATGTATACTCAATACTCAATACTCAATGATTTTACATTTGCCACAATACTCAAACATGTAGTACAAACATAATAAGAGATAACTGAGACCGTAGGATGTTGATATTTGATCTGACGGTTGGGATAAAATAATAAACCCTAATTAAACATAAACATTATTTTGAAAACAATACGAAACCTATATGTGGCTGGAAAACAATGGATGGAATACCATAAACTCTATCTAAATTCACATCAGCGATAAAACAATACTCTAAAAACTCTCTTCTCAGCGAAGCCTCCTCATCAAGTTGCTGCTGGGAATTCTTCTCCTCCTCGTCAAGTTTAAGGTAACTCAATTACTCTAAAAATAAACACTAATTCTTCTTTTAATTCTCCTCTCTCTCTCTGCCCCTTTCTCTCATAATTTTGATTGTTGTTGCTATTCCGAAATTTATTCAATTTTGATTTAATTGACTTCACAGTTTTATGGTTATCTAAGTTTTAAAATTTAATTTTGATGGTTGTTGCTGTCAAATTTAATTTTGATTGCTGTTGATATTCCGAAATTTATTCAGTTACAACCCGCTTTATTTTCTCTTCCCTTCTTTCTCTTCTACTGTATCATCTTTTTAAACTTTGGACCAATCTTCTTAATTTCCAAACTTTTAAGCAGCCCTGCATCTCTACAATTCCGGTACATCAAATTTTAAGTACTTGAGGCAATGCTTCTTAATAAAAAATTTATTTTTATCATGTGTTTAGTTTTAAATTCTATACATTGTTCAACCAGATCAATCGGTGAGACTTTAGAGTCGAGGAAGTAAGGGTTACAGCTGATAAGGTATGAAGTTAGTTTTGAAATTTAAATTTTGATTTTTGATAATGTTAAGCTTTCAAATAATAAACAATTGCAATCTTAAAATTTTGATCACTATACAATATACACACAATTCCTAAGTAGCATAATTTTCACTCTTCATGCTTTATTGATAATGACCTAATCTCTTTATCGCATGGAGAGTGTAAATACCATCCAGTTCAGTTGTAAAAGAAACTTCCAATTCATAAAACCAGTAGTAAAACCCACCAAACTTGGCTCATGCGTGTTCACTAATGGCATTTCTTTCAAAACATCTGATGCAACCTCAGACATTAGGCTTGTAGGGTCGGTGTAATCATTTTTAAACTTCAAGATCCGTTTTAAAACACTCAGGTTGGTGTCATGCCTCTCCAAAGGTTTATCAGAATAGTCAGACCAAACAGTTTGGTGTCATATGTACGTTTGATGAAATTGAAGGGCTAACGTCATTTGAAGAACAGGGCCATGGCCATGGAACCTTGGATTGCCTTGTATGTATAATATCTGGCACCTTGTACAGAAAAGCAACCATCCTTTAATTTTGTATATGAAATAAATGTATTCAAGTGGATCATTTCCAGCCAAAGGAAGAAAAAAAAATTGTTTGACATCACATTCACCAAACAATTAATAAAGTTAATTAGCCAACTAATTAATAAGTAGGATGGATGACAACATCATAGCTCATTGTATAGCTTAACTACCCTTTGCTCATTAAATGACATTTCACTAAGAATGTTGATCATCATATAGCAAAGCCATTAGACAATATGTAACCAACAAATCATAGTTTCAACACACTGATTTGTGATGCAATAGTATAGTATTCCCTCATATGTTACTTTAATAAAGATCATTAAACTAATTTCTAAAAAATACTATATGATTGGGGTGTAGGAGTGCAGATCTGCACACAATTGTATTTTCTATGTGAATATGATTAAACTGCTTAAAATTTGGTTCCATGATCTTTCCACTTTGCAGTGAGAAGGTATGGATGAACTAATAGTGTTAGATTTCTTAATGTCTAAATTTAGCCATTAATTAATATATAGCTAGGAGAATTACCATTTTCCATCCATGTAATTAGCTGGCAAGCTACTGAGTTTGGCCAACCTGAAATTCAATCCATGTAATTATATTTGGAAATGGTTTGATATCATTTTGAAGCTACCTGTGGCATTGAATCAGAAACATTTCGTGTATTGAATCGGCCAGATTGTCAGGGTTATGAAGTTAGTTCACATGATATATCTGCACGCATTCCCTTGCATAGGTTACTTGCTATTTTTACAAGGTGTAAGCAGCCGTCAAACTATTTTTAATTAGGCTATGAACCTTAGCATTTTAGCTGAATTGATTGTCCGGTCTTATGACCTTTTGTTCTTTTAATATAAATGTCAAAGTTTATTTGGTCTCAATCAAACAAGTTACATTCCTGATCTTCGCGTAAATACAAACGAGTAGCCTTCAGCAACCTGTGTCTTGCCACTTGCCAGTCACCTGGTGCTCCCATCTTCCCCTGCAAAAAAAAAAAAAAAACAAAAAAACCCAAAAGAACTAACCTTGCCATTTGATATTGATCCCATCCATTCAGAACATACCAACCGCTACGTGTAGTTCAAATGCATGTGTTACAGTTCTTAGCTGTCAAGATGAAAATATCACCAGACAATATAGGAAAAGAGAATTGCACACATCTGGAAGACTAATGAATCTTCTTCTGGCAATATAGATGAATGAATCAGGCATTTCGTGTTACTTATAAATTAAAGATCAATATTATTGTTATTTATACAAGTAATCTATATTTGTCATTTGATATAGGTACTTACCAGACTACTCTTTCATACAGGTACCCTCATCTGTTTTCTTCATCAACTTCTGCCACATAACCAATAACATCTAATTTGCTAGCGTTTCAGGTATTTTACTGTTGTCTTTTAAATTTTAGCATAAATGAGATGTTGTTCATTTTTGTTTTTTGGTAGGCAATGAGATGTTGTTCATTACTATGTAAAAAGGTAAACCTAAACATTTTAATGTAGGATGATACATTACTATTTCAATCAATTACTTGATCCCACTACAGTAGCATTTTAAAGCAAGTTGTACATAAACAATAGCATTTATTTTTTATTTTATTATTATTATTATTATTTTTTTTTCAAGTTGAATTTTATACATCAACATATACAGTAGCAGATACAAGCCTGGTCAACCTGTACATATAGTACATCGTCAGGTGAACAAGTATGTCTTCCTTCAATATCATCTGGTCACATTCCCTATTTCGCTGTAATAATATAGTCCAGATTGTGTACAGTTATGCTTTTGGTATTGATACCCGTTTCGTTTAATTATTATTATTGTGAGTATGAGTTATTCTATGTGTTCTTGTCAATGTCTGTTCACCTATTTGAGCTTTTGTGTTTGATTAATAGACTATGATTGAGTGGTTTGACTTATAGACAACTTACTTTTTTATCTTAGCCCATTAATCATGTTACGGTACTTTGAATCTATCATTATAAAACATACCCTAAATAGGACAATATATCTCTAGCCTATTTACCAAAAAAAAAAAGAAGAAAATATATGTCTCTAGCCTTATATCTTTGTTATATTTACGTTAATTGTCCTATGAAGTTAATTGTCCTGTTAAATGTGAAAATACCTATATTTGTTCATCCCAGCAGTACTTTGGATATTCTAAATCTAAAAACAACTTCTATTCGTGGCTGGAAATATATATTTTGTAGGCTATCATTCTCAGGGCTCAAGATACAAGCTGATGTTTGAGAACTCTTAGTACAAAGTAGGTACGACTACTACTTCTACTCTATTTTGCTATTTTTCAATTGTTGACTTTTCCATCTGAGCAGTATCTGATCAAGAACAACCTATTTAGTTTTGTTCCTGTTGTTTAAATTGATTCCATCATCTCAATTTGGTTCATTTAATCTGCTATGTTACGTGTACTCCAACTGATTCAACAACAAGATAAAGTACATGTCTTAGCTTGGTCATTCATATTAATATATACCATGAGTAATCATGGCATACTAATTAATCTCAAGATGTTGAAAATTACATATTATCTTTATATAGTTATAGTAAAAGATTTCGAGGTTTTAACTCCTAAGCTAAACATGGCCATGCCAAGTGCTCTATCTGGCAGTATTCAGTACCCAATTTAATGCTAATAGGCGTTATCGATTTGTTTAAGTAATCGTTGTGAAGATTGAGATATTATTGGCCGACGTCGCCTATTTTCACGCATCCTTTCTATTTAGAACTTTTCCACCTTTATCTGTTGAAAGAACATGCATCATTAAATAGAAAGACCTGTACTTTAAAACCATATACTAACATAAAGGTCAGCAAGGCCATCAATTCTCAATACACTTTTCTATTCCCACTCTAAGTAGGAATAAGACTCTGATACATTTGGTACAACAACCAGGGGCATGGCCGGCTGGACTTCTGGACATAACTACAACTCCAAACGTTATCCATTAGAGTCAGCAGTGCAAACAACATTTTATTGATTATGGTAAGCTTCAGCTAGCCTCTTAAACCTTTTAAACCCCTCTAAATTGTGGTAGATGAAGGTTAACATAACCAATTTCTACTGCACTATTTCGCGTAAATACAAACGAATAACCTTCAACAACCTGTGTCTTGCCACTTGCCAGTCACCTAGAGCTCCCATCTTCCCCTGAAATAAAAAAACAGAAGATGGCGCTGGGCGCCGCCCCTGACAGCATAGCATATAATAAGATGTAAAGATTCATTGTAGTGTTTCATGAATAAAGTTGTTGTAAGCTAAAAAGAAACCGAAGAAGATTAAAGTACAACATGTTTTTTCCATTTTATTTTTCTTAATGCCAAGCGAGACTGTGGGGACCCACCATTTCTTGAATTACACGAGAAAACTTTTTATCAGCTGAATAAAATCATATTGTAGTTATTCAAACAAGGTACGACAGCTGAATAAAATCCCTTTGAATAAGCATTCATAACATAAATCCAATATCAAAACATGAAATTACAATTGATTTAAGATATTCTTCCTCTCGAAAATCCTTGTTGTTGCGAATGTGGACCAACAACAAAGAGAAACACATCCTTTGACTAATGCATCAATGAAAAAATTAGGTTGATGAAGGCCTAAAACCTCAGCAGCACTCAGATTTGTAATAACAGGGGGCATGGATGTGGTGGTCAGTTCCGTTAACACCTTCAATTTCACAGTGGTTGGCTGTAAGTGCAGAATTGGGGAATGGGGAAGCGTTAAGACTACTGCGATTGTGTGTATGTGGGTGTTGCTTGCTTGGTTAAAGGATCACTAAGAAGACCAATACACATATATTATATACAGTATATGCAATGCTTCTTCATCAAACATCCAAACAATAATCCCTTTAAATATAAATCATAAAAGATTACATATGAAATACTAATGATGTTTCCTTGAAATCGGAATACGTAGCAATAAAAAAAAAAATTAAATTAGTTTTGCAGCAGACGAGCAGTGGCAGCTGTGCGTGCGGGTGTGTGAGAGAGAGGTGTTGGCAACTTGGCAAGGAATTAGTGAACGAAGGAAGGTTTTTATTTAAGTCAGTTAGTTTGGACTTTGGAGTTTTGAACCAAACCCTATACAATACGAATAATTAAGCAGCCCATGGAAAAAGTCCAATTAGCATTACATAGTACTCACATACACTCGTTAGGGGAGGGCATTTAGGAAGGGCAGTGGTATGAAATGCCCCTTCAGCCACAATGTCATCAAAGTCCAGTCAGGTACTGTAAGAGCAATCCCAATGGGAGGGCAGTCCACGTAGGTAAAGCCACCTTTAAAGTCACTTATGCCCAGAGTGGTCAAAACCCCATTTAAAATTCTGTCAATGGTAAAATACAGACATGTCAGTTTGCAAAACTAAAAGCTTTATAAGTTCCGGTATTACAAACATAGTTGTAATATTTAGTTAAGACGGAACTTGAAGTTCCGAATCAAAATAAAAGTGAATAAGACGGAACATGAAGTTCCCAAAAAATATTGAAACGGAACACTGTATTCCGTCTTATACCACTAACATATCATTTTGGATGGCGTTTTCTCCCCTCTCAAATGTTGGAAGTTCTAATAACTGTTGAATATTTGACCCACAATCCCACTGGAAGAGGTTTTTTGTGGCTGAAGGGGCATTTCATACCACTGCCCTTCCCAAATGCCCTCCCCTAACGAGTGTATGTGAGTACTATGTAATGCTAATTGGACTTTTTCCATGGGCTGCTTAATTATTCGTATTGTATAGGGTTTGGTTCAAAACTCCAAAGTCCAAACTAACTGACTTAAATAAAAACCTTCCTTCGTTCACTAATTCTTTGCCAAGTTGCCAACACCTCTCTCTCACACACCCGCACGCACAGCTGCCACTGCTCGTCTGCTGCAAAACTAATGTAAGTTTTTTTTTTTATTGCTACGTATTCCGATTTCAAGGAAACATCATTAGTATTTCATATGTAATCTTTTATGATTTATATTTAAAGGGATTTTTGTTTGGATGTTTGATGAAGAAGCATTGCATATATTGTATATAATATATGTGTATTGGTCTTCTTAGTGATCCTTTAACCAAGCAAGCAACACCCACATACACACAATCGCAGTAGTCTTGACGCTTCCCCATTCCCCAATTCTGCACTTACAGCCAACCACTGTGAAATTGAAGGTGTTAACGAAACTGACCACCACATCCATGCCCCCTGTTATTACAAATCTGAGTGCTGCTGAGGTTTTAGGCCTTCATCAACCAAATTTTTTCATTGATGCATTAGTCAAAGGATGTGTTTCTCTTTGTTGTTGGTCCACATTCGCAACAACAAGGATTTTCGAGAGGAAGAATATCTTAAATCAATTGTAATTTCATGTTTTGATATTGGATTTATGTTATGAATTCTTATTCAAAGGGATTTTATTCAGCTGTCGTACCTTGTTTGAATAACTACAATATGATTTTCTAGAAATTCCTTTTTTATTTTTTTGTATGTGTGGAAGATTATTTAAGGAAATATTCGGATCTGGGAATGAATTATTTTTTTTACATGATAAGTTGTACTAGTTTTTTTATTTTATTTTTCATGGAATCTTTGGGGAATTTTAAGGTTGTTTCGCAGTAGAGGGTGGCTAATGGATGTGCTGACAGTCTTGTTTCACAACCTTCTAAATTAGCTTTAAATAGTTCTCAGAGCATGCTTTCTAATTGCCCACCTTATCATATATCTTCATTGCCAGAATTATGTTTGGCGCGGTGGATGTCCACTCTAACCTTTTTATTTAATTGCATTTGTAAAGACAATATGAGTGTATATTGTCAATATTCTCTGTCTCCCCTTGTTTCACCTCTTCTTCTGCCCCCCCCCCCCCCCCCCCTTGGATTTCAGTAGACAAGTAAAAACTAACTTTTCTCTCTATCTCTTCTGGTGAAACAGAAGATTCGGTTATGGCTACTACTTTTTCGTCAAACCCACTTTCGGAAGACACCAAACGCAATTTGCTCAAAGAGGTAAGCAACTTGGCAGTAGTCTTCTTCTTTAGTTTCCCGCTTGTCTTTGGATAACTTTTTTCGGTTCTTTCGAGTGGATCAGTACTAAAATAAAATCTAATCATGTATAAATGTATAAGTTTTACTTAAAATGTTTCAGATTAGAAGTCATGAAGTTGCAATAGCAGAGCTCAACCACTTATCCTCCACCAAAGTAAGTTTGAAACCCCCTTTTTCCTTGTTACACTTTCCAACTACCATCTATAAATTTCTGTGTTAATTAGTTTCTTAAAAGGTTTGCTTGTTGTTTTGGAGTTGTTTCTAATTTCCAATTCAACTTTTGGAAATACTATATATTCTAAGAGTATTTTTGTTTGCTCCGTAAGAAAAAAAATCATGAAAAGAATAATATAAATGGAAATACTATATATTCTAAAAAGAATTTTTGTTTCCCATCTGTTCGTCAAGTTCCATGGTACCATTTGTCGGCCAAAAGCATGTATTATACAGAAGATGCTGAATCTGTCTGAATCCACAGTTCTTTCCACCCTCTTTATTCCATGGATTAGAGAAAATAATCATTAACCATATCTGTAAATTGGGTTCGAGTGTCTTACACAGAGTAACAAGGAAAGACTAGGTAGGTACCATTATCAACAGAGCTTTGCTCTATATATGGAGAAGTCATCAAGAGGAGCCTGAAAATTTTTCAAATTCGATTTTTGGCTTCCATCTTTTGTGGTCAAATATTTATGGAAGGTAGGGGTGTTATTCGAGCCGAGCGAGCCGAGCTTTGAATGCTCATACTCGGCTCGTTTTAATACGAGCCGAGCCCGAGCCGAGCCCAATTTCTGAATCGAGCCTGGTTTTATGGTCAAGCTCGGCTCGCGAGCTATTTATCAAGCTCGAGCTCGTTAGGCTCGTTTAGCTCGAGCCGAGCTCGAGCCCTCCAAGCTCATTTAGCTCGAATCAAGCTCGAACCCTCCAAGCTCGTTTAGGCTCGAGCTCGAGCTCGAGCTCGAGCCCTCCAAGCTCGTTTAGCTCGTTTGCAGCCTTTTTCTGAAAAAGAAGAAGAATCATTGAAATGAAACCCAATTCGCTTAAACAAAGAATCATAAACCCAACAAAAATGATAAACATTTCCATGTTTGGAAACAGGAACACAAGTAAACAAAATTATATAGATTAAAAATGAGGCTATAAGTATAAAACTAACAACAAATATACAAATAAGAATCTGATTACGCTATAGTCTGTTCATATGAACCAATTGAAGAGTATGTTTTGGTACATTAATTTGTCAATTTAAAATTAACAAAAACATATTAATCAAACTTCAAACAAACCCATTTCCCCAAAACCCAATTCTATTCAACCCCAAACACTAAACTAAATGAATTCTAACGAATGATCTGAACATTACAGAATAAACAAAAACAGAAACCAAGAACTTAGAAAGAAAGAAAGAAAGAAAGAAGAACAAAGTGAAGTGAATTTGAATTTTGAATTACCTTTGTGTTGATTTTATTGGAAGGAAGAAGAGAAAGAGAAAGATTAAAAGAAGAAGAAGAGAAGCAAATTACCAGCTCTAAGCCTCTAATTCCAGAAGCTACCACCAATGAATTGGAGATGAAGATGTTAGATTGAGTCGGTAGAGAAGAAGAAGGAGACGGGCGGCTAGGTTTCCAGAACTCCAGAAGAAGGAGAAGCGATATATATTGGGGTAGGATAGGAATAAGATATATTAGTGGGGGTAGGCTGGTAATCTAACTTATATAAACTCGAGCTACTCGGCTCGGCTCGAATAAAGCTCGGGCTCGGCTCGAGCTCGAGCCGAGCCTAAAATCTGTTCAAGCTCGGCTCGTTTTACAAAATGAGCGAGCCCGAGCCGAGCTTTAATCGAGCCGAACACGAGCCGAGCTCGAGCTGCTCAGCTCACATAACACCCCTAATGGAAGGTGAGACTTTCTAAATATCTTATAGATAGTTAATCTTAGTATTGACGTGGATTATACAATGGATTGGACACTTGAAATTGGAGACAAGATCAAACTCTTCAGGAAAGGATTGTTATGGATTGATTAAAAAATTCCAAAAAACAAACATTCTGGGGAACATTTATATCTCAGTCTATGTGGAATATTTTGTTAATTAGATGTGGGATGTTCTACAATTTTTGTTTCTTTCAAAGAGTGAGATTCTATTTTTTCATCTTATGAATGTTGGATTCTTAACGGTGGAAGAGAATGGTTGCTGGCTTTTAATTTCTTGAATAACTGAATAAGATGGATTGTTCTAATGTTTGGATGCAACTTCTGGATACAAGATCTGAGTGCTGAAAACTATTTGAGAGAAACTATCTGAGTGACGAACCTGACATCGTGAGTATGCTATACTGTAATGAAACTATCTGAGGGACATACCTGACATCATCCTACTGTCAATGTTAATAATCTAAGCCCAAATGAAAAATAGAATAGATGAAGAAAACACAAAGTAATCTTATTCTAATATAATAGCTTTAATACAAATACTATTAGGTAATATTGCAAGTATTAAATGCAATCAACAAGAAATACTTACTAAAGGTTTAAAAGAAGTAATACTCAATGACGTGGCTAGGGGATATAATAATATATAATGGAAGAAAGATGGCCTTTTACAAAAAACCCGCAGTATGTTGATACACCAAATTAAAGTTTAAGGGTGATACAACTTTAGCCTTTTATTAACACCAGTGTTAGCACCGGCTAATTTTAATTTATCCATTTTCGATTACTTTTGGAATAATTATTTCTGAAATAAATTTGGATATATAGTTTTTCTTAATATTTTATAGTTCATTATATTTTTTTAATTTAATTTTTTTTTAATTATCGGACCTTTTGCTTATAAATAAAAATCCAGCCCATAAATAAAAATATGTTAAATTACAATAAAACCATTACTTAAAGGGTATTATGTAAATTTACCAAAAAACCATGACTGAAAGGGTATTTTAGTCATAATTAGGTGACAAAATTCTAAAGCTCAATTCTCATTAACTGGGACATATCCCTGAATTTTATTCAGGTTTATAATAGTAGTATAGACTAATTTCATATAGTGAGTCTGATTGTCATCAACTGATACATCATAAAACGTCTTCTAAACTAACATTATACAAACTTTGTATAATAGTGAGATCTCGACAAACATCGTAAATGAACATGAATGTAAAATATATAATTTAAGAATGTCGACAACATTCACTGATAGCTGTTTTAAGTTCAGATAATATAATGGCAAGCTCAAAGTTTGACGTGAAAATATGCATTTATCAAGTTACTTATATCATATATGCTTACCTTAATAAATCCAAAACGAAAGTATCCTTAGAGGAATTCACATAAAAGTGAATACTCTTTCGAGGGATGTTGATATGATATCTCAAGACTGCATGATTTACTAAGGAACTGTCCACATCTATTACGCCTTTGCACTGCTGTCTGGGCATATGCATATCAGCATATCACCGTCTGGTTATTGCTTACAGAGTTTTTCATATTTTGATAAAACATCTATGATATTTTAAAGCTATGGGCTGGCATGACTGGGCTGCATATTGTGTTTTCTAATGCGCTTACAATTTGACATTTCTGCCATGTCACATAGCAAACAGTGAAACATATTGCTATAGGTAAAAAAAATTATCGAATGAGATATCAATGGTTAATAGTCATAATGCAGTTGACATGGATACCGCAAAATTTTAAAGACAATGTGACTAAATTCCAAGAAAAATAACCTACTGACCTTTTTGATGAAATTATATATATAGGAACTTGACATTTCAAATAGTGGGTTGTTGTGCTTGCAGTGGTGATATGACTTAAAAGCACAAATTTTTTGAAAAGACTAAAACACCTACTTTCTTTTGGAATGCATTCACTGCCATCCTCTTCAATCTTATCACCCAAGTATAAACTCAACTCCTCTCTCGTCCCAGCTTCTAACAAAAAACAGTAATGACCTTACCCTTCTCTATCCTCGTGTGTCTACTAACATGTCGTGTTTCACCTTTTTTTTTGGGGTTGATTCATTTCTAAATTGAGTGATCTGGTATTTTCCTTTGCGACATCTTCACCATGTTTGGTTGGTAACTAGCGGTTTTGAAGAAGTGCTCTGAGAACCAGCTTTTGTGGATGTTGAAAGAATTTTGATGTACCAAGCATGGATGGGGAGGAGTCCAGATAGATGAGAAGGAGACAGACATATAGAACTAGTGAATGAGTGAGATCCAGAGAGGTTGTTTGGTTGATTTGCTGATCCTGTTTAATTTTTAAAATGCTACGAATTAGTGAATTATTCATATCCAGACCAAATGTAACCGCAGCCATGACAAATTTCAGTTACGTGTCAATTGAAGTTTGTTTGAATCTTCTATGTTGTGTCTTCATCTGCAACTTGTCTATCTATCTATCTTTTGAAATTAGCTAGTGTTTTAATCAATTTTCCAGAATTCAGGAAGTACGAGATTCATTAACAAAACTGAAAAATTAAATGTTATACAGTTCAGCAATGGCTTCTCCACCACTGGTTCCAAGTCCTACACATCATCTTTCTGAAAGGAGAAGACTAGTGAAAAAAGAAAGGGGAAAAGAGGCTGTGAAAAGCCAAGCCCTTGTGTGAAGTTGGTTGGCATTATGTCTTCCAACACATTGGATCTAAGTAAAATAAAAGTTTTGTTTTAACAATCCGAATTGCATGGTTCTTCCACTCAAAGACACTAATTTGCTTATTTTCTTCTATGCAGGCTGTCTACCAGAAAAATGGAAATATCTACTTCCGCACAAGCATCCAGAAAGCAACTGCAAGTGAACAGAGTAATAGTTTCTTTTTGTGCATTATAAATATTTTTTTGATCATCTGATGGTCGTTTAGATGTGTTTCCTTTTCTCTTATTTTTGCTGTTAATGATCAGAAAATTTGGATACCGACAAGGCTAAGCTCCAGAAATGAGTTTTGTTTGATGTCATCAACAAGTTTATTGGACAAATTAAAGATACAGTCACCATTCTGAAGCAAACCATGGGGACTTGTTTGTTCGCTTTTGCCATTTAGTAGAGACACTGGATGAGAGAGCATGCAGAGCCTTTGGCCATCTGATTGTAAGTTTCGAATAGTCAGTACTCAGTAGGTTACCAAACCATGAAGCTTGATCCATTAGTATTCAAATGTGTAGAAGTTGTCAATGTGCACAATGTAATCTTCCTGCAACTGCTATAGTGGTTAATGGTCACTTTGCAATTAACACCGGATATACTTTTCTTTTTTTTTTAATAGAATCCTCTTGAGGGAAAGGGGTTTGGCGAACCCCCACAGGTGTTGATTGTTTTTTTTATTATATAAAAACTCTATACTGCTAAGACGAAAATGGATCAGCTATTCAGCTTGGCATGTAGCTGTTCACCTGTTGTTTCAATTCTGATGTGCACAGTGGTTAAGCTGAACACAAAACGAACTTTGAAGAATGGGTTGCATAGTTTCCTAGAATCACCGGAGTGCTGCCACCAATGCAGGTTTGGCAGATTTATTTGTATTGGTAGGAGAGGGGTGGGGGGGTAAGTTTGGTACATGCTATGAAGCTGAAACATTCAACAGAATTATCAAGAAAGAGATGTTTAGTAGTATAATAAAGATCAATGTTTCCAATATCAACAAGGATTACTCCAACACAATCTTATAATAAATCAAGATCAACAAGCTGTTTCAAACTAATCAAGTTCAAGTCCTCAAAAATATTTTCTAATATTTCACTATTCACAAGATTTTTCATGTTAACCTTGAAATCCCTTTTGATAGTAGAAAATTCTGTTCGACCCAATTCAATAGAATCTCGTCCTTCAACTTTTCCATGAAAAAGATATATTTTGTCGATTTCAAACTTTAAAACTATCTCTAAATCATGGTCGACAATGTCGTCGTTGTTTCTCAAAACTAGTGGCATTAACTTTACTTCAGCGTCTACGTCATGTTCATAGACTACCATCTTCAACTGATCGATTATGATTATTGCTAGCTAGAAAACAAATTCACAAGGTTGGTAATGGAAAAGGAAATAGCAAATTCACAGCGTCTCCTAAACCCCTATATATATATATATATATGGGAGGGGATCCAAGGACTCAGAAAATGTTTGACTCAATTTTGACTCAATCCTATTTAGGGTACTTGTATATATTGGATTGGCATGATTTTTGGTAGATATGATCTCCTTACTATAAAGATCTACTATATAAAAAATCAGCTCATTTGAATATATTTAGACCCATCAATGTAATATTATATATATAAGACTTCCTTTTCGGTTTCGGTTTCGGAACCCGATATTTAAATGGAAAAGGAAATAGCAAGCGTGGAACTTGTAATCCTATTAAAGTGGACTCACTGGACTGGGCTTTCTAACACCAGTTGTAGTTGTTATCAAACTTGTAATCCTATTAAAGTGCAAGCCGCCGAGATTCGCAAAATTTTGTGGTATCGAATTCTCAGACATCGGCATATACTGTCGAGAAGCCAGCTTGCTTGACCCCGTGTTAGTTATCAGCTACATGTTAAGTTGTGACTTGTGAGCGAGACTGTTACGAAAGCAACTTACCTAAATTAGGTGACCCTGAAAACCTGAAGTAATCAGGGAAACCTTGCAGAGTTGCATTCTTGGTTTTCTTCTACTGATACACACTGTCTTGGATGGGATGTCAGATTACCTACAACTAGATCAGACTTCATCTAGTGAACTAAATTAACCCAAGTAAAAATACCCTGCTGTGCAGGAATGAACAACCGAGGTGGCGGAAAGTGGCTGAACTAAGTACAACTGTACAAGGAAGAAGATACTGACCCTTCCAAAGGGTGAATCAGAGGACGTTGGTGGCAAGTTGAAGAAATTTGAGTAACTAATCAGGGAAACCTTGCAGAGTTTAATCAAACTAGTGACGGTGTTGGTGATAAATCAAAGAAAGTACCAGCAACATCTACCAAGACTTCCAGTAAACCTGAGAATTGTGATTTTAAGTCTAGTTAGCTATGTGGAAATCTAATAAGACTGCTAAACTGTTTAGGAGAAAATCATTTCCAACTAGCCCCTTTAGTATGAACCATAGTGATACCTAATTCTTCAGACTCACAACTACCATAGAGCGCCTAGGTGCTTGTCGCAATCCATATAGAGCGCCTTTTTAAGGCGACAAACATGATCAGGCCAAGTAGTATTAAGGAATCCTTGTGGTTGCTCCATAAAGCAATATTTCATTAAAAACTTGAAACATACTCAATCCAGCCAAGGGACAAAACCCAATTCACAATTTCGAATGATTAGAAGATTTTATGTACTAATCTACAAACGAGTTTCATAAGAACAGTACTCATCATAAGAAACATGAAACATTAAACGAGATTTTGTAAATTCCGCTAATCTGCACAATCATATCACAAGCTACATTTTTCTTGGATTAGTGTCGCCAGTTCACTTTCAGAGATTAGGAAGGGACAGGTTATTTTCTACCTTCACAGTGAACACAGCAGTTTCAATACTCCTTCTAACAGTACCTCCAGAGAGTGTTATCGATCCTACTCTATCAGTTTTGATTTCGACATCATGAAGAATTAGGTTTGTACCAGGTTCCACAGTCATTATCATCTCTACTAATTTGTCACCCCTAGCAATGTAAGTAACTACACCAGTTTCATCTCCAACCAAGCATTCAAGAACAGAATTCCCTTTTATGATAACTTTCTTGGTGGTCACCAACTTGGCATTCAAAGTGTGTTGTCGGGATTTTGCCTCTTTTCGTCTCAGTTGATTTACCTGAGTGGCAAGAACAGCAGTAAGAGATGGTTCTTTCTTTGATACTTCCTCTTCAAGACCTCTTTCTTGTTCTATATCTTCTACTTTCTCTGGTATCAGCTGTGAGATGGCCATAGGATAATCACTCCTCACACCATTACTATTTGACGAATTATCCATTTCTGTTGCCTTTGATGATGATTTTCGTGTTTTCTGTTCCTTTTCAAAATTTCTATGGCATGCCATATCTATATAACAATTCACGGTACCAAGATAAGCATTCCGTTCTGCTTTAGCTTTATAATAATCATGATCTTCAGCCCTAGTTGACTTCCCAGGTTTGCTCATATCACCCCTAGCAAGCAAAGGAATCGTGCCAGTCTCATCTTTAACTTGGCATTCAGCAATGCGGTTTTCAGATGAGCCTATTGTTCCACACTTCACCAACTCAATAGTCAGATCGCAATGAAGACCAACTTCTAGGTCCTTTATCTTAAGCATTTTTCCTGAAGCTCGTTTCTCTGCTTCTTCTTTTAGTTTCTTCTCTTCTTCAGCCTCTGCAGACATGATCTGGTTGCTCAACACTTGCTGCTGCTGATTTGATGATGATGACGACAATTCCCCTGTTTCAGATGTCAACAAAATACCCTTGCCTTTATCAATCTCTGGTGTCTGCTGTGACATGGAGAAAGAAGCTTGGGGAATGTCATGGTCGTTATTCTGCTGCACATTTAAAGAATCTTCGTTCTTTGCACCTTCTCCATCTCCAACTTCAGTGGACCTGCTTGTACATCTATTTTCTGGTTCTTCATCTATTGGTTTCTCATCTTCTTCATCCTTGGCAGACCCGTTCTGATCATTCAACAATTCTTGCTGCAGATTTGACGATGAAATTAACCCATTGTTTCCTTCATCATTTATTGCTACAACTTCTTTTGGTAATGTATCACCTACAACTTCTGGCAACTTCCCCATTCCTTCTTCTTTTGGTTTCTCCTCTTCTTCAGCCTCTGCAGACCTGATCTGGTTGCTCAACACTTGCTGCTGCTGATTTGATGATGATGACAACAATTCCCCTATTTCAAATATCAACAAACCCTTGCCTTTATCAATCTCTGGTATCTGTTGTCCTTGGGGAATGCCATTGTCGTTATTGTGCTGCACATTTAAAGAATCTTGGTTCTTTGCACCTTCTTCATCTTCAGCTTCAGTGGACCTGCTTGTAAATCTATTCTTGGGTTTTTCATATGTTTGTTTCTTGTCTTCAACAGCCTTTCCAGACCTGTTCTGACCATTCAACAATTCCTGCTGCTGATTTGACGACGAGAATGACGATTCCTCTGTTTCACTGTTATTATTCTGCTGCACATTCAAATCAGAATTTTCATTATTCTTTGCCCCTTCTTCATCTTTATTTCCATCATTACCATTTACAAATGCTTCTGCAACCCTTTTCTTGTTCTCTTGTTCAATTCTTTCTCTTCTCCTTTTCTCTACTGCTTCTTCAACCACCATATAAAGAGGAAGTTTGTTATCACTTAGAACCAAATTACTTAGAACAAACTTGTGTTCTGATTTCCAAAAAGCATCATTATCAAAACAATTGTCATTCTGATACTTTTTTGGTGGATTTTGTATTTGCTTAAACTCATAATAAAACTTGACAGATGTAGGCTTTATCGATTGTTCAAGATCACTCACAAACTCTTGTTTTATATCTTCTTCTTCTTCTTCTTTCTGCTTTATTTCTCTCTCTTTCTTCATGATTTTTCTTTCACTTTCTTGAATCAGTTGTTTGTTTCTCTTCTATTGCTTGAAGAAGAAACTTATATGCTTCTAGTGAAACTGTTAACGAACTTTATACTAGTGAATTAATGTTATGATCAAGTGCCACTTAGGGTCAACGAGTTTAACTTACTCCATCACTTTCTATTCATTGATTGGCTACTTTCTTGAATTCTAGAGATGTGTGAGGATTAATAAATCAATGGTTATCACCTGTTAACAAATCTAATGCAAAATGTTTGCGTGCCACGCGACTGTAAATACACTAGTTAACTCCACACGCGTCATAACTCCCTCAACACCGTGGGAGCAGCAAGTTGAAAACCCCAACTCAACCACGTGGGCTAGCTAATGGATATTTACCTATAATGGGCTCCAGTAGATTGGACTCACTGGAGTGTATTGTCAAGTGTACGTATTGGCCCAGTGACATCATCACCAGATCAATGGCTGAATTTCTGTCTAATTCAAATTTTAATTACCTAGACAATAGTACAGTATAAAATTACTAAAATACTTCTAATTTGATATAAATTATTAAAAACTCATTTTCATATTAATTTATAAAATAAATTTAATTAATAATTATATGACAAGTGTACGTAAAAGCAAGAACAAGCGAGGCGTGTGCATATTTTCAGTGTAAACATACATGTAAAACGTGTATATTGGCATAGTTATATACAATGAAACCTATTTAAATGCACGCCCTTGAGACCAAGAAATAATGTGGGTATACAAAGGGTGTGCACTGTACATTTACAAAGTAAAGGTGAACGATTGCTACAAATTGTAAAACCCATACCTAACATATATATATATATTACGTAAATTTAAAATATTAAATATATATAGATTTAAAAGTAATTTAATTCAATTTTAACCTATGTGTAGTTTATAATTTAAACTTGTAAATGTAACATGCATAATTTTATGGTGTTTCTAATTAGTATCCAATTACACATGGATAGGGTTGGGACGGTAAATTAAATGCACATTACAGAGTGTGGAGGGAATTTTCCTAAATACACTGTCCTAACTATGTGACCAACATTTTTTGTGCAATCAAACAGGTTTTGCGTTTATGGAGGGTGCATTTAAACATTTTTTATTGTATATAAAAAAAGTTATTATGTGTTCCTCCATATCTAAATTTGTGTGCCATAATTTTTACCTTTTGGTTGCTCCTGCAATTTACTAAAATATGTTTTGTTTGAACCAAGTAAAAACTGTAGTATTCTATTGTGTAGTCCATATAGATTGTCTTTTCCAGGTATTTTGTGAAATACTTACAATTCTACTTCAACTGCTTCTAAAGTTAACAATCCAAATATGTCAAAGGCAAAAGGGATGAAATTATATTGGTTAGCCCTACAAGTGACAAGAGCACAAAAATATTATTCCTTAATACCTTTTGAATAGCATTTTGCCTACTCCTATATGATTTAATGTTTTTTTTAATCTTATTTTCAAGTTTATATATAATTCACGGGCTTAAACTCTCACTGACTTGAAACAAGGTCTAAGTACCAAGAATTGGACTTAAATTGATGGATTATGAATCAAAGTGAATTAATATAGGGATTTAGGTTTTATCACCAAAAGTATTTACTAATTAAGAAAATAACATTTTTCTTTCGTTAATTAAATTTTAGTCAATTGGTTTGATTGAACTTAAAAAAAAAAACGGGTTTAATCGGAATATTTCCTGAAATGGCTGAATTACACCTACAAAAGTCATGTGAGATGCACATGACAACTTAAAGGGCAACAAAAAAAAATAGAAAACTTATCTTTTGATCTCATCACTGTCCACCGCCCACCACCACCACCACCACCACCACCACCACCACCACCTCTCTCTCTCCATCCATCACAGCCACCTCTCTTTCTCTCTCTTGTCTCTTCTAATATTGATTACGATTTATCAATTGGAATTACTTGATCATTCAATTACTAAGGTTGCTACTATTGTTTTGACTAATTTTGATCAGTATCATGAAATTGAGGTGGGATTTGTGCTAGACATTCGACGTCGAGGAAAGTGCGCCAAAATAATTTGAGGGTAGAAGGAAGACATTCCATTGCTTTTACTTTTTTTTCAGATTCAAAGGAATTAGATCTTCTACTACTATTACTTGAAATTGAATGGTTGTTGTTGTTGCTTGAATTGTTGTTTGGAAGAGATGATGACAAGAATTATTGATGTTGTTGTTGGACTTAAAAAAGCATAAGTTCAGAAAAACTATCTCCTGAAATTTGCTTGTGGAATTTATTAGTATTATTAAAGAAAAAAAAAACAATTTTGGATGGAAGAAGATACTCAAATAAAGAAAAAGAAGAAGATATATATTAGTCACATGCATTTCACATGTTATTTAGTGGGGGTATTTTGGCCATTTTAAAATATGACTTGGTTCAGTTACCGGTTTGTAGGGGCGTTAAACGAGCCGAACGAGCCGAGCTTTGTATGTTCAAGCTCGGTTCATTTATTAACGAGCCGAGCTTAAATTTTATACGAGTTTTATTTTATGTTCAAGCTCGACTCGTTTAGCTATACGCACGAGCTCGAGCCGAGTTTTTAACGAGTCAAGTTTGAGCTACTCGATTAAATTACACATAAAAGTAGGATTTTATCTAAACGAGCCGAGCCCAAATTTTATACGAGTTTTATTTTATGTTCAAGCTCAATTGGTTTAGCTATACCAATGAGCTTGAACCGAGCTTTTAACGAGCCAAGCTCGAGCTGTTCGGTTCGTTTAACAGCCCTACCAATTTGTGATCAAAATCTAATTAATAAAAGAAAAATACTATTTCCCTAATTAGTATATACTTTTGGTGACTAAAACCTAAATCCCCTAAGTTTTCTTGATAATATATATTGAAATAAAATGAAAGCTGGGCATATAATAGTTCATTGCATAATTACAAGACAGATACCTAAATATAAGTTTCACAAAGATTACTACTGCAATATAACCTATTTGAATTAATAACTTTAGGACCACCTTAATTTTATAATTTTTTATTAACTTATTAAGATTATTAACACCGTGTACTTTTAATTTAGCATGTAAATCACAAGTTGGGACCAGAGAATTTTATTTACAAGTTGGGACTAGAGAATTCTATTTACTTAAAAGATTATTAACAAATTCAATCAGAAAATAGTAGTGTACAGTAGGGGTGGGCAAGAAAACCGAAAAACCGAACCGAAAAAACTGAGTCAAAACCAGTCAAAACCGAGTTGACTAGAAACCGGTCAAGACCGAACCGAAACCAAACCAAACCGCATAGATATTGGTCTGGTCTCGGTTTCTGTTTTTATAGAAGCAAGGGAACCGAACCGAACCAAACTACATAGATATTGGACCTTTTCTTTTATTTAGTACTTGATTTGCTGCATGTCTTATTTTGTTAAAGCCCAAAACTTAAGAACAATCTTTAATATTTTAGTGGACTAAAGGCCCAATAACAAAAGCCCAGGACCGAGTTCCGAACCGAACCGAACCGAACCGACTATATTTGGTCCGGCTTGGGCCGGTTATATTGAAATATTTTTTGTCCATGAACCGAAACCGAACCGAAAATTTAAAATCGGTTTGGTCTTGGTCCTATTATTTTTTAGGACAGGACCGGACCGGACCGTGCCCACCCCTAGTGTACAGTATTACAATAATCGGCCAGCTATAATGACTTCCTTAGAGCAATCCCAATAGGAGGGCAGTTTGGTGCCCTCCACATAGGTGCCACATAAGCTAAACCACCTTTAAAACCACCTTCTAATAATCATGGTAGTCAAAACCCCTGCGAAGTTGTGCCAATGGAAAATTTTGGAAATGTCAGTTTATCACAATTAAATGGCTTGTAAGACAGAACTCAAAGTTCCGGTAATTTTACCAATATAAGACGGAACTCTGTATTCCGATTTTTAGATTTGATGGATATCTAAGTTTTGGCTCAACCCATATGTATATAATAATATCCAAAAATAAACAAATATTTTAATATCTTGGGAGTATATCCATTGGAATGTGTGATTTATAAAACGGAACTGTAGTTTCCGAAAATTTACATTAGACGGAACTGTGGTTTCCGATTTTTGTAAGACGGAACTTTACTTTCCGTAACATTTAGTTTATAAGACGAAACTTGAAGTTCCAAATGAGAATAAAGTGAATAAGACGGAACACAAAGTTCTGAAAAAGTGTTGAACCGGAACACTATCTTCCGTCTTATGCCATTAACATGGCATTTTGGATGGCACTTTATTCCCCTCTCAAATGCCATTGGAATTTCTAACGGTCGTTGAATGTTTGACCCACCGTTCCATTAGCAAAGGATTTTTGGCTGAGAGGGCATTTCATAGTACCGCCCTGCTAAAATGGCCTCCCATTGGGATTGCTCTTACAATGACTCCAATTATACTCCAAATCTCATCCACTTATCAAGTTGAATCTGATAGATAGGATATAACCAACAACCACAAACAACTGCTAGCTCAGTTGGTTTGTTATCCCTCTCAAGCACTCCCACGAGTAAGAGGTTGTGAGTTCAATTCCCATCAACAGTGTTTGTGGGAATTTCTCATTTAATTCTTAGGTGGGTCAGCCTTCAGGCCTGGTTCGAGATTAGGAGGCCCATGCTCTTATGATGATGATATGTGGTTAGGTGGTCTCCCGTGATGATGATGTACTGCCTAGGTGTTCTTCAGCAAAAGCAAGTCCCTAAGTAGCATAATTGCTCGAGTTGCAAGGTGGTGGTGTAGACGCTTAGGTGGTAGCATCAGTAGCCTTAGGTGGTAGCATCAGTAGCCTTCGGGCTATGATTAATATACCAATTTTTTTTTTTTTTTTTTTTTTAAAATATATATATAACCAACAACCTTAGCGATCTTTCTAGCTAGACTGAATGAACCACTACTGGATCGGTGCTCTAGCCGTCGATCTTCCATTGGCCTAGACCAACCGAGCAGAGTACCTAAGCCTACCTCGCACATAAGTAGCGACCTACGCGGTTGAGCCCTAATGTCGGTCTCCACCGTATCACGGTTCCATATTAGGTTGTTAGTTCAGCTTATTTCAACAACAACTTCTTTTTGTACAATAACAGGTTGCTCTCCTCCTGATCTGCCGCCCCACCCTTCCCTGAACTTTAGGACTCGCTGAGTGGTGATCTCTGGTCCTATCTATAGGTTCGGTATTGGCCATCAACTAATTGAGCCCAAGGACAAAATAGGAACAAATGTATGAAACAAAAGGAACACTCTCTAACGTAACCTTCTTTCTTCTCTGACTTATTTTCCTCTCACCTGTCTCTAACCTCTGGTTTCTCCAAGTCTCCAACATTGTTGAATCATACTCTTTTCTCTCCATCAGATAGAACAAAATTGAAACTTTACAAAGAACATCACTCAACCTTAAGCATCTCTGAACTTCATCCCTCTTTTCATAAAACAAGGACTTGTTCATTGCTATCACTTATCATTCTACAATTTCTTAACGAGTTAAAAATGACTTAATGAATGAAACAGAAAAAGAATGAATCTTAATAATTGAATAATGAAACAATTAAAAAAATTGTTGCGAAGTTCTTATTTGAAGAGATTAATAGAATTGAATGGATTTTGAATACCTAGATTATAAAAAAATGGTGAATACTCAAATAAAATTCTTAAATAAAATTAAGAAACTGATTCACTTTCTGGAATGGTTGGTAATGGGTGTCGGAAAAGAGCAAGTAAATCGTTTCATCTGTTCTGGTTCATGTCTACCAAGTACAAGAAGACGATTGGGCGAGAGTTCACGAGCAGTAGAATGTCCACTTCTTTGAATAATTTCTGAATTCCAATTTTATCCTTATGCCACTTCTAACACAAATTTAAATATAATAAAAATAATATAATTTTTCTTGGCTGTGTTTGGTTCGCTGGAATCTAAATTCAAGGAAAATCGCTAATCTTAGACACAAAATCACTAGATTTTAGGAGTGAAATTGGAAAGCAGATTTCAGTGATGTATAACTTAACTACTTAGAAGAATTTGGTTTCCATATCTGAAATAAGAAAACCAGTTTCTATAATTAATAGTAGAATACAATCAAGTATTTAATCTTCCCAGATTTATGGGTTTCTCTTCCTCAAATCTCCTTCTTCTGCTCTCTCTATCTCTCTCCCTATCATCCTTCTTTCCATTAATACCCTTCATTTTCCTGGAATTTGAATTCCTCGAGCCAAACACAGCTAGTATAAAATTGATGAATCACTCAGTCGGCATTTGATAACGACAAATAGGGCATACATGGCTTACTTTCAACCATTCTTCGATACATGTTGTATGGAATATATGAGCACTAGAGCAAGGCATCTTTCTGATTTCTTCCTCTGTCATGAATTCCTCGCAGCAAATAGAACAAGAAGTTACTTCTTTGCACTCTTTTGTTTTTTACTTGATCCTTTCCAAAGCATCAATGGAAGCCTTCGAAGCAGCAATCAGAACTGGTTCATTGTCCATTTGAATTGATTCACTCTGAACGCGTTGAAACAATTCATTTTCCCATCTTCTAAACAATTGTTCTACTTCGACAATATTATAAATATGCTTGTTTATAACTTGTAGGCGAACAAGTAGTATATTATTAGTGGCACCTCCCGTCTTGAAAAGATTATGGGAAAATTGGTCAAAACCCCCCAAGTTTTGACCGGGTTTGGCGTGAACCCCTCAATGTTGTCCAATCTTGGGAGTTAAACCCCCCCCCCCCCCCCTAGTTTCCATCTATTTAAAGTTTGACTACCCATTATACCCCTAATTCAAATAAATTTGTCTAAACCCCCATAAATTGGTTATCAAAACTAACTTTACTAATTTGAATTTGGGGGTATAATGGGTAAGCAAATTTTTGGGGGGTTTAGACAAATTATTTAAATTAGGGGTATAATGGGTAAACAAACTTTGAATGGGTCATTTTGTAAAAACCCCAGAAGTTTATGTTAATATTTGCGTTTACCCCACTAAAGAATTTTTTTTGTCTTATCACTAGCAAGTTAACGATTCTGTCTCATGACCGTTTGCAGATGCTGACGTGGTTAGAACTTAAAAACTCTGGCTTATTTAAAATGCAAAAATGCTGACGTGGTTTAAACTTAAAAACAGAGGACAGGTGTGATGATCCTCTATTATTGAATGTAACTCACCCAGGTCGTCTCCATATCTAGAGAAATGGTCAGGCTTAACAGCATTGTGATTGTTTGTAGAGGCAAATTAAAATAGCTGAGAAGAGAAGACACTTTCAAAAGAACTTCTAAAAAATAGTACCAAATTCTTCTAACCTGAGATCGGTCTCTGCATAATTGTTCAACCGGAGATGTCCAAAACCTCTTAGCTTTCCAGTGAGTTTTATTCTCTTAAAGCATCCACCCAGAAAGTCATACAAAAAGATATATTTATGTTCATTGTCAACAACTCCAATCAGAACTTCACCATTTTGAGACAAGAAGTGAGCAGGATAGACATCAAGATTAACCTCCGTGTGCATGAAGTAATTGTGCAAGTTTGTACCTTCCAAGGGCAACTTCTTGTTCATAATCAATATGACCCAGTTGCTTGTGTCAATATCATTTAGCATCCACACGTTAATGTTCTCCAAATGACACTTTTCTTGACCAAAACGCGGTTGTTGTACCAAGCACAAACAGCCTTTAAATTCGAATAGAAAATATGTGAATTTTTCTTTGTCGATCTTCATAGGGATTTTAACTGTCCCGAATTGCTCATCATCCAGGTTGAATGAGACCACAGTAGCTTCTTTAACAATAAACCAAAATAGTGTCCCGTTTGCACTAGAAAAATTTGGTCTATCAAAGTCATCTGATGGTTTTTCTAGGAGTGACAAGACGTGAGGTATGTTGTTTACTGGTTTCCAGGAGCTACCCTCTTCAAGTGTACGGACATAACAATCTGTAGGAGGATAAACGATACCCGCTTTATTGATACCTTTCTTTCGCTTCCAAATTAAAATTTTATACTTGTTTGAAGAAGGATCGAAACCCAACTCATAGAGACAAGACATTATAGCTTCCTGGGTGGGTGAATGTACTTCAATATCTTCATCAGTGGTAGGGTTACTCAGGCATAATTCATTCACTTTATTAAAATAGCCGATTAAACCGTTACAATACCTGAAATGCCAAAGCATAGTATCATATTCATATCGTTTGGGTTTTCAGAGGACAGATATTAAAATTGGGGAAGAAGGCACTATTTAAAAGCCTGGTTCAGTCGGTAACATTAAAAACATATGAGAACCGTTGGATTAAAGATACATCTCGACCGTTGGATCATCACACCTGTCCTCTGTTTTTAAGTTTAAACCAGTCAGCAGTTTTGCTTTTTAAATAAGCCAGAGTTTTTAAGTTCTAACCACGTCAGCATCTGCAAACGGTCATGAGACAGAATCGTTAACTTGCTAGTGATAAGACAAAAAAAAATTCTTTAGTGGGGTAAATGCAAATATGAACATAGACTTGTGGGGTTTTAACAAAATCGCCCACTTTGAATTGACAGAAACTTGGGGATTGTTTAACGGAAGGGGGTTAACGCCAAGATTGGACAACATTGGGGGTTCATGCCAAACCCGGTCAAAATATAGGGGGTTTTGACCAATTTTTCCAAAGATTATTATAAGTTTGAACAGATATAACTTTCTGTAAACGTTCAACAAAATTATCAAGAAAAAGATGTTTAGTAGTATGATAAAGATCAATATTTCCAATATCAACAAGGATTACTCCAATACAATCTTGTAATAAATCAAGATCAGCAAGTTGTTTCAAACTAATCAAGTTCCAAGTCCTCCTCAAAAATATTTTCTAATATTTCACTATTCACAAGATTTTTCATGTTAACCTTGAAATCCCTTTTGATAGTAGAAAATTCTGTTCGACGCAATTCAATAGAATCTCGTCCTTCAATTTTTCCATGAAAAAAACATATTTCGTCGACTTCAAACTTTAAAACTATCTCTAAATTAAATCATGGTCGACAATGTTGTCATTGTTTCTCAAAACTAGTGGCATTAACTTTACTTCAGCGTCTGCGTCATGTTCATAGACTACCATCTTCAACTGATTATGATTATTGCTAGCTAGAAAACAAATTCACAAGGATGGTAATGGTATTTCCAAAACCCCTATATAAGACTTCCTTCCTTGTCAGTTTCAGAAATCTGAATCCTATATGGAAATCACTGGATTGGGCTTTCTAACACCAGATGTAGTTGTTATCATATTCTATAGCCCAATTTGGTAATGATTTACGAGAAAGATACTTGGCGGAGAAAAAACTGAAGTTACACAGTAGAACCTCTTGAAATTAATAGCATAGTGACAATTTTATTAATTTACTGAGTGTTGATTTAGTATGTACATGGGGACCAGAGAATTTTATTATTTTTATTTTTATTTTTTTAATCTAAAACAAATTTTATTGATAAGCTCAAAGATTTACACAAAAGTAGAGAACAAACGCGCTACAAACTGTGCGGCAAGTCCTTTCATTTTCAAATTTTATTTTTTTTTTGGAAAGAAATTTTTTATTAAAAGATTACTAAAAAATTTATTAACTTAAAGAGATTACTAATGAATTGAGTATTAATTTAAAAATGTTCTATTGTATTAGTCAATTTCAAATCCCATGTTTAAGACTGTGAAATGTGAATACAATGGTATGGAACACATTATTGCGACATCACTATGTTTCTGTGTTGTGTAACAGTATTGGTTTAGATTGGAGAAATCTCAACCCGACTGCTATATTTCCTAGGGGAACCATTAATTTTATTATCTATCATATGTAAACCTTGGGTTTTCAAACGTGCTAAAAACTGCATCAAACTTTTTTACAGAACAAGTGGATTTGGTAGAGGTACTTCTAAATTATTCATCTTTCGCTAAAAATCAAAACCATGAGATGCTTTTCCCAGAAAAATGTATCAGTCCTGTAGAATGTTCCAAACTAAAACGTTCGAGAAAGGAGATTACCTATTGTTAGTATATGTTATGTACTGTGTATTAGCCTATGGGCAGTGTAGTCAATGTTGGAGTATATATATATATATATATATATATATCTCAAATACAGGAGAAGCAAGTGCTAGAACCCTGATTTACTCTATCCTCTTCTTTCTTCTTCTCTTATTCTGATTCATTTTACTTACTGTCGTGTTACTTCGATGATCTCTCCTAACCAATAACATCTATGTACCTGACAATGGGAACAAAATCAGATTTTGGGAGGATCCTTGGTGAAATGGCAGACCTCTAGCAACCCAGTTTTCAGGACTATACAGATGTGCAACCAGAAAGGATGGTATTTAAAAGATCACATAGCATAGCAGCAATTGAAAGCGCAAGGACTTGGTCTTTCCACTTTAGACGCAATTTGAGAACCTAGAAAGCTGACTCTGCGAAGGAACTATCAAACTTGTTGAACCTTGCTGAACAATGTAAAATTCAGGGATGACCAGAACTGTTGGCAGTGGTCGTGGGCAGATTCAGGGTGAAACCGGCACGAAGTGGTTTGACATCAATTTTGTGACAAAGTGTCTTTGGTTATCTCGCCTTGAATTCATTGTTAGGAAAACCAAGATGTACGCATGGTCGTCTCGTGTCCTTGTGTCTCTTAGGTCTGTCTAGGGAAAGTTATTGGGTTCTGGACGTACGTACCGAGTTAGGACGTACGTACGTTCACTGAAGCAGCGAACTTATTTTGGTCAGGACGTACGTACTCAGTTAGGACGTTCGTACGTCCAGGTAGTCAGCAGACATGTTTTCGTATGGAGACGTACGTACCTGTTTAGAGCGTTCGTACGTCATGTTAGGCAGCAGGCTTATTTTTGTGTGGCGACGTTCGAACGTCATATCGACGTACGAACGTCCAAAGTCGGTTTGCACAGTTTCGGCCCATTTTTCTAGGTTTTCAACCCTAAGTATAAATAGGGTTTCTCTTCTACAGAACAAGACAGTTCTTTGGCCGTCCATCCTTCTTCTTGTTCATGTGTTTTGGTTAGGTTGGTGATAGTAAAATTGTTTGTGGCTATTGAACTCAATTCCCTTTCTTCCCCCTTTTCCCAATTCATATCTTTGTGATCTTCAAGAGTTATTGTGAATTCGGCTTCGAGTCTTCTTGTGTGTTCATCAAGAAGTCGAGTGTCTTGTGCGTACATCAAGGTGCTCTGGTGAAGTCAAGGTGTTAGAGATAACCAGGAGTATCAACTCGCAGTGAGTGCAGGTAGTTGATAGGTTTGTACATCTCTATTCATCTAGTGGATTATTTTGTTGTCGCGAGGACAACCGTGGACGTTTCCCAGTTTGGGTTTTACCACGTTAAAAATTTCTGTGTGTTATTTACTTTCTGCGTATTGTTTGTTTGCTTGTTTGAATTCACATTTGTTATACTAGCACTATTTGTAGTTTCTCAATTGGTATCAGTCGCTGGGGGCTGGTTAAGGAGCGTAAAGGCTCACGCTAACGATCAATAGTGCGTTATGGATTCTCACAAGTCTGCTACTTCAAGTCTTCCTCCACAATTCAGTGGAAAGGACTTTGGTCATTGGAAAGTACGTATGCGAGCTTATCTCCAAGCATTAGGAGAAGAAGTCTGGCTTTCTGTTGTCACGGGGTGGAAAGAACCTCTAACTACTACAGGTACTGATGATACTGCTGTTACATCACTGACGCCACGTGAAAAGTGGACGCCTGAACAGAAGTTGTTGGCAAATTATAACAACAAGGCACTCAATGCTATCTTCATGGCATTAAATGCTAGTGAGTTTCGTAGGGTACAGGGCTGTGAAGAGGCTAAAGATGCATGGAACAGGCTTATCTGTACACATGAAGGTGACGAAACAGTCAAAGAAAGTAAGCTGGAACTGTTAACATCTCAGTTTGAGAATCTACGGATGGATAATTCTGAGACTTTTGATGATTTCTTTATTCGTCTCCAAGACATCATCAACTGCAGTGCGGCTATTGGTCATGCATATACTGACACACAGGTGGTCCGTAAGATATTGCGTGCTTTGCCTCCTCGGTTTCGTTCACGAAAGGATGCCATCACTGAAAGTAATGTGATTAAGAACATGTCCATCGAGACACTTGCTGGCAAACTAAGGACATGTGAGATGGAACAGGCTTTGGAAGAACCCTTGAAGAACAAATCTGTAGCATTCAAAGCTACATCGTCTAAAGAACCTTCCACAGGACCTTCTGATGATGAAGAACAGGATGTGGATGATAACTATGCGTTCCTGTCACGTAGCTTTCAGAAGATTCTGAAATATCAACAGAATCGAGATCCTCGAAAGCGATTTCCTGATTCCTCAAATGCTCCTAGAAGTCGTGGTTTTGAGCGGTTCTCTGTTGATGGGAGGAGAGCTCGGGTTGATCGTAAAGATGTCCAATGTTACAAGTGTCGTGATTATGGACACTTTGCAAATGAATGTGATAAGAAGGTCGATCGCAAACCTGGTGATAATTCCAAAGCGAATCTCACCGTAACATGGGATGATTCGGATGAAGATGATGATGGGAATCTCTCAAATGTTGTCTCAAATTATGTGGTCTTCAGTGCATCCCTGGATGAACATCCAGGAGGTATTGTATCTTCTTCTGCTGATATTAATGTTTCTGATTCTGGTGTTCATGCTACTACTAGTGAATTATGTGACATGTATAAGTTTTCTATGCAACAAGTAAAGTTGCTTGAAAAAACTAACACCGTCTTGCAGGATCAGGTAGAGAGTCTTGGACAGGATATATGCAACCTTACAGGTGATTCCAACATGTTGAAGGAAGAATTTGTGAAGGAAAAGGAGGATTTCCAAGTGCGTATTGTCACTCTGGAAAAACTGAATAATGATCTTGAAACACGGTATCGATCCCTTGTACTGGAGCATGAGAGAGTAAAGGCTGAGTTGTTTGCTGCTAACAAACAATTGGTTGGGTTTGGTAAAGCAAGTGCTAATCTAAACTCTTTGTTGGGAATCGGTAAATCCCATTCAGATAAATCTGGTTTAGGCTATGACACCTCTGTTCCCCTTGCTACTGCTAGCACTTCCCGCACTACCTTTGTGCGACCAACAAGTGTCGCTATTCCTGCTCCTGTGCAGGTGCCTAGTGTGGTATCACCACCCAAGGTTACTCATGTGAAGCAAGTTCGGAAAAAGAACTCTAGACACAAAGACTTTAAATGTCTAACATGTGGTCGCAAGGGTCACACTTCTGCCTTTTGTTGGAATAATTTGTATCCTGCTTCTCATCCTTCTTTTGCAGGTAACTCATATTGGAACAAGTCTTCCACCTTCTCCATGCAGTCTCCTTATATGTGGAATGGTTATGCTCCGTGGGGTTTACCCAGAACTTCTCCTTATGGAAACCGTCCTCAAGCAACACCGATGCCTACTCCACCACCACATTTCTGGGATAGGAGTATGGATGCATCCAGGAAAATGGTGTCTCACACGGCTCGTTTGGTTGAATCATTGCCTTCATCATGGTATCTTGACAGCGGTTGTTCGCGTCATATGACAGGTGATAAGGATCTCATTGATAACCTGACTCTTGGTTATGGAGGTAAGGTTAGGTTTGGTAATGGTAAACTGCTTCCAGTTGAAGGTAAAGGTCACTTTTCTGAGGTTGAATCGCTCAATAGTCATGAGCTTCTTTTTGTTAAGGGACTTAGGTCAAATTTATTGAGTATTAGTCAGTTGTGTGATGCTAAATTTAAGGTTGTGTTTGAGGATAATAGGTGTGATGTTTTTGATTCCAATAATATTTTGGTGTTATCTGGTAGTCGCTCCTCTGATAACTGCTTCATTGTCACTACACCTCTTTTGCATTCATATGTCTAATGTGTTCATTGGAACTGTCTGTGTTTAGGATGTTTAGGGTTGGTCATTTATTGTTGTTGTTGGTATTGAGGACATACTACATTCTCTATTGTGTGGATTTCTTTTTACAGATGTTTCTAGTTTGGCGTTCTCAACTGTTTTTGTGTCATGCATAGTTGTAGGGTTACATCATACTCTCTTCGTATTGGTAGTTTCTTGCATGATGCATTTCAATGTGGTTGGCTTGACATTTTCAATACATGTTTAACTCCAGTCTTCCATGGTTGATTTTTCATGATCGTTGTTTGTTATTTTTTATTCTCACCTCTTGTAAGTGGTCAATGACTCACAAAATCCCCAGCCATTTGAATGTCTTGAGAGCATACTCATTTGGCTAAGAACCCGTTGGGGCTGTGAGGGTCATGCTCTGACGGTTGCACTCAAGAGATGTTAGTTCTTGTGTTGCACGTTATCATGGTATTGCACTTCTTGAGTGTGTTTTGCCGAAAAGATGTAGGCTACACCCTACCCTCGTGTTCTGGTAAAAGATGGAGATATTTCATACTCCCACACGGGAATGGCATCTGTTTAAATGGTTTACAAAATATACAATACAAAAAAAAAAAAAAAAAAAAAAAAAAAAAATGATGAATGACTAGCGGCTTTCGCACTTGTCTAGTTAAAAAAAAAAAAAAAAAAAAAAGAGAACAATAGTGTGTGTTTTTGGGCTAGTTGCCAGTGACCTTCAATATTCTCCATGATCATGTCTTTAGTTTGTTTTTCGGAGGTTGGTATTGGTCTCTCAGGTTCTTCTACATACTTGCATCATTCTAGTAACTATCTTGTCATGGTGTATGATGTCGTTCTTCGATTTTGCATTCTCTTGTGGTTGAGGATTGTTTAAACTATATTCGGTTGTATTTGGAATTCGTATGATACGTAGAAGTGTTTTCTTGTGATGTCTCTCAATATCTGTTTTTCTAGTTATGTGGTTTATTTTCATAAAAAAAAAAAAAAAAAAAAAAAAAAAGGGGGTTCGTACGTACGCTTTCAAGACGTTCGTACGTGGAGGGGGACAGATCTTTTTGCAACGTACGAACGTTCATAGGACGTACGAACGTGTTGTGTGTCAGATGTTTTTTTTTGGTCCCGACGTTCGAACGTACTTAGGACGTACGAACGTCCCTGATACAGTCCGGCCCACTTGCTGTTTAAATTCAAATTTTGTTTAAACAAATGGCCTATTGTTATATCGATCGTGCTTCTTCTTCTCTTGCACGTACACTTGGTAATCTCCACTCCCATTCAACCGTTTTGGTCTCTCTTCTCCTTCTAGCATTGTTTTTTTTCCTCCTCTTTCTTGGAGGTTGTTTGTTGCTTAACTTCTAGAAGTTTCTCTGTCTAGTGCATACTTTGTTTTTCACTCAAGTAAGTAAACTCTACTTTTTCCCATATTCTTCTTCCTTTATTCTTCTTCTTCTTCTTCTCTTCTCCATCCCCTCTTGGTATTGATTGTATTGCATGCTTAGTTTTCGTTTTTTTTCTTTGAAATATGTGTTTGTTTTATTGGTTAGTATTTTCATTCAATTTCTTGAACTTGTTGGATGAATTGGCTATCTCTATCTCTTGTTATGGCCTCTTTACTGTTGGGATTGATTTGTGATATGGTTGGGTGCTCACCATTGCTATCTTGTTGTCGATAACATGTGTATTGTTTTTGCACATCAAGTGTTTGATTAAATGTCACAATGACTTTGCTGTTTTTTATTTGTCATTGTTTCTTACATTTTTGGTTTGTTTGATGTTGTGATTGTGTAGGCAATGGCTTCCAAGCGCGCACGCACCACTTCCTCCAACGCGGCATCCTCTTCTCGCGCTCCGAGGGGTCGTGGTTCCACTCCGGGTTTGTCTCATCCATCATCCCTTGGCGCTCATCCTCGAGCCAAGGCCATTGTTCCCGAGCGGTTCTTCGACTTGGGAGACATTGCTGCCACCCCTCTAGGGGCATCTCAACTTGGCAATATCGCATTGTTCTTTGAGACTCGGAATTGGCTAAGGGTGGCTCAACCAATCACCAAGTACTCGGTTGAGCATACGATAGCTTTCTATGAGACAAAGACACCCTCGCAAAATCGATCGAGTTTTTCGGTTTTGATTGAAGGTCGGCGATACACCATTTCTCCTAAGGTGATACGCGAGGCGTTGGGTATTGATGGTGACTTTGTTCCTGAGGATGCTGTCTCTGTTAGATGGCCTGTTCCGGAGTCAATTCAAATTGACTTTGTCAATCAAGTTCAGCAGATGTTTATTGATGGTGTCACGGAAAGGTATCATGCCAAGCACTACAGCGCCATCCTCCTGCACATGGTTGCTCACTCCAACATCTACCCCACCAAGGGCAACAAGATAATTATGACCGATGACATGGTCAAATTGGTGGTTTGTATGTCGGTGCACCATATTCATCTCTCTGAGGTCATCTACAATCGGATGCTTCAAATTGATGCAGCTAAGGGTACTCTTCCTTTCCCTAGCTTTATTATGACAATTCTCAGGCACTTGGGTTTTCAGGGACAGTATCTGGGGGTGAGCCCTCCAAAGTTTGTTGGCCACGACTGGGTCAACGCTATTAAAAAGGGCTGTCAGTCTCGAAAGTTGGCTTTCGAGTCCGTGGGTGCGCGTCTGACGCACCACCTCATTTGGGGAGGCAGGACACTTGTGCGTAATGATGATTTCGATCGGGCCTTGACCACTGGACGCCCCATCCCTGCTTCTGCTAGGGGAAATCGGGCTGTTGCAGCCATTGATGCTCGGGTTTCCTCTCTCCGCCGTCATCAGGACCATATGGATGCTCGGTTGGATCGTTTCGGGGCCATTCTCTCTCGTCATGATGTCATGATCAGTGATATTCATGCGATGAATGTTGCTCAGATGCGGCATCTGCGGCTGGACTTCACTCCCACAGACTTGCCTCCGTTTCCGGAAGAGGTGCCTCCAGTTCAAGGTGCGAGTGATGGTGATGACTCAGAGAGTGAGGACGAGGGTGATGGTGAACCGAGTGATGGTGACTCGGACTCCGAGTAGTGGTTTTTCTGGTTTACTCTCCACATTTTTGTACTTAAATTTTTTTTTGATATATCGGTTTGTTTCTATTTTTTTAGTATTGTACATGTTCTTGGATATTGCTATTTTCATATTAGTTCAAGTTGGTTTCCTTGTTTTGCAGTAAATTTTTCTGAGGTAATGGACCTTTCTTTTTGGGTCCATGATATGTTTACTACTATTCTTCTTATGAATAGGGAGTCTTCTTCTCTTTCACTCCTATTGTGTCTTCTTCCCTCTTGCTAATTCTCTCTTTGTTCTTCAGAATTCTCTATGGCAGAATATGAACTTCATGGAATTTTTGTTCCGAATGTTGGTTATGTGTCGTTCATGGTAATGGAGTACAAGAACAATGCTAAGGTTTGTCGTTTGTGTCGCGTTCCCCATGGATATGACTATATTCATCGTCCTTTCCTTAATCCTTGTTTGGTTCGTGTCAATCATTGGGAGAGATTACCGGGACATCTTCAAAATCACATATTGGAGTTAGTTGGTTATCCGAAGGTTCCAGGTCTTGCTGCTCCACTTACCGACTGTGGCTTGGACAGCAGAATTGAGGAGTTGTTTTGTACGAGTGAATGGTTGGAGGATTATGATGATCATGTGATTGCTCGGTGGAATCGACCTTCGGCTCGTGCGGAGGCTTACTTCTCTAAGCTTCCTCTAGGTCATTGGGAAAGGGTTTTTCGAATTCGTTAATTCGAGCTTTTGGTTTTTCTGTTTATGGATTTCTCTGTTTGATTATTAGTTGACTTTCTGAACTTTTAACAAGTTGGGTTCGTTTTATATTTTATATGTTTTGTATTCTTTGTTTGGTTTTGATTTCTTTTTCTTGGTTATTGGTTTATTATTGTTCTTTTCCTTTGATGGTTGGTTATTTTGATCACTTATTGTGACAAAAAGGGGGAGATTTATGACTCTAATTACTAACAATCGTCTTCTTCTTGTTAGGTTATTTTTGGGTCATGTTTCAGGTATGCTACACGTATGGGGGAGTTGCTCATGAAGTTTGGAGCTCATGAAGTATGGGGGAGTTGCTCGAAGGAACTTCTGTTGAATCTTTGATTGCTTCCGTTCGATCTCTGATGGTTAAAGCATCTTCCTAAAGCTGGATAACAAGAATTGGTGACTTGTTATATGTTTCTATTTTGAGAGTTTTTGTAGGCATGGTTTATAAATGCCATGGTTTGGGATTGTAAGCACGTTTTATAAGTGCTATTAGAGTCATAGGTTTTTGTCACAAAATCAATGTCAAAGGGGGAGATTGAAACCGGCACGAAGTGGTTTGACATCAATTTTGTGACAAAGTGTCTTTGGTTATCTCGCCTTGAATTCATTGTTAGGAAAACCAAGATGTACGCATGGTCGTCTCGTGTCCTTGTGTCTCTTAGGTCTGTCTAGGGAAAGTTATTGGGTTCTGGACGTACGTACCGAGTTAGGACGTACGTACGTTCACTGAAGCAGCGAACTTATTTTGGTCAGGACGTACGTACTCAGTTAGGACGTTCGTACGTCCAGGTAGTCAGCAGACATGTTTTCGTATGGAGACGTACGTACCTGTTTAGAGCGTTCGTACGTCATGTTAGGCAGCAGGCTTATTTTTGTGTGGCGACGTTCGAACGTCATATCGACGTACGAACGTCCAAAGTCGGTTTGCACAGTTTCGGCCCATTTTTCTAGGTTTTCAACCCTAAGTATAAATAGGGTTTCTCTTCTACAGAACAAGACAGTTCTTTGGCCGTCCATCCTTCTTCTTGTTCATGTGTTTTGGTTAGGTTGGTGATAGTAAAATTGTTTGTGGCTATTGAACTCAATTCCCTTTCTTCCCCCTTTTCCCAATTCATATCTTTGTGATCTTCAAGAGTTATTGTGAATTCGGCTTCGAGTCTTCTTGTGTGTTCATCAAGAAGTCGAGTGTCTTGTGCGTACATCAAGGTGCTCTGGTGAAGTCAAGGTGTTAGAGATAACCAGGAGTATCAACTCGCAGTGAGTGCAGGTAGTTGATAGGTTTGTACATCTCTATTCATCTAGTGGATTATTTTGTTGTCGCGAGGACAACCGTGGACGTTTCCCAGTTTGGGTTTTACCACGTTAAAAATTTCTGTGTGTTATTTACTTTCTGCGTATTGTTTGTTTGCTTGTTTGAATTCACATTTGTTATACTAGCACTATTTGTAGTTTCTCACAGGGCAGGTCTTACACTACCAGATTTCGAACACAAACTGATTTGGAAGCGACAAATCCCCTCAAATGTGAAGTTTTTCACGTGGTGCGCATTGCACAATAAACTTCCAGTTACTTAGTTCCTTTGCCCCAAAGGTATGTGCTGAGTTCCACTATTTGCGCTCTCTGCGACCAGAATCTATTAGACACCTCTTAAGGACACAGTTCTTGGTGGTTGGTGGTATAGTAGATATAGAAGCACTCATTGATCGCAACAACAATGTTGCTGAATTTCTGCATAGCTGGACGCCATTTTATGAGAATACGAGGAAAATCTTACCTTACGTGTTATTGACAACATGGAAATTCAGAAATGACTATATCTTCAGGGGTATCGGAATAGATACGGGAAATTTCTAGCTTGTAGTGAAGGCCATATTTTGGTATTGGAACAAGAATCACCGATTTGAGGAGCTCTTGTTTGAGTGGCACAAGTTGCTTACTTCATGATAGGATGAAGTATTTGAATCTGTGCAAATCTGTGTACTTTTTTTTTCTCTTATCTAGCGATACTCTTAACAGAGTAGGCTGATCGGGCAATAGCTACAAGTGGGGAAGCAAATACTCAGTGGCAAAAGGCAAAATTTGGCAGGCGCACAACCAAGGGAAGTGGCAAACATATACCACTTGCTACTGTTTTCAGCAGTGGCAAAAGTTTTCTTTTTTCACAAAAAAAAAAAAAAATGATAAATAAATAAATTATATATATTTTACATTACATTTCCTAAATTAGGACTTTTTTTTTTGATAGAAAAATTATTTTATTGATAACCTCAAAGAATTACACAAAAGTAGAGGACAAACGCGCTACAAACTGCGCTGCTAGCCTTTTTTTTAATTTAAATTTTGATCTTTCATAGATAAATTAAATCTCAAGAACCCAATCAAGATCCCCAAGAGTATAGCCATTGGGGGATTACATAAACATGGTTTATCCTAAAAGAACAAACTAAAAAAAGAAAACCATCTCCTCAACAAACTCAAGAGTCAAGCCTAATCAAGGATAAACAAAAACAAAAACTTAGCTAAACAATCCAACAACCAAGAAAGCAAAGCAACCCAAAGACCAAAGATGAGTCCTTGCCGTTTATGAGTAACGGCTTACACCTACACCTTAATCCCCCAAAGGTTTAGTGAAAAAAACACCAATGACTAAAGATCGAAAAGCAATTAAGAAGAAAGAAAATGTTAGAAAAGAAAGGGTCTTTGAATAACCAAAGCAGCTGAGGTGTTGAGGACAAGGTAGAAATTGAAACTCAAAACAAGATCTCTTAAGAGTAAGAACATACAAATCATAGACAACTAAAGAGGAAAAAAAAAACCATCAAGAAGATTAGAGAAGAGTATTTGTCGCCTAGAATAACGGCTTGCACCTAAACCCTAGATTTGAAAATAAAGCCCTAAAGGTTTGTGAGAAAACACCTCAAAGCAAACGATCGAATTCGAAACCCCAAGAGAAGCTAGATATAAAATTCCATCACAAAAGAAGATTGGAACAAGGAATGAGCAAAACTACTCCAACAAATATGAAGAAAATAGTTTTCATTTGACAATTGAAGAGAGAAATTATTTTAGTAAAAATTGATTCTCTTTAATTGATAACCATGAATCTATAAAAATAGATCTGAAATTTAAGAAACTTGGATGAAAAAAGTTGGATCTTTACCATGATACCACCATCTAAAAGAGAAGAAGTAAACGAATTGAAAGGCCAGCCAACGACATCGGTTAACAGAGGCCGACACTGGTGGCTGAGGGTTTATTTTGTTAAACTGAGAGAGAGAGAGAGAGAGAGAGAGAGAGAGAGAGAGAGAGAGAGAGAGAGAGAGAGAGAGAGAGAGGGTTAATGGGGGCTGTTTTTTGAGTCATAGACCATGATACTTTAAATTAGGAGTGCAAGTTGAACCTATCGTTTTGTAATTCTAACTGTGATCCATTTTTTAAAATAGAATATATATAACCGATTTCATAAAAAAAAAATAACACAAAAAAAAAAAAATATTCTCCAAATTGAATAGATGCCCATATATCCAAAACATTACGTGATGTACCCTCTAAATGATATAAGCTTTTATTTTGAGCCTCTATTGGATCAGACTTTGGCCAAAAGGTTAATATGAGGATTATGTTTTTTTTTTTTTTTTCAAGCAAAGCAAATTTTATTGATAAAAATTCTAGAAATTATACAAAGTTAGAGGACAAACACATTACAAACTGCGTTGCAAGTTTTTTTTTTTTTTTTTTTTTTTATCTTGGTAAATTCACGAAGGTACATTAATAAGAATAAAAATAAATAGTTACATGAATCTCGAGAGGAAGGAAGACTATGGAAACATATTGCAAACCAACCAACCTCAATTGATAAAACCCTCCAGGTGCTAGGACTAGGGCAGCAGACCCTAATAAGGGAATGAACATGAACTACTCCTTCAAATCTCAAGCCTTGCCCACCCATAGGCTCTCACATTATGAGAGCTTAAAGGTCGACTCTTAATATATGAGGAATTGAGTACTAAGGATCAAAATAATAATATTCAAGGGTTGGGTATGCATGGTGTTGATGGCGAGAGAAGGGTGAGACCCCTTTTAAGGGCATGCTCTACTAAAATGTCCTAACTAGGTACGTACGTCCTTACCAAAACATTTTTGCTGCCTAACATGACGTACGCACGCCCTAACTAGGTACGTACATCCTAAACCGAAAAACTTACTTTTGACAAAAGGACGCGAGGACACAGACTCGGGGCGATGCGCGTACAACTTGGTTTTCCTAACAATGAACTCAAGGCGAGATAACCGAGACAATCAATGTCACAAAATTAATGTCAAATAACCGAGTGTCGGTTTCAAATGGTACTTGTGGAACTTGTAATCCAAATTGGACTCAACTGTTTTCGAATCCACCTAGAAGTGGCAGGGCTTGCCAATACCAGATCTATTGGACAGCTGTTAGCAGATTGTACGACCTGATATGGAGTGCGTTAAATTTCAAAGGTACTTGACAGAGAAGAAACTGCAATTATACATCTCAAATCCCATGCTTTAAATTATGAAACATTTAATATATTTGATAGCTAGATTTATATCTTCCTATGCCGGATCGGAACACGCTTTTACGGTAGCACGTACTTTGATCACAAACTCCATTGTTCATGTGTAACATAATACTGACGACTTAGCTCAGACAGACTTCAAAGTTGAAACTGACTGCAATCTTTCCTATGCATGTGAATCATTCTAGTGTTGTAGTGTCTGCAACATGAGACTGACACAATCATTTCTCCCTCTTTTTGGTTGAGCATATTCTTGTCGCCGTTATATGGATACTGTATATGGAATGAGAAAAAATTGATGTTTTAACATTACCATGATGCTGATAGTGTTGTTAATAGAGTCAGTGTGTTGCTTATTTCCTATTGATCACCACAGCTCACATAATGTCAAAGAAAGAGCTTTAGTGCATTGTAAAATATCATGCTGGATTAGGCCTGACCACCTGACCCCCAATGCATTAACACAATTCTTAGCATATAACACAAACAGATCCTTGATGAAGGATCTTTAGGCAATAGGCATCATGCATTCAGGAAACAATAAGCATAATCTTTGATCATAAGCACTATAGTCAAATGATATATATTAAGCAAAAGCAGTATTAAGCAGGATCTTTAAGCAAAGTTATGAAATAAAATATAAATTGTGCTTGTTTGTACATTAAAGTTCTAAAAATATTTTTGCACGAATTCATCAAATTTTGTTGTAATAATATTTTACACATAATAAATATAAATGAACCGTAAAAATTGTTGAGCGGGTTTACCTTTTAGATAAAAAAAAAATTTATCGCAGACTACTTATATATTTGATGAAACCAACTATACCTTGAATAGTTTACAAAACAAACTTATATAAGAAGAATAAACCTTAGACTCCGAGAATCCATGGAAACGGGGGAGTTAAATGCTCTCTTGGATAATTTCTCTCTTGAACCAGGGGCGGATAGTTGGAAATGGAAATGGTCGAAGAAGGAAAGCTCGTGAACGGAGTGATTACCACGTTAAAAATCTCTGGTGTTCCTTCTTATTATTGCTTTATTATTATTTGTTTTAGTATTGGTTATTGCACATATTGGGTTTTCAGATATCAAGAGTAAGCTAGGAAAATTACTGATATGCATTCTCGATTGAAGTAGCTATAACCGTTAATTACATAACTACAAGAAAGATAACTAAACATATATATGTTTCACAAGCCCTAACAAATAGAACATTACAATGAACGTACCTCTATGCACTTACTTAACAAAAAAATTTAGAGATGGTAACTTTAACTTCCCTTGCATATAAACTGATCGAATCACTCGTCAGTTGGCATTTTATAGCGACATATAGGGCATATATGGTTTATTTTCAACCATTTTCCAATACATTCTGTATGGAAAATATGAGCACTGGAGCAAGGCATCTTTGTGATTTCCTCCTCAGTCATGAACTCTTCATAGCAAACAGAACAAGAAGTTACTTGTTCGCACTCTTCTGGCTTGTACTTGATCTTTTCCAAGGCATCAATAGAAGCTGTCGAAGCACCAATCTGCAGTACTGGTTGGTCCATCTCCATTGATGCACTCTGAACGCGTTGAAGCAATTCATCTTCATAACCACTAATAAGCAAATTTATCCTCCTTAATGCTTGCCTTCTTTGATAATATTCTTCTACATTATCATAACAATACATGTTCACAGCTTTTATGCCAACATATATATTTGTGGCACCACCAGTCTTGATGAGATTATAGACTTGAACAGATATATTTTTCTGTAAACGTTCAACAGAATTATCGAGAAAGAGATGACGACGTCTATTTCCAATATAAACAAGTAGATCTCCAATAAAGTCTTCTAATATATCAGGATCAACAAGCTGTTTCAAATTAATCAAGTAGTCATCTTCTTCTGATATTTCTTCTAATATTTCATGGTTCACAAACGTTTTCATATTAACCGTGAAATCGTATCCGATAGGATTCTTTTCCTCTTCTGATAATTCAGTAAAACTTTCTCCAATTAGTCCATCAACATCTTTTTGTTTGATTATAAACCTGAAAAGTAGTTCTGAATCAGTACTGTTCAAATAGTCAACTATCATTGGCCTAACTTCTTCACAATCAGCGCTATGGTCATGGATCACCATCTTCAGCTGATTATTGTTAGAAAACCAAAGAAAAAAAAATAAAAAATAATCACTTCTTCTTTACCAAAACACAGCTACACAAACTGGTATCTTCAAAGTTCAAACTAATATATATACCAAAAAAAAAAACTTGGATATAAATTCGTATCGGTGTCGAAATCAGAAATCTGAATCCGAAATTGTGTTGGATTAAGTAATCCCATTCGGACCAGTCCACTAAAAAAAGTGGTGGACGGAATTTGGGCCTAAGAAGCCCAGTTAAGAGAGAGTTTGAGTTGAGTTAAGACTATGATGAATACAAATTATGCAATTGTACGAGTATGCAGAACAAATGAGATAGCTTAAATCTTACCACGACGACCATATCCATTCATGTTGTCTGGGAGTCTGGGACTGCTGGCATTGTGACCATATCCATCACATGATTGACTAGCTAGCTAATTGAGGTTAGGTTTTAATTACTTATGTTCAAATGTTCAATTGTATATAGGTTTATTTACAGTCTACTGCTCACCATTTGGAAGGATTTGGAAGGATCAGTATCTTCTTCCTTGTACTTACTATAGCCACTTTCCGGGGCTTTAGTTGTTCAAGTTTGTTGTCAGTTTTCTCTGATGTGAGATACTCCATACCTGAATCAGGGATCTATACAACAAAATTAACCAACAGATTGGCCATTTGATTTACATTTGCGAATATTGACTACCATATTCAATAACAATTACTGTAATTATTAGCATGGCAAAATGATCAAGAGTAGGAGAAAACACAGAAACACTTACCAACAAACACGAGAGGATAGATCATTATAAGTTTATATATAACATCAAGACCACCTTTGGCCTTGCCTCCTTCATACCTACGTCTACAAGACTAAGACTTTGTTGGGAAGAATATATGGATTTTTATTGGAGTTTCTTGTTGAATACAGCGATTAGTTTATTGATGTTAGGGTTAGGGTTTAATTTGTGATATTATATATAGGAAGCTAGACTAGCTAGAAGTTGACCAACAATATCTCCTGTAAATATAAATATAGATGGATAGTATATCAATATAGTATGACATTTCTAATCTATGATTTTTGACAATATATATCTACTTAAAAATTTAAATGCTCCTTTTAATTTGGGAGATCTCAGTCACACCACACAAATCTCTCCTACACCACATTTGTTTACCCTACCACACATATTCTTAAGATTCTCTATGCACATTTGTTTACCCTGTTAACTTTCTTACTGATCCTAAGGAAGGAAGATCGACATTACGTCCTGCTGATATTTTGGTCTACAACTGGTCTGAAGGTAAACATGCGTGTGTTGATGTTACAGGGGCGTCTCCGATGGTTGGGCTGAGTGCTGAGATTTTTGAGGTGGGGCTAGCAATGCAGCAGCGGCAAAAGTGGAGAAACATGACGGAGCTTGTAGGGCTAACCAACATAGTTTCATCCCCTTTGCATTTGACACATTTGGATTGCTAGGCTCAGAAGCAGTTGAGCTCCTCAGGAGAGTGCAGAAGATAATGGATAGCAACGTGATGACTGCAGGTTCGAACGAATATGTATTTAGGAGAATCGGGTTTGTTATCCAGAAAGGACTTGCCGCACAGTTTGTAGCGCGTTTGTCCTCTACTTTTGTGTAATTCGTTGAACTTATCAATAAAATTTGAATTTACCTACAAAAAAAAAAAACTCTCATTACACCGCATTTTTATTTAGTTAGTATAATATATTTAAAAATAAATCTAAAGAATCTAAAGGTAAAAGGTGATTTAGGTTTTGGTTACCGAAGGTTTATACTAATTAGGGTTCAGAGTTGGTTTTCTTTTTTATTAGGTTTTGGCCATCATTTTTTAACCAACCGCTAGAAAAGCCCAGTTGGACCAGAAGTTTTTACCCCTGAAAAACTGACGTGCCCGCCAGGTGATAACAAGTTGGGTGTTAAACAATAAAACAGAAAAGAAGAAGAGCAAAGCTTTTTCAATTTTCAGATCTACTAATTCTTCGTTAAAAATCAAATTATTAGGTAAATCTTACATTCTCCGATCTACCTTATTTCCAAGTTATGAGGTTAAATTTCCATTTTTCCATATTGACTTACTTTGTTAAAGCAATTCAATGTTCTCTATGTTGAAATTGATTATTAAGCTCGTTAGCACGCGGATTGGGATGTATTCTCTGATTTGTTTGTTGAGATTAATATAAATGTTTCATTACAAACCCCTCCACTCCATTTGTCAAAGTTACTATATCTTGGAGATATCTTGGAAATATATTGACAAATCTTGGAAATAAATTGGCAGATCTTGTCATACCATACTTAGATAATATATTGCAAGATTCCTTCTTTGTATTATAGAGTTGTACAAACACGTTTATTGTATTGTAATCACTCTCCTAAACTATAGGATGAGTATCTCCCTTGATTGATGTAATTGATCTGATGTACTCTTATATATAGTGGAAGAAGTTTCATGCTTTCCTCAATTGAGGAACACCCAAAACAAGTGTTCATCTCTTATTATTTTTCACATGGTATGAGAGCAGTAATACGATCACTCTGCTGCTTTTCTCTTTAATTTTTTTTTTCAAATTCATTTTGTTCAAGGCTTATCATCACTATGACGACTGAAAAGCCAACAAAACAACAAGGCGAGAAACTGTCGCAAGATTCCAGTCCTGATGGATCAAGTATTGATCTTTATTATGTCCACCATTCGGACAGTCCAACTGTGGTGTTGGTTTCTCCTCCTTTGACAGGAGACAATTATGGTACTTGGTTGCGCTCGATCACAATGGCTTTACGCGCCAAGAACAAACTAAGCTTCGTTGATGGTACACTTACTAAACCCACTGCTTCCGCTGATCTTCCACAATGGGAACGATGCAATGATTTGGTTGCGTCTTGGATTTTAAACTCTGTTTCAACTGAGATCCGTAACAGTATATTATATGCCGAGACTGCTCATGAGATATGGCTGGATCTTAAAGAACGTTTTTCTCAATCAAATGCTCCCCAAATTTATCAATTGAAACAGTCGATATCTTCGCTTAAACAGGAAGATATGAATGTTTCAATCTATTTTACTAAGCTCAAGTCTCTATGGAACGAGCTTAATTCACTTGTCACTATTCAGCCATGTTCTTGTGGCAATGGAAAAATTGTAGCCGAAACTCTTCTTCAAGATAGAGCTATGGAGTTTTTGCAGGGACTTCATGATCGATATGGAGGACTTCGAAGCCAAATCTTGCTCATGGAACCTTTTCCTAGCATCACCAAAATTTATTCTCTTGTTCGCCAAGAAGAAAAACAACAAGAAATTCAGAATTCTGCAACTCCAATACCTGATGCTGCTGCTTTGTCTTCTAAATCGACATATCGTCGAAACTCTACCTTTAAAGGCAAACTACCTAAAGGGAAACCTTATTATCATTATAATCATTGTGGAATAGATGGTCATTCTAAAGAAAGGTGTTTCAAATTGATTGGGTACCCACCTAAGAAGACAGACACTCCACCGGGTCCAAAATCTGAAGAAATACATGTCAATGCTGCAGTTACTCCACCTTCTTTTACCCAGGAGCAATATAACCAATTATTGGCCATGCTCGCTTCAGGTAGCACAAATTATAATGCAAATCTATTAGGTATTGCCCTTACTGTTTCATTAAAATCGGTATGGATTATTGATAGTGGAGCCAATAATCATATGTGTTATTCTTTAGCCTTATTTTCATCTTATAGACGTTGCACATCTACATCTACATCTTTTGTTGAATTACCTAATGGATTACAATTACCTATTACCCATGTTGGAACTGTCCAACTTTCTCCAACACTTCAACTTGATCATGTTTATTGCATCCCATCCTTTAAATTCAATCTTGTGTCTGTAAGTCAACTTACAAAATCTGCTAAATGTTCAGTATTATTTACATCTGATTTTTGTCAATTCCAGGACCTGTCAACGATAAAGATGATTGGGCAGGGCCACGTTCATGAAGGGTTATATTATTATCAAAAGGATAGAATTAATAAAGCATTGGTAGTCAATAAAGCTCCGTCCTTCGATCTGCTTCATCGACGTCTTAGTCATTTGAATTTCAGTACTTTACGTACCTTGTGTAAGGATTTTTCTTCTCATTCTTGCTCTTTGAATAATGTTTGTCATGTGTGTCCTCAAGCTAAGCAAGGTCGTTTGCCTTTTTCGTTTAGTTCTATTACTACTAATAAACCATTCATGCTGATTCATTGTGATATTTGGGGCCCATTTTCTTTTGCTTCTTTAAATGGTTCACGATATTTTCTAACTATTGTTGATGATTTCAGTAGATGGACATGGGTATATCTTATGCATGTCAAGTCTCAAGCCAAAAATATTTTACAATCTTTCTTTTCCATGATCAACAACCAATATAGATCTAAAATTCATACCATTTATTCAGGTAGTGGCGATAATATATTTCCCTCAATTCAACAAGTTCGTTCAGATAATGGTACTGAATTTTTATCACTTGACATGCGTAATTTTTTTTTTCTGATCAAGGTGTTATACATCAACGCTCTTGTGTTTCCACTCCACAACAGAATGGAGTTCTTGAGCGAAAACACCGCCACCTTCTTAATGTTGCTCGTGTTTTGCGTTTTCAGGCTAACCTCCCTATTAATTTTTGGGGTGAATGTGTTCTCACAACAACTTATCTCATCAATAAGATGCCCACTCCACTCTTATTAGGAAAATCTCCATATGAAGTTTTATTTGGCGTCAAACCTGATTACAACAATTTACGTGTCTTCGGTTGCTTATGTTATGCACACAATTCAAACATTAAGCACAAATTTGATCAACGTGCTAAACCTTGCATTTTTATTGGGTACCCTCATGCACAAAAAGGTTATCGCATTTTTGATCTTGTAACTCAGTCTATCACTACCTCAACAGATGTTATTTTTTATGAAGGAATTTTTCCTTATCATGATCTCTCTAAAATGGCATCATGTTCTGATGTTTCCCCTTTGCCAATAAATGATAATCTAACCTTTTCTTACCCATCTGTGCCTTTAAATCCCAAACCACTTGACCATAGTAATATCACTATAGATTCTACTCATCTTGAACATACAAATATTGATGATCATGTCATTGGTTCTTTACCATCTATGAACAATGAAAATATTTTGGAAAATACAAATGTTTCATCTTCCTCTACAGGTACATTGTCATCTTCAGATTTGCCTCCTCGAACTCGTCGTCCTCCGACTTATTTGGCAGACTACCAATGCAATATAGCCACTCATGAACCCACCCCTTCTCAAACTGATTCCAAGTTGTTAGGTACACCATACCCTCTCCATAATTACCTTTCTACTTCCAATTTTTTTTTTTTGCACACAAAGCATTTCTTTCTACTATTTGTTCCAGGCATGAACCTAAGACCTTTGCTCAAGCTAAGAAATCACCTCAATGGAGGGCGGCAATGGAACAAGAAATTGTTGCCCTTGAAAAAAATAATACTTGGAGCCAAGTTCCTCCCCCTTCTCATAAATCAATTATTGGCTGCAAATGGGTTTACAAAATCAAATATCGTTCTGATGGAACTATTGAGAGGTACAAGGCTCGTTTAGTAGCCAAAGGCTATACCCAAATTGAAGGTCTCGATTACCATGATACATTTGCTCCCGTTGCTAAGTTGGTGACTGTTCGTGTCTTATTGTCTATTGCTTCTATAAAACACTGGTCTTTACATCAGTTAGATGTTAATAATGCATTCTTACAAGGTGATCTCGACGAAGAAGTGTACATGTCCGTTCCACCTGGTTTTGCCAGACAGGGGGAGTCAAGGGTGTGTAAACTCAACAAATCAATTTATGGGTTGAAACAAGCATCTCGGCAATGGTTTGCAAAATTTTCTTCAACAGTTATTGGGGCTGGTTTCTCTCAATCAAAATCAAATTATTCTTTGTTCACTAGGCGACATGGCACATCCACAACATTTGTTCTTGTATATGTTGACGATATTATTATCACTGGGAATGATGATGTAGCTATCAAACAGTTCAAACTCTTTCTAGAGACTAAATTCTTCATCAAGGACTTGGGCAAACTGAAGTATTTCCTTGGCATCGAAGTTGCTTGCTCTCAACAAGGTATTTTTCTTTCACAAAGAAAATATATCCTCGATATTCTTAAAGATAGTGGATTGATTGGAGGCAAAATTTCTGACTTTCCTATGGAACAAAAATTGCATTTATTACCGACTGATGGGACCATCCTATCTGACCCTACTCAATATCGTCGATTGGTGGGGCGCCTAATATACCTTACTGTGACGAGGCCGGATATTAATTATGCTGTGCATATTCTCAGTCAATTTATGCATTCGCCTCGGAGTGCTCATTTGGATGCTGCTTACCGTGTCATTCATTATTTAAAAGGTTCCATTAATAAAGGAATTTTTTTATCTTCTTCAAGCACTCTTCACATGCGAGGGTATTGCGATTCAGATTATGCTGGTTGTCGTACTACTCGTCGCTCTACCACAGGTTTTTGCACCTTCATTGGGTCTAATATTATTTCTTGGAAGACCAAGAAACAATCAGTAGTTTCTGGTTCTAGTGCAGAAGCGGAATATCGTGCTATGGCTACTCTAACATGTGAGCTGCAATGGTTAAAATATTTGTTGAATGATATTGGTATTGCTCACCCTTCTCTAATTTCTTTGTTTTGCGACAATCAAGCTGCCTTACACATTGCAAATAATCATGTTTTTCATGAACGCACTAAGCATATCGAGGTAGATTGTCATTTTGTTCATGAGAAACTCCAAGCTAAGCTTATTGCTCCTAGGTATATCCCTTCCACTGAACAACTTGCTGATGCTTTTACTAAACCTCTTGGCATAAACCAGTTTCATTTTTTGATTGGCAAGCTGGGTGTTCTTTCCCCTCACACTCCATCTTGAGGGGGAGTGTCAAAGTTACTATATCTTGGAGATATCTTGGAAATATATTGACAGATCTTGGAAATAAATTGGCAGATCTTGTCATACCATACTTAGATAATATATTGCAAGATTCCTTCTTTGTATTATAGAGTTGTACAAACACGTTTATTTTATTGTAATCACTCTCCTAAACTATAGGATGAGTATCTCCCTTGATTGATGTAATTGATCTGATGTACTCTTATATATAGTGGAAGAAGTTTGATGCTTTCCTCAATTGAGGAACACCCAAAACAAGTGTTCATCTCTTATTATTTTTCACACCATTCTCTTATTCTTCTTCTTCTACTGAACTAACTTTAAATCCTTCTTCTTTTGAACAAACTCCTTCTACCCCTTCAATTCCATCAACTTCCTATTGTTAAGCCCAATCAGATGTTGAAGCAACCATAGTAATTACATTAAGGCTATGTTTGGTTGGATGGAATTCAAATTCCAGGAAAATAAGGTTAAAAAACAGAAAACAAATTCCGGTCTAGGCTATAATTTAGGAATATGGTTTCCATTTTAGAAAAAGAGAAACCAGTTTCTGTAGATGTTCAGACAAAACCGTCAAAGTAGTTGTTCGTCTCAGAATTCCTCCGGTTATGGACTTTGTTTCTCCCTCTTTCCATCGTGATCTTTTTCCCCTAAACTCACCTATTCCAATGATACCCCCTACTTTTCAGGAATTTAGATTTCGTGAACCAAACGGACCTTAAATGAAGAATTTTTATTATTAAAAGATACTCATGAAGCAGAAGATGATGAAGAATAAGATAAGTGAAGGGGGTTGATTGATTTGGAAGGAAGAAAACAAAATGGGTAGGAGGTTTTAGGGGCAAAGAGAGTTGGGAGTGAAATTAAACATCCATTTGCCATGGCTAATGGCTTGAAGAGAGTTGTAGTTGTAGTAGACATGGTGAAGAGAGAGAAAGAGATGACAAGATTGGAAGGTTTTGAGGAGAGGTAGTTTAGAACGGTGGATGGTCCAAAAGGCCAGAGAGAGAAGATGAAGAAGGTAAGGTGAAGTGAAGTCTATGAGGTTTTCTAGTAAGGGTCTTTTGGCCATTATAGAATGTTGTATAGTTCAGATTACGGTTGATGGCTAAAACCTAATTAAAAAAAAAACAGCTCCGAACCCTAATTAGTATAAACCTTTGGTGACCAAAACCTAAATCACCCAAGATGGAAATAAATCTAAACAACAACATATAAAAATATAAGGCCCTGTTTACTTGTGGGAAACTTTTCTAGTTTTCCGGAAAACTATTTTCAAAGAAAATAAAAATTAGAAAACGTGTTTACTTGAGATGTTTTTATAGTTTTAGAAAACAGTTTTCTGATTTCTAATGATTTTCTGTTTTCTTATTTTAACTTAATAAGAGAAAACACCAATTTAACGTTTTCCATTTGGAAAACACCATCGCGAAACAAAAAACACGAACAAAGAAGAAGAAAAGAACTCACGACGTACGTACCTAGTTAGGACGTACGTACGTCCATTGAGGCAGCAAACATGTTTTGGTCAGGACGTACGTACGCAGTTAGGACGTTCGTACGTCCAAGCAGGCAGCAGACTTTATACGTGTGGGGACGTACGTACGCTGTTTCGACGTACGTACGTCTAATGTGAATTTTGTTTAAGAAAAATAGAAAATAGAAAACAGTTTTCTAATTTTTAAAATCAAGTGAACACGTTTTCTAATTTTCCAAATTTTTCATTAGAAAAAGAAAACTAGAGATAGAAAAGAAAAATGGAAATGGAAAACTGAAAACAGTTTTCTTACAAGTGAACGCGTTTTCTGAATTTTCTAAAATTTTCTAAAGAAAAAGAAAACTAGAAATGGAAAAGAAAATTGGAAAAGAAAATTGGAAATGAAAAACTGAAAATAGTTTTCCACAAGTAAACAGGCCCCTGGTTTCTCAATTTTCAATTTCTCTTTAAGTTTTTGCTTTCTGTTTCTTTAGCCTTTGTTTGTGGGCTTTGCTTTCAGGCCTGGGAAGCCTTTGTTTCCCCTACTTGTATGAGGTAATTAAGGCCCAAAGTCCCCCTCAATTTTATTGAAAATTTTAATCACAAGTAGGAGTCTGCCAAACCCCACCCCCTTTTTCGGGGTCTTTTCTAAAAAAACAAAAAAAAAAAAAGTAATGAATAGCAATGTGATGACGACGGGTTCCAATGAATATGTATTTCGTAGGATATGTTTTGCTATTTAAAAAGAGCTTGCAGCGCAGTTTGTAGCGCGTTTGTCCTCTAATTTTGTGTAATTCTTCAAATTTTTATTAATAAAATTTGTTTTTGATTTAAAAAAAAAAAAAAAAAAAAATCTTCCTTCTTATGATCAATCTCTGCCAGGGATTAAAAAAACGGACCCCTTTAAGATGTTTAAATATAAGATTGGACCAGTTAGGGAACTAATGGTAAAATAGGCCCAACCGCTGATTTCCGTGTCTTATGGACTAGTTTACCCTTCGACTGATGCAAAGACTTGTTTGCATATCATAAACATATAAACATACTTATTTATATCAGTCACAATACAAATATAAAATGCAAAGACTTGTTTGCATACTTGCAAACAACAACATAAACCATAAAATGTAAAGATTTGTTTGCATCAGTTACAACACACATAAACATTAAAATCCAAAGAATTGTTTGCATACTCGAAACGACAACAAGATAAACTAGAAAATGTAAAGACTTGTTTGCATCAGTCATAACACATAAAGATTAAATGCAAAAACTTGTTTGCATACTCGAAACAATGACATACCATAAAAATGCAAACATTTGTTTGCATAAACCAGAAGGGTATTATCGGTAGTGAAAGGGCCGTTTTTACAATATCAACATTAAATGGGTCTTTTCTTATTTTACAAATGCTTAATGAGGGCCAATATTATAAACCGGGCCTTAGTTGGGCCAATTGTGTTTTATAGGTGCTTAATGAGGTCCTAGAACCATTTCCATGAATCTCTGCAGAAAGAATGATGTTGAGGCCCATATTGAGTTGCTCTTCCAAAACTGCAGATGCACAACCATTGGAATTAGGGGTGGGCACGGTTTGGTTCGGTTTGTATAACCAGTCAAATTGGAACCAAACTGCTCTTTGAGTTTCGGTTCGGTTTCGGTTCCAGAACTGAAAAATAATATGTGAAACTGGACCGATCCGGACTGAATCCAATCTGTTCGGTTTCAGTTCGGTTTCGGTTTTGGGTTTTTAACAGGCTTTTAGCCCAATAACTATTAAGGCCCAATAAAAAAATTGGATGAACAAAGTTCAAACAATCAGTTAACCTTTCTTCCCAGAATTTCAAATCAATTAAATCTAAAAATAAAAATAAAGATCTATTACAACACCAATAACAACTAAATTAAAAATCTTCAAAATATAATTTTGCATCTTATCCATGGAAGTAACTGTTGGACCTCCAAAACCTTATTCTTTTTCTTCTTCTTCTTTAATAGTTAAACTTATTAACAATTGAACAAATCTACAGACGATCAGAAATTCTAATCTTCATCAATTCGAAGATTCAAATCCTAGAATAACAAGATGATAATGAAGTATTATTTAATTTCTAAGAGAAGTGAGTAGATTGGGAATAGTGAATGATTTCTGTTTTGTTAAAATTTTAATGGGGTTTGAACTTTGAAGAGAAGACAGAGTAGAAGATGAGAGAAGCAAAAGTAGACAGAATATAAAACAAAATAACCCTACACTATGTGCAATTCCTCAATTTTATCTAAAATAGAATAATAATAAAAATAATATTTAATAAATTCGGATCGGTTCGGTTTAAACCGAAGATAATATTCAGAAACTGGAACTGGACTGTATGGACACGGTTCGGTCCGGTTTCAGTTCGGTTTTGTTCGGTTTTTGGTCAACACAATTTTGACCAGTTTTTTACCGGTTTGTTTGGTTCGGTTTTTCGGTTCGCCCGTTTTTTGCCCACCCCTAATTGGAATCAAGTTTTCCTCTTAGACGACACTTTCGAAGGATGTACTCATAACCCACACTAGCTGTCACATCTCTTGCGACATAAGATTATACATGAAATCTGACCTGCTCAGAGATCTTCTGTACATATCTCAAACCAACAATTCCAGTACTCGCCATTTGTCCTGTTGCAACCATTTTATCCGTATTGTAATGAGCAACAACACCAAGGCTAGACTCTCTCTGTTGGTCTGCCCAAAACATTTTACTCCCAAGTGATAAATGCCGAGTAATACTCTGAATATAATTAAGACCAAATAATGAACCATTCCCATTGCCAAGCTGAAACTGACCCCTCCAATCTTTACCCTTGTAATCGAAGTTTGCTATTCCATTTTTTTTTTTTGTTCATTTGTAAGCTGAGTATTACCGTTGACAGTCAAGTTATCTGTCAAGTTAGCCATTAATCCTGGATTAAGATTCCCATCAGTTAACATTCTTCCAAAGAGCATGAACAAGTTCTTAGCACTGAGAAATACAGGCATACCCAAGTACTCCCTAAAGATAATCACAATATTGCTCTAATGGAATTTTAACTATTAATTGGGTGCACATAGAACCTGAGGAGGAAGACGACTATGATGTGGATGAAAACGAAGAGAATCCAGATTTTGTTTCCCAATAAGTGGAGGCTTGACTTCTATAACCAGGTGTAGCTACAAGAATACAAAAAGTGATAGGCCTTCACTTCAGTAGTGGCGGGAAATCATATATGGACAGTAGATTAGGTTTGAGCTAGGTAGCACAGACTCGGACACTGATACGGACTCGGACACGGACATGGACTCGGCGACACTTGTATATCCCAAAAATTAGGATACGGACACGGCTTAGGACGCGGCAATTAGATATATATAAAAAATTATGGTATATCAATAATATATTAGAAATCATGTCATGTATCATATGCATTCATAGTTCATAAAGCATGAAAGAGAAACGGTTGGAAAGATATTACAATTCGTCTTAAATTAAGACTTAGGAACATATTTGTGTCCAAAACAGTGTCCAAACCGTGTCCAGAACAGTGTCCAAACCGTGTCCAGAACAGTGTCCAAGAAGTGTCCAGATTGAACGGCACATGGGACACGCATGTGCTGTGTCGGACACGTGTCCAAGCCGTGTCCGAAGCAGTGTCCGTGTCCGAGCAGTGTCCGACATTGACACAGTGAATTTGTAGAAGTGTCCGTGCTTCCTAGGGTTTGAGCAAACAGATTGCTCAAATGTTGTGATCCCATGGCTTCTTATTGTATAAACTAAGTTGTAGCCTTTGTTAAGTTATCTAATTTTATTGTAGATACACTAGGATAGTTGTATCTATCATTTAGGCAATAGGCCTGGTTGTTGTAGAGCACATTTTTACAGTATATGAATTATATATCAAGCAAACTTTGTACCATAATTATTTGAAGTTATATTTTTGGTGACCATCAGTTTGGTGATATTAGATATTTGGCATGTTGACATTGTCATCCTATAGATTCACATTTGAATGTTCTTACCTTGAACCAGTTCTTGGAAACAAAATCTATGTTGATATTTTTGATTGAGTCTGTAGGATAAACTCTGAGATACATTTAACATACCCAGAAGGCAAGGATCTTTATTTCAATTTTGCAGGTATGATGGGAATGGATGTGATTATGTGAAGAGATGGAAATAACACTAGAGACCCCTTGTCGGGTGCTAAACAGGTTTCCCCTATTGTATCACTGGGACAGAGAATTCTGTTAAAGTGTTGCATTACATTATGGCTACATATGGATTCGTTCACTGAAAACGTATTTCCTCCTGAGAATGGTGCTGGAAATTTCAAACTCTTAAGAGTGCTGGAAGATCAGTATAGGTAATAAGTCAATAGTAAGTGAAACCGGCACTCGGTTGTTTGACATTATTTTGTGACTTAGGATGTTCACGGTTATCTCGCCTTGAGTTCATTGTTAGGAAAACCTCGTTGTACGCGCGTCATTCCGAGTATTTTTCTTCGCGTCAAGTTTGTCAGTCATGTTTGGTATAGGACGTACGTATCTAGTATAGGTCAGCAAAGTGTTTCAAAAAGTTGGACGTACGTACCTAGTTAGGGCGTACGTACGTCAGGTTTGGCAGCAGCAAACTTTTGTGTTTTGGACGTACATACCTAGTTAGGGCGTTCGTACGTCCAAGTAGGCAGCGAACTATTTACGTCTCAGGACATACGTACGTTGTTTCGACGTACGTACGTCCAATATGAAATTTGTTCAATTCGGCCCATTTTCTCTTGTTTCTAACCCTAACTATTAATAGGGTTTTCCACCAAAGAACAAGACAGTTCTTTGGCCGTCCAATTCATCTCTAGTCTTGGAGTTTGTTTAGGTTGTTTTGGTGATTGAACTCATCTTCTTCTTCCCCATTCATCTTCTTCTTCCTTATTGAATATTGAGATCAGCTTTGAGTCTTCTTGTGTGTTCATCAAGAAGTCGAGTATCCTTGTGTGTTCATCAATGAACTCTGGTGTAAGCTTGCTTCATAGATCGGCTTCGAGTCTTCTTGTGTGTTCATCAAGAAGTCGAGTGTCTTGTGCGTACATCAAGGTACTCTAGTGAAGTCAAGGTGTTAGAGATAACCGGTAGTGTCAACTCGCAGTGATTGCAGGTAGTTGATAGGTTTGTACATCTCTTTTCATCTAGTGGATTTATTTGTTGTCGCAAGGACAACCGTGGACGTTATCTATATTGGGTTTTACCACGTTAAAAATTTCGTGTGTTCTTTACTTGTTTATCGCTTTATTGTTTGTTTTACTATTGTTATATTGCACGTATTGGGTTTTCAGTAAGATGGATAAGCGGGTCCTTATATGTGTTGGTTTATTTCAAAACATGTTTTTTTTTCCAAGGAAGTAGATGCAAATGCTATAAGAACTGGGTCATTGGATCGATCTTTCGAGACTTTAAATGTCGATAAAATCCCAAGTTTAATTGTGCAGATAGTAGAAGGTATTTTAAGTGCTCATGCTAATAGCTTAGGTAGATCCTTGCCACTTATGAAATACGTTGGCTATTGGCAGGGGCGGAGCCAGTGGGGTGTAAGGGTACGCACGTGCGTACCATGAAATTCTTGAAAATTTCTACTATATATATTTTGCTTACAAATATAAACCTATATATTTTAGGAACAAAAGATATAGAGCTCTATTTGATTGGCTAGTAATCATTTCTATGCTAAGTATTAGCTAAATAATCTATTGCTATTTTGTGATAAATAAACCAGAACCAATATTTTAGGAAAATAAAAATATATTTCTATCCTAATTAAGATCTAGTGCTAATTTTGTGATAAATATCTTTAAAGCAGAAAAGTGGACCACCATCACAGATATAATCAAACCCAATTAGACCAAATCATAGGCATAATTAAGCCCAACAAAAAAAAAATTAAAAATATACCCAATCCCAAGTATAATCAAGTCCAGCCCGTACCCAGTTAGACCAAATCACAAACATAATTAAGCCCAGTAAAAAAAAATTAAAAGTATACCCAATCCCAAGTATAATCAAGTTCAGCCCGTACCCTAAGAAAATACAGTAAAACCTCGATAAATTAATAGCCTTGGGAGGCTATCAACATCGAGATATTAATTCAACATCGATTAATTAATAAACAAGATATTAATTCAACATCGATTAATTAATAAACTATCAATTTACATAATTAACAGTATATTTTCATATATATCTTTCTTTTTGGGAGGCTAACATGATGAAGCTGGACAATCGTTTTATTCTAGAACCCGTTCCACGAAAAAAAGCACTAAAATCGATCGATAATGATATTACAATAATTTCTTCTTGCAATACAAAATACAACACCAGATCAACTCATCACACTACAAAAATTCAGAGATGAGGTTCAAACCAAAACCAATTTTGAGGAAAAACAAGCAACAATTGACTTTTATTATAAGAAAATAATAATAGCTAACTCAATATAATAACCATTTCATAAGTAATTTCACATCTTAAAGATGTATAATTTCACATCTCAAAATAAACACGAAAATCGATAATGATATTACAATAATTTCTTCTTACAATACAAAATACAACACCAGATCAACTCATCACATTACAAAAATTTAGAGATGTGGTTTAAACCAAAATCAATTTTGAGAAAAAACAAGCAACAATTGACTTTTATTATAAAAAAATAATAATAGCTAACTCGATACAGTAACCCTTTCATAAGTAATTTTGGTTTTTAAATACAACCACTTTCATAAGTAACCCTAACTCGAATTTTTTGTTGGCAATAAACCAAATTATCACCACTAGATCTAATACCATTAATTGACTACCATTGATAAAATGCCCTAACTCGAATTTCTTTCAATTCAACAATTTTAACTTCAATAAGTTTACCAGTAATCTTTTTTAAATAAGTAGCTAAATAATTATTTGGTGGAAGTAGTGATTTACAAGTATCTCCAAGATTTACATTGAAATCACCAGATGATTTACTATGTTTGTACAACTTCTCCATCTTCCTCTTTACTCAAAGTCTATGTCTGCTTATATGCTTATATTTAATACATGTATATTTGATGCTTGCTGAAAATCTCTCGACGACACAGAAATCAAAACTCACCAATATTCTAAGTCAAATGGGCAGGTATGCAAGTTTATTAATAAGATCATTAATAATATTAATATGATATCATTGTGGACACACATCAAACATGTTTGTGATGGCCATTTTCAAGTACATTCTCAACTTGGCAAAAAGTATATTTTGCAGGAATTGAAAGAACCAGTAGGGTCTGTTTGGAAACTTTCTTGGGAATTGGAATTGAGTTTATAATTCCAAAACTTATGATTTTAGAGAATTGAAATTTTTAATGTTAATTTTTACTATGTTTGGATACATAGATTGAAATGAGAAAAGAAATTAAATAAGTGATATAATAGAAAAATAATATAGATGACAGTATTAAAGTTTCTTTACATAGAAAATAAATTTTCAATCAAGCCTAGAATCAAGAGTTTTACCCCCATAAGAAACTTGTGATTCATTGATATTTAAGGATTTCCATTTTCAATTCATGGATTAAAGTCCTTCCAAATGCACAAAGTTACATGTTTTGGAAAATGATTTTCAATTTCGGCCTCAATTCTAGGTTTTCAAACAGACCCGTAATCTATTTCCTTTTCTTGCACTTAGTAGACATTGACAAAAAATAAATGAAAATAGAAAATACACTCTAATAAAAATGATGATATAATCTTCAATACATATCAATGGTGGGGATATGAAAGGGGACCCAAGTAGCAGTAAGACCTACTTACTGCAATTTCATGAAATTTGAGTTTCCCTTAATTTGTGATCTAATGTATGTAAATGTGTTGCAGATGAGACTATATCAAAAAAGGTCGCAAGATTCACACAGACATGGATCGTATGGTTGTCTTCCAGAAAGGCTTAACTACATGGCCCAAAGGGGATCTCTCCGTCACATTACAAGTAAGCCACCTTTATCATTATAATAGTTTGCTAAATATTTAGAATTTTCAGAATGTTAACTGTTACAAGCCAATTAAGAGACGCTCGACTTATAGACTACTGTGAAAAAATTATTTTCCAAAGTGATGAAGCCTCAACAACCGAGCCAAACCAAATTCTAATTGAGACTTTGAGAATTGAGAGTGCTGAAAATCCCACTCTCCTGGATATCTTCAACTGCTTTGGGTTTAATTTTCATGTATATATAATAATCATTGAATTTCAATACTCAAAGATTTATAATAATTTCTAAATGAAATCATACCAGATCGTATACTTTTGAAACGGGCTAAACAAAATATTACAAGTTACAAACCAAAAGTAACATAAAACCCCAAAAAAAAACCTCTAAAACAATCAGATCTACTCGTGCATTGCACGGGCGTAAGGACTAGTATATATATATACATAATCGTGTGGATATGATATTTTGATTATTTAATTATATTATAATTTCCAATTATAACTATTCTCCTATAGAAAAAAATGCTATAAAAATAATTTATAAAATCTACTAACATAGAGAATGTAAAAGATGAGTCCGATTTTGGTAGTAGGCATCCATTGGTTTAAGCTCCCAATTTTTCAATTTGTAAAGATGAGTCCGATTTTGTTAAGATGTGTATCTTCACAACTTTGTCTACTAAGGGTTGATTGTTTGATTTTTCAAAACTTGTCATACAATTATGAAAAATATTTTGTAAAATATAATATAATTCTCTTATAATATTATCATGTTTTTTTTGTGGAAATTATGTATATATTTTTTATTGATCGAGTCTTTGGGTCATGAAAATATTTGGGCGAATAATAAGTTTTTGGTGCGCACCCTCACCAAAAATCCTGGCTACGCCTCTGGCTATTGGTCCCATAAATCTATGGATTAATCTAATCCCCCGTTGCATATATCCATGCCCAGTGCCCACATTGCTCAAAGGCTGACACCTAAAACAACACTTGGATGTGATCCATTATCTAAATCACATGCAAAAACAAAAATCAGCTTTAACTATTTTTCAAACTGTTTTAGAAAAGGAAGGAAAATCACAACAAAAACCAAATGTAAGTACTTTGAACCAATGTGGACTTTGGAAGTACATAGAAAGTCTCCTTCACAAAGAAATGTAGTAAATTCTACCCACAGACTCACAAGAAAAAAAAAACCTCGCTCCATAGCGCTTAGGAGTAAGAGTACTCTGCGAAACACAACTATTGTATATAGTAAAATCTTGCAAACTAGATTGACAAATTTACAATTAGGGTCTATTTGAAAACTTACTTGAGAATTAAAATTAAATTTATAATTCCAAAACTTGTGATTTTAGACAATTAAAATTTTTAGTATTAATTTTTATTCTGTTTGGATAATTGAAATGAGAAAAAAAATTAAATAAGTGATATACATGGCAATATTAAAACTTCTAATTAAGCCTAGAATCAAGAGTTTTACCTCCCATAAGAAACTTGTGATTCATTGATTCAATTCCAAGTTTCCAAAACAGACCCTTAGAGTAAAACAATGTACAGTATAAGGAGAAAGTCAGAAGGTACAAAACCAAGGCCTGAGAAGATTAGAGAAAATTAGAAAGTAAAGGTAAAAAGTCACTAATTGCTAATTTTAATTGTCATTTAGCTTAACAAAAAAGGTAAGAAAAAGACATTAAAAAAAAAGTTGACAAGAAATCCAAAACAAATTCTCCCACGTTTCAGTGAGTTAGTAAGACTGCAAGAGTGTCCAAAACAAGCATTAATTGCTAGAGACACACACACACACTCTCTTCTTCTCTCATATATAGAAGTCACAGGAAGAAAGTTAAAGTAATAGAAGAGAATCACTTATTATTTCATTAGAGAGAAAGAGAGAACAAGATTGCGATCGGAATCATGTATTCAGGGAGGAAATCTAATTTGCTTAGACAAGTAAAACCACATCATCCCCACCACCCTCATTTGCTCCATCAACAGCAACTTTATCAACATGAACAAGAGATGGAGCAAGCAATGATGTTGAACAACAAGCAGAACCCACAAAAAGAGCAAGGAAATCAAGAACCACCTTCCGTAATACTGACTTCTGATGCTAAGCCTCGCCTTCGCTGGACCAATGATCTCCACAGGAGATTTGTTGATGCTGTTATGCAACTTGGAGGGCCAAAACGTTTGTTTTCTTTCTGTCCATTATTTCTTTTTTCTCTTCGATCTGTTTATGTGTGGATTTTATTCAAATTGCTAATCGATTTTCTCTGCTTCTAATTATGTTTAGACATCAACAGAACTCTTTGATCACTATCTTTTGTACATGCATGTAGTCTAGCTATATATTTTGGAAGAAAAATGGCCTTTTTGTTCTAGGGTATTGTTTTGTTTGCAACTATTTGAAGAAAGAATTGTCATTTTTCATTCTAATTGGTGTTGTCTTGGTTAGAATGACATTAGAGATGTCAAACTCTTGTATTTCATGTTTTGCTTTGAGTAGTGATCGATCTACTCATGTAGATGTCCTGATTGGAAAGGCCCCAACGCAAGGAGAAAGGGGGCCGACAAAAGCCGTCAAAAGATAAAAGCAAAACATGATACCAGAGAAATCTTCTCTAAAATCAATTTATTTAATCTGCTCTGTAAGATTTTGCTTGGTTAACAATCACAATTGTGTAACTGTAACACCTTATAGTCCATATGAATTGAAAAAAAAAAAAGTTGTTTATGTAAAGAACAGATTAAAATAGCACAAATAGAAGACAATTTGATTAGATTTTTTCAATGTTTTCATTAACACCCTTAAATGAAAATTTACTAGATTAGGTTCTAAATGGATTTTAATTTGTTCATAGTATGTGCTTGTTCGCCGTTCTGGATAAAGTTGTAATAATCCTTCAGAATTTGTTATGTTGGAAGATTAAATCCACAGAAGGAGTATGATTTATTCATCAAGCTTGGTTGCTATCAAGCTGATTTAGTAGTCTAGCTAAATTCCTTGTCGCTTTCCCTTGAGGCAATCTTCTTCCTCGGATTCTCTGCATCTTGTTGATGTTTCATTATTCTCTAGCAATTTGGGGGATGCTTAATAATTGGACAGTAATACACATCACACACATTTTAGGAATATAGCACACACATTTTAGGAATATCAGGTGGTATGTACCTGTACATGTACGACACACGTTTTAGAGGCCATTAAGGGATAAAGGCCTCAAAACAACTTTTTAAGACACTCGTCACACGGAATGTTGGATGTTTGCTTAGGCACCTTCCATTCAACAATCAAAGTGTGCGCTGCCAAAAAACGCCACATCCCGACAAATTGTGGTAAAGACAGGGACCTGCAAACGACAAGGCTCGTATAGAACACTATATTTAGGAATCTATGTCGTGAACTTGTGACGTGCTCATCAGCAATCACTGACTGTCGCATTTGCATTTGCATTTTGAGTAAGAAATTTTTCCAATAACCTTGTCAACTATAATTAATACCTCTTAACAAAGCAGTATCATAGTTCCATTTTTTCTCATTCCTATTTGGTCTTTGCCATCCTCTTGGTGTCTTTTCTCTTTTATAATTGGATCCATTAATGCATAAGTAATCTGCTACAAAGATCCAAAGTATAAGGATCTTCAATCTTTCCTTTCTGTAACCTTGAGAATATTCCACTGGTGGCGTATTGGAAAGGCACCTAGGCCGTGAGTAATGCGATGGTAGTGCCAAAGTTCAGCTCCACAAATTGTGATTACCTATTCCATACCTGTTTCAAGTTGTTTTGAATTAAATCCACACACCCCCTGTTGTTACGTACCTTAGGAAGATTCTTGTTGATCTTTAAAATTTTGTTGCGTTTTACTATGTTCTTGCAATATCAAAATTATAGACTTTGATGCATCTATGTCATGAATTTGAACTGCAGATGCAAAACCAAAGGCTCTCTGGCGAATAATGGGTGTGAAGGGGTTGACTCTTTACCACTTAAAAAGTCATCTTCAGGTATGTTTTTAAAGGTTATTTTTCATTCAGTATATTTTGTTATGTTCCAACACTCATAATGTTGAAATTTTGTAACTAATGTGAAACCCTATTTCTTTCTTATTACAGAAGTACAGACTAAGTACGCATTCAAAGAAAGATTGGGCTGAGCCATTTAAAACTGGTATTTTCCTATATTCTTTGTCTTAATGAATTTATGTCTCATTTTCATGTTGGCCAATATTTTTATTTTTGTGAATGAATGAGCTCTCTAAATAACTATTTCTGGGATTGTATTTCAGTTACAAGCCGACTGTGAATCTAGTTTAATTTAGTACTTCCGTTTTTAACTTGTATTGTTTTGCAATGAAATGAAGCAACCTCGGCTTCGTACCAAGTGGACAGCCCAAGAACTAATGGCTCATTCGGAAGTTTCTTATCTTCTGAATTGAATGAGTAAGATGAACTTTTGACTTCTACTGGTGCATAAATTATTACTTCTGTTTGAGTGTATATACATTTTTAAGTTTGGAGCATGATGATAGATTTTATTTAGGGAATTTGATGTCAGCGAGGCTCTAAGAAAGGAAATTGAAGGGCAGAGGAAAATACAGCTTGAACTTGAAGTAAGTTGTCACTTTTTAGAATGTTTAACAATTTGTCTTCACCTTCTTTGATGCATGGGATATTTTAATTGGAATCTGCCATCATGTAATGTGTTGCTTAGTAGCCTTCGGTTAGTATTTTTTTTTGCTCAAGGGTGATTAAATTAAAATAAGAATGAAATAGTTACAAAAAAGAGTTAGGAATTTATATCAACATTCCTGCCTCAGAAAATTAACAAAATCTATAATAGACAGAATTGTGGTTCTCTAAAGGTAATTGAAATGGAGGTGTTTTCCATCTTAATCTTTGTCTAGCCTGTAAATGAGTCCCTTTCCTTGCACATGTGTCTGCTGCGAAATTAGCCTCCCTCTTATTTGCAGTGATCAGCAAGTTTAATTTCAAAAGCCTTACTTCTTCCCATTGATGCTTTAACTTCTAGTGAGGCTTGTTGTCTCTTAGAGCTACAACTGCAGCCTCTGAATCAGCCTCCACACAAATATTCTGCCATCCCATCTCAGCTGCCATGAGGATACCTTCTACGATGGTTGTTGTCTCTGCAATGAAGCATGTTTCAACCCCCAATCCACCGATAGAAACCCCTTCTAGTGCTCCATCATCTCTTCTTAGCACAGCCCCCCACCCAACTGAGAAACTACAAATAGTGCTAATATAACAGTTGAATATTCAAACAAATCAAACAATATGCAGAAAATAAATAACACACAAAAATTTTTAACGTGGTAAAACCCAATATGGGAAAAGTCCACGGTTGTCCTCACGACAACAAATAAATCCACTAGATGAAAAGAGATTTACAAACCTATCAACTACCTGCAATCACTGCGAGTTGACACTACCGGTTATCTCTAACACCTTGACTTCACCAGAGTACCTTGATGTACGCACAAGACACTCGACTTCTTGATGAACGAAACAAGCTTACACCAGAGTTCCTTGATGAACACACAAGGATACTCGACTTCTTGATGAACACACAAGAAGACTCGAAGCTAAATCATTATTCAACAATGAAGAAGAAGATGAATAGGGAAGAAGGAAGAAGAAGATGAAAGGGGAAGAAGAAGATGAGTTCAATCACCAAAACAACCTTAAACAAAACCTAAACAAACTCCAAGAATACCACTTCAATTGGACGGCCAAAGAACTAACTTATTCTTTGGAAGAGAAACCCTATTTATACTTAGGGTTGGAAAACACAGAAAATTGGCCGAAATAGAAGAAATCCATATTGGACGTACGTACGTCGATATGACGTTCGTACGTCTTCACACGATAATGCTTGCTGCCTGCTTGGACGTACGAACGTCCTAACACAGTACGTACGTCCTGAACAAAAACAAACCTGCTACCTAACCGGACGTACGTACGCCCTAACTCGGTACGTACGTTCAACACTATGAAAGTTTGCTGACCTTAGGGACGCGAAGACAAGGAGTCGAGATGACGCGCGTACAACAAAGTTTTCCTAACAATGTAATCAAGGCGAGATAACCAAGGACGACCAATGTCACAAAATTGATGTCAAACAAACTTAGTGCAGGTTTCAATCTCCCCCTTTGACATTGATTTTGTGACAAAAACCTATGACTCTAATAGCACTTATAAAACGTGCTTACAAACCCAAACCATGGCATTTATAAAACATGCCTACAAAATCACTCAAGGTAGAGTACATACCAAGTCACCAATTTTTGACATCCAGCTTGAGCAAGACGCTTTAACCATCAGAGACCGAACGGAAGCAACTAAGAATTTCCGAAGCAATCAAGGAATCAACAGAAGTTCCTTCGAGCAACTCCCCCATACTTCATGAGCTCCAACTTTAGTTACTTGAGCTCCCCCATAACTGTACAACCTCTAAACATCAACACGTTCACTCCCCCATACGTGTAGCATACCTGAAACATGACCCAAAAATATCCTAACAACAAAGAGACGATTGTTAGTAATTAGAGTCATAAATCTCCCCATTTTTGTCACAACAAGTGAACAAAATAACCAATCAACAAGATAAACGATAAATAACAATAATAAACAAATAACCAAGAAAAGAAATCAATACCAAACAATGAAGACAAAACAGATAAAAAGACAAACCTATCCCAACTGTTAAAGGTTCATGAAATCAACTAATAACCAAACATAGGAATCCATAAATATAAGAGACAAAACGACAAAACACAAGGATTAAGTTAACGAATTCGAAGAAAAACTCGTTCCCAATGACCCAGAGCCGGAAGATCTATTCCACCGAGCTATCACATGAACATAAAGCTTAAGACAGAACATAAAGCTTTCGCACGAGCCGAAGGTCTAGTCCACCGAGCTATCACATGATCATCATCACTTGCACAAAATAACTCCTCAATTCTGCTGTCCAAGCCACAGTCGGTAAGAGGAGCAGCAAGTCCCGGAACCTTCGAGTATCCAACCAACTCCAAGATGTGATTTTGAAGATGTCCGGGTAGTCTCTCTCAATGATTTACATGAACCAGGCAAGGATTAAGAAAAGGTCGATGAATATAGTCATACCCATGGGGAATGCGACATAAACGACAAACCTTAGCATTGTTTTTGTACTCCATCACCATAAACGACACAAAACCAACAGCAGGAACAAAAACCCCATGAAGTTCATACTCTGCCATTGAATAATTTTGAGGAACAAAGAGAGAACTAGAAAGAGGTAAGAAGACACAATAGGAGTAAAAGAAGAGAAGACTCCCCTATATATAGGAAAAACAAGAATAAACCTAACATGGGCCCAATTAGGGAGGTCCATTACCTAAGTAGCAGGAATTTACTGCAAATCAGAAAGGAACTAGAACTAATAATAAAATAGCAATATCCAATAACATGCTCAACATCTAAATATAGAAACAAAACGATATAACAAAAGAGCAATGTTAAGGACAAAAATATGGAGATTAAACCAGAACAAGAACTACTCGGACTCCGAGTCACCATCACTGTGTTCACCATCACCCTCGTCCACACTCTCTCTACCAGAGTCATCACCATCACTGTCACCTGGAACTGGAGGTACCTCTTCCGGAAATGGAGGCAAGTCGATGGGAGTGAAGTCTAGCTGAAGATGACGCATCTGGGCGACGTTCATCCTATGAATATCACGGATCATGGCATCATGCTGAGTGAGGATGACTCCAAAACGATCTAACCGAGCATCCATATGATCTTGACGACGCCGAAGAGAAGAAACCCGAGCATCAACAGCTGCAACTGCTCGATTGCCCCTAGCTGAGGCGGAGACGGGGCGTCGAGAAGTCAATACCCGATCAAAGTCATCATGACGAACAAGAGCCCGACCTCCCCAAATGAGGTGATGCGTCAGACGCGCACCCACGGACTCAAAAGCCGACTTCCTAGACTGGCAGCCTTTCTTGATCGCATTTACCCAGTCATGACCAACAAACCTCGGAGGGCTGACCTCCGTGTATCTTCCCTGAAATCCTAAATGCTTAAGAATAGTCAGAATAAAGCTAGGGAAAGGAAGAGTACCCTTAGCTGCATCAATCTGAAGCATCCGTGTGTAGATGACCTCAGACAGATGAAGATGGTGCACCGACATACAAACAACCAATTTGACCATGTCGTCGGTCATGATAATCTTGTTACCCTTGGTAGGATAGATGTTGGAATGGGCAACCATGTGCAAGAGGATGGCGCTGTACGACTTGGCATGATATCTTTCCGTCACACCATCGATGAACATCCTCTGAACTTGATCGACAAAGTCAATTTGTATCGAATCCGGAATGGGCCACCTAACATGAACCATATTCTCTGGGAGACGATTATCATCGATCCCCAATGCCTCACGTATCACCGCCGAAGAAATAGTGTATCTCCTACCTTCAATCAGGACTGAGAAACTCGAGCGGTTCTGTGATGGTGTCTTCGTTTCATAGAAGGCAATCGTGTGCTCAACCGAGTACTTAGTGATTGGTTGAGCCACTCTTAACCAATTTCTCGTCTCAAAGAATAAAGATATGTTGCCTAGTTGGGTAGCTCCTAGAGGGGTGGCAGCGATGTCTCCCAAGTCGAAAAAGCGCTCCGGAACAATAGCCTTGGCTCGAGGATGAGCACCAAGGGGTGTGGGATGAGGTGACACGACCGAAGTGGGACCTCTACCCCGTTGAGTGCGGGAAGTGGATGCACCTTTAGAGCCGGGTGTTTCCTTAGCGAGTGTTGAACGAGCACGCTTTGGAGGCATTGCCTGCACAAACACAACAGTAAACAAACCAAAAATGTAAGAAAAATGATTAAATTGTCAATAGTAAGTTCATTGAGGCATTTTATCAAACACTTGGTGTACAAAACCAAAGGCAAGATTAAAACAGCAAACCATAAGTACATTCACACTACGCAAGGCATATGATTAAGAGAAGAAGATAAACTGCATGATAAACACAAACTAAACCAAAAACACAAAAGATTCAAACTATAAACATTACATTCCATTTCTCCACATTCAACCATACACAACATTTAAACAAAAAACGAAGAGAAAAACTTCACCATCAAGGACAATCATGAAAGACAATGCAACGGAGCACAAGAAGAACTTACTATTGACTAGAGAAAAGGAGAAAAACACCACCGAACACGGTTAAACACTTAGAACACAGCAGAAAGGAAATTGCTTATACAAGCTAGAAGAACGAAGAGAGGAAGAGAGAAATAAGAGAGATACAAGAGCAAAGATTTGTTCCTTTTTAAAGTAGTGTATTGCCTTGAAAGAAGGAAACTCACTTGTTCGTGCGATAGAGGAGAAGAGCACAGGTTCAATGTTACAGTGAGCCAAGGATTTTTAAACACTTGAGTTTAAAAATTATAGTGGGCCGAAACTGTGCCAGAGACGTACGTACGTCCTTAGTACGTTCGTACGTCGGGGTACGAGAAAAAACTTACTGCCTGAACATGCGTACGAACGTTATAACACCGTTCGTACGTTCCTCCAAAAAAAAAAAAAAAAAAACATCTGCCTCCACAAACGTTCGAACGTGCTAACAACGTTCGTACTCCATTTTTTTTTTTTTTTTTTTTTTTTATAAAAAAAAAATGATAGGGAATTAACCTTAACAACAGAAAACCAAACCAAATAACTAACAACATAAACCATAATAAGAAAAATAAAAAGAAAAGAACCGATGTACCATAGAAGTGAAGAGGAATACATCATGAACTTCCAAAAATAGTAGCCAATCCCAATCCGTACAGAAATAAGAGGCAATATATGGAGATAAACAAAAGATTGAACAAATAAGAGAATTGAAGTGCATCATAAACTAAACCTCGGTGTATGTAGATGCAATGCAATGCATAAAGAGAGAGAAAGTTCACCACTAGAACACACCCTTTGAAGACCTAGAATATAGAACCATCAACAAGAGACATACGATTAGATTAGTAAGTGAGCATAGAAGAAACAAACTTCAACCCCATTTGAAACAAACGTTATGAGTAGAAGGCAAACGAATATAAATATGATCTTTCAAATGAAAACCAAGACATTAAAAAAAGGCAAAGGAATATAAACTTTGTATGCCTTATAAAAAAAATGAAGATGCGCTTGGATTTTAATTTTGCCGCATGTGGTGGAGTTTAGTCTACATCACTCTAATGTCATTCCCGCATGGGAGGGATTTTTGCCTCCATCTTTTCAAATACACGAGGGTAGGGTGTAGCCTACATCTTTTTGACAAACACAAACTCAAGAAGTGCAATACCATGATAACGTGCAACACAAGAACTAACATCTCTTGAGTGCATCCGTCAGAGCATGACCCTCACAACCCCAACGGGCTCTTAGCCAACTGATATTGCTTCAAAGACAATCAAATGGCTGGGGATAAAGTGAGTCATTGACCACTAACAAGAGTTGTAATAGGAACATAAGAATGCTCAATAACACGAACAACAAGACGAACATTAACCAAAACAAAGGAGAGATAGCTCAAGATCACATAAATACTCGAGAGATAGAGAAGTTCTATGAGCTCAAAGAATATGTAAGTGGTTTCCAAAAACTCCCATCATGCAAGCATGCCGTGCACTGTGCAAACAAGCGAGGAAAAATGCATGATACATACCAAAACATACTTAAGAGTTCAGAAAGAGAAAACACCCAAACATATTGCAACTTATTTAAGACAATTGAATTAAACCAATATCTCAGAAAAGATGCATCCAACAACACATACATGGAATAAAGAAATAAAAACAAAAAAAATAGAAGGAATAACCAACAACCCTTTTTTTTTATTATTAACAATGTATTCAGACATGCAACATGATCTGCAAGCTAAACAAACAAAGCATAAAAAGTAGAAACACCAAACAAATAGCCTATGTGGTTAGAGAAATATGCAATTCAAATAACACAAGGCTAGAAACAAACCACATCATCCCAAATATGGGACACCACCAGACCTTTGCAAGTCCAGAAAAACCTTCAACTTATCCTTTCTTACCCATACATGTTTAACACTAGGCCTGCACACCTTGGGAGGTGAAATGATATGAGATTTTCCCTTAACACGCTTTGCAATACACTTGTCCTTAACTAATTCCACCTTAGTCTTAAACTTTCTTTTGTTGGAATACCTGTTTTTCTTAAACCTGTGATGAGAACCATTATAATTCCAAGGTCTAGAAAATGCACAAGAAGGAACATTAGAATCAACATGATTATAACGATGAGGAACACGAGAATAGGATGAAACATGTTGATCAAAATCCCAAGAAAAACTATCCAAATGACCAACTCTACCACAATAAGAACAATGAAAAACATTAGACTTACTCAAAGAATTCTTATAAGAAGATGTGGTGGTAGAAGATGAAACATGTATGTCACCATTGTATTTGTGACATGGTGCCTTAACAAAACCTATACCTCCATTATGAGAACAATATGGCTTATCAGTAAAAACAGCCTTACCATTAACCTTAGACTTAAAATTCTTACGAGAAACATGCCGAAAATTAGTAGCATTAAGTCTAGTCTCAATAGGTGGGGTAGGCAAAAGGGCAGGCAAACTAGTAGATTTTACAGGAGTAATCACACTAGATGAACTAGTAGAACTATCAATAAGAGAATCAAATCTAGTTTTGTCCAAAACCTGCAATTGGAGTTGAGTAGACGTTAAATCGTTCTTTGTTACCTCATACTCCACCAATAGAGATTTGTATTTCTCATCGACCTCCTGATTGGTCTTCTCTAAAGCAGCAAGTCTACATAACAAGTCAAGTTTTTCTTTGTCAAATAATTGAGAAATAGAAATTGTATCATCTGCAGCAAGAGAAATCTGTTTTTCAAGAATCTCAATTTTATCCTGCAAAGAAAGATTAGCCTTTTCCAAATTTTCAATTTTGGATTCATAAACTTCCCCTTGAAGCATATAGTCCTCTGCACAATGTCTGAGTTGTTGTTCTAGAGAATCAACCTTAGTCTGCAAAACACCATTATATTCAAAACAAACATTATCAGAAATAGTAGACACATTACAATTAGCTTTATTAAATTTTTCCTGCAAATCAATATTAGCTTTTTGTAATCTTTCACATTCTTTTGCAGAAAGTCTGTAAAGAAGAGCCCAATCACTATTGCTAACAACATACAAATTATCATCCTTTTCAAAATCAGATTTTGGTTTTGTAGATTTAGACGATTTAGCAATAAAATTATTATGACCAGACTCATGAACCATCATTGCACTCATAGGATCGTTAGCGTGATCCTTGACGCTCCTTAACCAGCCCCCAGCAACTGATACCAATTGAGAAACTACAAATAGTGCTAATATAACAGTTGAATATTCAAACAAATCAAACAATATGCAGAAAATAAATAACACACAGAAATTTTTAACGTGGTAAAACCCAATATGGGAAACGTCCACGGTTGTCCTCACGACAACAAATAAATCCACTAGATGAAAAGAGATTTACAAACCTATCAACTACCTGCAATCACTGCGAGTTGACACTACCGGTTATCTCTAACACCTTGACTTCACCAGAGTACCTTGATGTACTGATGTACGCACAAGACACTCGACTTCTTGATGAACACACAAGAAGACTCGAAGCCGAACTATGAAACAAGCTTACACCAGAGTTCCTTGATGAACACACAAGGATACTCGACTTCTTGATGAACACACAAGAAGACTCGAAGCTAAATCACTATTCAACAATGAAGAAGAAGATGAATAGGGAAGAAGGAAGAAGAAGATGAAAGGGGAAGAAGAAAATGAGTTCAATCACCAAAACAACCTTAAACAAAACCTAAACAAACTCCAAGAATACCACTTCAATTGGACGGCCAAAGAACTCACTTATTCTTTGGAAGAGAAACCCTATTTATACTTAGGGTTGGAAAGCACAGAAAATGGGCCGAAATAGAAGAAATCCATATTGGACGTACGTACGTCGATATGACGTTCGTACGTCTTCACACGATAACGCTTGCTGCCTGCTTGGACGTACGAACGTCCTAACACAGTACGTACGTCCTGAACAAAAACAAACCTGCTGCCTAACCGGACGTACGTACGCCCTAACTCGGTACGTACGTTAAACACTATGAAAGTTTGCTGACCTTAGGGACGCGAAGACAAGGAGTCGAGATGACGCGCGTACAACAAAGTTTTCCTAACAATGTAATCAAGGCGAGATAACCAAGGACGACCAATGTCACAAAATTGATGTCAAACAAACTTAGTGTCGGTTTCACCAACTACCCCAGGATTTCCATTAGACGCACCATCCGTGTTCACCTTAAGCCATCCCTTTGGTGGTAAGCTCCAATAGCATTCTAGACTTTAGGAGGGGCCTTGATTCTTGTTTGTAGCCCAAGATGTTTCATGGTTTCCAAGTCTTTGGTGTTGTTATCCATGTGTTTTTTGGTCATTGAATAGGCCCTTGCTGATGCTCGCTTCGCTTCATGAATTATAGAGCTTGTGTGTATCACCACCTCTTCATATAGCATCTTGTTTCTCTTCTTCCATAGCTGCACAATAGTTGTAATGCTACAAGCCTGCCATAATTATTTTACCAGTGGACTGTGGCTATCTTTTACTGTCAGAATGTCTTCCACCTTCTCCGGCAATACATGATGTCCAAACCATCCAGTTACAATCTTCCATACCTTTATTGCTTCCCTGCAGTTGAAAAAAATATGCTCTTTAGTCTCCATTTCTTCCTTGCATACAGAGCATCTAGATCCCAACTTGAAACTTTTATTTTTCAAGTTGTCATCTGTGTTCACTGCATTGTGAAGTATCTTCCATGCTAGGGTCATGGTTCTAGGATACACCAATGAGCTTCTCAAGAACTTGTTCCATCTTGGTGTCGTTTGCTTATTTCTAATGGCTTCCATAGCTGATCTAGCTGTCATTCTTCCTTGATCTTCATATGGCCAGTATGTTTCATTCTCCCTATCCACGTTAGGACTACTCACTTCATCGATATTCAACCCCAATCTATTTATGATCTCCACAATCTGTGTTGGCCACGACCATTGACCATTCTCTATACAACAACTCAATGTTGCATGAAATTCATTCCACGCACCACTTCTAGGATTAATATAGTCACATAATGGTTGTTCTCCAATCCAGTGATCCTTCCACAAATTAATAGACTTTCCGTTACCGATGAACCATGCTTGCTTCCTTCTGATCTCCTTCAATGCATATTTCATGCCACTCCAAACAGTAGAGTGCTTACTTCCAGACCATTCCTGATTTGTATTAAGATATTTGCCCCTCATGAACCTTCCCCAGACAGAGTCTTCATGTTGAAGAGCCCAAGCCATCTGCATAAGCATTGCTAGATTGACATCCTTAAGATATCTGATCCCAATTCCCCCTTCCTGTATTGGTGCACAGACTTTATGCCAAGCCACTATTGTGAACTTCCACTTCTCAGGGTTACCTGTCCATATGAAATTTCTGAGGTGTAGCTCTAGCTCCTTCATAGTACTCCTTGGCCACTTGTAGACTGTCATTGTGTAAATGGGAATACTACAAAGCACATGTTTCACTAATAGAATTCTACTTTGTAAGGATAGTGCTCTACCAGCCCAACTTGATATTTTATTTCTTATCCTTTCAACAAGAGTAGAAACAAGAGTTCTAGTGACCCTCCCTTGTGCTAAGGGTACTCCCAAATACATTTCGGGCAGTTGCCCCTCTTCAATGCCAAACATTTTTGTTATCCTTGCCTTCCTTGTTGCTGTTATTTGCCCCATCAATAGCTTGCTTTTGCGCTTACTTATTTCCTGCCCTGAAGAAGTTTGATATCTGTCCAGCAGCTCTATGAGTGGTCTTAAGAACTTAGTATTCCCATTACAAAACAAGAAAATGTCGTCCGCGAAGAACAAGTGCGTAGGGCTGCTATACTTTGAGTTACTTATCATCCTTTTCATCTTCCTGTGTTGCAGTAGCCATTCAATTCCTTTGCCAAGACATTCTTCGGCTAGTGCAAAAAGAAGAGGTGAGAGAGGATCACCCTGCCGCAACCCTCTCTCAGCTTTGAACAGTCCTTGTGGTCCTCCATTAATCATAACTAACATTAAATTATTGGTGATAGCCCCTTGAAGCCATTTTATCCATTGCTCACTGAAGCCAAATCTCCTTAGAATCTCCCAAAGAAAGTTCCAGTTTAGGGTGTCGAAAGCTTGTGTTATGTCAAGCTTTATTGCTACATTTCCACCATGTCTTTTATGCTCAAGTTCATTGATCAATTCTGAAGCCATGCCAATGTGCTGATGTATGTTTCGTTTTTTCATGAATCCACATTGTTCTTTTGATATAAGCTTGGGTGCCACCATGGAGAGCCTAACTGCAAGAATCTTAGTAATAACCTTATATACAAAGTTAGATAGACAAAGAGGCCTAAATTTAGATATACATGATCCATTCTTTTCCTTAGGTACTATGACTATAAAACATGAATTAAAAATTGGCGAAAAATTAGAAGTTTTAAAGAAATGTAAAACAGCTGAGATTAAGTCCATACCAACTATGTGCCAGCAGAACCTGAAAAAGAATCCACCAAAGCCATCAGGTCTTGGCGAACTGTCAGCATTTAGAGTGAACACTGCTTTCTTTACCTCTTCATGTGATGGCATTGAGCTAAGCATCATATTACCCTCATCATTTACAAGCTTAGGAATCAGTCCTGTCAAATCATTATCAATCACAACATCTCTAGATTTGAATTTTTCAACGAAGTGATTGACAATGAAGTCTCCAATCTGTTTTGGATCCCTTATAATTTCTCCACTGTAGCCTTTTATATCCTTTATTATTGTCTTGCTCTGTCTAATTTTATTCATGAGAAAGAAATAACCTGTGCATCTTTCCCCCATGTGGTCCCATTTCAGCCTTGCTTTCTGTCTCCATATCATGTCATCTTGTTCCAAAAGTTTTTCAATCTGATCCTCCTGTTCATATGCTTGCTTCTGAATTCTTTCATCAGTAATATCAGCTTCCAATTGTTGTTGGATCAGTGCTAAGGTCTCTGTTTCCTGAGCAATCTTTGTAGTCAAGTTCCCAAAAACATTTTTATTCCATAGTTTGAGATGCTGCTTTAGTCTTCTAAGCTTTTGTGTGAGAATGAATATAGGATTTCCAGTAATTCTTTCATTCCAACTGTTCTCCACCAACTCCAAGAAACTATCATCAGTTGTCCATGCTTTAAAAAATCTAAAAGGCGCATTTTTAGGTTTAGGAATAGATACATTCCATCCTACTAAAGGAGAGTGGTCAGAACCCACTCTACTTAGTACTTTGTATGACCATCCGTCATATTTCTGCATCCATTCCTGGTTTACCAAAATTCTATCAATTTTACTCAAAATCTTCCTTATTCCTTTCTGTCGATTTGTCCAAGTGTAGCACAGCCCTGTAGAATCAGCTTCATTCAGATAATTCCCATCCACAAACCCCCTAAAGTCTTGTATAGCTGCATTCAATGGAATTCTACCTCCTTTTTTTTCATCTACATATAGGTGGGCATTGAAATCTCCAGCTACAATCCAGGGAATTCCATGTATATTCAAGTTTGACAGTTGTCGGAATACAACAAGAGAACATTTAGTATCGGAATAAAAGGCACTCTACCCACCTATTTCATCAAGGACAAAATGAACTTTGCATGAGTTACAACATTTTGATATGCCATGAATAGGTAGGTAAATTGCACTTAAGGAAATATTAATAAGTATAGTCCATATTGTCCTGTGATGCACCCACATAGAGAGACAGAAGCATGGCTACTCAAAACATATTCTAATCAGTATTATTGGTGGCATTACACCAAACCTTCAGCCTTCTATATTGATAGTTATTGTATACACCTATATCTTCATGCTCAGCCATTTTGACATTGTTGTATGAAGGTTGAGAAGCGTATCCAGGATCGTATAAGTTCAGAACAAAGATACCTAGAGCACATGATTGAAAGAGCATGTCAACAACACAACCAAACCTTAGGAGCTGCAGGCGGTGCATCAAACATCCCAAAACAGCCTGAAATCGCACCTACTGAAGTGTCAGCAATGAGGACTTGGAACCCTTTGGGCTTCTATACTTTCTCATCTCAAACTGGTCCAGTTGAAGCTGTCAGGCCACAAGTCCCGGTTGGCGAGGGGTTTCCTACAGTGCATACCAATACTGTCAAGCATTCTCCAAATAGCAACCTTACTGCTACTTCATTGATCTTCCCAAATGAGACATCTTTAGCAGGAGGGATGAACACTGAACTTGATCCTAGAATTCCAACAGGAGGGATGAACTTGGCAGCTGATGATTATTTCTTTTGGGGTGTACCTGATAATGGAATTCCAAAATTTGATGCACCTATCATGAACCAGGGTGGTGGTGGTGGCTTCAACCGATACAGTGGATGTCCAACTTCTTAGAGGTCCGATTTATATATCATTTTGGTAAGCTGTTTGCTTATCACCTAGTTTAATACATGCTACTGGTAAGTGCCTTGTCGAGACATTTATGAACATGTATAATAATAATAATAACTTCATATGAGAACACAATTATAAGATATAGTCCTAATGCCGTATGATTCACCTCTATAATTTTTGGGCTATTATTTCTCTTCTTTCATTAGCTCTCTATATATGCCTACTATACATCCGTAGGTGTGAGGATAGGGAAATGATAATTTATCAACGTCACTACACTATTTAAATAATATGGATGTATATGCATTTTACAAGGTCACCTTGTTAGCTTGTCGCACCTTAGTGAAATTCTGCATGACTACTCTCTTAACACCTTATTGTATAACTTTATCTACTTGCAGCAAAAATATGCCCAGGTTGCAAACATTATAGAAGTTGGGGACTGGTTTGAGCCCAGAATGTCAGAATATATGTCCCTAAGTTGGTAGTTGATCTCCAGAAGGTCTCTATTGGTATGGGGGTGAAGATGACGTTGTGTGGGCTATTTCTCTTACTGGGGAATATACAATGAATTGAAAGACACTTATGAGGCAATGAGAGCCACAAAGCAACCAGTTGATTGGAGTAAACAAATCTGGTTTACCCACAAAATTCCCTGACACTCTTTCATTACTTGGATGGGATTCTAAAGTCCCTCAGTAAACTAAAAGCTTGGGGTATAGTACCTAGTGACCAATGTGTACTATGTTGGAATCACCAAGAGACAAAGGAGCACTTTGTTCTTTGATTGCTTATTTGCAAGGAGTGTATGGAACATTATCCTCAATGCAAGAGGGTATAACATGCAACAATATAATGCATAGCAGCAGCTGGAGGTACTATGGGTATATATTGCAAAGCTGGCATGGGGATTAAGCAAGATGCACTGAGGCTTCTATTAAACTCAGCAGTATATTGGCTCTAGATGTAGGGGAATACCAGAATTTTTGAGTTAGAATCACAATCTCTTACTCTCTTAAAAATGTAAAGGTTAAACTCCAATCTGTTGAATACAAGATGGAAGTGGGACCAGAGAGAAGCAAACTCCTAGACATATGAAATGTAGAGATTGAGGCTGTAGAATCAATGGTTACTTTTTGCAGTTGGCAGTGTCAAATACCCATGGGTTTACATCCTATCAAAATCGACTTATCAAGGAGAGGGTGCCCAAAGTTATACTAACATCTCCTAACCCAAGTATCCAAGAGATGCGAGAATATCCAACTTCCACCCTCCAGCTCAACAGGGTGGACCGATAGCAAACCAAATGACCCGACCCATCCTTGAATTAAAGCCACTCAGATTGCGTGTCAAATAACCAAGGGTCTACATTCTGTCAAAACCAGCTTATCAAGGAGACGGTGCCCAAAGGTATACTAACGTATCCAAACCCAAGTATCCAAGCGATGTCGGACTATCCAACAGGGAGAAACCACAAGCTGGTCATTTTGCAGTCAATACAGGTGGTACTTTGCAACAAGGAATGGGTGGATGGGCAACAATGATTAGAGATGCACAAGGCAATGTATTGGCAACAAACAAAGGGAGGTCTAAACACAAGACAATTGCAGCTATTGAACTAGAAGGTGTTTGAACAAGGCATTTCATAGATCTAGGCACACACAGACTCTACCAATGTCATATCATTTCTGGAAGGCAATCAGCACCAGCATCCATGGGAGCTCCAGCATGCTACTGCTCAAATTAAGCAATTGATAGGGCAGTTAGACAGTTTTCATATCAAGCATGTTTATAGAGAATGTGACAAATTAGTTGATGTTTTAGATGCAACATTCCACCTCTTGAGTGTATTGATGTAACCCCTAGTTCTTTCTCGAAGAACATTAGGAAAATTGTATACGATGATGCACATGATGTTGTATATGAATGGATGTAACCAGCTTATGATTTATTAATGAAACAGAGTGATGGAGTCAAGTGTTGGGTTTTATGTGCAAATCAGACGGAGGGAAGTTTTTTGTACAGGAACGTACGTACGCAGTTAGGACGTTCGTACGTTCAATGAGGCAGATAACTTTGTGGAGAAGGAACGTACGTACGCAGTTAGGGCGTTCGTACGTCCTGTATGTCAGATAATGTTTACGTGTTGCAACGTACGTACGTGATTTCGACGTATGTACGTCCTCCTCTTGTTTTGGGCAATATGGGCCTGTTTTGGGCCCAATTCGTGGTTATTGTAAGGCTATACTATAAGCCAAATAGAAGTGATACAAAACCTTAACTTTTCTAAGAGAGAGATTGTGAGAAGCCATTAGAGAGTTTTGAGAACTTTTGTGAGGAAGAAGACTTCGGTTTCTTCGTGAGGGCTTGTACAATTGTCTAGATAAGAAAAGCATCATCCTTTCTCCCCGTGGACGTAGGCATATTGCCGAACCACGTATATCTTGTGTCTTGTGTGTGGTTGCTTGTTTACTTTTGTCGTTTTCGTTTTACTTTCATATATTAGTTCAATATACTACAAAAGTTTGCCATTTGGCACTAGCCCGACGCATGCCATTTGTCCATTTTCATGATATTTAACTTGGTAGATTTAAGATTTCCCATGAAATGCAGCATGATTAAGATAGACATATTCAAAGACTGTTGATATTAATAGCCGGTTTTTTTTTCTATTTGTTACCTAATTCTATTAGCCACCAAGGTGTTTTTTATTCACCACCAAAATCTACAATTCAAGTGTCCTAAAGACGGCTGTTCACAACCATATTTCTTAACTTCGATTTTCACCATTTATTCTTTTAAAACTCAATCTTCCATATTTCAGTTTTGGTAGATATAATCATATTTATAAGAGATATGTATTGGAAAAGTAGAGGTTGATTAATGTTTTTATGGCACAAGCACAAGGTTTGATCATGTAGATCTACAGTTGGCGATAGCTACCAAAAATCCACCACTCAAGCCCCCAATCATTATTTTTTGGACTAGACCTCCTGATGGTTTTGTGGCCCTAAATACAGATGGAGCTGCACAACAAGGAATGGCTGCAGGTGGAGGTATCATCAGAGATGTTGGAGGTAATCACATCTCAAATTTCTTTTCATTTTATGGACCTGACACTAACAACCTGGCAGAAACCAAAGCTATTTTGGATGGTCTTGCACTCTATTCAATCCTGGGTCTCTCTAGAGTTCAGATTCAAACTGATTCTAAAATGGCTGTTATGTGGTTTACAATGGAACTTCCTATCCCCTGGCATTTGAGAGTATGGTGGACTCACATCAGAACAATGGCAAGGGATATGCAGGTGATAATTACTCATGTTTACAGAGAATGGAACTACCTGGCAGATTACTTATCTAAGCATGGCATAAAGCACAAATGCATGGGAGCAATTAATCACAATGAAGACACGAAGTTCAAGCAGTTACATACAAACAGGAGATCAAGCAGGGATTCCACACATTAGACATGCTAAATGATACCAGGTTTAGCATTCAAAGACATGACGAGCTTAATAGGTTCATACAATCTCCTCAGATTAAAAGACAGATAGTATGGAACAAACAAAGGAGTGTTTACAGATTAGATTCTTGGCGTTTTGATCTTCCTTGTTGCTTCCTCTTCATCAGACTCAGATGGGCCAAAGTCCTCTAGCTCCACAGCTTGTTCTTCAGGCATTTGGTTAGCTGGAACTCCTTCTTCACCAGCCTGAGCATTGACATCTTCAGGTGCTCCAGCAGGAGGAGCAGCTTGGTGATCAGCATCAGCTTGTGGTTCATCATCATCTATTACTATGACTCCATCAGCAGCAGCATTGTTTCCATTGCTGTTACCATTCCCTTCTTCACTGAAGTGGTCTGCATCTTCAGACTCAGTATCCCAGCCAAGTGTGGAGGATTTGGTCTTACAGGTAGTGCAAGTCCGGATAGTAAACAATCCATCGATGCTGCAATCAAAGCACAAGTTTTGGAGAGGTTCACCACCAGCTCTCAACCAGTTATCAAAATGGATCCAGTCCTCTCTTCTAACCTTCTCAGGTGGATGTGGAAAATAGTTGGAGAGCCGATCTTGATCAAGGTTAGGGGCATTCACAGCGATCAAGCAAACATTTTTCAAGTTGGAATGAAGGGAATCGAAGCCAGAAAAATGAAGAAGGCACATAGATCTCTAAACGGAGAGGTAAATCTGGTCGTAGATCAAAGAAGCTTCATGTCGTCGGTCGGCAGCAGAGTCAGAACTTGCAGAGGAAGAAGAAGAGGCAGCCATTGTTGGTGCAAACAACACTCACCTGTCTGTTGAATGAAAAGGCTGCTTGCTTTTGGCGCTTTACTTTCCAAGGAGCTGACCTTGAACTGGGCTTTTTGTTTTGTTTTGTTTTCTGTTGGCTGGCCTGTTCCAGGGCTTGTAATATAGAGCCCTCTTGGGCTTTGTTTAGATTCCTACTTGTATTGAGGTCAGGCCTAGTACCCCTCATTTAGATTTTAACTTTATATTTTAATTACAGGTAGGGGTCCAGCCAAACGCCCAAACCCCACCCCTTCCAGGGGTTTTTTTTTTTTCTACTGGTATTGACAGGGATTTTGATTTGTCGGCTCGTCAGAGGGTTGTGATAGAATACTTACAGACCAAACATGCCAAGGACTTCCTTACTGATATTCCTATGGAAGGGTTAAGACAACGCATGATGGCAGTGGAGTATCACGCCATTCTCCGATACCGTCTCCGGCAGGGTTAGGACAACGCATGTCCTGTATGTAAGAAGAGTCGACTGGACACTTTTGGGGACCATCATGTACACTTTAAGTATTACCCCGGTTTTAACTACAGACACGATCATGTGCGTGATATACTATATGATGTGGTATAGCGAGTAGGAATACAGGTAAAGAAAGAGGTTCCAGTCAATTTTCTTATAGACCCGTCAGAAGGCAGATCAACACTACGCCCAACTGATGTTTTGATATACAGTTGGTTAGAAGGGAAACATGCATGTGTTGACATTACAGGAGCATCTCCGATGGTGGGGTTTGGTAATGGAAATTTTGAAGTGGGTCAGGCAGCCATTAATGCAGTTGTAGATAAGGTACAGAAACACGAGGGAGCATGTGCAGCAAACCAACATTGTTTCATTCCTTTTGCTTTTGACACTTTTGGGTTTCTAGTACCAGAAGAAGTTGAACTTCTCAGGAGGGTACAGAAGGTGATGAATAGCAATGTGATGACGGCGGGTTGATCAGTCCTCAAAAGTGTATATTTATCCCCCGAATAACATCTTGTTTGTATAGCACTTAGCTTATATCTATTGATTAGTGTTTTCTTGTCTATTGTGTAGGTTTTATGAACCGAAATGCAAATATTGTGTAAAAGCCCGCGAAACGTCAAGAAAAGTAAGCAAAAAGGTGTTATTTGCACATGGGAAGGAGAATCGATATTTGTACCCACAAGATCTGCTGAGGGCACCCCATGGTCAGACCAGTTGACTTGACTTTATGTCAAAGTGGAGCGGTCCAAATCTCAGCCCAAACCGGATCCTATTGGGGCCCACAAGTCAGAATTTCTATTTAGGGCTTTATTTAAAGTCTAAACTTAAAAAGGCTCTACAAGGAGATCCAGAAGTCTGATTTGGGCCCATGAGCTATCAAACTGAAGGTCTTGGTCTCAACTACAACTTAAGCCCAAGATAATTAGGTTTTACTAAAAACCTAATGCCTCTAGAAGACCAACAGCAGCAGCCACGAATTTGACCTAGTTTGGAAGTCTTTGCATGCAAGTATTCTACTTTCTATTTTCTATATAAGAGAAGAGAAGTAGTAGCTAAGGTTTAGGTAGCTTTTTATGAATTGAAGATTGAAGAGAAAAGTTCATCTTCTTCTTCTTCTTTTGTATCAAACTCAATATTCAATATCAATTCCATTATCTTTCCCATTATGATGTCTTGTGATTTATTTATTTATTCCATGGTGTCATCATCAAGGATGAGTAGCTAAATCTCTTTAGGGGGATGGTTGAAGCACTCTAGATAATGCAAAAGCACCATGTTTGTTCTTATTGTTCATTGTGATTCGAAATACTTAAGGCTTATTTACTTCTAATTCGCGATATGAGGTAATTAAGTATGATTATTTGCATGTTATTGTTATCCATGATGTTAAAATATTATTGTTAGGGTTTAGGGAGACCTAGCTTTAATGGTAGTATTTATATTTATTGTAGATATGTAGTGAAATAGCTGAGAGGTTACATGTTTACAATATATATCTTTTATTGGAACCCTTTTGTAATTAAGTCAAATAACCGAGAGGTGATGATTTAGTTATTAATAATATGTTGAGTTAATTAAATTGAATAGCTGAGAGGTGACGGTTTGATTAATAAGACATATTCAATAGCATGCATAAGAGAATCCTGTTTTAGTTGAGTGGAATAGCTGAGAGGTGACTACTTGATTATCATAGGTATTAATGATTAGTTGTAATAACCGAGAGGTAACTAATTAATTATTATAGATTGAACATGAAGGAACAACATGTTATGTTTGCATGATTTAATTTGTGGATACCAATTCTTTCTCCTTTGTCATATATATCTTCTTTACATCTCTTCCATATTCTTAAGTTAGGGTTTACTATTTATTATTGTCTGTAGGAAGTAGAATCAATTTCTAATATTATTATTTATTCCCTTGGTGTTCTTTAACCATTGTTTTCTATTGTGTTTGAGCTAAGATCTCCCCCTCTGAGGTGGGTACGACCCTTGCTTGTTACTTGTCTACTTTGATAACCAATTTATACAGGCACAAGAAGGAAAATTCAATATAAATCTATCTTTTGATGTGGGTTAGAGATTAAACACCTTTTACCTAATATCAAAATGGCGTCGTTGCCGCTCAAAGGAACGGAGTTCATTCAAACACAAAGGAGAATAGTTGTTTCGGGACATCATCCCACTTCTATCCCTCCCACCCTTCTATTTTTAATTCTTTTTATTATTATTTTTAAGTGTCTTGTTAGTTAGTCCTCTTATTGATCTTGCAGCGAAGACGGATTGAAAAAAGCTCGAAAAACAGAGTAAAGATTAAATTTTTAGGAAAAGTACGCGTTCAGGAATTTTTCTTGAAAGTTACTGGTTCAGACTGGGCCCGAACTCGAGTCGAGTTCAGTTTGGCCTATAACAATCTCGAGTCGAGTTCCAGGTAGGGAATTTGCCTCGTTTTGCGTGATTTTTTCAGTGTTCCAGAACTCCTTTTTCGCTAATTATTTTTATGTTGAGAGATTGTGAGGTAAACTAAGTAGTCTATTTTTTTCAGCATTTTTAAAGACTTGTAAGATATGTAATTATTCGTTCCACGAAGGGGTCGCGGCTGTAATATTTTTAAAGTAAGTGTTGTTAGGATTTATTTTATTGTGTGTTCACGGCGGATAGTAAAACAAGGTTGTGGAGCTAGCCTTGGGTCTACTAAGGAACGACTCCTAAGGACGATTGAAACCCAATGAGCGCTTTCCCATTAGTCGACTTCAACTCGTCTTCTCCCCACTTTTGTGCGCTTGTTTGGCACTTTATTGTTTAGCACAAAGTGGGAGGTAGGCATTCTCCTAACCCTCCTCGAAGCCCCTGCAAGAGGAGTTTCTGTAATGATTAGCATGACCTTGATTGTTGCTTGATTTTAAATTCTGTTTTTACTTGTTAAATCGGGACTGCAAGGCGGACCTGGCCTATAAGTGAAACCTAATATCAATTGATTGCAATATCCTAAGCTTTAAAATTGAACCAACTAAAGCCATGCTATCATGATGTTCATTTGAGACCTTGAGCAGATATTTCAACTAATACTGCGTGAACCATCCTTTGATTGGAGCACAAGTTAGGAATTGGGTCTGGAACCCCTACAGATTACGTCTGTAGAATCACTGTGGTTTATTAATTAAGGACCGTTGCTTACTCACGGAAAACCTCCCACACTGGTTATTCCCTGCTTGACTCACGAAATATAGGGAGAATTCACAAGGGAAGCTTGGAAAGAACTCATTGACTTGGGTAAACACAAAATTGAGTCAGTTTTGAGCCCATTGTTAGATGCTTTCGAATGGTTAGGACTTCTGTGGCATATGTAATGCGCATGTTGCATGCATCTTAGATCAGGTAAAATCTTGTCCAAACCAACTCCAATCTACACAAAGAGCACAATCACGGACCTCACTCCTTCTCTTGAGGAAGAGTTTAACGACTCAACCTCCATACATTCTGAAGGAGTTCAACGACTCAACTTCACTTTCTGAAGTAAGACCTGCCCCTATGACTCAAGAAGCTACCCTTCGGGATTACTTTTCACCTTTGGCCACAGGGCCACCTACCTGCATAGTCTTACCCGAGACAACTGCAGATAGCTATGGCATTCGCCCACAGATTGTGGGCATGTTGCCTAAGTTACATGGACTTCCACGGGAAGATCCATATCAGCACCTCAATAAGTTTTTGACCGTTCTCAATACTTTTAAGGAGAAACATTTGTCTGAGGAGGAAGTTAGCTTGAGATTGTTCCCCTTTTCTCTTGAGGATAGAGCTTCTCACTGGTTACATGGCCTTCCTTCCAATTATATTGCCACTTGGGCTCAACTAAGTAAAAGGTTTTTGACCAAATTCTTTCCTATCACCAGAACTAATGACATAGTTGATGCCATAAGAAGTTTCCGGCAAAAAGAGGGCGAGGTATTCTTTGATGCATGAGAGAGGTTTCAAGACCTATTTCTTAGGTGTCCACACCACAGAGTTGATGACACAGAAAAAGTTTGGATCATATCTAGAGGCCTTAATTATACAACTAGAAACATGGTTGAAAGCATGAGCGGTGGAGAATTTCTTGATTATTCCACCGCCAAGGCTCTGGCATTCCTTGAAAAAATTGCTAATAATAGCCAGCAATGGGACTTACCTAGACATACCCCGAGAAGCACTACCCCAGACTCATTTGATAAACCTAGAGGTATATATGAAGTCGAACCTGACTCCGAGCTTAAAACTTTATTTCATGGTTTAGTAAAAAAGGTAGAAGCACTTGAGGTATCCTTAAGCCCACATCACCTGTTATGAGTGCCTCCACTCTCCAATGTACTGTTTGTCATGACCAGACCAATACTGCCGAGTTTTGCCCTCTCCTTTATAATTCACCAGAAACTTAGGAAGCCTGTGCGTTCACTTACGCCTGGCAAACCAACTTTACTAAGGGCAATGCCACGTACCCATACATGGACTGCTCCAATCTTTCTTATTCAAATCATTATGCGGCTCCACTTGGTTTTAATAACTCTTATGGGCAACGTAGCAATGCCACGTATGTTAGTAGTAATGAAAATCAGAACAAGGTAACGGTCCCCCCTTATTCGAACAATGCTCATCACATGAGTAGTTCCAGGGACCAGGTACCGACCAATCAATCTGCCCCACCTAAAACCTCCCTTGAGGATGTGCTTGCACGTTTCATTCAACAGACGCAAGCGTCCATTGAATCAAACGTCCAAGCCATCCAAATGATTGAACAGAAACTTGATGAAAAGGGCAAATTTTCGGGACAAGCTATCCCGAATCTCAAGGGCAAAAAAGTTGCCTTAGTGACGGAAACTCTGTCTACATCACCACCGCTTGTTGAAGTTAACTCGGTATCCACACTTAGGTCAGGTAAACAGGTTGATAATCAGATTAATTATAAACCAAGTCCTAGCATTGTGACCCCGATTACCACTACACTTGTTGCACCACCTAAAGGTCCGGCTAATGAGGCAACCACCTCTAAGCCAAGGATGCATACCCGTAAGATTGTGGATACTCCACTGCCTTACGACCCACCCGTACCTTACCCCCAAAGACTCATAAGGTCTCTACAGGAAGTCCAAGTAGAGGAGATAATTGATGTGTTTAAACATATAAATATTAATATACCTTTCCTCACGGCTATTAAAAAGATACCTTCCTATGCTAAGGTTTTGAAAGACTTGTGCACCGCAAAGAAGAAAACAAATGTGCCCAAAAGCGCATTTGTAGCAGAAGAATTCTCTGCACTTGTCCAACATAACGGTGTGGTAAAATATAAAGACCCTGGAAAACCGACCATACCCTGCAAGCTTGGTGATAAGTTCATGGGTAGAGCTTTGTTAGACCTAGGAGCGAGTGTTAACCTTTTGCCTTACTCCTTGTACCTCAACGTGCGTCTAACATACATGAAACCCACGAACATGTCTTTACAACTGGCCGACAGATCATTGAAAGTACCTAGAGAAATAGTTGAGAACCTATTAGTTAAAGTGTCTGACTTTTACTATCCTGTTAACTTTGTAGTGTTGGATACTGAGCCTACTGCTGATAACTCGATTCCCATCATCCTTGGCCGACCGTTTTTTGCCACCTCTAATGCTCTCATAAATTTCCGGAATGGTTCTATGGTTCTCACTTTTGGATCTATGACTGTTGAAGTAAATATCTTTAATCTTGGCCAACAACCCCGTGATCCTTCTTTATCTCAAGATGTGTGCCTTCTCGATTCTCTACCGTATCAGATGGTACCTCGTTGTTATCCCAAAGATCCGGTTGCTAATTGCCCTACCATGCATAATGTTAACTTTGACATCAATCAATCTATTGTTCAAACCAAAGCTCATCTTGATTTTGTGCCTATCTTTGACCCCAAAGACCCTGAGGCCCTTGATTCGGTTTGTTGCATTAATTCTGAGTTCCAAGTTGAGACCATCCATCCATCTCCTGATCCTCTTCCTCCCGAGCTGAAATGTGCCCAATTAGATTCAAACGGTAGTCATCCAATTATCATCTCTTCATCTCTTACTACCGAACAAAAAAATTAGTTTTATTTTCAAATTGGAGACAAAGTTTTGCTTTATAATCCTCGTTTGCATTTATTTTCTGGCAAACTTATGTCTCGTTGGTCAGGCCCTTTTGTTGTGTCTGCAGTAACTTCTTATGGTGCTATTACATGTGTTAATTCTGCAGATGGTTCTGATTTTACAGTCAGTGGTCAATGTCTTAAGCATTTTCATGAGTTAAGGCCTCCTAAGACCCTATTAGAGGACCCTACCTATTTAGACTGACCTTTGACCTGCTGGTATCCGGACCCTCTCTTACTCTATTTTGTTGTCTTTTTTTGAGAGGTGTGGTTGAAAGTGGTGGGGCCATAGTCCACAAACTCTTACTGGCTGAGTATAATTGATCCAGTGCACGTTTTTCTCTTGAGCGTCATCACCAAACAAACCTGTTTCCCGCTCTATTTGGGGGTGGGGAAGTCATTTCCCATCTTCTCTTAAGTCTCAAGTATCTGACTTTAAAAGACTCTTTGTTGTTGAAACCGGCACGAAGTGGTTTGACATCAATTTTGTGACAAAGTGTCTTTGGTTATCTCGCCTTGAATTCATTGTTAGGAAAATCAAGATGTACGCATGGTCGTCTCGTGTCCTTGTGTCTCTTAGGTCTGTCCAGGAAAAGTTATTGGGTTCTGGACGTACGTACCGGGTTAGGACGTACGTACGTCCACTGAAGCAGCAAACTTCTTTTGGTCAGGACGTACGTACTCAGTTAGGACATTCGTACGTCCAAGTAGGCAGCAGACGTGTTTTCGTATGGAGACGTACGTACCGAGTTAGAGCGTTCGTACGTCATGTTAGGCAGCAGGCTTATTTTTGTGTAGCGACGTTCGAACGTCATATCGACGTACGAACGTCCAAAGTCGGTTTGCACAGTTTCGGCCCATTTTTCTAGGTTTTCAACCCTAAGTATAAATAGGGTTTCTCTTCCATAGAACAAGACAGTTCTTTGGCCGTCCATCCTTCTCCTTGTTCATGTGTTTTGGTTAGGTTTGTGATATTGAAATTGTTTGTGGCTATTGAACTCAATTCCCTTTCTTCCCCCTTTTCTCAATTCATATCTTTGTGATCTTTAAGAGTTATTGTGAATTCGGCTTCGAGTCTTCTTGTGTGTTCATCAAGAAGTCGAGTGTCTTGTGCGTACATCAAGGTGCTCTGGTGAAGTCAAGGTGTTAGAGATAACCAGGAGTATCAACTCGCAGTGAGTGCAGGTAGTTGATAGGTTTGTACATCTCTTTTCATCTAGTGGATTATTTTGTTGTCGCGAGGACAACCGTGGACGTTTCCCTGTTTGGGTTTTACCACGTTAAAAATTTCTGTGTGTTATTTACTTTCCGCGTATTGTTTGTTTGCTTGTTTGAATTCACATTTGTTATACTAGCACTATTTGTAGTTTCTCAATTGGTATCAGTCGCTGGGGGCTGGTTAAGGAGCGTAAAGGCTCACGCTAACGATCAATAGTGCTATGGATTACTCTGGTAAGACACATGTCTCGGTTGTTGCTCGAATGTCTGATGAGCAGTCAACTGACAGTAAAGAATGCTTTAGTAATTGTGACAGGGATTTGATTCTGGTGGACAATAATGATTGGGCTACTCTATATCGGTTATCCAGAAAGGAATGCCTAAGGTTGGAGGCACAAAATTGTATTCTTCAGGACAGACTTGACTTACTGTCTTCTAGTTCCTCATCTATGTCAATCCTGGATAGGGAACCTGTATCATGGCAGGTTGATAAGGTGGCTTTACTGGGTAATCTTGCTGCTCTTGAGCATGACAAGGTCGAATGGGAAGCGCGGTATAAGATTGTGTCCTCAGAACTAGACAAGGTCAAAAAGGAGTTGATTCGCCTTCAGTTGTTCGAAAAGTGCAATGGGTTGTCATCTTCTGAATTACCTCCACTGTTGCCCTATCCTCCTACCAAAAAGTCCGACATTCATCACTCTGTGGACACGGTTGGCATCCGGCGTAAGTGGAAACTGTTCAGGCGTGTTCCGCCTCAGGGAAGGAAACGTAAAATGCCGTGCTCACTATGCGGACAGCTTGGACATTGGGCCTCGCAGTGTGGTGTGGCTGCTCATGTTCCACAATCATGCAAGCTGTTTTCACAGCCGTCGTATGATTATCCGTCTTATCCATATGCCTCTTACTCTTTTCGTTGTAATTTTGCAGGAAATGTTTCGAATGTGGCGATCACTGCTCTTCATGTCTCAAGTTCGGATACTGAGTGGTTACTTGATAGTGGTGCTTCAAAACATATGTCAGGTAATGCCAAACTTTTCTCCTCCGTTACTGCTATAGATGGTGGAAGTGTTACTTTTGGGAATGGTAAGAGCTCTCCTGTGATTGGTAAGGGATTTGTCGCTGGTATTGGTTTATCTCCGAATGATGTTTGTTTGTTAGTTGATGGTTTGCGTGTAAATTTGATCAGTATTAGCCAACTGTGTGATACTGACCATACTGTTAATTTTTCCAAAAATATATGTACCGTGCTTGATAGTTCGGGTAAGTGTATCATGACAGGTAAACGAACATTGGATAATTGCTATGCCATTCAGCCGGTTGCATCTAGCATGAACTGCTTACCTAGCAAACTAAATGAACGTCTATTGTGGCATCAACGACTAGGTCATGTCAACTTTGAACACCTGGACAATCTCACTCGGAATGAATATATTAAGGGAGTTCCTAGACTTGGAAGAAATCGAGACACTGTGTGTGGTTGGTGTCAACTAGGTAAACAGATACGTAGTCCACATTCCAAGAAAAAATCCATAACCACATCTTCTCCTTTAGAACTCATACACATGGATCTGATGGGTCCTACTCGTACTCCTAGTCTAGGAGGCAAACGATACATCTTGGTTATGGTTGATGATTACACTCGCTTTACCTGGGTATCATTCTTGCGTGAAAAATCTGATGCGTTTCTTGAGTTTCAGGGAATATGCCTTCGTATTCAGAACGAGAAAGATACTCAAATTAAACATATCAGAAGCGATAGAGGTGGTGAGTTCACAGCCACAGATGTGATTGAGTATTGTATTGCAAATGGTACATGGCAAGAATTTTCGGCTCCATACACTCCGCAACAAAACGGAGTCGCTGAAAGGAAAAATCGTGTTATTCAGGAGATGGCTCGTGCTATGTTGCATGCAAAGGATGTTCCAACCAAGTTTTGGGCGGAAGCGGTTCATACTGCTTGTTACATAATGAACCGTGTATACCTAAGATCTGGTACCACACAAACTGCTTATGAGCTATGGTATGGTAAGAAGCCGAATCTCAAATATATGCGAGTTTTTGGTAGCTTGTGCTATGTGTGCAAGGACAGACAAAGTCTGTCCAAGTTTGATAGTCGAGGTGAAGTAGCTCTTTTACTTGGTTATTCTTCTAACAGTAGAGCCTTTCGAGTGTTTAACTACACCACTCGCAAGGTCATGGAATCCTTTAATGTTGTTGTTGATGACACTATTACATCTGACTCTTCTGTTTCCACTGGTACACAGGATGTCACAGTTCTCTCACCCATGTCAGACCCGGCTAACATGTCTTCCATATCGTTATCATCACCTGATAATGGCAATGGTGGTACTAAACCTTCTGATGCTGCAGAGGACGTGCCTAGTAGGACCGGTGCTGTGCTCACACCGGATGATGTAGTTCAATCACCAGATGTGATTGATGTGTCTTCAGATCTCTCCACTGTTCCTGCTGACCCTGAAAGGGTGTTTAATCTAGCTTCACCTCGTGTCAAACAATATCACTCCTTAGGAGATATCATTGGGGATATTAATGATCAGCGTCTGACTCGTCGGAGGGCCAAGGAGACAAATTGTGTTCATTATGTTTGTTATCTCTCTTCTCTTGAACCTAAAAATGTTACTGATGCTCTTATTGATGATGATTGGCTAGTTGCTATGCAGGAAGAACTCGGTCAGTTTAAGCGTAGTGATGTCTGGACGTTGGTTCCTAGACCTACTCACACTAATGTGGTTGGCACCAAGTGGATCTTTAAAAACAAATTGGATGAGTTCGGACAGATTGTGCGCAACAAGGCAAGGCTTGTGGCTCAGGGCTACAGTCAAATTGAAGGTATTGACTATGGAGAGACATTTGCTCCCGTGGCTAGGTTGGAATCTGTCAGGCTTCTTCTTGCTATGGCATGCCACTTGAATTTCAAGTTGTATCAAATGGATGTCAAAAGTGCATTTCTCAATGGTATTCTTAATGAGGAGGTCTATGTTGAACAACCTAAAGGGTTTGTGGATCACACTTTTCCGAATCATGTCTTCAAATTGCAAAAAGCACTGTATGGGTTAAAGCAGGCTCCTCGAGCTTGGTATGAACGTCTGACCTCCTTCTTACTGGGAAAAGGATTTGTTCGTGGCAGTGTTGATCGGACTCTGTTTATACTGAGAAAGAATAATGATGTTCTTCTCGCCCAAGTCTATGTGGATGATATAGTGTTTGGATCGACGTGCCCAAGTCTTTCTGAATCCTTCTCTCAATTAATGAGCTCTGAATTTGAAATGAGTTTAATGGGAGAACTGAATTTCTTTCTTGGCTTACAGGTCAAACAGTTTGATCATGGAGCTTTCATTTCTCAAACAAAGTATGCTAAAGAACTGGTTAAAAAATTCGGTCTCAGCACTTCCAGTGGTCAAGATACTCCCATGGGTGAGAGGGTACGTCTTGGTAAGGATATTATGGGTAAGTCTGTTGATATTCGTGAATATCGGAGTATGATTGGTAGTCTTTTGTATCTCACTGCTAGTCGTCCAGATATTTCTTATAGTGTTGGGGTATGTGCAAGATTTCAGGCTAACCCTAAAGAATCTCATCTCATTGCGGTTAAGCGTATTATTCGGTATGTTGCTAGCACTCTTGACTACGGGTTATGGTTCACCAGAGATACGAATAGTGTTGTGGCAGGCTATTGTGATGCTGATTGGGGTGGTAATCTTGATGATCGTCATAGTACCAGTGGTGGCTGTTTCTATGTTGGGAATAATCTTGTTTCCTGGCATAGCAAGAAACAATCATCTGTATCCATCTCTTCATGTGAGGCTGAGTATATAGCCGCAGCTAGTGCATGTACTCAACTTCTGTGGATGCGTCAGATGCTTCGGGATTATGGCATTCAACAGCAGGCGATGGACCTGTTCTGTGATAACACCAGTACCATTAGCATTTCCAATAATCCGGTTCAACACTCACGCACAAAGCATATTGACATTCGTCACCATTTTCTTCGTGAGGCGGTCGAAAAGGGTGATATAGTAATGGAGTTCATTCCTACTGAACATCAGCTAGCAGATATTCTTACAAAACCTCTTGATGCAGGCCGATTCCATTCCTTGCGTAAGTCTATTGGGGTTGTCACTCTTCCCTAATTGTTCTGTTACTTTCTTCTTCTCTCTGGTATTGTCATTGTAGTTAGGATGTTTAGATTCGGTGTTTTTTTGTTTTTTTTTTTTTGGTGTTTATTGTTATTGTGGTTGTTTTTGAGGACATACTACCTTCTCTATTGTGTGGATTCCATTTTACAGATGTTTCTAGTTTGACATTCATCAACTGTTTTTGTGTCTTGCATAGTTGTAGGGTTACATCATACTCTCTTCGTCTTGGTAGTTTCTTGCATGGTGCATTTACATGTAGTTGGACTGTTGTTTTCCATACCTATATATCTCCACTCTTATCTGGTTTCCATTCATGATCATCGTCTTCCTTTATATGTTTTTGCCTCTTGTAAGTGGTCAATGACTCACGAAATCCCCAGCCATTTGAATGTCTTGAGAGCATACTCATTTGGCTAAGAACCCGTTGGGGCTGTGAGGGTCATGCTCTGACGGTTGCACTCAAGAGATGTTAGTTCTTGTGTTGCACGTTATCATGGTATTGCACTTCTTGAGTGTGTTTTGCCGAAAAGATGTAGGCTACACCCTACCCTCGTGTTCTGGTAAAAGATGGAGATATTTCATACTCCCACACGGGAATGGCATCTGTTTCAATGGTCTACCAAATAAACAAAAAAAAAAAAAAAAAAAAAAACAAAAAAATGAATGAATAGTAGCCTTCTCATTTGTCTAGTTGAAAGACAAGAAGAAAAACAATAGTGTGTGTTTTCCTTGTTGTTTTGTGATCTGATTCAGTTTCATTTTGGGCTAGTTGCAAGTGGTTTTCTATATTCTCAATGATCATGTTTTTAGTTTGTTTCTGGAGGTTGGTTTTGGCCTATCTGTTTCATCTACATGCTTGCATCGTCTAAGTAAGTACCATGCCTTTGTGTATGATGTCGTTCTTCGATTTTGCATTCTCTTGTGGTTGAGGATTGTTTAAACTATATTCGGTTGTAATTGGAATTCGTATGATACGTAGAAGTGTTTTCTTGTGATGTCTCTCAATTTTTTGGTTTTTGGAGTTATGTGGTTTCTTATCTAGCTGTTAGGTTGGTTTTTCCCTTCTTCAAAAAAAAAAAAAAAAAAAAAAAAGGGGGTACGTCCGTACGCTTTTATGACGTTCGTATGTTTGGGGGTACAGATCTTTTTTAAACGTACGAACGTTCCTAGGACGTACGAACGTGATCTTTACCAGATGTTTGGTTTTTGGGTCCCGATGTTCGAACGTCTTAAGAGCGTACGAACGTCTGTCATACAGTCCAGCCACTTTGTGTTTACATTCAAATTTTTTTTTGAACCAAAGGCTTACTGTTACATCAATCGTGCTTCTTTCTTCTCTCTTGCACGTACATAGGAAGTCTTCACCTTCTCTCAAGGTCTTTTCTTTGGTCTTTCTCTTCTTCTTCTTCCTTGATGGTTGTTTATTGCTTCTCTCCAGCAGCTTGTTTCTATTTCTTTGGTATTGGGCATGTTCTTGGATATTGCTATTTTCATGTTAGTTCAACTTGGTTTCTTTGTTTTGCAGTATTTTTTTTTGTAATGGACCTCTTATTGGGCCCATGATAGGTTTTCTCCTATATATAGGGGAGTCTTCTCCTCTTTTACTCCTATTGTATCTTCTTATCTCTTGCTAGTTCTATCTTTGTTCTTCAGAATTTTCTATGGCAGAATTTGCACTTCATGGAGTCTTTGTTCCGGGTGTTGGGTATGTGTCGTTCATGGTAATGGAGTACAAGAACAATGCCAAGGTTTGTCGTTTATGTCGCGTTCCCCATGGATTTGACTATGATCATCGACCTTTACTTCCTTCATGCATGGTTCTTGTCAATCATTGGGAAAGGCTACCGGGACATCTTCAGAATCACATCTTGGAGTTGGCTGGATACCCGAGGGTTTCAGGACTTGCTGCTCCTCTTACCGACTGTGGCTTGGACAGCAGAATTGGGGAGTTATTCTGTACGAGTGCTGAAAGTCCTGTGCACACTCGGTGGAATAGCTATTCGGCTCGTGCGAAAGCTTTGTGTCCTATCTTAAGCTTTCTGTTCATATGATCGCTCGGTGGAATCGACCTTCGGCTCGTGCGGAGGCTTACTTCTCCAAGCTTCCTCTAGGTCATTGGGAAAGGGTTTTTCGAATTCGTTAATTCGAGCTTTCTACTTTTGTCGTTTTTGGCTTTTCTGTTTATGGATTTCTATGTTTGGTTATTAGTTGACTTTCTGAACTTTTAACAAGTTGGGTTCGTTTTATATTTTATATGTTTTGTATTCTTTGTTTGGTTTTGATTTCTTTTTCTTGGTTATTTGTTTATTGTTGTTCACTTGTTGTGACAAAAAGGGGGAGATTTATGACTCTAATTACTAACAATCGTCTTCTTGTTGTTAGGTTATTTTTGGGTCATGTTTCAGGTATGCTACACGTATGGGGGAGTTGCTCATGAAGTTTGGAGCTCATGAAGTATGGGGGAGTTGCTCGAAGGAACTTCTGTTGAATCCTTGATTGCTTCCGTTCGATCTCTGATGGTTAAAGCATCTTCCTAAAACTGGATAACAAGAATTGGTGACTTGTTATGTGTTTCTATCTTGAGTGATTTTGTAGGCATGTTTTATAAATGCCATGGTTTGGGATTGTAAGCACGTTTTATAAGTGCTATTAGAGTCATAGGTTTTTGTCACAAAATCAATGTCAAAGGGGGAGATTGAAACCGGCACGAAGTGGTTTGACATCAATTTTGTGACAAAGTGTCTTTGGTTATCTCGCCTTGAATTCATTGTTAGGAAAATCAAGATGTACGCATGGTCGTCTCGTGTCCTTGTGTCTCTTAGGTCTGTCCAGGAAAAGTTATTGGGTTCTGGACGTACGTACCGGGTTAGGACGTTCGTACGTCCAAGTAGGCAGCAGACGTGTTTTCGTATGGAGACGTACGTACCGAGTTAGAGCGTTCGTACGTCATGTTAGGCAGCAGGCTTATTTTTGTGTAGCGACGTTCGAACGTCATATCGACGTACGAACGTCCAAAGTCGGTTTGCACAGTTTCGGCCCATTTTTCTAGGTTTTCAACCCTAAGTATAAATAGGGTTTCTCTTCCATAGAACAAGACAGTTCTTTGGCCGTCCATCCTTCTCCTTGTTCATGTGTTTTGGTTAGGTTTGTGATATTGAAATTGTTTGTGGCTATTGAACTCAATTCCCTTTCTTCCCCCTTTTCTCAATTCATATCTTTGTGATCTTTAAGAGTTATTGTGAATTCGGCTTCGAGTCTTCTTGTGTGTTCATCAAGAAGTCGAGTGTCTTGTGCGTACATCAAGGTGCTCTGGTGAAGTCAAGGTGTTAGAGATAACCAAGAGTATCAACTCGCAGTGAGTGCAGGTAGTTGATAGGTTTGTACATCTCTTTTCATCTAGTGGATTATTTTGTTGTCGCGAGGACAACCGTGGACGTTTCCCTGTTTGGGTTTTACCACGTTAAAAATTTCTGTGTGTTATTTACTTTCCGCGTATTGTTTGTTTGCTTGTTTGAATTCACATTTGTTATACTAGCACTATTTGTAGTTTCTCAGTTGTATCTTAGACATCAGGATCTCACACATTCCACTCTAGCTTTTTATCTCTTTTGGGAGGCAGCCCTGTGTATATTCTAAGTCCGATCATGCTTTATTGCTACTCTTTTTGTTGTTAGGTTTAGTTGCATTTTGGTTTTTAGACCGCCCGTTCTATCATCCGTGCTCAGTTCTGTTTGGGGGTGGGCGCGGCCGGCCCACCCACTCTCTCTTTGCCGTTTGGCTGGTTGATAATTATTACGATTACAAAATACATTGTTTTAAGATAGGATTTTCCTTTATGTTGAGTCAGTCCTTTATTTCAGTATATTTCATTTTAGTTGTGTCTTAGTATGGAATTTCGTGTAATCTCTATATATGTGGAGATAATTTTGTTTGGCAGGAATTTATAAAGCGGTTTGAATTTTTAGTACATTCATAGTAATATCTTTCTTATTTTCTCTCTTATGCATAGTATGAGCCTTGAGGACAAGGCAATCTTTTTGTTTGGGGGTGGGGAAGTATTACAATCCTTTTTGCAAATGATTTTCAAACTTCTTTATCCATACTTGTGTAAAAATTCAAAAATTTTGAAAAATCCAAAAAAAAATCTTTGTTACAAAGACTTTTTCAAAAATAGGATAAGTACACCATCAATGATGAATATAATGGTTGAATTATCTTCTTTTCAAGTTTAAGGACATTTATTGCTTCACCAAGTAGTTGAGTCTTATACTACATTTGCATGAGCATAAGCATGACATTCATCTGCATTTATTACAGATTACATGTGCAAATACAACCACACCTTGAGAAACTTGAGGAATAAGTGTGGAGACTTAACCTAGTGAGTTTTTGAGCCCCGTCCTTTTCTTGGAAAGATATTACATCAATCTAGAGTCAAAAGACTCAACCTCTCAGTTTTGTCTGTTTTTAGTCTCATATCCATTTTTATAGTTAGCCTTGAGATGACATCAAGTGGGTGTAATATAAACTTGGGTATTGTAGTTTATTCAAGATGTGATCACCATGTCAGTACTTAGAAATGATACAAAGACATTTAGATAAACCCTGTTTACCTTAGCCTTCCCTGATGATTATTTATCTTTTAGGTTGACCATTTTGAGCCTTTCTTGTTACTTAGCCTTTTTCTTGAGCCCATTATTCTTACCCAACTCCATTGTAGAAGTAAATACCCTTAGAATGTTTAGGTCCTTTTACCCATTGTTTTGGGAACATTAGGATGATTGTTTATGTAGTTACAAGAAGAAAGGAGAAATACATAGAAAATCTCCAAACTAGTGAGATGAACCAAATATTGAAAACCAAAAAGTTTGAAGAAATTCCAGAAACAGCCAGAATCTTCCAAACCATTTCAAATCCAAAAAGAAAGGAAGATTCCAAGATATTGGCTAGAGCTTCAATTCATTGAAATTTTCCAAAAAGAAGATGAGAAACACTTCTTCCCAAAAGAAAAATTCCAAAATTTCTCCATGTGCTGTTATTACAAATCACAAGTATTGAAGGCCCGAATGTTCCAAAAATATTTCACAAAAGCCTTTTCCATTTCTAACCGTGTCCTATGCCAAGTTACAACCGATTACTGTCTTTTGTAGATCTAAGCTGATATGGTAGGATGTGGCGAGTAAGTGAGAAGGTGCTGAGGTGAAAAACCTGACATCTCAAGCAAGGCTAATTTTTCCATTCTTTGAGACTAAGTTCATTCCATTACACTGGTCCGTTCTTATTGATATATGTGAGATGATTGTCCATCTTTCTTCCTCACATAGAGGTAAAATGATAAACACCATCTCTGAGCGACTTTTATTTCTGAGTGTATGACTGTGAGATAGAAGTTAAGGCGACATTTCCAATAGTGACTTAAGACCCGTGGTAGCATGGGTACATGCCTGTCTTCAATGCATTTGAAACCGTTATGCTTGGTTTATATTTCATATCTTATTCATGCATTTGTAGTATGCTATCTCATATGAACGGTTTTGCAATACTTATCTTTATCTTTGATATAACCATTTCTGAGGTAAATGGTAGAAATTCTTATTCTTTAGATTAGTCATTGTAGTAAGTTTGTGGGTATCTTCTCTGGAAAACCCTAAGGAAAATATAACTCCTCCACTTGGGAAATTCTTGTGGTTAAAGGCCTTAATGCATATGGTTAATGCAATCACCTTAGTTTTACTTCTCTTTTGAGTCCTTAATTCTTTCTTCTCATCTTTGCTTGAGGACAAGCAAAATGCTGTTTGGGGGTATTTAATCAATCCTCAAAAGTGTATATTTATCCCCCGAATAACACCTTGTTTGTATAGCACTTAGCTTATATTATTGTGTTATATCTATTGATTAGTCTTTTCTTGTCTATTGTGTAGGTTTTATGAGTCGAAATGCGAATATTGTGTAAAAGCCCGCGAAAAGTCATGAAAAACAAGCAAAAATGTGTTATTTGCACATGGAAAGGAGAATCGATATTTGCACCCATAAGATCTGCTGAGGGCACCCCACGGTCAGACCAGTTGACTTGACTCTATGTCAAAGTGGGGCGGTCCATATCTCAGCCCAAACCGGATGCTATTGGGGCCCACAAGTCAGAATTTCTATTTAGGGCTTTATTTAAAGTCTAAACTTAAAAAGGCTCTACAAAGAGATCCAGAAGTCTGATTTGGGCCCATGAGCTATCAAACTGAAGGTCTTGGTCCCAACTACAACTTTAGCCAAAGAGAATTAGGTTTTGCTAAAAATCTAATGCCTCTAGAAGACCAACAGCAGCAGCCACAAATTTGACCTAGTTTGGAAGTCTTTGCATGCAAGTATTCTACTTTGTATTTTCTATATAAGAGAAGTAGTAGCTAAGGTTTAGGTAACTTTTTATGAATTGAAGATTGAAGAGAAAAGTTCATCTTCTTCTTTTTTTGTATCAAGCTCAATATTCAATATCAATTCCATTATCTTTTTCATTATGATGTCTTGTGATTTATTTATTTATGCCATGGTGTCATCATTAAGGATGAGTAGCTAAATCTCCTTAGGGGGATGGTTGAAGCACTCTAGATAATGCAAAAGCACCATGTTTGTTCTTATTGTTCATTGTGATTCGAAATACTTAAGGCTTATTTACTTCTAATTCGCGATATGAGGTAAGTATGATTATTTGCATGTTATTGTTATCCATGATGTTAAAATATTATTGTTAGGGTTTAGGGAGACCTAGCTTTAATGGTAGTATATATATTTATTGTAGATGTGTAGTGAAATTGCTGAGAGGTGATTATTACATGTTTACAATATATAACTTTTATTGGAACCCTTTTGTAATTAAGTTAAATAACCGAGAGGTGATGATTTAGTTATGAATAATATGTTGAGTTAATTAAATTGAATAGCTGAGAGGTGACGTTTTGATTAATAAAACATATTCAATAGCATGCATAAGAGAATCCCGTTTTAGTTGAGTGAAATAGCTGAGAGGTGACTATTTGATTATCATAGGTAATAATGATTGGTTGTAATAACCGAGAGGTGACTAATTAATTATTATAGATTGAACATGAAGGAACAACATGTTATGTTTGCATGATTTAGTTTGTGGATACCAATTCTTCCCCCTTGTCATCATATATCTTCTTTACATCTCTTCCATATTCTTAAGTTTGGGTTTACTATTTATTATTATCTGTAGGAAGTAGAATCAATCTCCAATCTTATTATATATTGATTCCCTTGGTGTTCTCTAACCATTGTTTTTTATTGTGTTTGAGCTAAGATCTCCCCCTCTGAGGTGGGTACGACCCTTGCTTGTTACTTGTCTACTTTGATAACCAATTTATACAGGCACAAGAAGAAAAATTCAATATAAATCTATCTTTTGATTGTGAGGTACACAAATATCTCTACAATCACGGGTTCCAATGAATATGTATTTCGTAGGATTGGTTTTGCTATTCAAAAAGGGCTTGCAGCGCAGTTTGTAGCGCACTTGTCCTCTAGCTTTGTGTAATTCATCTTTTATCAATAAAATTTGTATTTAAAAAAAAAAAAATATATATATATATATATATATATATATATATATATATATATATATATTTATGGCTTTCAATACCTATATTGAACCAAAACAAATGCAAACATAGCCATTAGTGATGTTAACTGCTAAGTGGAAATAAGGAATAAAGACCCAAATATTCCAGAAAATAAGAAAGAAAGACCCAAATGTTCAATTTATCGTTTTTGTATTAGACAATCGGTCGAGTTTGGAGCGGTTGTAATTTGGAGAAACATACCCCAAACTAGGGCTGGTAATGGACCGGGTTAGACCTGAAATCCGATCCGAACCAAACCGATAAGAGCGGGTTTGGTACTATAGTTTTATGTTTTGGTTCGGATCTGGTTCCTAAAAATAAAACCCGATTCTTATTGGTTCGGGTATGGAATTAATGGATACCGAACCGATATGGACCCAACATGAATTCTTTAATTATTTTGAATATTTAAAATTTACTAACACTACAAATATGTTATAAAAATTATATATTTAAAAAACATGACTTTTGCAAATATAATTTCTAATACTAACTATCTTCCAAATATATATCAATTACCTTAAAAACATACAAATCGATACAAACATTTACCATATTTACCAAATATATCTAGATTCTAAAAAAGTAAAATATTTTTTCTAAGTTGGTATACATAAATTTAACAAATCAATTGTTAGCCAAAAGATCCGGATCCGATCCGTTAAGGTTTGGTACGGGTATGGTTTTTTACTTTTGGACCCGATAGGGTCTGGATCCGGGTCCGGATCTATTAGGTTTCTTAATGGTTCGGGTCTGGTATTTCTAATACCCGGTCCGAACCGGTCCATTGCCATCCCTACCCCAAACATTCCATTAATGGTAATTGAAGAAGATGCAATGGTTGTAATTTGGAGAACAAGCAATCGTAGTTGGGAATATTATTTTTAGATAACGAATTGAATAGAGTTTTTAACTTGATTTATACAGTTAAACCTCGATAAGTGCATACCTTTGGGACTGAAAATATGTATTACTTTAGCAGGATTATTTATTTATCGATAAATGAATACTTTTTAGTTTAGAGGGATATTTTCAATTTATTTATGTGGTAAAAAAAAAAAAATCAAAAGATAGCAATATATGGTCATATTAATTTGAGTCTAGAAAAGCTAAAAAAATTGTGAAACTTATAATGTATGGGAAAACAAAAGGTTTTGAGTTACTCTACATAGCAAATGAAAAGATTGAAGTTTTTGGATTTGTAAGGTAGATGTGTAGAGGGTATTAAACAAGTTGCAAAACTTTTTTTTTCATGGCTTCTCATCATTTGAAAGCAAGATTAATTGGTTAAATGATGAGAGCAATATGTGAGCATAAGAAGGAAAATTTCGTTATTAGCAAAAAAATATACAAACATGAACAAAATATTCGGGAGTTGTGTATGCGTTACAAAACATTGATTATGGGGTTTAGTTTGGTTTAAGAATAAGAAAAAAAGTAATATCCCCCAAAAAAATCCCATGTTTAGGTGCCTCTTCCCCAACAAGCCCTGACATGGGGTCATCTTCTCAAACAAACCCTTTGACAACTTCATAATTTTTAACCGGTCAAAATTACCATCCTCCAAAATATATCTTTTGTCCTCTAAAGTCAGAACAAGACAAAAAACTCAGAAAAAACAAAAAACAAAAAAATAGTTGGTGTATAACTTTTTGGTTTTAACATTTGAAAATTCTATAACTTGTGATTTATAAATCGAAAATGAACATTGTGTATATGATTGGAAAGAGTTCGACGAGATCTTACAAACAAGATCGCACATGACTATAAAATTTTAAATTTAAAAAATTAAAATTTTTATAAAAATTTAAATATTCATAAAAATCAAAATTTCATATTTTTTTTTACTGAGAAGTTGGGTTTCGAAAAAAAACCTCCTTGTGATTTCAAAATTATTCTAAAACTCTAACAAAATCACACATTACTACCAAATTCTGCAGTTTTTATTTTTGTCCTCTAAAAAATATTTTCTTATCCTCTAACACCAAAGAAATATCCTATAAATTATTATTTGTTGTTCTCTAAATTACAAAAGCATGTTATCTGCTCCATATTATTAATATATGTGGATTGTACTCTTCAATTTGATGCATGAGTTCAATGTCTCGACTGAGGACAAAACCCTTATAGTACACACAAAAAAGAAATTGTATTGTCATGAAAAGTTAATAAAAACTTTTAATGTATACTTAAGTTCACAAAAGACTATATACGTTTTTTTACGTTAAAACCCAAAGCATAAGAACAAGAGAGAACATAACCCAGTCTAAACATAAATATCTTCTTTTGCCTGGTGTAATTGCTAAGAAACTCCTCAAATCTGTACTCCATTCTCCCTTCCCATTTCCCCCCTCCCCCCACACACACCAGAACAATATAATAGCTTTCACATATCTAACCATCCTTTTTTTCTTGGCAAATGGGGTTAAGGGCACCCCCTACCCCTTTAATTTACACGAGGAAACTTATATCAAACAATCAGTTGCTGACGTGTTTCGAACCAACGACCTCTCCACTTTGTGAGATAGATGCAACCGTTGAGCCACAGGTTAATGTGCTCTCTAACCATCCTTGAAACTGATAATCTCATTTTGTTTAAACACTCATGCATTCGCATTCTTCTACAAAATCCAAGTGATACATATGGAACCATGACCCATATACTTTGATAACCAACTCTGATCCACATCTCAACACTTTTCAATATATAATGCGATTTAGTAAAATTGCATATTAACTGGATAGAATAGCTTATTTAGAGGATAAAATTATGTTGTTTAGAATACAACAATCAATGTTTTAGCAGAAAAAACCCTTACAATATATAGAGAAAAAAATTATCGAGAAAATAAAAATCACATGTATGTAGATTTTTTTTTTTCATACCCATGTGGGATCTTGTTAGATAGATGTCGTCGAGATCTTTCCAACCATATACATCATATTGATTTTTAATTTCTTAATCAAAAGATATACAAGTTACAAATAATATAATAAAAGAAATTATTAATATTAAAAAGGGTAATTTCTTGAATGAGCACAACTTTATGGTGTTTCTTCCCAAAGAAGCACACTTGAGGATAATCTTCTCAAACAAGCACAAATTTGACTTTGACTTTTTCTTTGGACATTTTTACCTTTATGCAATTTTTCCTCCACACTGCATTGATCTATCTTCCATTCATAAAAGACAAAATACCAACTGTCATAAATCACAAAAAGACAAAAAATCTGTGTTATGTATGTTTTGTTTAAAACTTGAAAAATCCATAACTTTAGACTAGGTGTGTAAATTTCTGCCAATTTTTCCGATTTTTTCGATTCCCGATCTAATTTTTTTCGAATTTGGAATGGATTATTGTAGTTCCGATTTTCGATTTTTTTCGAAAAAGATGGAATGGAATTGGAACTACTTCTGTAAATCCGATCCGATCCGATTTTCGATCCGATTTTTTCAATTGTTAATCCGATTTGATTTTCCGATAAATATTCTGAAATTTCCGATAATTTAAGAGATTTAACTATTCTCATTTTTGAAAATATATATACATATAGACATAAAAATAATATACCAAGTTTAAAATCACACGAGGACTCAATAAAAAATTGTATTTAGTCTCAAATCTTAATGTAATCAAATATCAATATATGATACAACAAAAAAAATAATGTAATAGTAAATTATTGGTTAGTTTACACTTCCGATTGAATTTCTATGCTTATTAATCAGATTAATTATTTTCTTGTTCATACAATTATATTATTATATAAATTTTGTTGTATAATTGTGTTTTATAAGGTGCTATACTCAATAACTTTGATCCATCATATTGTGCTGGTATGTTATTATGTTACATAAAAACACCCCAATAAACAAATCAACTCAGTATAAAGAGTGGATTTTCAAGTTTACAAAACGGATCACGTCCACCAGTTTCGATTTGGAATCCCAATCAATTCCGATATATTTTTAAGTTGGAATTCCGATTTTTTTTATGTTGGAATTCTAATTCATCCGAATTTATTTTTTTCCGATTTTTTCCGATATTCCGAAATTGAAATATATTTTGTTGTTCCGAAAAAACATGGAATGGAATTAGAAAAAAAAAAAAAAATTGATTCCGATTTCCGATTTATTTTTTCCGAACATACCATTTCCGATCCGTTTCGTCCGATTTCCACCCCTACTTTAAACTAAGAAGTCGAAAATGAATATAATTTATATAATTGGAAAGATCTTGACGAGATCTAGCTAACAAGATCCCACATGACTAGTAAATTCAAACTTCAAAATTTTAAAATTTCATAACTTATAATTAAAAAATCGATTTTCGATAAAATTTAATATGGCTTAAATGATTTTTTCAAGGCCCTTCCATTGAAACCACATTTACAAATTCGAAAAAAAAAATTCGTGTCTTCTATATACTCCCTCCGTCCCGTTTTTATAGGCTAATTTGTCAAATTTTTCTGTCCCACTATATAGTCCATTTCACACAGTTCAAAACAGTTAATAAAGCAAGTGATAAATTTACCCCTTATTAGTTGTGAAAATTTCCTTAAATATAGCCAATAACATTAAATGTACACAACAAATAAAAAAGGGTATTTTTAGAAATAATATTACAATTAAATACAAATAAACCATTTTCCACCACTTTCTTAATATGTGTGAAAAACACCAATCAGCCTATAAAAGCAGGACGGAGGGAGTATTGTATAATTTTCTCAAGAAGTACAACAATATCATCTACATTGCTTATTGTTACTTATGTATTTAATGGTTAAACTAAAATCATGTAAGATATACAAGACTTGATGATATAAACCTTATTCGGATTCTTGGCAAGTAATAAATGGGTCTTTTCTTTGTAATAGAACAAGTTTTAAAATGATGTTTATGTTGGCACACCCAAAACTTTAAATTCTTTACTTAGAAGCCTTCAATTTTATGAGTTGAAACCCTTTAAGTATTATCATAATTACAAAAAAATAATAAAAATAATTAATGAGTACAACTAAACCTTTATAAGTATATCGGGTCGTGTAGATCCCTTGCATGATTTTACTTTTAATTTATTAAATATAGAGGTAACAGTAAGTAACGTAAAAGATATTGTTGTAATTGTAGAGGAAATTATACTATATATAGAGGACAAGCATTTTTTTTTTTTTTTTTTTTGAATTTAGTGATCAATGTAGGGGTGCTGAACTTACCCCGTGACCCGGACCCAACCCGGTCCCCGCCCCGTTTTTCATCTCCCCGCCCCGTTCCCCGTATAAATCTCTAATATTCTCTATCTCTCACTCTCTCTCTCTTTACCTCACAACTCAGAACGGCTCTCTGCTGCTGCTGCCTCCTACCTCTCTCAAGTCTCAACGGCTCTCTACTACCTCTCAATCTATAAATTAATACTTCCCCAATCTTTCTAATTTCATCATCTTCCCCAATCTTTGTTGTTGTTGCTGCTTCCTCAACGTCTTCTTCTAATTACTAATCTTTCTATTTTCACTAGATTCCTATACTAATTACCAATCTTCTTCTAATTTCACTAGATTTCTCAAGGTGGTTTATTAACTTTCTTTTTAAACTAATTACCAATTTTGTTGTTGCTGCTGCTGCCTCCTCATCATCAATCATCTTTGTTGCTGCTGCTACTAAATTTTCCCGATTCTTTCATCATCTTCTTATTCTTGTTAATTACCAATGGCTCTCTGTTGTTGCTGTTGCTGCTGCTGTCAACTCGTTGGCTAAGATCATGGCGTGATGATATGCCTTGTGACCTTTTCCCCGTCCCCGGACCGCCCCGTTCCTCGCCCCGACCTGTACAGGATAGGGATGGGGTGAACCTTCTTACAACCAACCGTTCCCCACCCCCGCCCCACCCCAACTCAACCCCGCGCACTGTTCCCCCGTCCCAATCAGCACCCCTAGATCAATGTGGTTTCAATGGAAAGGTCTTGAAAAAACCATTTCAACCATATGAAATTTTATTGAAAACTAATTTTTCAATTGTAAGTTATGAGATTTTGAAATTTTGAAATTTGAATTTACTAGTACCTGCGGTCGATTCAAAGGGCTTAACCGTTAACTTCTTGATTATGGGCCAGTTGCTTTAAAACTCGGGGTTCAAATCCTTTAATAGCAAAAAAAAAAAAAAAAAAATTGGGCCTATTAACAGTTCAGTCCTGTCCACTGGCAGAATGAGAGAAAATTTGGTGAATTGGAAAGAGAAAATGAAAGAAAAGCAAGGTAGAGAGAGACACAGACACCCATGTACCCAACCTTATCGTGTTAGGACACAATGTATTGAACATGTATCCAAATTGACCATCCACATGGCTGGCCAACTTTTGCACCAACAGACACAAGTCTTTCCAAGTGTACACCACAATGGCAGTATATGGCACTATGCAACATCATCATTACACACAGAAGGGGGGTAGTGACTGGTGAGAGCCTCCACTGCATTTTAAAACTGTGGAGCTTCATTGCTATATTGCTATTTCCATTAAATTGAGCTCTAATTAATCACCAAAACCACCACCGCAGTGGCTGCAGCGATGTTGCGTGATCAGCACCTGGTTCAGGTCCATGTTCTCCTCAACTTTTTATTGATATTAATAGTCATATCTCCAACATTTGGTGGTCATCATGAATTTAGAATAAAGGAAGCAACCATAACTGAAATCCGAAATGCATTCCAACATGAAAAACTCACTTCCAGACAACTAGTTAAGTTCTACCTTGACGAAATTTCTAAACTCAACCCTCTCCTTAGAGGTGTTATTGAAGTAAATCCTGACGCACTTCGGCAAGCTGATAAAGCTGATAGGGAAAGAAAGTCAATGCGAGGGGGTTGCTCTTCTGAGCTACATCATTTACATGGTATTCCCATTTTGCTCAAGGACAACATTGCTACTAAGGATAAAATGAATACGACTGCAGGGTCTTTGGCGTTATTGAGATCGATTGTGCCTAGAGATGCAGGTGTTGTAAAGAAATTGAGGAAAGCTGGAGCTATAATATTGGGGAAAGCTAGTCTTAGTGAATGGGCACATTTCCGATCTTTTGCTGCACCCAGTGGTTGGAATGCTAGAGCTGGTCAAGGAAAGGTAATCAAATTAACTCATTGTTTTACTTCCTAATGTCTGTGACTTGCAAATTTAATTGCAATGTATGCTACTCATGCTGATCCGTTGGCAATGTGAGCTGCATTTATGCCACTCCCACCGTGTTGTAGGTGCTATGCGATTTGAGTTACATGTATGTCATTAGCAAAAACATAATTTGTGCTTTCGTAATAGGCATATGTGCAACTCACATTGGCAACTAGATATCCTAATGTCTAAACTTAAAATGTTGCCTTTCACATTTTACACGATCTATATATGCAAGGTTTATATATATTTCATGAATTTCTTGTTGCATTTTGGGGGTTCGCAGAATCCATATGTTCTATCAGCAGATCCATGTGGTTCAAGTAGTGGATCTGCAATATCAGTAGCTGCAAATTTGGCAACTGTAACACTGGGAACAGAAACAGATGGTTCTATTTTTTGCCCTTCCAGTTCAAATTCTGTTGTGGGAATAAAACCTACAGTTGGACTCACCAGCAGATCTGGTGTCATTCCTATATCACCGAGGCAAGACACCGTTGGGTATGTACAGTACAAACACAGACCTATTTGTTTTTATTTGTAAGAGGTGTCCTTAATAATTTCAACAATATTTTGTACCTGACTCAATTTAATATGACAACCAGTACCGCGCGAGTTTCAGGAAATTAGTAGTTCATAACATTCACTTTGGTTGACAGGCCAATCTGCAGGACAGTAGCAGATGCAGTTTATGTGCTGGACACAATCGTGGGGTTTGATAAGAGGGATGGCGTTGCAACCAGAGTAGCTTCAAAGTTCATTCCTAAAGGCGGTTATCTGCAGTTTCTCAAACCAGATGGCCTTAAAGGGAAGAGACTGGGCATACTAAGGCAGCCTTTCTTCAAACCCCGTAGCAACTCAATCGCTACTCTAAGGTAGAATCTGTTTTTGCTTACCATTTCCATGCTCTAAGAAAACTCCATATAAACATACATATTGTAAGTAATACGAATTTGATATTTATTTGTTCTTGTTGAAACTTTTGTTATGCGAAAAGACAACGAGGTGCGGTTCTCGTGGACAATTTGAATATAAGCAATCTAGACATTATCCTGGATTCTTCTATAAGCGGTGAACTCACAGCACTTGCCATAGAGTTCAAGGTAGCTTTGAATGCTTACTTGAAAGAGCTGGTTGCTTCTCCCGTCAGATCACTGGCAGATGTAATAGCCTTCAATAACAAATTCTCGGACTTGGTAAGGTGTCGTTTGTTTTTTCTTTAGTTAAGCTCTGAATACTAATTAAGCACTTAACAAACTTAATGGAACTTAATACAATGTTGAATACAGCACTTAATTAGTCCTGGATTAATGCTGAAAGCGCAATCCGGCCATGTTTCAACTAACTAACTTGATTAGATAACTGATTAATACGACACTGTATAATCTGAGATTCATATGTTGTTGTATGTAGGAAATGATTCATGAATACGGACAAGATATACTTTTACTATCTCAGGCAACAAATGGGACCGGAAATAAGGAAAAGCAACTTCGAAGCAAATTAGAAAAATTGTCAAAAGAAGGATTCGAGACGTTAATGAGGGAGCATAAATTAGATGCATTGGTGACTCCTGGTCATAATATGATTTCTCCTGTACTTGCCATTGGAGGATTACCAGGAATTAGTGTACCAGCGGGATATGACCCGAAAGGGGTACCATTTGGGATTTGTTTTGGAGGGAGGAAGGGTTCAGAACCCAAGTTGATAGAGATTGCTTATGCTTTTGAACAGGCAACACACATCAGAAAGCCCCCTTCTTTCAAGCCTTGAAAGATTATAAAAACCAAAATAAAGTGTATGTTCATTGGATTCTGAAGTCTCAGAAAATCAGCATGTATGGTTCAACCTGTTTTAAGACCATAATATGGAATCCTAATTCCAACGTAGGTGTAATTCCAAGAAACAACTTCCATGGTTATTGATGCCAATTTCCCTATATTCTCGCTTTCTATCCTTTTCTTTGGTATGGTATGTTCTCTCCTCTTCAAGTCTTCAACTCATATATTTGGGATTCTGGGAACCAAGGATATAGCCATTTATTCAATACATTTTAACTCAGTACATTACGGTGCGAGAAGCATTTTTGTCCACACAATGTGACTAGGACAACTTGGTAACCGGTTATGCAATTTTTATTGTTTCTTTTAGTTTTTCAGTCAAACATACAGGTGGCAGCTGTATGGATGACAAAATTGCTATATGGATAACAAAATTCAAGAAACAATAAGAGCAAATTTTTGTTAACTTTAGACTAACCGGTAGCAAGTTTCCACTTGAGTCCACGTGAAAGATTGTGTGGTGTACAAGCAAATGTACCGTAATACACCATACCGAAAATGTACCGAATAACAGCTACAAGCATATAGCCTACATTTCATGCTGCTAAGAATACATCATACAATGAAGATGTCTGACATCAGGGCACCCATTGTGCATCTCTTATTAGTGGAGTAGTAAATTACAGAAGTCCAAAAATGTTAGTGCTTAAAAGTTAAAAAGAAAGATGAACAAACAAGTCCCTAGCACTGAGAATACAGGCATACCCAAGTGCTCTCTAAGATCACCATAGTAATCTCTAAGTAAGTGAGATGCATGCTTCTCACCTGGCCTATGTGATTTTCTTGTGCAAAGTTCAAGCTTATTCCAACATACAAAGATTCACTATTTGCCGCTCTCACCTATGTTAACATATGGCAGGAACCAAGGCATGCCATTTGTCCATTTTCATGATATCTAACTTGGTAGATTTTTGTTTCCATTCAAAGATTTCCCATGGAATGCAGCATGATTAAGACTGACAGATTCAAAGGGCTTAACCCTTAACCTCTTGTTCTGGGCCTAATTACAGTTCAGTCCAGTCCACTGGCAGAATAAGAAAAAAAAAAAGAGGAGAATTCGAAAGAGAAAATGAAAGAAGCAGCAAGATAGACTGTTGCAGAGTCAAGAGAGAGCAAAACCCCAAGTCTTGTTTCGACAAAAAAGGTATTCTGTTCATCACTACTACTTGATTGGCTGTTTTATTTGTTCCCTTTTAACATTAACTTCTCTTGTGTTAATGGATTCTTTGGATTTGTAATTTGTTTGTTTGTTTGTTTAGTCATAAGTTGATAAACATAAATAAATGAAAAGGAAAATTATGTGGGGTGGTTCAATTTGTGTTTTTTATTTAATTGTTTGTATTTAATCTTATTAAGTTTTTCTATGAATGTTAGTTAATCCTATGTTAGCATTGTTGGGGGTGTTAGATCAATTTAATTCAATTAAACTACAAGTTTTAAATTATCATGTTCTAAAAAGACTGTGACACAATGTATTGAACATCTATATAGGTTTTAATTTTATTTATTAGCAAATTTAATACTCATTTTTCGCTTCATCATGCATTGATTTATATGATGTGATTTTGATTTTTACAGGCTTGAACCTGTGGTTGGTTGGTTGGTTTGGCTGGTTGGGTTGTTCCTCCTGCAATGCGATAACAAGTGTTGAATACAAATTTCAAAATCGGAAAGTTTATAATCAAATGCTTTAAAAAATTGTTACATAGGAATGGAGTCCCTAGTTATTTGTCCCCATTATTCTCTGTCTTCTGCTCGTCTAAATTCAGCATTTTCCAATAACTCCATCCCCAGTCGAAGTTCATGTTCTCTTACTATCTTCAAGTCTAATAATTCTCGTCTTCTTCCTTCTTTGAAATGCTCTGCTGCCTCAGCTTCAACTCAATATTTGGGTATTACTCTCTCTTATTCTTTCTTTTAATTTAATATTTACTCCCTTTAGATTTGTTTCTTTGTTTCTGAATATATCTTTTCTTTTTTTTATAGCTGATGATGCGGTGAGGTTCCAAGAAGCTTCGAAGAATGGAAATTTGATTCCCCTTTATCATTGTATATTTTCTGATCACTTAACTCCTGTACTTGCTTATCGATGTCTTGTCAAACAAGATGATCGAGAAGCTCCGAGTTTCTTGTTTGAATCAGTTGAACAGGGGACTAAAGGGACAAATGTTGTAAGTCCTAGTTCTTCTATTTCTATTGCTTTTTTTTGTTTGGTTTTTCAATTGAAAGATTCAAAATTGCCCCTTCCCGTTATCTATAAGGATTCATTGTATTTTTAAGGGACGATATAGCATTATTGGAGCTCAGCCAAGTATGGAAATTGTGGCAAAAGAGAATCTTGTTACGATTATGGACCATGAGGAAGGTCATAGGAGTGAGGAATTTTCTGAGGATCCAATGGTAATTCCTCGGAGAATTATGGAAAAATGGAATCCTCAACTTATTGATGAACTTCCAGATGCATTTGTCGGTAAGAAAAAACTGTTAGCTTACATGTTTTGCTTGTAAGATTATACGTATAGCATTTTACACAGCATTGTAAGACATAGATTTGCTTGCAATCTCTTCTATATGGTCATACATAATAGTACAAAGAATGAGCATATGAAATATTCAGATCTTAAAACTTGATGATTAATTTTTCACTTTAAGCTACTTTCAGGTTGTGAACACATTAATCACAGTACAGATATATGTTTGGAAGTCGACTCTGTTTGTGGCTAATGATGGTGTAATGACACATATGTTCCAAATACCTTTTAAGTCCTTCACAAAATTTTCTTATAGCTACATTAGTGGGCAGTGAGCCACCTAATCTACTTGATATCTTCTGTCTAAAGTAATGAATAGTTGTTCTGGAAATCTTCAAACCCTCTTATTGATTGTGAGCAGGTGGATGGGTGGGCTATTTCTCATACGATACTGTGCGTTTTGTGGAGAAGAAAAAGCTTCCATTCTCAAATGCACCTTATGATGATAGAAACCTTGCAGATGTTCACCTAGGCCTTTATAATGATGTGATAGTATTTGATCATGTGGAGAAGGTAATCTTACTTCTATTCAGAAGCATTTTTTGGTTCCTTGAATGAGATCCATTTAAGAAACTGTCATTGTTTTGGATCAAGTTGGATTACTATATTTCTTCATAATAATTAAGACCTGGAAATGAGATTCCGGAATCCACTTTTCCTTTGTTACTATGCATTTTTGTTAAACAAAATGTTTAAATCCTTGCAACACTTCATTTGTGCATGTTGTCATTGTTAACATTCTTCTTTTTCAATAAGATTTAATATGAACAGAGTTAGTTATAATATCTTCGTTAAAGAAGTCTAATATTATATCTTCGTTAAAGAAGTCTAAAAAATCATGATTAGTGTATGACTATGTTCTAACTGTTAAGATATAATATCTCGTTGAACATTTTTACTGAACTACATTGTGAACTACAATTATCTAAATGCACGAAATTAGTTGGTCATATCTGTAATTGTTGATTTTTATTCCACAGACCAGAGTTTTTCCATTAATTCAGATATTAGCTTCGTGATTGTGATTTTGTTTCTTCAGAAAGCGTATGTCATTCATTGGGTGCGGATAGACCGTTACTCTTCAGTTGAAGAGGCTTACATTGACGGAATGAACAGATTAAGAATTTTAGTGTCAAGAGTTCAAAATATAGATCCGTGAGTAGTTTGTTGATACCCATAATATTCTTATCCCTTCATTTAGATTCTTAACTTTAGTCCGTTTGAGTTCTAACTTGCTCTACATTCGATTTGACTGCCTATTTTCAGCCCAAGGTTGCCCGCAGGTGATGTGAAGTTATGTACACGCAATTTTGGATCTTCGTTAAAGAAGTCTACAATGACAAGTGAATCATACAAAAAGGCTGTATTGGAGGCGAAGGAACACATCCTGGCTGGAGATATATTCCAGATTGTACTTAGTCAACGTTTTGAGCGTCGAACATTTGCCGATCCGTTTGAAGTGTACAGAGCATTACGAGTCGTGAATCCTAGTCCATATATGACTTACTTACAAGTGTGTCTTCACTTCTTTACCGTTCTTTGCAAAATAATTACGTAGTGAAGCATATTGTACTTTGTCTTTGTTCCTTCTTCATGATTAATTGGAAGTTTGAGGATGCATATTCTAAGTCAAACTTTATATCAGGCTAGAGGATGTATTTTGGTTGCTTCAAGCCCCGAAATTCTAACTCGTGTGAATAAGGTGAACTCAGATCTCTGCTTACGTGTTTTCCTTTGAACTTTGTCCTATGATGATTTAATTTTTGTCCTTTATTTTATTTTAAAGGGAAGCTTTTTATGCTTTAACCATGGTTTTCTTTGTACAGAATAAGATTGTCAACCGCCCACTTGCTGGGACTGTTAGAAGAGGTAAGACAGACATCGAAGATGGGATGCTGGAAATACAGTTGTTAAGTGACGAAAAGCAATGTGCCGAGCACATCATGTTGGTTGATTTGGGTCGTAATGATGTTGGGAAGGTAAATCTGTTTAATGCTTAAGAATAATTATCCTGAAAATGGAATTTCCAAATCATACTCATCCATCCTAATATATGCTGTATTTCTCTCTAATCCCAAATTGGCAAATTATCTTGGTCTCATATATCACTGCTATGTTTTCATTATATGTCTCATGCCCAAATTTTCCTCTTTCAATCTAAAGAAAAGCCCAAAACATATGCCAGGTACCTTGATACCCTTCATTATGTGACACTGATGTATGTAAATGCTATAGCTCTTTAGGTGTGTTAATTGTTCTAAGTACCTGCTTTTAGCATTGACATGCTAACACTGACGGTTGTTGCATTATGTATCGTATATGTCTAAGTTCATGAGACTAGTGCTTTGTGACATGGCCCAACTTGGCGTTCGAAAAATTTTAAGCTGCCCTTGCCTTTTATCCACGGATAGTTCAAGGCGAAACGATATCTTTCATTTAATTCCCATGCAGATTGCATCCTCAGACAGTGTTTATAAGAAGCATGAAATTTGTTCCTTCTTCAAATCCACTTTTTCTGTTTTTTGACATCAATCTCCAAATGTTTTGAGTTCAAAAACAAGAGCAATGAGGGGAATGGCAAATATTGCTAGAAGCAGCTTAAGCAGTGCCATATGGGGACTTGTCTTTCTGGACCTTTTGAACTTATTAGCTCTAAGGAGTTTCTTACTGAACAATTCTATAAAAAGTTTGAGCAGGGTTAGCACTTACCACTCATAACTTAATATAGACTAATGTATACCTGTGCTACGACACTCCCTGCTAATTTTTTTAGTTTATGCTCTAAGCATTAATTGTTAAGATCTTTCAAAAAAATATGAATTTTGTTCAATACACGGACTTATGGATCAAAACTTAACGCCCCTTTTTGAATTGGCAAAGTACAACACATCTTCCTCTTTCCGCCTTGTGGCATAATATCCTGACCAAATGTCATTGATTTTACCTCCTTACTTTACAAAGCATGTATTAATATATTATGTCCCTACATTACTGCAGGTCTCGAAGCCTGGTTCTGTGAAGGTAGAGAAGCTTATGAACATTGAACGATACTCTCACGTGATGCACATCAGTTCAACGGTGAGGATGTCTATTTCCAGTTATTTAACCACACTACTAGCTTGAGCATTTTGCTTTCTTGTTAAAAGGAAAGTTGCTGCCCCCAAGGCTATTCACATGAATTTCAAACCAGTCCTTTCCTTTGACCAAGGGAAAGGATGAATATTGTAGAGAATGACCTCTGTCTGTGATTTCTTAAAATAAATAAATAAAACGGCTTCATCACAAGCCGTGACTCTTATTTTAATTTATGTTATTTTATATTAATAAATATTTCACCACAATGTTAGCAACTTAGATTAGAGAGGGCAACTAGAATTGAGTTTTTTTTTATCCTAAGTAAGGTTTTCTTATTTAAAGGCCATATAGCCCTCATGGTATTCGACTATTCTTTTATTTATTTATTTTTTATGTAAAGGAGTTCTTTTGAGTGTTTATCCCATTTCCTTATTTTAATTTGGGTTTTTTTTAGCATTTTATAATGTTTCATTAAAAATGAATGCCAGAGGAAAGGACAAAACTTTATAGAAATTTTATCCTGTCCAAACCTTTCATACATAATAGGAAACAGCCAATATGATTCACGGATTAGGATTTTGCAGCAGGAAAAAAAAAAATCTCCACTTTCACTTGAAATGCATTTTCTTACTACTTTTCTGGTTCCAAAGATCAACATGATCAACTAATATTTGAAAATATCTGAGCACATTATTCTGCCTTGTCTAAACAAAGTTGCTATTACTTTCATTAAGTTGCTTATACTTTTTAGTTTTTAGAGTCTTGGAGAATTTATCGACTACAGAATTGACAGTTTCTATATATTGTGACGCAATGCCTTCATAAATCTTTTTCTTGTTCCAGGTTACTGGAGAGTTACTTGATCATCTTACTTGCTGGGATGCTCTACGTGCTGCATTGCCTGTTGGAACTGTTAGTGGAGCACCTAAGGTGCCGATATTTCTTAACCATCTGTTATGCTTTACTTTCAGTTGGTGCTTATTCTGTTGGTTCTGAATTTCTGCGACAGTTGAAATTACTGGACAAGAGGACACCAAACGTCAAGTATTAGCATTTATCTTCTGAAGTACTAACTATCATACTATGAAATCACCCCTGCCCATCAAATTAAATTTTGGGTGATTTTTAAAATCCAATATCCTAAGCATCAAAGTGAGATGCTTTGATGCTTGGTGAGGTGAGGATGAGGAATTCTTTTCAAATTATAATCTCTTTACGTCCATTAACTTTACTATTGATGTCATCACTAGGTAATTTGGGAGGAACATTATGTTTCCACTATCTGGATATTGACTAGCCACCCAACTTTATTAGTCAACAAATGTTCATTTTGGTCATTGTACTTTGCACGTTTTTGCAGTTTGGTCATGAAAGTTACATTCCGTTATCAGTTCAATCACTTTGGTCAACAGAGTTGCTCTTAATGGCAACTTAACTTGTGACTGAACTGATAACAGAATGTAAGTTTTATGACTAAACTGACAGAAAATAACTTTTATGACCAAACTGCAAAAATGTGTAAAGTACAATGACCGAAATGAACATTTTATTAGCGCGTCTAGACTCTAGATTCTTCTTCTCAAAATATTTAAACTCTGCGTCTTATTTGGTTCTGCATAATTAATTGCATCTGTTTATACTATTTATTCTGGGTCAACTTTTTAATTTTGATGCAAAACAGGTGAAAGCCATGGAATTGATAGATCAGTTGGAAGTCACACGAAGAGGGCCATATAGCGGTGGCTTTGGTGGTGTGTCGTTTAGTGGCAGTATGGACATTGCACTTGCTTTGCGGACCATTGTTTTCCAAACAGGAACACATTATGACACAATGTACTCGTACAAGGAAACAAACAAACGCCGTGAATGGATTGCTCATCTTCAGTCAGGAGCTGGTATTGTGGCTGACAGCGTTCCTGATGATGAGCAGAGAGAGTGCGAGAACAAAGCTGCTGCTCTTGCTCAAGCCATCGATCTTGCAGAATCTGCATTTGTAGACAAAGATTGAGGCATTTTTCATTTACTATTGTCGTTAAGTTGCATGATCCCTCAAGTTTAAGATAATTTACTACTTTTTCTTACTGTACTATATATAATGTAGGCTGTGTTTGATAACGAATTCCCGGTTCGAAAATTTTTTTGGCAAATCCGGCAAAGAAGCGGCAAATGTCAGGTTTGCCGGGTCTTGGCAAACGATTTATCCGCAACATTATTTTGCCATCGTTTGATAACAATTTTGCAAAAAGCAGATAAATCGCAATTTGCCGGTTAGAATGCATTTGAAAACACATTTGGCAAACCATGTAACTATATTTGCCGGTTAGATTGGTTTTGATAAAACTTTCGATTGTGGCAAAACCTAGTGGCAAAGTTGAAGGCCCATTGGGCTGGTCGGAAAGAACAAGTCCAAACTTGATTGGGCTGTGCAAAAGTGATCACATATCACCCAAAAGTATGGTAGAGTCACCCTAGTAACTCAATAACATTTCGCAATAAAAAAAAACAAACAAAAAAAATTACTCAACAATAACACTCATAATATAATTAACGAAATTATATACATTCATAAAACATAGTTATATGTTTAATAATAAAAAAATTGTTAAAAATGTCATCTACACGGCCCCCATAGTCAGACAAAGCAAAACAAAGAAAAACAAACAATCAAGCAACCTGGTGAACACCCCACTAGACGACATATGGCGAAGCTAGAGTACCCGAACCTTCTCCTTCTTGTTCTTCCTCTTCTGGTTCGGTCTGGTCTCTAGCTGGACCTGATTGGGGTCTCCCAAACCCAGCAGGCCAGGTCCGTGTCGCCGGTGCCGGTATACGGCCGAAGAAAAGCCTTGGTCGTCGCCCATCGGTATGATAAATCTGGCATCTGATCCTCCCCAGGCCGTGGGTGTGACACAACCCCCAACACTCAAACAAAATGGTGTCGCCTTCGTGGAGTCCCACTGAGTCGACGAAACACTTCCACCCATTGTAGCGAAAGTACAATGAACCGTGTTGGTCGTTGGCAATGTCAACGGCGAAAGATTGTTCACCAGGCAAGATGAGTGCAACCCGGTTGCAGTTGTCGAACAAATACTTGTTCGCAGCTGGGATTTTCTGCCATATACCAACAATATATATCAATATTACTAGGCATGGTTATATAAAATTTCTGCCATGAAGCCAAACAGTTCTGTCCAACAATTCCATATATCAACAGTATATATAAAATTTCTGCCCTATATCAACAATATATATCAACATTACTAGCCACATATCAAACAGTTCTGTCGAACAATTATTCCATACATCAACAGTATATATCAAACAGTTTTCTGCACATGTAGCAGCCCATATATATGTGCACATTTCTTGCCATATATATCAACATTACTAGCCATCACTGCGAGGCCCAACTAACAGCCCAAAGCCCATCATTTTATCTATGTCCATACATAATTAGGAATTTGCTTACCATTACGCATCCCTTGGTTACATGTCCCTTTGTAACTTGCTTGACCCAGAAAGGGTTATCTCTCATGATGGGCCTCAAGTTGGGCGCCATTGCTTGGTTCTCTGTAACACATATTGCAATACCCATAAGTTTACAAATGTATTACTCAACATACGTAAAGAATGCTACACATGATGAGCAACAATTTGTTGCAATTAGACTAGCAATGTTCCATACAAAATATAAGCAACCATTTGTTACACGACAATGTTAATCCGCAACGGCGTAAGTTATACAATATGTTCCATACACAAGATAATTAATACAAAGCACTTTACGACCATTACATGATAAGGAATACAAAGCACTTCACGACCATTACTGAATTCATATCAAAACGAAAGTTACAATACTATTTGAAAATGTGTGTTACATATTACATAATAAATGAAAATGTGTCTTACATATAACATAAATGTCTAGTCACGACTACAACAATCACAATAATTGGCACAATCCCACGTACATGGGTTGCCTAAGCAGTGCAAACAAACACCATCTTCCGGTGGTGGTAAAGAAATGTGCTTCCAATAGTTTGCGCAATCACCATGACAAGGGTTTTGAAGACATTTTGCACAAATCATCTCAAGGTCTCCTCCAGATGGTGGCGATACATGAAATGGATACAAGAATATAATTCCTGGGCATGCTTGATTAGCGCATTTTGCAAAGCATACCCATTGCTTGTCATTGTTTCCCATTCCCTTGTGCATTTTCATCAAACCATCGCACCCAAGGTTGTCACAATGCATGAATGGTTCGATTATTGGCAAACAAGGGAGGAATTCAAACCGCCCGTATTGGTTAATTTTGTATAAATTGCACGCTTCTCGGATCCTTTCATCTTCGTTAGTGATAATAGTTCGTTTTAGGCGGATGAAGTCTATTAAACTAACCAATATCTCTGTGCACTCCCAAATGTCTTGAAATCGACTAGCTAAGTGGCCTAGTTCCTTTCTTTCAACAACTCCCTCCATCTCGTGGAAATGAGCCGAAATATCTGTCCAATAACTTGTACCGGCATGATTAACCGGAGGACAAGTGTATATCGATACCCACGCGAAACACAAGTTCACGTCTTCCTTAGGAGTCCACCACACCATTATCTGAGTTTGATTCTAATCCTAACACAATGTCAGATAACGTTCTAATACAATGAAGCATTGACTTTACAAAATATGATAAAAATTATAATATTACCAAAACATTATACAGTACATGTTTTTCATAAAACAATTACCACCTACTCATAGATGTCAAATGAAGACAGTTACCACCGACATCCAGTTTTTTGTAAAACACTTTTTAAACCTCACGCAAACACTCTTTGCCTACAATCGATACTTTGCTGATAGTTCCAAGTACACCGGGTACGCTGGAACATACATGTTCCTAATATGTGTGTAATACTCAGGTATCTCTTCCTCAAGGGCAATCCAGTCATCGTCCGTTGCAATCACCGTACTTCTTTCATTGTCCCAATGAAATCCTGGATGCTCTTCACACAACTCATTGATAAGGTTCGCCAAACGTTTCAAATAACGCAAACGAGCCCATATGTTTTCAGCACACAAATCCAGCCTAGTGTGTTGATTTAAAACATCAGAAGCCTTTACCATTCCCGACCTAAGACGGACCATAAGTGGACTTGGTGTCTCGTCTGCCAGCATAGCAGTGCACATCGTGTGGTCCGTATCTGGAGTCCACGCGAACAAACGCCGTCCTAGACGGGGATTTTTTGGGGTGTGAATAATTCGCACCATTCCCACTGACTGAAATAATTCATCGCAGTCAGTTTACATTAGACACATACAACTACAACATATATATATATTCTGAACTCGACACAACTCGACAACACAAAGTACTAAAATGTGACAAGAATATTTAGGACTAAAGCATTCCCACTGACTGGAACAATCCATCGCAGTCAGTTTACATCACGTACAAACACACACGAAATGGGCTTAAACCGGCCCATATACACAAAACCAAGAGAGGACGTACGTACGTCGAAATCACGTACGTACGTTCAGCTTCAAAAACCAACATCTGTGCTACGGGACGTACGTACGCCTTAACTACGTACGTACGTTCCCAACCTGCAAAGTTATCTGTCGACTGGAACGTACGTACGTCCTAACAGCGTACGTACGTTCCTGAACAAAAAAATTCCATTCATTCAAAAAATTCCAACATTCTGAACTCGACACAACTCGACAACACAAAGTACTAAAATGTGACAAGAATATTTAGGACTAAAGCATTCCCACTGACTGGAACAATCCATCGCAGTCAGTTTACATCACGTACAAACACACACGAAATGGGCTTAAACCGGCCCATATACACAAAACCAAGAGAGGACGTACGTACGTCGAAATCACGTACGTACGTTCAGCTTCAAAAACCAACATCTGTGCTACGGGACGTACGTACGCCTTAACTACGTACGTACGTTCCCAACCTGCAAAGTTATCTGTCGAGTGGAACGTACGTACGTCCTAACAGCGTACGTACGTTCCTGAACAAAAAAATTCCATTCATTCAAAAAATTCCAACATTCTGAACTCGACACAACTCGACAACACAAAGTACTAAAATGTGACAAGAATATTTAAAGCATTCCCACTGACTGGAACAATCCATCGCAGTCAGTTTACATCACACACATACAACTGGTTCCTCTCTCTCTCTCTCTCTCTCTCTCTCTCTATATATATATATATATATATATATATATATATAATTCTGAACTCGACACAACTCGACAACACAAAGTACTAAAATGTGACAAGAATATTTCAGGACTAAACCATTCAAGCCATTCAGATAAACAAAAGTTCAAACCATAGATAGATAAGAAAAGAAGTCATATCTGTTTTACATTAGTTTATACAAACCACTGACAAAGTTAACTAGTTTAGACAAAGTTAAGAAAATGCAGTCATATCAGTTCCCCAGGATTATCAAGACACACATCAAGACAGATGAAGACAACTACGAATCAGCCCACTCATCCCCATTGAAAGGCTTAACATAGTTAAGCTTATCAACCAACCAATCAGCCCTCAGATCAGCGTCCATCCCAAGAAATATCTTCGCTTGCTTGTCCTCGACACCTAGAAAGTCGAGACCCTACAGATACAGGACTCTGTCCCCCTTGCTTACAACCTTGATTGCATCACACAATTCATCGATGTTCGGACCAGCAAATGTCGTTGCCAAGGTCTTAACAACATCCATGATGCCATGTGCATACTCAGAGTTGCTTGGTTGTTCCTGGGGTCCGAAACGCGACTTCTTGCGCTTGGACTGAACAGGTTGCACTGGGGGTGGAATTGGGTGCATGCGAGGGGCAGAATCACTGCAGTTGCTTGAGCTCTCATTATTTGATGCACCGGTTGCACTTGTGTCGAACGTTCCAACACCGGCACCATCATCCATGTAAGAGTACGAATCAGCCCCCAATCCATCTGCGATTGTATACATTCACAATCTACGAATCAGCCCCAGATTAAAATGTACAACGATTTTAATAAACACAAAAGGGCTGTATCTTACCACTGCCTGCAGGTGACCCCTCAACTTGTTCATCATCAACTTCATCACCTGCGAATGCTCCTTCACCAGTTGCAGTTTCGTTGCCGATGATGAGGCTCAATTGTTCAAAGTATGGAAAATGCTTCCCACGAACATTACGTGATTCAGGATGAGCCTACAAAGCACACTTGTGTTAATCATTTTGTCAAGTTTACGACCCAACAATTACCAAACTCATAAACAAATGTGCCTTACCACAAAGTACCGTTCCCAAACATCCTCATCTGCAGCAATAACAGTCTTGTTTTCGGTGTCAAAAGTAAATCCCAAACCAGACAAATCCAGAAGTTCCTTTACAATCTTGTAGTCCTTCTTAAGTGTCTTCAGGCGAGTCCGTACATGTTCAGAACTAACATTCATACGGAGGGCTGAATTGACACCATCTGCAGCTGCTTTCAATGATTCGGTTCTTAAGCCATTGTCAGCTCTCTTACCGTTTCTCAACACTTCTTCATACAAAGTGTTCAACATCACCTCTTCCATTTGTTTGGTCCACTTTATGTGGCACTTAACTGGCTTGTCAGTTGGGAAGTAAGGGTCCGTTGAATCTTGTCCATTGCCCTTCCTGGTCTTTCTAGGCTTCTTGAACTGTCCGTTCGACATAGTTGTACCTAATCATCCCACACTCACAGTTATACACAGATATGAACCATACACAAGCGTATTATTCCAAACAACTTATCAAATAGTCCAAATGGAACATCCAAACATAATCTCGCTCATAACACTATCAAATAGTCCAAACCACAAATTATTCCAACTTATTACAATTATTGGCAAATTACCTCTTCCATTATTCGAACTTATTTCAAACAACCCAAACAAATTATTTCAAACAACTCATCAAATACTCAAGCACAACACTACCACACTCACAACCCTAATAAAATCAACGAAACCTCAAAGCTATTCCAGCTCATGGTAATTCTGATAATTAGTCCACATTTCCTTCATCAAGTCATCACGCCACTTACTCCAAGACCGTGATGCGGATATGAGTATTCCACCGCCTTGCGCATTATCTGCCTCGGGGGGAACGGGTTCTTCGGGTTCCTCTAAATCAGGTTCCACTACATCAGCTGGATCGATATCTTTGAGGAAGTTGTGAATTGCACAACACGCCAATATTATCTTTGTGTGTGTCTTCACATCATGGAATGGTGCCTTCCTCAAATAAGCGAAGCGTTTCTTCAACACCCCTATGATCCTCTCCACAACATTACGTAGCCTGGAATGCCGACAGTTGTACAGTTCTTCATCAGTTTCAACAGCCCGATGTCCTTGTTCTTTGAGATGGTATCGAACCCCACGATAAGGTGTGAGGAAGCCGGGACTTAATGCAAAGCCAGCATCCGCAAGGTAATACTTACCAGGGGGCAAGGTTAATCTCCTACCTTCACGAGTAACCGCACATCTCAACAACCGCCCATCATGCGCCGACCCTTCCCACCCAGCTAGAACGTAAGTGAATCTCATGTCGAACGTACATCCAATTAGAACATTCTGGGATATCACTCCTTTCCGATTACGATACCTCGGTTGATCATCAAGGGGCACTAAGGTGGGGAAGTGGGTACCATCGATTGCGCCTACAGCGTCCTAATTAACAATTTACTTGGTCAGAAAAATACGAAAGAGTTTTTCGTACCTATAAGAAGATGATAAAATACGAAATAATTTTTCGTACCTTGAAATACTGATGCCAAAAGACATCCCCAAGACCGTCATTGAGGGGTGAGTTCTCAGCCGTGGCGTTGACAACCACTTGCCTATACAATTTTAGACAAGCATTCAAAACCAAGTGGAAGTAATGGCTCACGGTTTGTTCAGAACGCCTAAACTCGTGACGTGTTCTTCTACACCGATTGTCGTGGCCGACTATGAGCAAGAACATTGTAACTTGTTCTTCAATTGACACATACCGAGAGTCGGATAAACCCAAAGTCTTCAACCTAGCACATAACCGATGGAATGCAAAACGCCTCATCCTCAATTGGTCATGGCAATCGTTGTCGTTATCGGTGTAGAACCGGGCTAAGGTTCGCCCACGCGACGAATCTCTATTATAGGTATAGGGAGCCCTAGGACCTCTAGGAACACGTTCACGTCTCGTTCCAATATAGTGCATTAACCAATCGACAGCTACAATTACAATCGTAGCTGCAACGATACGTTCATCCTCGGTAGGCATTCTACAGAACATGTGGTAAGTTTATTTGGTTAATAATTTTAATTGTTAGTAGTGTATGAATGCGTAAGAGTGCTTTTTAAATGAAAAATTATTATAAAAACTGGTCAATAATTTACATCATCAATTTCACTTTTTACATAAATCTCACAAGACAAATAACAATTTAATTAACAATGCAATAACAACAACCAACATAAGCAACACCAACTTCTTGACCCACCACCAAAAGTCGTCCACCACAACAACATTGTTTAAGGGCCGATGACTGACTAGTGGAGATAGAGGTGCTTGAGATTGAGCGGCGGATTGGTAAGATTGACCAGAATGTTCAGACGGTTCTGGCGCAGGAATGTAAGACTGGGACATAAGATGATTGGGATCACACATAAGGCCAGAAGGTTGACAGAAACCATTTGTAAGATGTTGCTGAAGCATATGCCTTGCTTCAGCAATGGTATAAGCACCACGCCAGTCAGCGTTGCTAAAGCCGTCCGTCTGTGACTTGCACTCCTCCCAAGTTCTGTAGATACCCGGACAGAACCCACGACGCACAACATAATAGGAATATTTACCCATTCTCTGAAAAGTGGTAATTAGATGTTTTCAACATAATGAGTTTATATATATCAGCTTTCAATTTATTTTCAGATTTCAATTTTTAATTAACTACAGATTTTGTTAACATTATGAGTTACCATTACATCAACTTATTTCGTATAATATATAGTTCTCACAACTAATCAAGTTACTAGTCTGTACTATGTGTTTAATTATAGAAACAACTAATACAATCATTAATCTGTATGTGTGTAGGAATTAACATAAAATCTTACGCTGTGTGTACAAACTAATCAGGATACTAGTATGTACTATTATTTGTGTAAACAAATGACAATCTATAGATGACAAAAACAATCTATATTGAAACTTGAAAACATGATTATATAATAAAAACAAAACCTCTATTCATAAACATCACTTATTAATTATTCAAACATGCCATTGGAATCCCAACTGATACATGGTAGATACCTATTGCATATATGGATACCTAATGCCGACAGAAACATGCTTTCTAATCCCAACTAAACATGCATTATAATAGAAACGAATACATGGTAAAAGAAATAACCAACCTTGAAAAGCAAATGAGTAGAGAAAGACAAACACGAGCAAAAGGGAGAAATCGAAGGACAAGAGAGAGCGAAGCTGCCAAATAATATCATACATCACTACTGCATACAATTTTTACTCAAAAAAAAAAAAAAAAAAAAAACCTCAAATCAAATCATACCTTCTTGAGCTGATGTTTAAACGATACTGGTCTGCAATAGATACTGGTCTGCAAAAGAAAATTCAGTGTGACAAAACCCACATAAACATTCATCAGATATTATCAACATAGAATATAGGCATTACATTGTAAAAATGAAGTAAACAGAGATTTCTTTGTACATAGTTGTTGAAATACATAAATGTGTAGCACTTATAAATAAATGTGTTACTTATGATGAAATATGCATCAATGTGCCCTAACTACCCTATAACTTCATCAAATTCAAATGTATCTAGACATGCAAATTAAGTAAATGGATACAACTGAAATTACACAAGAAGCCATAAGAATGAAGAATAGACAGTCAACAAAGTCCGTTTAGTGTGTTGCATTATATTCCTGTAAATTACTGTGGTTACCTATATCTTACGACTAACAGATTGTCTATACGAAATAAGGGTGAATCGAAACACATTTCTCATACGAAATCAAACTAAATCAAACTTCTAAATCAAACTTTTAAATCGAACTTTTAAATCAAAGTTTTTTATTTAAAACTTTTAAATCAAACTTTTAAATCGAACAGATCGAACAGTTCTAAACTTTAACAAGATCGAACAGTTCTAAACTTTTTAAATCAAACTTTAAATCGAACAGTTCTAAACTTTTTAACAGTTCTAAATCGAACAGTTCTAAATTGAACAGTTCTAAACTTTTTAACAGTTCTAAATCGAACAGTTCTAAACTTTAAATCAAACTTTTTAACAAGATCGAACAGTTCTAAACTTTTTAAATCAAACTTTAAATCAAAACAGTTCTAAACTTTTTAAATCAAACTTTAAATCGAACAGTTCTAAACTTTAACAAAATCAAACTTTTTAATCAAAAAGTTATAAACTTTAACAAGATCGAACAGTTCTAAACTGTTCTAAACAGATCGAACAGATCGAACAGTTCTAAACAGATCGAACAGCTTTAAACTTTAAATCAAATCAAAAAGTTTAAACTTTTCTAAATTTTCTAAAACTTTAAATCAAAAAGTTTGATTTAAATCAAAAGTTTCATCGAAAAGTTTGATCGAAAAGTTTAAATCAAATCAAAAACTTTTCTAAATCAAAAAGTTCTAAATCAAATCAAAAAGTTTAAACTTTAAACTCTAAAAAAGTTAGATCTTGTTAAACTTTAAACAAATCAAAAACTTTAAACTTTAAACTTTAATAAACTTTAAACAAATCAAAAACTTTAAACAAATCAAAAACTTTAAACTTTAAAACTTTAAACAAATCATAAAGTTCTAAAAACAAATCAATCGAATAGATCTGTGTTCGATATGTGTTCGATATGTGTTCGATCTTGTTCGATCTTGTTCGATCTGTGTTCGAACTGTGTTCGATCTTGTTCGATCTGTGTTCGATCTTGTTCGATCTGTGTTCGATCTGTGTTCGATCTTGTTCGATCTGTGTGTCGATCTGTTTAAATCAAAAACATACCTTGATCAGATCGTGTGGATTGGAATCGCCATACCCATCGCCGCCATTGCTGTTTGTGGAGAGAATAGGGTTGAAGTAGGTTTTTTGTTTTAATTTTTGCTTATATATGTGGCAAACAAATGAGGGTGATCAGGCAAAGCAAATTTTGCCTGGGGGGGGGCTAGGCAAAATTTGTCCGCTTTAATGCGGGAAAAGTTCGGCACGTGAGGGTGTTGTGGCAAATTTTGCCAAATTATCCGGATAGGTTATCAAACGCGAGCAAACCAAAAAAAGCGGGCAAATTGGCGTTTGCCACAGGAAAATCGTGTTATCAAACACCACCGTAGATCCCAGAAGGCAAAATACTAAAAGGGGTGCTTGATATTAGAACATATTAGCCTATGGATAGCTTCAAAAACTCAAAATGGGTAATTATAAAAATCAATCCCATTCGAACTGTCCAGAACTCTCAGTCTACAATTTGTGCTAATTGACAGTCCCAAAATGGTAAACGTTAGTCTACGAAATGGTTGAAGTTCTTCTATGGTAGATGGAGCATTTGTGGGATCTGTAGTGCAAGATGAGCACACTATTACTGATTAATCTAGCATCCATGTCATTTGCATGAATTTACTAGTTTCATTGTTGCTGCTTGAAATCTTAAGCTACAGAGATTACAGAGAGACTTGTCAGGGGGGACCTTGTAGCATTCTTCCTGGACCCAAAGGCCAAACATTTCGTCTCATTTCAGTAAAACTATAACCACGCATTTTACTTCCAAATGATCATATAGGTGCCTCGCTCCAATCTGTAACAACTTTTTCCCATGAGAAAGTATTAGGTTCAAGTAACAAAGTTGTCCAACACAACCGAAGTACATGATGGGGAAGGTCACAAAACTACAATCACAAGAAACCATAACCTCTGAAGAGATTATGTACATAAAGTGCTCAGAACAGGGGTTTCGTGAACCCCAACAAGCTTAGCATCAGTGGCCTAAGGGAACTGGGAAAACAAATGCACTGTCACAGAAAACTAGCTACTAAAGAGCATCAGTTACTGAAACAATTTGATTTTATTTCCATTAATTAAGTGAAGTGAAACAGAATAAAAACAGTAATATTTACTGACGTTCATTACCTGAGCGAAAATTGTTTTAAGAAAACCAATGTAAGATAAACACTAATAATGTTTACAGACCACATATTGAATAGAAACTGCACAATCAAAATTTCCCATACTCAAGTTCCATGATGAGTAGTATCAGAGTGTTTGTAAAGACAATCTACATTATTAACCCAACTCCACCAATTACACATAACGTTAGCGAACTCAAAATCAAAAAGTAAGGTCTCAATTCATTTGGGTTCATCTTCAGAAGTGTATATAAATGAAAAGGCGACCCTGTATAAAGTACAAATGTTAAGATCCTTTTGCAGGTTTGCAGAACACAGGGAATGATTAGATCATGGCATACCTCAGACTGATTGTTTATTGTGTAATTCAGTAAATAAGCATAGGAATACATGAATCATATGTTTAGCATGGTTAGTGGCTATTGCCCAAAAAAACAAAACAAATAGAACTATACAAAAACTAATAATGATCATAAATTCGTATGTACGGAAAGCATACGATAAAAGAAACCTCAATAGCATATTCAGGATGTGAATGAGCCTGTGGCTCAATGGCAGCATCCCTCTCACAAAGTGGAGGTTTGTGGGTTCGAAACACGTCAACAACTGATTGTTGATATAAGTTTCCACACGTAATTTTAAAGGGGTAGGGGTCCCCTCAACCCTGCTTGCCAATCAAGAAAATAAAAAATAGCATAATCAGGATTGAAACAATCCCTTCTTTCAGTTATAGTTATTTGCATTAAAAAAAAAAAAATGTTACCAAAGCAAATTCTTATATCCATTCTGTGCAAAGAGATCTTTTGAACAACATTTATTAGCCAAGCACTCCAACTATTGGAAAGAGGCACGGAAAAGTACTCATCTCAAAAGTAAGATTCTCACACTGTCGACATGTTTATGCTACGATAAAACTAATTCAGAATCCCAATTACTATAACACCAAACTTTTACTGATAAACAGTGTATTTGAAGTTTGTTCTACCAACCTAAGAGCTTGCTCCATAGACACTGATACGTTGTTCAATTTGAACTCGGCAACATGGGCAATTAGCTTTACCCTTCTTACCATAATCCTGACTGCAACTGGCACACAGAACTTGGTGAGCACAAGGAAGGAAAACAACTGAAACTTCGTCCTTCATACATATCATGCACTCCCTGTCATAGTCCACTTCTTTATCCAATGGATCCTGCAGTTTATTCAGCTCACCAGAGACTTTGGCGTTAACAGTGTCGCCTGCGCAGATAGCATTTGTTCTGCAGTTTATCTGAGTGGACTCGACAGATGCTTTGAGGCGAGAAAGCTCCTGTTCCAAACGTTGAATGTCATCCTTATGGCGCTGGAAGTCTAATTCAATCTTGCGACGTAACGTTTCCGTCTGTCTTTTAGCACTGACTTCCATTGCTTCTTTGGATCTTTGTTCTTCCTCCACCTGAGCAATGGCTAGCTCTTTAGCCTTGAGTTCCTGTCTCCAGTTTACCTGTAATTTACAATATTACTTCACGAAAATGATTTCTACAATTATATTAATCATAATCATATAAAAGCTTAGAGACTTCAAATTTTGGACCATTAGCTAACGACAAAATAAAAGGGTACAAAATAAATGTTGACAGACTTAATAACAAAAAACTTACTAGCGGATCCAACATTTGAGTCAGTAAGCCATCTCCTTAATTAACAGAACCAAAGTGTAACCACTTAGCATCTGATACTAAATTTAATTGAAACAACCACACGCTGTACAAGTTAGGTTATTTCAAAGGTGTTAACCCGTACAAAGAGGGCCAAATATGCCACGACATTTTACTAAGTCATATGCAATACAAAATATTTTTGTACGGCTTATAAGGATGTAAAGTGGGGAACTAGTTATGAGATCCCTTATTTTTGAGAAGCTGTGACTTTGGCAAAGAGCATTAACACTCCTATCCTATGCTAAAGAAGTTGAATATCTCAGAATATCTCTAGCCAAGAAACTACCATGGAAAATCTTATTCTGTAGCAAAATTAGGGACTTGGGAGTTATTGCTAGAAAGAAATAGATGCATCTCTGAAAACAAAGCGCGTACAGATATTTAGATAATCAAAGAAATTATTAGGCTTAGGCTTGATCGTCTTTTACTGATGCATAAAAAAAAGTGGTAGGCATACCTAACAATCAAGAAACTGATACTCTAATGTATTACATTTTAATTAAAGAATTGATGCCTTGATCATGTGAGCAGCAAATTTTTTTTTTTTATGAGAACTACAAAGAATTCATTTCGTATTTAGTTCAACATACCTCAGTTTCTTTTTGTGTTTCCTTGATGAGACTTAGCTGATCTTGTAACTGAGTAATCTTTTGTTTCTCCTCAGCGATCTCCTCCTGCAATTTAGTTTTCTGTTTCTCCCAAGCCAGAAGCTTCTTAAGACACTTCTTCTCCCTCTTTGCGACCTCCAAACAGGTAGTTACAGACTCAGATGCACTCAGTTTAGATGCTTCCATTTCCGCCCTGATTTCAGCATTCTCGGTCTCAAGCCTTCTTACAGCAGCATTTGCACGATCAACTTGACCACTTGCTTTTCTCAAAGCATTCTCCATATCTTGGAGCCTTTTCATAGTTGTATCTTCCAAAGTCTGCTTGCCCTTCTTCAAACGTTGGGTTTCCTCCCGTTCCATTCTTAACATTTTAAGTTCTGTAAGATCTTGGCTGAGCTTCCTAGCAGCTTGCACAGCTTTCTGGTGAGCCCACTCCTTCCGTTCTTTCACCTGTCCCTCTAGATCCTTAATCTGATTAATTAGATTTATGATCATCTCATTTTTCTGATCAGAATCCCCATACTCCCCTTTCTCATCGAGACTCAAATCGCCTAAGCTACTCAAAACAGAGTTCAGTACATTTAAAGTCTGAGATTCTCGAGACCCATCTGACTTGTCGGATGAATCATCAGGTTCTAGTTTAACTTCCATAGTTGACCTTCTGTGAATTCTTATTATATCCGGTACAGTTCTTTTCGCAACTGGTTTGGGTTTCCGCCGGATCGCCTCTAGCTTCTCTTGTGGCTCTTCAGGGTCAAACATGACCCCCACAGCCCTTCCAAATGATCTTATCATATTTGGTTTAGCAGTCTCTTTGAACCCGTCGGACTTCTCTGGTGCTGCTCCAGGTTCTAACGTGACCCCCATAGACGATCTTCCAAAGATTTCTGGTCTTACAACAGTCGTTTTGGCATTTGCCCTGAAACCTGCCGCAAACATAGTAACATTCCTCTGTAACATGGATTTCAATGATGGTGGAAGATTAAACCTCTTTGGACACTCAATATCTCTCACCACAGCAGCATCAAATGAAGATTGAAATGACCCATTAACAGAAAAATCACAAGCTCCACTGCTAAATCCCCAACCACCATGAAACTTACAATTCCCAGGAGCAATACCATTTAAACTGTTACTCGCATTTTCGCCATTGCTAGCATTAGAATTACCACCATTAGGAGATGAAGGCAAAACAGGAATCTCCATGCTACTAGCTCGACCAACATGTAAATCACTCATAAGAAGACACCACATGGCATCTCCTTTACTCAATTGAGGTCGAACTTGTTGAAGCAAACATACCATTCCAGCAAGAGAATACTCCAACAACTGTCTTAAATCAGCAAAAACTGATTCTGGTTCTTCCGAATTCACATTACTATTACTCAAATAAGCAAGAGAATTATGCAAAATATTGGAAAGAACATCCATACTTCCATAACAATGCCCATTTCTTAATATCGCTTTCAAAGCAATATCTTCATTATAACCAAGCGCAACAAGCTTACCCATAGCTTCATTATATAAAAATTCAAGATTTTTCAATAATAACTCTTCTAATTGGTCTTCAGTACAGTAACCCCAACCAGTTTCATCAAAATTAGGATTAGGGTTTCTGTTCTGATCACCATTATCAACAACCAAATGATGATCTGATGATTGTTTTAGAGTTAATTCAGGTAAATTTGGAATACCAAACCTTTCTGCAGGCAAATTTTCAATATTATGTTTAATTAACCTGATATTTCGATGATTGTTTCGACGAAGTTTGTCTCTTGCATTACAACCCATTTGATTAAAAGGGGTTTCAACTTTCAAATCAACAACCCTAAAGATTAAAAAAAAAAAAAAAAAAAAAAATTAAAAATTGCCAAAAAATAAAATATGCAAAATCAAAGAAATCAAAAGAGAGAGAAAGAGAAAGAGAGAGAGAGAACTTACAGATTAAAAAAAAGCTTGGATTTTGAGACTGAGTTTGTATATATAGAGAGAGAGAGATCGAATGAGATGTTAAAGACAAGAAATGAGATTAAAGAGAAGAGAGAGAAAGAAAGAGGGATTGAAAGGAAGGTATTTATATATAGAGTTAAAAGAGAGAAATAATGTTCTCTTCCTAACTTTGTTGTTTGTCCTACATTCCTGTTCAATAGGATCTTCTCAAGTTTTAAGTCATTGGATTCTCATTGTGATGAGAACCAAACAAGCAAATTAAGAGATGTATGGTGGAAATTAATTGTGAAATTTTAATGCATAGTGATATTTTTTTATTTCCACATCTTTTAAGACAATCTATAGGCTTGAAATTTCTTGTAAGAAAATTCATACAAAGAGTTTAAGGACATTTTAGTAGAGCATGCCCTTAAAAAGGGTCTCACCCTTCTCTCGCCATCAACACCATGCATACCCAACCCTTGAATATTATTATTTTGATCCTTAGTACTCAATACCTCATATATTTAAGAGTACAGTTGAGTTGGCCTGACCTTTAAGCTCTCATAATGTGAGAGCCTACGGGTGGGCAAGGCTTGAGATTTGAAGGAGTAGTTCATGTTCATTCCCTTATTAGGGTCTGCTGCCCTAGTCCTAGCACCTGGAGGGTTTTATCAATTGAGGTTGGTTGGTTTGCAATATGTTTCCATAGTCTTCCTTCCTCTCGAGATTCATGTAACTATTTATCCTTATTCTTATTAATGTACCTTCGTGAATTTACCAAGATAAAAAAAAAAAAAAAAAAACTTGCAACGCAGTTTGTAATGTGTTTGTTCTCTAACTTTGTATAATTTCTAGAATTTTTATCAATAAAATTTGCTTTGCTTGAAAAAAATAAAAAAAAAACATAATCCTCATATTAACCTTTTGGCCAAAGTCTGATCCAATAGAGGCTCAAAATAAAAGCTTATATCATTTAGAGGGTACATCACGTAATGTTTTGGACACATGGGCATCTATTCAATTTGGAGAATATTTATTTATTTTTTTTTTTGTGTTATTTTTTTTTTATGAAATCGGTTATATATATTCTATTTTAAAAAATGGATCACAGTTAGAATTACAAAACGATAGGTTCAACAAACCACCACCTTTGGGTGCTTCTTCCCAAATAGCCACTCATGAGAGGTAATCTTCCCAAACAGCCACCTTACCCCACCACTTTACACTTTTCAGATTTTTTCTTACCTAAACTACCCTTTGTACTTATGACAAAACTTTTTGCTTTGATTTGACCAAGTACAAGCTGATGTGACCCCTTCACAATAACCTATATAAAAATTACAACCATTGATTTTGCTAGAAATGAGAGATTAAATCACAACCGTTTATTATTCAGATGTATTTACAAAACTACCCTTAACAGTTGTTTCCAACTAAATGACGTGTACGGCTGAGATTAAACATGGATTTGTGCATACAACGAAAAGAGGACACGTGTTTGTAGCCGTTTGGAGGGTAATTTTGGCGGGAAAATTTTGAGAAGATAATCACTTCCAAACAAGAACCCTAACTTACCAAAAACCATTTTTCTTCTTCCAACCGCCTCCATTAACATAGTTACCATTTCTTGTTGAAATTATACCGTTTCAATTATTTCTTTGTAGTTCTAGAACTCTAAATTTTGACAAAAAATGGTTGTTGAATCCACCACCTCCAAAACCCTAGAAACAGTATCAATGTCTGTTAATGAGAAGTTAGAAGAAGCAATTGAAGAAAAAATTGAAGAGCAAGTAGAAGAAACTGAAGAGAAAGAAGCAGAATTTGGAAAGAAAGACGAAGAAGAAGAAGAAGAGAAACATGTAGAAGAAGAACAGCAAATTGCAGGCGAAGAATAGCAAACCCAAGTGGGAGAACAACAAATCGAAGTGGGAGAACAGCAAATTGAGGTGGGAGAACAGCAAATTGAAGGAGGAGAACAGCGAATTGAAGAGGAACAACAACAAATGGAAGAAGAAGTAGACAAAATTCAAGAGCAACATGATGAAATTCCAGAATCAAGTGGAGTAGAACAGATGAGAAAGAAATATGGCCGTAATTTCAGTGTAACGGTAAGATGCTCAATGAAGAAGGTAGGTGATCATTTTGGGAGTAAATTACCTCTGTTGGAGAAGGAAAATTTTAGTTCTTCATGCTTTAGGTATTTCTTAGATGTTCAAACAGATAAATTGCACATGATTACATCTGTTGTTACACAAATTGTGAAAGCTAGAGTTGGTAAATTGAAGTACAAGATTGGGGGAAAGGAAATGCAGTTCAAACCATTTGATGTGACTTTAAATTTAGGATTGAAAATTGGTCGTGTACCACATGAGTTCATTTTCATGGAATCGGAAGTTCCAAGTCCATTTAGGGAGAAATATTTTGGCAAGAGAAAAAGCATTAAGGAAAAGAACATGAAAGATGCAATTGAAGTAGCACGAAATGATCATAATTCTGGTGATGATGTGCATCGTTTGAATCGTTTGTTGCTTCTGTTAACATGCTTACTACCAGATGCATCTAATACCATCGATGTCAGGTATGTCTAAAATTCACACATTTATCTTCAAATGTGGTTATATTATCTGCTAAATATGTTCATGTTATCTTCTAAAATTCACACAATGTTATCTGGCAACATTGTGGTTTTTATTCTTATATGCTAAATAGTAATATTTAGGCTTCATATTTGTGTACTGTTATCGGCTAAAAATCAGCATGTTATCCTCTAAACTTTAATCATGTCTCCTCTACATTTAGTATATGCACAAGGTTTAGGGTAAATATGTTATGTTATATAATGTTAACATGGTTTATGTATACTGTAATAGTCTTGTAACATATATGACCATTGATCTTAGGTATGTCGACCTTGCATCAAATCTTCAGAAATTTGATGAATTTCCTTGGGGAACTGTTGTGTTCAATCTGTTAGAAAATGCTCTAGAAACAGCAGCAACAAATGAAGCAGCCCAAAAACTGAGTTACAATCTACCTGGGTGTGTGCTTGCATTTATTGTCTGGGCATACAGCCACATCCCATGTCTAGGTCCTAGAAGGGAAGCTGATGTACCACCATTCCCTAGGATGCTTGGTTGGAAGAATCTTCCAGGAAAAACAACATGTAGAGAAACCATTGATAAGAAGCTTAACCTTCCTCACGGAAAAGCAATCGAAGTTGCTCCCCCTTTCCTTACTCTTCAAGAATCTGGTGAAGCACTTGTTGTTGAAGCAGAAAATGTATGTATACTACTCTCTAATTAGGTTTTATATCCCATACATTATGCCTAGTCTATCTTGTAGATAGTAAATTCCTACATTACATATAACAATCTATCTGCATCCTCAAATCATGTCTATCTTATCGGCTAAAATTACAATTATATCCTCTAGACTATGAAATATTATTTGTTAATATTAGCATGTATATAATGTTGTTGTAGTGGCAACAAGAACTTGACAAGCAAGAAAAGGATATAGGTGTGGGTTCACTGGAAGGAATTCTGAAGGGAGTGGTAAAAGACATTGAGGAAGGAGTTGTTTCTGGTGTAAGCAAGATATTGAAACCCGAGGCACTGAAAGGGGGGTCTTCATCTTCAACCCAGATTAGAAACATTCCTAAAGGAAGGAAACAGAAGAAGAACACTACCCCCACCAGAAAGTGGATACAACCAAGTACCTCCACCAAAAAGAAAAAGGAACCAAGTGGGGTCACCACAAAGAGGAAGGAACCAAGTACCCCCACCAAAAAGAGGAAGGAACCAAGTACCCCCAGTAAGAGAAATGAAACTAAGAAGAGTGCAGCAGCTGTAGCCAAGTCTAAAACAACTGTACCTGCCCCCAAGGCTAACCCTAAAACAACTGCTACACCCAAGACCAAAACAACTTTGGCACCCAAGTCAGTTCTGAAGAAGGGCAACACAACTACCCCCACCACCAAAGCAGTCTCCAAGAGTGGTGTTAATACAAGGAGTCAAAGCATTTCCACTCCAACCAAGAGAAAGCCTACTCCATCTAAAACCAATGCAAAGACCATTTCAAGTCCTAGTGCAGATAGAAAAGGCAAGAAAATTGCCAGTGAGAAGTTAAGTTCACCAATTCCAACAACTCCAGAGAGGTCTCAAACTATACGACTCTGTTTAGGTGGGATGAGGGTCACAAGGAGCACAAGTCAAATTATCGAACAGGAGAAGCAACAAGTGACTCCACCTCCACCTCCACCAAAGAAACAGAAGACCATCCCACCTCCTACCAGAAAATAACCTCTTAGGTATGAATTTCAGTTATATCCTCTAAATCCCTAATTATTAGCAGCTAATTGTTAACTTTATACCATCTAATATTTGTCTTATATCCTCAGGCAAAGCAAAGTAGCAGGTCTTGACAGGTCATGGAGGAAAAATATTAAAGCCAAAGATGCAAGAATTGCTGAGAGGAAAATGCCAAAGAAGAAACTAAAAAAAGAAGATTTATTCCAAGGCAAGATAGTGATGAAGATGAGGACATACAGGTTCAAAAGAAAGGAAAAAACACCCAAGGGGGGGCTGAGATAGAAAAAAAGGATGATGGAGCAGTTGAAGGAGCAGTTGAAGGAGAAGGAAAGAATGTTGAAGAAAAAGTTGAAGGAGAAGGAAAAATTGAAGGAGAAGTTGAAGGAAAACTTAGTAATGAAGGAAAAGTTGAAGGAGAAGAAAAAGTCCAAGGAGAAGGAGAAGAAAAAAATGAAAGTGGAGGAAAGATTGCAGTAGAAGCTAATAATGAAGGAAATGTTAAAGGAGAAGAAAAGGTTGAAGGACAAGGACAAAATGAAAGTGAAGGAAATGTTGCAGTGGAAGGTAATACAGCACAAGAAGTTATTGTTGCTGATGCAATGGCAATATTGGCCCAATCAGATATTCTTGATACTACCATGGAGCATGTGCAGGAGTTGGCCATCCTCAAGTCTGAGAATACTGATGTGCAAGATCTGAAAGAGTTGCCTACTAAAATTCAAGAGGTAGATGCTAAGGAGGATGAGCAAGATGAAGAAGATTATAGCTTTGATGATGACATTCCAGCTCCTAAGAATATTCCTCAAGAATATTTAGTGGAGTGGTGCATCAGCTGGTGAGATGGGTAATCTTGAACACCATGAATATGATATAGTTTTCACTGGTGATTTAGAAGAAGATGAATAAGTGGATAAGCAAGCTATTGATGACTTTAACAACAGCCAGAAAAGATTGAGAAAAAAGAATCAGGGGAAGGAAGAGGGGAAAGAAGTTGATGCTCAGCTGATGATTGCCATGGGCATGTCATTTATAGACAGAACTACAACTCATAATGAGACAGATGTTTTGAACTATTACTGGTGGTTGGCGAAGGAGCCAAATTTTGAGCATAAAGTGATGAGGGTTATGGACTGGAAGTCCATGTGAAGCAGTTTTACAGCCTATGGAACACTAATTGGGTGCATGGAGATATCATTGAAGCCTATGTTAGCTTGATCATTCGTTGGTATGGAATGATGAGGAGGCATATCAACCCACATAATCAGTATGCTATTGTTCCAACAATATATTTTGCTGTAAGTATTTTACGTTTTTTTTTTTTTAAAGTTCTTATACTTGAACCTTTAAGTAGAGGATACAGTTTTGTTATTTAGAGTTTACACTATGAGTAATTTGGTGATACAAATATATTTGTTTGGTTGTGTCAGGGCATGCTTTATGGTGATGTTCAATATACATACAATAGGCGTATGAGGGATCCAACTTTTGCTGCACTATCACCAGCAAACAGAGTTAGGAGTGGTGCCTTCAAAATTAAGACAGGTGCCATAAACATTATGAGCCCTACTGGTCATATGGAGAACCAAGTTTCCCCTTACCATGCAAAGGCTATACTTATTCCTTTACAAGTAAGAGTATTGACTTTGTACCCTCTAATTTACTTTAAGAACATCCTCTAACAACAAAGGTAATATCTGCTAAAACCTATGATATTTGTTAATAATGCAGGTCAATGATAACCACTGGGTGCTCTTGAGTTTCAGCTTTAAGGAAAAGAAGGTGAGAATATATGACTCTTTGGGCTTGAAGAGACCATCAAGACAACAGATAGGGTTGGAGAAAATGTTGCTTTATGTGGTCTTTGCTGCTGACCCTAACATTCCAGATTTTGACTTGGAATTTGCATGGGAAAGGGAGTTTGTGAATTGCCCAGAACAAGATGATGGTCACAGCTGTGGTGTTTTTTTGCTTGGTTACATTGATTGTATAGTCAGGGGTAGGGAACTTGCTTTCAAGAGAAGGTCTGCTTTTATGAGGAAACGTGTTGCTATGGACCTTGTTCAGTGTGGATTGAAGCCACCAAGTAAGGGTGTATGAACAGCGTGACTAAACTTTTGTAGCATAACATCATTCTTAGTCAATATTTCAGTAAGTCGTATATATTTTTGTTATTTACTGGCTCTTGTGTAACAATGTGAGGACAGTTAATAAAACCAAGGAACGATGATTGTCGTATTTAGTATTTGACTTGCGTGACTATGTTTGGACTGATAGTATATAGTCTCACATACAATAGAAAAAAGTTCATCATTGCGTTCGGTATAGTAGACCCTTACTAAATTTACCCTTAAAGATAAACCTCACACCTCCTGCCCAAAGATATTTGGGATATTCTTACTACCAGCAGGGTCCTCAAGGCATTTTACAGCATCGACAAAAACTGATACCATGTTACGTGGTGTTGAAAGAAACACAGTCGAACAGGCTAAGCAGTCTACAGACTACACTACACCAGAATAACACAACTAATAAAGCGACACACATCCTCCCTGAGATTCTGGGCAGGGGATGAGGCTAGTAAGATGTAGATTTTACCATTTTCAAAGAGTAGGTAGCTAGATCATCCAAATATTAAAATATAATGCCAGCTTTGTAGAAATCTAGTACCATTCACTATGAGGTTTACGCTGTATAGCTTGTGCCATTCTCTCTCCCCAACTCCCCTGTAAAACTAGATAAGTTTAATGTCCCGTCAATATTTACTTTCCCCTCAATGTATTTTGGTACTTTTGAGGGATGTTCTTAAATGGTCATAAAGAATATTAGTTGGATGGTGAAAAAAATTAGTCAAATGCTTGGAATCCGCGTCTTGATCTTCCCACTTTATTAAATGTTACTAGTATAAATCCATGTAGAGGTTACAACTCAAACAAACCATTCTTGAGAGCTTTTTTTTTCAAAACTATGGCTTCTATTTCTGTTTCTCTACTCAAGGATGCAGATGAATGCTTTCTGAAGCTTCTCAAAATATCAGACCCTTTCCTTGGAAGTTTCAGTGATGATGAAGAAGATGATGATGACGAAGAAGAGTCTGATTCCTTGAATACCTCAGCAAGTGAAGAGAAGAAAGATGATGAGTCTGATTCCTTGAATACCTCAGATTATGTCCAGCCCAATCCTCTTGTTGAGTACCCTGATGACAGCGATGTGCCTTCTTCCTAAGAATGTGTTGCTGCAAAGGATAAGGACATCCCAGAGGAAGATGAGGTGCAAAGCAGCTTTTCTGGTGAAAATGAAGAAGAAGAAGACGAAGAAGAAGATTACGATGATGATGAGTGAAAGTTTTCTTTTATGTTTGCTGAAGTGTTTTCTGTTTTTTTTTATGTTGTTGAAGTTTTTTTTTTTCTTGTCTTGTATGGATGTACAAACCCTTTTCCTTTCCCTTCCCTTATGCAAATTATGAAAGTATTATTATATTACATGTTCTGTTCGTCCAATATTTAGTATACGTTAGAGGATACATAATCACTGGTTAGAGATACTAATAATCACCATTAGAGGATACAGATGTGATATCTGGAAGATAAGCGAAGAAACATACAAAATAAAAGGCAACCTACAAAATGTGCCATATACAGGCAAACATAGAACAAAATGGTCAAAGTCTGGTACAACTTCCAAAACACTCCCAACACTTAATAGGAATCAGGTGGTCAAAAAATATTCAAAGTGTGGTACACCTTGAGCTTCTTCACTCCTGTAATGTTGGATGTACAAATGATTTTCATTAATACAACAAGTTAGTATACATTAGATGGTAACGTTTCACTAGTTGGAGGATATTAATCCTTCAACTAGCGGATACATATTTGCCATATAAAAGGCAAACATAAAACAAAATGGTCAAAATCTGGTACACCTTCCAAAGGCATAACTTAGATAAAAAAACACACAACACTTCATAGGAATCAGGTGGTCCATCAGGTAAAGGTTGGAAAAAATAGTCAAAGTCTGGTACAACTTCAATACATGTTGATTTATTGTGTCCTGTACACCTACACCTTGAGCATCTTCTCTCCTATACTGGGATACCTTCAAGTTTGCCTCTCCTTCTCTTTTTCTTTGGACGTCCAGGCATAACACATGGTAGTGGTGGAAGAATCTTTCTGCCTACTCTATCCTTTGGCCATTCATCCTTTCCTCTTGTGGGTCTCCAATTTTCTTTGTAGGTCTCCATATATGTCTCCCTTCTGTAGTACACACCACAAAATGTGTATGGATCCATTTGACATTCTCTAATGACAGACATTGCGTGCTCACAGGGTATTCCCATAGTTTGCCACCATTTGCATGTACATTCTCTTGCATTCAAGTCCACCACACATGTCCTGCTCTCACCATAAACTGTCCAAATAGTTGGAGATGTCTTCTCACGAGTGAAGGTTCTACCTCTCCAAGCATTATGCAAAATTTGTTCGTGGCACCACTTAGTTACAGGTGTCTTGAATTTCTCACCATCAACACGATAATCTCTGTGATGCCTCATGATGTTGGCATGAATTCCTTCGACCAGATTTGTAGCAGGAAGCATTCTTTCTGGTATAATCATTCTATTCCACGACTCCACATGATTAGTGTAAATAATTCCATATCTGCTTAAGAAGAGGAGACAGATATACAATTAACCGGTATGATAACTATACTTAGACGGTAGAATGACTACTAGTAGAGGATATTGAAATGCATAGATACCGACCTGGGTTTCTCCTGAAACGCACTAGCCCACTTATTTAGTGGTCCAATTGCCATTAGGCTGTGGTATGCCTTTGGAGATATGGCCCATATTTGCAGCATCAAACCCCAGAACTCATTTTGATTGAGTGTCTTGGCAGCCTCTTTAAGCAACCACCTTACTTTTGCATTCCCATATTTAAGGGACATGTGTTGGGCACAATACATATGACAAGCCTTGGGCAAAATCTTTGGTACAGCTTGAATAATACTTTTGTGCCTATCTGAAAGAAGCACAAACTCGTGGTCAGTCCCAACCACATGGTCCCTAAGTTTTTCAAGAAACCATTCCCAATACTCATTGTTTTCTTTTTGCACAAGGGCAAAAGCAATAGGGAACACATGATTATTTCCTTCAATTCCAATTGCTGATAGTACAACTCCAGGATATCTCCCTTTCAGAAATGTTCCATCTATAATGATTACCGATCTTAATGTGTTTCTGTAAGCTCTCACAGTTATACCATATGACCAGAACATACATTGGAATTCATCACCAGGGCCTGTGATAATATCAGTCTGAGAATCTGGATCGACCAACTTAAGTTCATTACAGTATGTTTCAAGTTGTTGATATGACTCACTGAAGCTTCCCATTAACTACAATTGGAGGATAAAAATGACTAATTAGAGGAGATGATAAAAGTAAGTAGCCGAGATATATGAATGAACTAGAGGATAAGATAGGAAGGTGCAATTTTAAATAGAACAATACCTTGGCCAATGCCTTTTCTTTAGCTCTCCAAGCAACTTTGTACGAAATCTGGGTAAGATATTCCTCCTCAATTTGGCTTTTTAGTTGTTTGGATGTAAGATCTTCATTATCCCGTAATTTTCTCGCAATTTTAGATGCAACCCAATCACTATCAGCTTGACGATTTTTTGATCCAAGTCTGAACTTCCCACATGTGTGACGCTCAGCAATGCATCTTATTTGCCAAGTACCATTCAAATTTGGTGTAGCACGAACATACCATGGGCAAGTTGGAACTTTACATTTCCAATACACCCTTTTCATCTCAGTTTTATACTTATTCAGGTCAAACTCCTCATCGATTGCATAAGATTTCATGTCTCTCATAAAATCATCCCGACACAAATATATCTGCCCAATCTTAGGGAACAAGTACTTATTGTGTAAAGGTTCAGTGTGTGGAGCACAACCTCTATTGATCCGACGAAGATTTGCGTATATATTATGTAGTTCTTGTTTGATTTCATCATCTTCATCTCGATTGTTCTGAGATGGGTAATGCCTTTGACGTCGTACACTATCTTCATCCCGATTGTTCTGCTGCTGTGGAGGATTTGTCTGATTTTGAACATTGTCTTGTTGTTGTGGATCATTTGTTTGACTTGCGAAATTACCCTCCTCATGTTGAGCATTGTCATGGCTTGGAAAATGTTCTGGAACTTGTCCATGACTTGGTATATTGCTCTCATGTTGTGAAGCATTGTTGTCGCTAGATGCATGTCTATATCTATCCTCTAAGTTGCATCTAACATTGGCTAAACGTGTAGACGTACCTGCTACATCTAAGGGGTTTTCTTTTCCACCATAAAACCTTGACAGGGGTGTAGGGCCTTCTTCCTGGCTATCTGAATGTTGTGAACCAAACATAGGCGCAGAATCATCATACATCTGATCTTCTAATTCATCCTTTGTGGTCCAAATGATTGGTGAATCATGCACATCCAGTAGAGATTCTGTATAAGTTGCATCGCTATCGTCGTCGGCTATCGAACAATCTTTACCTTCATCTTGTGGTTGCTCTTCACCTGCCCACTGAGCTTGATCTTTTAGTTGTGTTTGTTGCAGTGCATTATATTCTTCAATTTCCTCGGAGAATCCTTTCCAAAATCCATCATTATTATACATCTCAGAAAGAATTGCCGCTGCAGCACACTCTTTAGCGGATAGATTGGGAGCATTAGAGGATATATCCCCAGTATTAGAGGATATGTTATGAGAACTGTACCCAACTTTATTATCAGCTCCAATTTGCACAACATTAGCCACCAATGGAGATTCACTTCTAGATGAAACTCTAGAAGGAACAGGAGGGGAAGTTGTTATAACAGCTTGGGGATAAGTCCCAGGTGGGGTATCCAATACAAGAGGTTGTTGTTCATTCCCATACCCCTTTGAGAAGAAAACATGGCTCTTCTGTGCTGATGCAGGGTCTAGGAGATATTGGGAAGAAATATAACCTTGCTTTACAGGTGTGGAAAAATCTGAATAATCAGGTTGATTACCCCAATCTGTTGGAGGGGTAGGTTCTGGGAAAAGGTTTTTTTTCAATCCAGTTTTTCCTTTACCTTTTTCTTCCTCAATTACTTTCTCCTTTCCTTTCACATTTTTCTGTGTTTTGGAGCTTGATTCCCCATTCATTGATTTCAAATCTCCTACTATCCAAACAGACATGACGTATAAGTTCTTGGCAGCAACAATCCCCAATATCAATTGATCATAGTCATATTGAGCAGGGATGCTGCGTGGACTGTCATTGACGACAGCTTGAATTAAAAAATTGTGTCTTTGTGTATGAGTCATATCTTCAACCATCTCCATAAACTCTTCATATGGTGCCTTCAACTCCAAAACTGTTATTTTTGTGTCACCATTCTTGTATGATAACAATCCATCTGCATTAGTCTCAACCTGACCACCATAGCGAAACACAACATTGATAGTGCTACCTGAAACCACAATTTCATGCAAAGTATTAAAACATATCGGCTAAACGTAACTAACAAGTCGGTTAGTATACTTTTATTTAGCCTCTAATTGAATATAAGTTATAGTTTACTTTTAAAACAAAGTGACATTGACCTCAGATGTGCACCAGTAAACTGATAATGAACAACAATCAAAATCACAGAACCATTTATGTTAGCTTGTCTCTAAATTATGAGGATGTGAGTTTGCTAAAGATACAACTTTTATGAGGTTGGGATTTCATAAAAACACAATCTTTATCAAAGATTCCATCTTTATGAAGGTTAGGGTTCATAAAGATGGTATCTTTATAAAGATTCTATCTTTTCATGAGATACCATCTTTAAATCGCCAACACCTTCACCACATTTTTGTCATAAAACAGAACAAAACATATGTTAAAATGCTTACACAAATCAATGACACCTACTGCATTCAAAGCCAAACAACAACACCTACTTTATTGTCCAAACATTGAAATCTGCAAATTTAAGAACATTTAAAGCTTACTTACCTAATTTACTGTTCATCTGGACTTCATTTGCAATTAGAGCTTTCGATTTTGCCTTTTTCTTTGGTGGCATTTTGGGTGTGAAGAAGTACAATGTTTGTGTGTTTAAGGTTGGGGAGAAGAATAGTGTAGAAGAAGGTGCAGAGCAAAGGGAGAACAAACAATGTTAAGGTTCAGAGAAAAATCGAAAAAGTAGAAGAAGAGAAGAGATGAAGATGACGTGGTTGTATGTGCAGTACATTAATTAGAAAATCCAACGGTAGGGATCTATTGTTTCCAATCCAACGGCTAATTTTGATTTAATGTCCTTATCTAAAAATTAAATGCAATAAAGGAATCTTTTCTTTTCAACTAAAAAGTTGATTTGATGGAGACAAGAGCAACAGATGCACAGAAGGGTATAATTGTAAAGAAAAAGTAGGCAAGTGGGGTAAGGTGGCTATTTGGGAAGATTAGCTCTCATTGGTGGCTATATGGGAAGAGACACCTAAAGGTGGTGGTTTTTTGAGAAATTTCCCTAGAGTTAAAAGAGAGAAATAATGTTCTCTTCCTAACTTTGTTGTTTGTCCTACATTCCTGTTCAATAGGATCTTCTCAAGTTTTAAGTCATTGGATTCTCATTGTGATGAGAACCAAACAAGCAAATTAAGAGATGTATGGTGGAAATTAATTGTGAAATTTTAATGCATAGTGATATTTTTTTTATTTCCACATCTTTTAAGACAATCTATAGGCTTGAAATTTCTTGTAAGAAAATTCATACAAAGAGTTTAAGGACATTTTAGTAGAGCATGCCCTTAAAAGGGGTCTCACCCTTCTCTCGCCATCAACACCATGCATACCCAACCCTTGAATATTATTATTTTGATCCTTAGTACTCAATTCCTCATATATTTAAGAGTCGACCTATAAGCTCTCATAATGTGAGAGCCTACGGGTGGGCAAGGCTTGAGATTTGAAGGAGTAGTTCATGTTCATTCCCTTATTAGGGTCTGCTGCCCTAGTCCTAGCACCTGGAGGGTTTTATCAATTGAGGTTGGTTGGTTTGCAATATGTTTCCATAGTCTTCCTTCCTCTCGAGATTCATGTAACTATTTATTTTTATTCTTATTAATGTACCTTCGTGAATTTACCAAGATAAAAAAAAAAAAAAAAAAAAACTTGCAACGCAATTTGTAATGTGTTTGTCCTCTAACTTTGTATAATTTCTAGAATTTTTATCAATAAAATTTGCTTTGCTTGAAAAAAAAAAAAACATAATCCTCATATTAACCTTTTGGCCAAAGTCTGATCCAATAGAGGCTCAAAATAAAAGCTTATATCATTTAGAGGGTAAATCACGTAATGTTTTGGATATATGGGCATCTATTCAATTTGGAGAATATTTTTTTTTTTTTTTTGTGACTAAGATCTCCTTAAATAAATTAGAAATTTTGATATTCTTCTACACGAAATCAAAATAATATAATCTAATGGCGATTAAGCAAATCAGTTAAGAAAATGTGGCACTGAAGAGAATATGTACAATGATAACAATTGAGTTTATCAAGGGATGAATGCATAAAGTATATGGATAGCAATTTGTAGTTAGAAGAATAGGGTTCCTATTCAGAAAGGTCTTGCATCATAATTTGTAGCGCACTTGTCCCTCCACCTTTGTATAAGTTTTTTTTTTGTTATTTTTTTTTTATGAAATCGGTTATATATATTCTAGTTTAAAAAATGGATCACAGTTAGAATTACAAAACGATAGGTTCAACTTGCACTCCTAATTTAAAGTATCATGGTCTATGACTCAAAAAACAGCCCCCATTAACCCTTCTCTCTCTCTCTCTCTCTCTCTCTCTCTCTCTCTCTCTCTCTCTCTCTCTCTCTCTCTGAGTACAACCCTCAGCCACCAGTGTCGGCCTCTGTTAACCGATGTCGTTGGCTGGCCTTTCAATTCGTTTACTTCTTCTCTTTTAGATGGTTGTATCATGGTAAAGATCCAACTTTTTTCATCCAAGTTTCTTAAATTTCACATTTATTTTTATAGATTCATGGTTATCAATTAAAGAGAATCAATTTTTACTAAAATAATTTCTCTCTTCAATTGTCAAATGAAAACTATTTTCTTCATATTTGTTGGAGTAGTTTTGCTCATTCCTTGTTCCAATCTTCTTTTGTGATGGAATTTTATATCTAGCTTCTCTTGGGGTTTCGAATTCGATCGTTTGCTTTGAGGTGTTTTCTCACAAACCTTTAGGGCTTTATTTTCAAATCTAGGGTTTAGGTGCAAGCCGTTATTTTAGGCGACAAATACTCTTCTCTAATCTTCTTGATGTTTTTTTTTTCCTCTTTAGTTGTCTATGATTTGTATGTTCTTACTCTTAAGAGATCTTGTTTTGAGTTTCAATTTCTACCTTGTCCTCAACACCTCAGCTGCTTTGGTTATTCAAAGACCCTTTTTTTTCTAACATTTTCTTTCTTCTTAATTGCTTTTCGATCTTTAGTCATTGGTGTTTTTTTCACTAAACCTTTGGGGGATTAAGGTGTAGGTGTAAGCCGTTACTCATAAACGGCAAGGACTCATCTTTGGTCTTTGGGTTGCTTTGCTTTCTTGGTTGTTGGATTATTTAGCTAAGTTTTTGTTTTTGTTTATCCTTGATTAGGCTTGACTCTTGAGTTTGTTGAGGAGATGGTTTTCTTTTTTTAGTTTGTTCTTTTAGGATAAACCATGTTTATGTAATCCCCCAATGGCTATACTCTTGGGGATCTTGATTGTGTTCTTGAGCTTTAATTTATCTATGAAAGATCAAAATTTAAATTAAAAAAAAGGCTAGCAGCGTAGTTTGTAGCGCGTTTGTCCTCTACTTTTGTGTAATTCTTTAAGCTTATCAATAAAATAATTTTTCTATCAAAAAAAAAAAGTCCTAATTTAGGAAATGTAATGTAAAATATATATAATTTATTTATTTATCATTTTTTTTTTTTTTTTTTTTGTGAAAAAAGAAAACTTTTGCCACTGCTGAAAACAGTAGCAAGTGGTATATGTTTGCCACTTCTCTTGGTTGTGCGCCTGCCAAATTTTGCCTTTTGCCACTGAGTATTTGCTTCCCCACTTGTAGCTATTGCCCGATCAGCCTACTCTGTTAAGAGTATCGCTAGATAAGAGAAAAAAAAAGTACACAGATTTGCACAGATTCTAATACTTCATCCTATCATGAAGTAAGCAACTTGTGCCACTCAAACAAGAGCTCCTCAAATCGGTGATTCTTGTTCCAATACCAAAATATGGCCTTCACTACAAGCTAGAAATTTCCCCTATCTATTTCGATACCCCTGAAGATATAGTCATTTCTGAATTTCCATGTTGTCAATAACACGTAAGGTAAGATTTTCCTCGTATTCTCATAAAATGGCGTCCAGCTATGCAGAAATTCAGCAACATTGTTGTTGCGATCAATGAGTGCTTCTATATCTACTATACCACCAACCACCAAGAACTGTGTCCTAAAGAGGTGTCTAATAGATTCTGGTCGCAGAGAGCGCAGATAGTGGAACTCAGCACATACCTTTGGGGCAAAGGAACTAAGTAACTGGAAGTTTATTGTGCAATGCGCACCACGTGAAAAACTTCACATTTGAGGGGATTTGTTGCTTCCAAATCAGTTTGTGTTCGAAATCTGGTAGTGTAAGACCTGCCCTGAATCTGCCCACGACCACTGCCAACAGTTCTGGTCATCCCTGAATTTTACATTGTTCAGCAAGGTTCAACAAGTTTGATAGTTCCTTCGCAGAGTCAGCTTTCTAGGTTCTCAAATTGCGTCTAAAGTGGAAAGACCAAGTCCTTGCGCTTTCAATTGCTGCTATGCTATGTGATCTTTTAAATACCATCCTTTCTGGTTGCACATCTGTATAGTCCTGAAAACTGGGTTGCTAGAGGTCTGCCATTTCACCAAGGATCCTCCCAAAATCTGATTTTGTTCCCATTGTCAGGTACATAGATGTTATTGGTTAGGAGAGATCATCGAAGTAACACGACAGTAAGTAAAATGAATCAGAATAAGAGAAGAAGAAAGAAGAGGATAGAGTAAATCAGGGTCTAGCACTTGCTTCTCCTGTATTTGATATATATATATATATATATATATACTCCAACATTGACTACACTGCCCATAGGCTAATACACAGTACATAACATATACTAACAATAGGTAATCCCCTTTCTCGAACGTTTTAGTTTGGAACATTCTACAGGACTGATACATTTTTCTGGGCAAAACATCTCATGGTTTTGATTTTTAGCGAAAGATGACTAATTTAGAAGTACCTCTACCAAATCCACTTGTTCTGTAAAAAAGTTTGATGCAGTTTTTAGCACGTTTGAAAACCCAAGGTTTACATACGATAGAAAATAAAATCAATGGTTCCCCTAGGAAATATAGCAGTCGGGTTGAGATTTCTCCAATCTAAACCAATACTGTTACACAACACAGAAACATAGTGATGTCGCAATAATGTGTTCCATACCATTGTATTCACATTTCACAGTCTTAAACATGGGATTTGAAATTGAATAATACAGTAGAACATTTTTAAATTAATACTCAATTCATTAGTAATCTCTTTAAATTAATAAATTTTTTAGTAATCTTTTAATAAAAAATTTCTTTCCAAAAAAAAAATGAAATTTGAAAATGAAAGGACTTGCCGCACAGTTTGGAGCGCGTTTGTTCTCTACTTTTGTGTAATTCTTTGAGCTTATCAATACAATTTGTTTTAGATTAAAAAAATAAAAATAATAAAATTCTCTGGTCCCCATGTACATACTAAATCAACACTCAGTAAATTAATAAAATTCTCACTATGCTATTAATTTCAAGAGGTTCTACTGTGTAACTTCAGTTTTTTCTCCGCCAAGTATCTTTCTCGTAAATCATTACCAAATTGGGCTATAGAATATGATAACAACTACATCTGGTGTTAGAAAGCCCAATCCAGTGATTTCCATATAGGATTCAGATTTCTGAAACTGACAAGGAAGGAAGTCGAGTCCGACTTTGTCCACACAACAAGATTCGTGTGGAACATAACCTCAAACCTCATTGGTCCAAATTTTATATGATGACACATCATTTTTAATTAAATAAAACAAAATCAAAATTTGGACCAATGAGATTTGAGGTTATGTTCCACACGAATCTTGCTGTGTGGAACAAAGTCGGACTCAAGGAAGTCTTATATAGGGGTTTTGGAAATACCATTACCATCCTTGTGAATTTGTTTCTAGCTAGCAATAATCATAATCAGTTGAAGATGGTAGTCTATGAACATGACGCAGACGCTGAAGTAAAGTTAATGCCACTAGTTTTGAGAAACAATGACAACATTGTCGACCATGATTTAATTTAGAGATAATTTTAAAGTTTGAAGTCGACGAAATATGTCTTTTTCATGGAAAAATTGAAGGACGAGATTCTATTGAATTGCGTCGAACAAAATTTTCTACTATCAAAAGGGATTTCAAGGTTAACATGAAAAATCTTGTGAATAGTGAAATATTAGAAAATATTTTCGAGGAGGACTTGAACTTGATTAGTTTGAAACAACTTGCTAATCTTGATTTATTACAAGATTGTATTGGAGTAATCCTTGTTGATATTGGAAATATTGATCTTTATCATACTACTAAACATCTCTTTCTTGATAATTCTGTTGAACGTTTACAGAAAGTTATATCTGTTCAAACTTATAATAATCTTTGGAAAAATTGGTCAAAACCCCTTATATTTTGACCGGGTTTGGCATGAACCCCCAATGTTGTCCAATCTTGGCGTTAATCCCCTTCCGTTAAACAATCCCCAAGTTTCCGTCAATTCAAAGTTTATTTACCCATTATACCCCTAATTTAAATAATTTGTCTAAACCCCCAAAAATTTGCTTACCCATTATACCCCCAAATTCAAATTAGTGAAGTTAGTTTTGATAACCAATTTATGGGGGTTTAGACAAATTCATTTGAATTAGGGGTATAATGGGTAGTCAAACTTTAAATAGATTGAAACTTGGGGGGGGGGTTAACTCCCAAGATTGGACAACATTGAGGGGTTCACGCCAAACCCGGTCAAAACTTGGGGGGTTTTGACTAATTTTCCCATAATCTTTTCAAGACTGGAGGTGCCACTAATAATATACTACTTGTTCGCCTACAAGTTATAAACAAGCATATTTATAATATTGTCGAAGTAGAATAATTTTTTAGAAGATGGAAAAATGAATTGTTTCAACGCGTTCAGAGTGTATCAATTCAAATGGACAATGAACCAGTTCTGATTGCTGCTTCGAAGGCTTCCATTGATGCTTTGGAAAGGATCAAGTACAAGACAAAAGAGTGCAAAGAAGTAACTTCTTGTTCTATTTGCTGCGAGGAATTCATGACAGAGAAAGATGCCTTGCTCTAGTGCTCATATATTCCATACAACATGTATCGAAGAATGGTTGAAAGTAAGCCATGTATGCCCTATTTGTCGTTATCAAATGCCGACTGAGTGATTCATCAGTTTTATACTAGCTGTGTTTGGCTCGAGGAATTCAAATTCCAGGAAAATGAAGGGTATTAATGGAAAGAAGGATGATAGGAAGAGAGATAGAGAGAGCAGAAGAAGGAGATTTGAGGAAGAGAAACCCATAATTCTGGGAAGATTAAATACTTGATTGTATTCTACTATTAATTATAGAAACTGGTTTTCTTATTTCAGATATGGAAACCAAATTCTTCTAAGTAGTTAAGTCATACATCACTGAAATCTGCATAGTGAGAATTTTATTAAGGATAAAATTGGAATTCAGAAATTATTCAAAGAAGTGGACATTCTACTGCTCGTGAACTCTCGCCCAATCGTCTTCTTGTACTTGGTAGACATGAACCAGAATAGATGAAACGATTTACTTGCTCTTTTCCGACACCCATTACCAGCCATTCCAGAAAGTGAATCAGTTTCTTAATTTTATTTAAGAATTTTATTTTGAGTATTCACCATTTTTTATAATCTAGGTATTCAAAATCCATTCAATTCTATTAATCTCTTCAAATAAGATTATAAGAACTTCGCAACAATTTTTAATTGTTTCATTATTCAATTATTAAGATTCATTCTTTTTCTGTTTCATTCATTAAGTCATTTTTAACTCGTTAAGAAATTGTAGAATGATAAGTGATAACAATGAACAAGTCCTTGTTTTATGAAAAGAGAGATGAAGTTCAGAGATGCTTAAGGTTGAGTGATGTTCCTTGTAAAGTTTCAATTTTGTTCTATCTGATGGAGAGAAAAGAGTATGATTCAACAATGTTGGAGACTTGGAGAAACCAGAGGTTAGAGACATGTGAGAGGAAAATAAGTCAGAGATTAGAGAGTGTTCCTTTTGTTTCATAGATTTGTTCCTATTTTGTCCTTGGGCTCAATTAGTTGATGGCCAATACCGAACCTATAGATAGGACCAGAGATCACCACTCAGCGAGTCCTAAAGTTCAGGGAAGGGCGGGGCGGCAGATCAGGAGGAGAGCAACCTGTTCTTGTACAAAAAGAAGCTGTTGTTGAAATAAGCTGAACTATCAACCTAATATGGAACCGTGATACGGTGGAAACCGACGTTAGGGGAAGAGAGGAAAGGAAAAGAAAGAAAAAAAAAGAGATTTCACACAAACAGAAAAAGACGGACACAGAAAATTAAAAAACAGAGATGAATTTTAAAAATTGAAAATAAGTCGAACAGACAAAAATAAATCAAAAAAAGTCAGGGATATACATGAGTTTCAGTCCCACTCGACTCTCTCCTAACGTCGGTCGATTACACTTTTTTATGACAATAATAGCTAAGCAGTTTCTGTTATAGAGCTAAGAGTCGTTAGTCTAACCTAAAACAGAGGGAGGGATATTGTGCCAATTCTAGTTTTAAACTACCGCAGACTTGTTTCATAGCTTTCAACTGAGCGGCAGACCCGACACGACTGATAGATAAGCCGACGTTAATAGCAGGTCTAATTCCACGAAAAAAGAGCTCTGTTTCCAAACAGATTTGTCCATCTGTAATGGGGATCACATTCGCGGATATACAATTTCACCGGGTCCATGTCGGAGGACAGCGGGGCAGTCGTTACACCATTTGTGCAGGTCGCTACTTATGTGCGAGGTAGGCTTAGGTAGTCTGCTCGGTTGGTCTAGGCCAATGGAAGATCGACGGCTAGAGCACCGATCCAGTAGCGGTTCATTCAGTCTGGCTAGAAAGATCCCTAAGGTTGTTGGTTATATATATATTTTTTAAAAAAAAAAAAAAAAAAAAAAATTGGTATATTAATCATAGCCCGAAGGCTTACAAGGACAGGGCCCGAAGGCTACTGATGCTACCACCTAAGCGTCTACACCACCACCTTGCAACTCGAGCAATTATGCTACTTAGGGACTTGCTTTTGCTGAAGAACACCTAGGCAGTACATCATCATCACGGGAGACCACCTAACCACATATCATCATCATAAGAGCATGGGCCTCCTAATCTCGAACCAGGCCTGAAGGCTGACCCACCTAAGAATTAAATGAGAAATTCCCACAAACACTGTTGATGGGAACTGAACTCACAACCTCTTACTCGTGGGAGTGCTTGAGAGGGATAACAAACCAACTGAGCTAGCAGTTGTTTGTGGTTGTTGGTTATATCCTATCTATCAGATTCAACTTGATAAGTGGATGAGATTTGGAGTATGATTGGAGTCATTGTAAGAGCAATCCCAATGGGAGGCCATTTTAGCAGGGCGGTACTATGAAATGCCCTCTCAGCCAAAAATCCTTTGCTAATGGAACGGTGGGTCAAACATTCAACGACCGTTAGAAATTCCAATGGCATCTGAGAGGGGAATAAAGTGCCATCCAAAATGCCATGTTAATGGCATAAGACGGAAGATAGTGTTCTGGTTCAACACTTTTTCAGAACTTTGCGTTCCGTCTTATTCACTTTATTCTCATTTGGAACTTCAAGTTTCGTCTTATAAACTAAATGTTAAGGAAAGTAAAGTTCCGTCTTACAAAAATCGGAAACCACAGTTCCGTCTAATGTAAATTTTTGGAAACTACAGTTCCGTTTTATAAATCACACATTCCAATGGATATACTCCCAAGATATTAAAATATTTGTTTATTTTTGAATATTATTATATACATATGGGTTGAGCCAAAACTTAGATATCCATCAAATCTAAAATCGGAATACAGAGTTCAGTCTTATATTGGTAAAATTACCGGAACTTTGAGTTCAGTCTTACAAGCCATTTAATTGTGATAAACTGACATTTCCAAAATTTTCCACTGGCACAACTTCGCAGGGGTTTTTGACTACCATGATTATTAGAAGGTGGTTTTAAAGGTGGTTTAGCTTATGTGGCACCTATGTGGAGGGCACCAAACTGCCCTCCTATTGGGATTGCTCTAAGGAAGTCATTATAGCTGGCCGATTATTGTAATACTGTACACTAGGGGTGGGCACGGTCCGGTCCGGTCCTGTCCTAAAAAATAATAGGACCAAGACCAAACCGATTTTAAATTTTCGGTTCGGTTTCGATTCATGGACAAAAAATATTTCAATATAACCGGCCCAAGCTGGACCAAATATAGTCGGTCCGGTTTGGTTCGGAACTCGGTCCTGGGCTTTTGTTATTGGGCCTTTAGTCCACTAAAATATTAAAGATTGTTCTTAAGTTTTGGGCTTTAAACAAAATAAGACATGCACCAAATCAAACCAAATCAAGTACTAAATAAAAGAAAAGGTCCAATATCTATGTAGTTTGGTTCGGTTCGATTCCCTCGGTTCTATAAAAACAGAAACCGAGACCGGACCGATATCTATGCGGTTTGGTTTGGTTTCGGTTCGGTCTTGATCGGTTTCTAGTCAACTCAGTTTTGACTGGTTTTGACTCAGTTTTTTCGGTTCGATTTTTCGGTTTTTTGGCCCACCCCTACTGTACACTACTATTTTCTGATTGAATTTGTTAATAATCTTTTAAGTAAATAGAATTCTCTGGTCCCAACTTGTAAATAAAATTCTCTGGTCCCATCTTGTGATTTACATGCTAAATTAAAAGTACACGGTGTTAATAATCTTAAAAGTTAATAAAAAATTATAAAATTAAGGTGGTCCTAAAGTTATTAATTCAAATAGGTTATATTGCAGTAATAATCTTTGTGAAGCTTATATTTAGGTATCTGTCCTGTAATTACGCAATGAACTGTTATATGCCCAGCTTTCATTTTATTTCAATATATATTATCAAAAAAACTTAGGGGATTTAGGTTTTAGTCACCAAAAGTATATACTAATTAGAGAAATAGTATTTTTCTTTTATTAATTAGATTTTGATCACAAATCGGTAGGGCTGTTAAACGAATCGAACAGCTCGAGCTTGGCTCGTTAAAAGCTCGGTTCAAGTTCATTGGTATAGCTAAACCAATTGAGCTTGAACATAAAATAAAACTCGTATAAAATTTGGGCTCGGCTCGTTTAGATAAAATCCTACTTTTATGTGTAATTTAATCGAGTAGTTCAAACTTGACTCGTTAAAAACTCGGCTCGAGCTCGTGCGTATAGGTAAACGAGTCGAACTTGAACATAAAATAAAACTCGTATAAAATTTGAGCTCGGCTCGTTTATAAATGAACCGAGCTTGAACATACAAAGCTCGGCTCGTTTAACGCCACTACAAACCGGTAACTGAACCAAGTCATATTTTAAAATGGCCAAAATACCCCCACTAAATAACATGTGAAATGCATGTGACTAATATATATCTTCTTCTTTTTCTTTATTTGAGTATCTTCTTCCATCCAAAATTGTTTTTTTTTTCTTTAATAATACTAATAAATTCCACAAGCAAATTTCAGGAGATAGTTTTTCTGAACTTATGCTTTTTTAAGTCCAACAACAACATCAATAATTCTTGTCATCATCTCTTCCAAACAACAATTCAAGCAACAACAACAACCATTCAATTTCAAGTAATAGTAGTAGAAGATCTAATTCCTTTGAATCTGAAAAAAAAGTAAAAGCAATGGAATGTCTTCCTTCTACCCTCAAATTATTTTGGCGCACTTTCCTCGACGTCGAATGTCTAGCACAAATCCCACCTCAATTTCATGATACTGATCAAAATTAGTCAAAACAATAGTAGCAACCTTAGTAATTGAATGATCAAGTAATTCCAATTGATAAATCGTAATCAATATTAGAAGAGACAAGAGAGAGAAAGAGAGGTGGCTGTGATGGATGGAGAGAGAGAGGTGGTGGTGGTGGTGGTGGTGGTGGGCGGTGGACAGTGATGAGATCAAAAGATAAGTTTTCTATTTTTTTTTGTTGCCCTTTAAGTTGTCATGTGCATCTCACATGACTTTTGTAGGTGTAATTCAGCCATTTCAGGAAATATTCCGATTAAACCCGTTTTTTTTTTTAAGTTCAATCAAACCAATTGACTAAAATTTAATTAACGAAAGAAAAATGTTATTTTCTTAATTAGTAAATACTTTTGGTGATAAAACCTAAATCCCTATATTAATTCACTTTGATTCGTAATCCATCAATTTAAGTCCAATTCTTGGTACTTAGACCTTATTTCAAGTCAGTGAGAGTTTAAGCCCGTGAATTATAATAAACTTGAAAATAAGATTAAAAAAAATATTAAATCATATAGGAGTAGGCAAAATGCTATTCAAAAGCTATTAAGGAATAATATTTTTGTGCTCTTGTCACTTGTAGGGCTAACCAATATAATTTCATCCCTTTTGCCTTTGACATATTTGAATTGTTAACTTTAGAAGCAGTTGAAGTAGAATCGTAAGTATTTCACAAAATACCTGGAAAAGACAATCTATATGGACTACACAATAGAATACTACGGTTTTTACTTGGTTCAACCAAAACATATTTTAGTAAATTGCAGGAGCAACCAAAACGTAAAAATTATGGCACACAAATTTAGATATGGAGGAACACATAATAATTTTTTTTATATACAATAAAAAATGTTTAAATGCACCCTCCATAAACGCAAAACCTGTTTGATTGCACAAAAAATGTTGGTCACATAGTTAGGACAATGTATTTAAGAAAATTCCCTCCACATTCTGTAATGTGCATTTAATTTACCGTCCCAACCCTATCCATGTGTAATTGGATACTAATTAGAAACACCATAAAATTATGCATATTACATTTACAAGTTTAAATTATAAACTACACATAGGTTAAAATTGAATTAAATTACTTTTAAATTTATATATATTTAATATTTTAAATTTACGTAATATATATATATATGTTAGGTATGGGTTTTACAATTTGTAGCAATCGTTCACCTTTACTTTGTAAATGTACAGTGCACACCCTTTGTATACCCACATTATTTCTTGGTCTCAAGGGCGTGCATTTAAATAGGTTTCATTGTATATAACTATGCCAATATACACGTTTTACATGTATGTTTACACTGAAAATATGCACACGCCTCGCTTGTTCTTGCTTTTACGTACACTTGTCATATAATTATTAATTAAATTTATTTTATAAATTAATATGAAAATGAGTTTTTAATAATTTATATCAAATTAGAAGTATTTTAGTAATTTTATACTGTACTATTGTCTAGGTAATTAAAATTTGAATTAGACAGAAATTCAGCCATTGATCTGGTGATGATGTCACTGGGCCAATACGTACACTTGACAATACACTCCAGTGAGTCCAATCTACTGGAGCCCATTATAGGTAAATATCCATTAGCTAGCCCACGTGGTTGAGTTGGGGTTTTCAACTTGCTGCTCCCACGGTGTTGAGGGAGTTATGACGCGTGTGGAGTTAACTAGTGTATTTACAGTCGCGTGGCACGCAAACATTTTGCATTAGATTTGTTAACAGGTGATAACCATTGATTTATTAATCCTCACACATCTCTAGAATTCAAGAAAGTAGCCAATCAATGAATAGAAAGTGATGGAGTAAGTTAAACTCGTTGACCCTAAGTGGCACTTGATCATAACATTAATTCACTAGTATAAAGTTCGTTAACAGTTTCACTAGAAGCATATAAGTTTCTTCTTCAAGCAATAGAAGAGAAACAAACAACTGATTCAAGAAAGTGAAAGAAAAATCATGAAGAAAGAGAGAGAAATAAAGCAGAAAGAAGAAGAAGAAGAAGATATAAAACAAGAGTTTGTGAGTGATCTTGAACAATCGATAAAGCCTACATCTGTCAAGTTTTATTATGAGTTTAAGCAAATACAAAATCCACCAAAAAAGTATCAGAATGACAATTGTTTTGATAATGATGCTTTTTGGAAATCAGAACACAAGTTTGTTCTAAGTAATTTGGTTCTAAGTGATAACAAACTTCCTCTTTATATGGTGGTTGAAGAAGCAGTAGAGAAAAGGAGAAGAGAAAGAATTGAACAAGAGAACAAGAAAAGGGTTGCAGAAGCATTTGTAAATGGTAATGATGGAAATAAAGATGAAGAAGGGGCAAAGAATAATGGAAATAAAGATGACACAATACCATAACTAACACCTAACAAAGCAGACCCAAAGAAAATGAAAGACACTATGAAGGGTACCCAAGTAGGTATATCTATCTTCAATCCAACCTTAAGATAGTAAAAGAAAGAAAAGAACAACAAGCCAACAAACAATGGAATACCCACTGACAAACCCACTCTTTTCATCATTCTGTTAGTGACTACCTCCGGTATTACACCTTGATCATCACCATCATCATCATCATCGTCTTTTTCTTCCTCTTTGTTTATAATAGGTTTCTTTGTTAACTTGTTGCTCTTCTTTTTTGGGGTTGGACCAAAACCTCTTGCATTCTTTAATGCAGCTACTGAGATATATATCTGCTTTTGTGGATAGAGTTTAGGTTGAATGGTTGAGAACTGAGAGATAGATTTGTTATTTCTCGTAGTGGAAGAAATGGAGGGAGAAATGAAGGGTGGAGTGCGTGGTATTTGACAAGATTCCATGAATTCTTTTTCAATCGGAGATGATGAATCGAGTCTGTTATTTTGGACCCCCTCTGGAAAACCTTATCTATAAGATTATTGGATGAGCTTTTATATACAGAAGTGCTGGGCTGAACAAGCTTGTATTAAAATTCCAGCTCACTGCTGATTCAAAGGCCCATTTATTTCTTAACCCAAAATCTGCTAAAGCAATTAAGTACAGTATACAAGATTTTATCTGTTTCAGCTTCATAGCATGTACCAAACTACCCCCCCTACCAATACAAATAAATCTGCCAAACCTGCATTGGTGGCAGCACTCCGGTGATTCTAGGAAACTATGCAACCCATTCTTCAAAGTTCGTTTTGTGTTCAGCTTAACCACTGTGCACATCAGAATTGAAACAACAGGTGAACAGCTACATGCCAAGCTGAATAGCTGATCCATTTTCGTCTTAGCAGTATAGAGTTTTTATATAATAAAAAAACCAATCAACACCTGTGGGGGTTCGCCAAACCCCTTTCCCTCAAGAGGATTCTATTAAAAAAAAAAGAAAAGTATATCCGGTGTTAATTGCAAAGTGACCATTAACCACTATAGCAGTTGCAGGAAGATTACATTGTGCACATTGACAACTTCTACACATTTGAATACTAATGGATCAAGCTTCATGGTTTGGTAACCTACTGAGTACTGACTATTCGAAACTTACAATCAGATGGCCAAAGGCTCTGCATGCTCTCTCATCCAGTGTCTCTACTAAATGGCAAAAGCGAACAAACAAGTCCCCATGGTTTGCTTCAGAATGGTGACTGTATCTTTAATTTGTCCAATAAACTTGTTGATGACATCAAACAAAACTCATTTCTGGAGCTTAGCCTTGTCGGTATCCAAATTTTCTGATCATTAACAGCAAAAATAAGAGAAAAGGAAACACATCTAAACGACCATCAGATGATCAAAAAAATATTTATAATGCACAAAAAGAAACTATTACTCTGTTCACTTGCAGTTGCTTTCTGGATGCTTGTGCGGAAGTAGATATTTCCATTTTTCTGGTAGACAGCCTGCATAGAAGAAAATAAGCAAATTAGTGTCTTTGAGTGGAAGAACCATGCAATTCGGATTGTTAAAACAAAACTTTTATTTTACTTAGATCCAATGTGTTGGAAGACATAATGCCAACCAACTTCACACAAGGGCTTGGCTTTTCACAGCCTCTTTTCCCCTTTCTTTTTTCACTAGTCTTCTCCTTTCAGAAAGATGATGTGTAGGACTTGGAACCAGTGGTGGAGAAGCCATTGCTGAACTGTATAACATTTAATTTTTCAGTTTTGTTAATGAATCTCGTACTTCCTGAATTCTGGAAAATTGATTAAAACACTAGCTAATTTCAAAAGATAGATAGATAGACAAGTTGCAGATGAAGACACAACATAGAAGATTCAAACAAACTTCAATTGACACGTAACTGAAATTTGTCATGGCTGCGGTTACATTTGGTCTGGATATGAATAATTCACTAATTCGTAGCATTTTAAAAATTAAACAGGATCAGCAAATCAACCAAACAACCTCTCTGGATCTCACTCATTCACTAGTTCTATATGTCTGTCTCCTTCTCATCTATCTGGACTCCTCCCCATCCATGCTTGGTACATCAAAATTCTTTCAACATCCACAAAAGCTGGTTCTCAGAGCACTTCTTCAAAACCGCTAGTTACCAACCAAACATGGTGAAGATGTCGCAAAGGAAAATACCAGATCACTCAATTTAGAAATGAATCAACCCCAAAAAAAAAAGTGAAACACAACATGTTAGTAGACACACGAGGATAGAGAAGGGTAAGGTCATTACTGTTTTTTGTTAGAAGCTGGGACGAGAGAGGAGTTGAGTTTATACTTGGGTGATAAGATTGAAGAGGATGGCAGTGAATGCATTCCAAAAGAAAGTAGGTGTTTTAGTCTTTTCAAAAAATTTGTGCTTTTAAGTCATATCACCACTGCAAGCACAACAACCCACTATTTGAAATGTCAAGTTCCTATATATATAATTTCATCAAAAAGGTCAGTAGGTTATCTTTCTTGGAATTTAGTCACATTGTCTTTAAAATTTTGCGGTATCCATGTCATCTGCATTATGACTATTAACCATTGATATCTCATTCGATAATTTTTTTTACCTATAGCAATATGTTTCACTGTTTGCTATGTGACATGGCAGAAATGTCAAATTGTAAGCGCATTAGAAAACACAATATGCAGCCCAGTCATGCCAGCCCATAGCTTTAAAATATCATAGATGTTTTATCAAAATATGAAAAACTCTGTAAGCAATAACCAGACGGTGATATGCTGATATGCATATGCCCAGACAGCAGTGCAAAGGCGTAATAGATGTGGACAGTTCCTTAGTAAATCATGCAGTCTTGAGATATCATATCAACATCCCTCGAAAGAGTATTCACTTTTATGTGAATTCCTCTAAGGATACTTTCGTTTTGGATTTATTAAGGTGAGCATATATGATATAGGTAACTTGATAAATGCATATTTTCACGTCAAACTTTGAGCTTGCCATTATATTATCTGAACTTAAAACAGCTATCAGTGAATGTTGTCGACATTCTTAAATTATATATTTTACATTCATGTTCATTTACGATGTTTGTCGAGATCTCACTATTATACAAAGTTTGTATAATGTTAGTTTAGAAGACGTTTTATGATGTATCAGTTGATGACAATCAGACTCACTATATGAAATTAGTCTATACTACTATTATAAACCTGAATAAAATTCAGGGATATGTCCCAGTTAATGAGAATTGAGCTTTAGAATTTTGTCACCTAATTCTGACTAAAATACCCTTTCAGTCATGGTTTTTTGGTAAATTTACATAATACCCTTTAAGTAATGGTTTTATTGTAATTTAACATATTTTTATTTATGGGCTGGATTTTTATTTATAAGCAAAAGGTCCGATAATTAAAAAAAAAAATAAATTAAAAAAATATAATGAACTATAAAATATTAAGAAAAACTATATATCCAAATTTATTTCAGAAATAATTATTCCAAAAGTAATCGAAAATGGATAAATTAAAATTAGCCGGTGCTAACACTAGTGTTAATAAAAGGCTAAAGTTGTATCACCCTTAAACTTTAATTTGGTGTATCAACATACTGCGGGTTTTTTGTAAAAGGCCATCTTTCTTCCATTATATATTATTATATCCCCTAGCCACGTCATTGAGTATTACTTCTTTTAAACTTTTAGTAAGTATTTCTTGTTGATTGCATTAAATACTTGCAATATTACCTAATAGTATTTGTATTAAAGCTATTATATTAGAATAAGATTACTTTGTGTTTTCTTCATCTATTCTATTTTTCATTTGGGCTTAGATTATTAACATTGACAGTAGGATGATGTCAGGTATGTCCTTCAAATAGTTTCATTACAGTATAGCATACTCACGATGTCAGGATCGTCACTCAGATAGTTTCTCTCAAATAGTTTTCAGCACTCAGATCTTGTATCCAGAAGTTGCATCCAAACATTAGAACAATCCATCTTATTCAGTTATTCAAGAAATTAAAAGCCAGCAACCATTCTCTTCCACCCTTAAGAATCCAACATTCATAAGATGAAAAAATAGAATCTCACTCTTTGAAAGAAACAAAAATTGTAGAACATCCCACATCTAATTGACAAAATATTCCACATAGACTAAGATATAAATGTTCCCCAGAATGTTTGTTTTTTGGAATTTTTTAATCAATCCATAACAATCCTTTCCTGAAGAGTTTGATCTTGTCTCCAATTTCGAGTGTCCAATCCATTGTATAATCCACGTCAATACTAAGATTAACTATCTATAAGAAAGTCACCTTCCATAAATATTTGACCACAAAAGATGGAAGCCAAAAATTGAATTTGAAAAACTTTCAGGCTCCTCTTGATGTCTTCTCCATATATAGAGCAAAGCTCTGTTGATAATGGTACCTACCTAGTCTTTCCTTGTTACTCTGTGTAAGACACCCGAACCCAATTTACAGATATGGTTAATGATTATTTTCTCTAATCCATGGAATAAAGAGGGTGGAAAGAACTGTGGATTCAGACAGATTCAGCATCTTCTGTATAATACATGCTTTTGGCCGACAAATGGTACCATGGAACTTGACGAACAGATGGGAAACAAAAATTCTTTTTAGAATATATAGTATTTCCATTTATATTATTCTTTTCATGATTTTTTTTCTTACGGAGCAAACAAAAATACTCTTAGAATATATAGTATTTCCAAAAGTTGACTTGGAAATTAGAAACAACTCCAAAACAACAAGCAAACCTTTTAAGAAACTAATTAACACAGAAATTTATAGATGGTAGTTGGAAAGTGTAACAAGGAAAAAGGGGGCCTCAAACTTACTTTGGTGGAGGATAAGTGGTTGAGCTCTGCTATTGCAACTTCATGACTTCTAATCTGAAACATTTTAAGTAAAACTTATACAGTTATACATGATTAGATTTTATTTTAGTACTGATCCACTCGAAAGAACCGAAAAAAGTTATCCAAAGACAAGCGGGAAACTAAAGAAGAAGACTACTGCCAAGTTGCTTACCTCTTTGAGCAAATTGCGTTTGGTGTCTTCCGAAAGTGGGTTTGACGAAAAAGTAGTAGCCATAACCGAATCTTCTGTTTCACCAGAAGAGATAGAGAGAAAAGTTAGTTTTTACTTGTCTACTGAAATCCAAAGGGGGGGGGGGGGGGGGGGGGGGGGGCAGAAGAAGAGGTGAAACAAGGGGAGACAGAGAATATTGACAATATACACTCATATTGTCTTTACAAATGCAATTAAATAAAAAGGTTGGAGTGGACATCCACCGCGCCAAACATAATTCTGGCAATGAAGATATATGATAAGGTGGGCAATTAGAAAGCATGCTCTGAGAACTATTTAAAGCTAATTTAGAAGGTTGTGAAACAAGACTGTCAGCACATCCATTAGCCACCCTCTACTGCGAAACAACCTTAAAATTCCCCAAAGATTCCATGAAAAATAAAATAAAAAAACTAGTACAACTTATCATGTAAAAAAAATAATTCATTCCCAGATCCGAATATTTCCTTAAATAATCTGTCACACATACAAAAAAAAAAAAAAAGGAATTTCTAGAAAATCATATTGTAGTTATTCAAACAAGGTACGACAGCTGAATAAAATCCCTTTGAATAAGAATTCATAACATAAATCCAATATCAAAACATGAAATTACAATTGATTTAAGATATTCTTCCTCTCGAAAATCCTTGTTGTTGCGAATGTGGACCAACAACAAAGAGAAACACATCCTTTGACTAATGCATCAATGAAAAAATTAGGTTGATGAAGGCCTAAAACCTCAGCAGCACTCAGATTTGTAATAACAGGGGGCATGGATGTGGTGGTCAGTTCCGTTAACACCTTCAATTTCACAGTGGTTGGCTGTAAGTGCAGAATTGGGGAATGGGGAAGCGTTAAGACTACTGCGATTGTGTGTATGTGGGTGTTGCTTGCTTGGTTAAAGGATCACTAAGAAGACCAATACACATATATTATATACAGTATATGCAATGCTTCTTCATCAAACATCCAAACAAAAATCCCTTTAAATATAAATCATAAAAGATTACATATGAAATACTAATGATGTTTCCTTGAAATCGGAATACGTAGCAATAAAAAAAAAAAACTTAAATTAGTTTTGCAGCAGACGAGCAGTGGCAGCTGTGCGTGCGGGTGTGTGAGAGAGAGGTGTTGGCAACTTGGCAAAGAATTAGTGAACGAAGGAAGGTTTTTATTTAAGTTAGTTAGTTTGGACTTTGGAGTTTTGAACCAAACCCTATACAATACGAATAATTAAGCAGCCCATGGAAAAAGTCCAATTAGCATTACATAGTACTCACATACACTCGTTAGGGGAGGGCATTTGGGAAGGGCAGTGGTATGAAATGCCCCTTCAGCCACAAAAAACCTCTTCCAGTGGGATTGTGGGTCAAATATTCAACAGTTATTAGAACTTCCAACATTTGAGAGGGGAGAAAACGCCATCCAAAATGATATGTTAGTGGTATAAGACGGAATACAGTGTTCCGTTTCAATATTTTTTTGGAACTTCATGTTCCGTCTTATTCACTTTTATTTTGATTCGGAACTTCAAGTTCCGTCTTAACTAAATATTACAACTATGTTTGTAATACCGGAACTTATAAAGCTTTTAGTTTTGCAAACTGACATGTCTGTATTTTACCATTGACAGAATTTTAAATGGGGTTTTGACCACTCTGGGCATAAGTGACTTTAAAGGTGGTTTTACCTACGTGGACTGCCCTCCCATTGGGATTGCTCTTACAGTACCTGACTGGACTTTGATGACATTGTTGCTGAAGGGGCATTTCATACCACTGCCCTTCCCAAATGCCCTCCCCTAACGAGTGTATGTGAGTACTATGTAATGCTAATTGGACTTTTTCCATGGGCTGCTTAATTATTCGTATTGTATAGGGTTTGGTTCAAAACTCCAAAGTCCAAACTAACTGACTTAAATAAAAACCTTCCTTCGTTCACTAATTCCTTGCCAAGTTGCCAACACCTCTCTCTCACACACCCGCACGCACAGCTGCCACTGCTCGTCTGCTGCAAAACTAATTTAAGTTTTTTTTTATTGCTACGTATTCCGATTTCAAGGAAACATCATTAGTATTTCATATGTAATCTTTTATGATTTATATTTAAAGGGATTATTGTTTGGATGTTTGATGAAGAAGCATTGCATATACTGTATATAATATATGTGTATTGGTCTTCTTAGTGATCCTTTAACCAAGCAAGCAACACCCACATACACACAATCGCAATAGTCTTAACGCTTCCCCATTCCCCAATTCTGCACTTACAGCCAACCACTATGAAATTGAAGGTGTTAACGGAACTGATTATTGAGTATTGAGTATAAAATATTACAATTTTTTATCAAAGATGATTATTATTAGCAAAGAGAAACTGTGCAGTCAATTAAATTAAAATTTGAATAAATTTCTCAAGTACATTACTTGAGATTTCAACTTTTTAAGAGATTCCAGTTTGTTCATCTGATCATTCACTAATTCTCTTTTAGCCAAAATTAAATTTGGGAATAGCAGCAGTAATCAAAATTAAATTTAAAAACTTGGATAAGCATACCTTCAATTAAGAGCTTTTGAATCAGCTATTTGAGGGTTTGGAAGAGAGAAGATTCTTTATTTGTTAGTTATCAAAATTATGAGAGAAGGGCAGAGAGAGAGAGAGAGAAGAATTAAAAGAAGAAGACGCGGGTTAAGAAAAAAAGTGTTTGATTGCAATTTCAAACAGCTAAACCTGGTGATTGCAATTCTGAATTTTCGAAATTGGTTTAATTAGATTTTTGCAGAGATGATTGCAATTTCAAAAATTTGTGCCCAAAAATTTCAAAATTTTCAAAACGCAGAAGAGAGTGATGTAAGTACCTGATTAGAGAGAGTGAAGCACAGAATTTGTGTAATCTACACTTGAAGAGAAATCCTAAATAATGTTGTCCACAGAATTTCGAGTGAGAATTTGTGTAAACTTGATTAGTCGACAGAATTTCGAGTGAGAGGAAGAGAACTAAGGTTTACGAAAGAGGAAGAAGGGTTTCAAAAATATACACCGTGTTGTTTTCAACTTTTAATCATATCCCAACCGTCAGATCAAATATCAACATCCTACGGTCTTAGTTGTCTCTTTGTTTGTCTATAGACAAACTTATGTACTCGAATTCTTTATAGGTAGTAAACCAAATTATCACCACTATATCTAATACCAGTAATAAACTACCATTGATAAAATGCCCTAACTCGAATTTCTTTCAATTTAACAATTTTAACTTCAATAAGTTTACCAGTAATCTTTTTTGAATAAGTAGCTAATTAAATAATTATCTGGTGGAAGTAGTGATTTACAAGTATCTCCAAGATTTACATTAAAATCACCAGATGATTTACTACGTTTGTACAATTTCTCCATCTTCCTCTTCACTCAAAGTCTATATCTGCTTATATGCTTATATTTGATCCATGTATATTTGATGTTTGTTGATAATCTCTCGACGACACAGAAATCAGAACTCACCAGTATTCTAAGTCAAATGGGCAGGTATGCAAGTTTATTAATACGATCATTAATAATATTACTATGATATTATTATGGACACACATCAAACATATTTGTGATGGTCATTTTCAAGTACATTCTCAACTTGACAAAAAGTATACTTTGCAGGAATATGGAGAACCAATAACCTATGTCCTTTCTTTGCACTTAGTAGACATTGACAAAAAGTAAATGAAAATAGAAAATAGACTCCAATAAAAATGATGATATAATCTTCAATACATTTCAATGGTGGGGATATGAAAGGGGACCCAAGTAGCAGTAAGACCTATTTACTGCAATTTCAGTTTTCATTCATTTGTGATCTAATGTATGTAAATGTGTTGTAAATGGGATTATATCAAAAAAGGTCGCAAGATTCACACAGACATGGATTGTATGGTTGCGTTCCGGAAAGGCTTAACTACATAGACCTAAGGGGACCTCTCCGTCACATTACAAGTAAGTCATTTTTATCATCATAATAGTTTGCTAAATATTTCGAATTTTCAGGATGTTAACTGTTACAATCCAATTAAGAGACGCTCGACTACTAATGGACTACTGTGAAAAGATTGTTTCCCAAAGTAATGAAGCCTCAACAACCGAGCCAAACTAAATTCTAATTGAGACTTTGAGAATTGAGAGTGCTGCAAAATTCCACTCTCCTGAATATCTTCAACTACTTTGGGTTTAATTTCCATGTATATATAATAATCATTCAATTTCAATACCAAAGATTTATAATAATTCTAAATGAAATCATACCAGATCATAGACTTTTAAAACGGGCTAAACAAAATATTACAAGTTAAAAACCAAAAGCAACATAAAACCCCAAAAAAAACTCTAAAACAATCAGATGTGCCCGTGCATTGCATGGGCCTAAGGACTTAGTCTTGTTGAACCCAAGGAGGTGATGAAAACAATGTTTGGTCTGATTCTTCCTAAGGCAGATTTGAGCTGACCCTTAACTATAAAAATTTTCCATGTAGCTTTTCCATTAAAGAACAAGTTATTTTTAAGGAAAGTTAATAGTTAAGGGTCAGTTCAAATTTGTCGCTTAAATCTGCCCCTTGGATACCCCTTATGCACACCCAATCAATTAAATTTGTTAAGGAAAGAACAACTTATTCTTATCAATTAAAGTTTTGCACAAACTGTGAAGAAAAGAAAAAACATTTGATGAATTAGCAGATCACAAACCTTAATCAATCTCGTTTCATTAAAAAGAAAATTTCAGATAAAGTTGTAAACTTTAATATTTTTTTAAGATCAACTTCATAAGCTTCAAACCATGTAAAACCACAGAGAGAGAACATACCACCGTTTAAAGATTTGTCCTTTGGAGAGAGAACCAGCGGAGAAGAGAGAGAGCTCTGCAATTTCTGCAACGAGTCCATAAACAAAAAATTATATATCCAAAGCATCTGATAGCTGCTGCTCTCTTTTTCAATTTTTCTTTATAGAAAACAAAAAATAATATCTCCAAAAACTAAACCCACATACATATGTTGCAATTTAAGTTCATACCCCAACAATCATCAATTAAAATTAAAACCATAAATTAACAAAAAAATTCACGAATTAAACTATCTTGGATAAGCGATGTGAGAGAGAGGGAGAGAGAGAGAGAAATACCTGTTAGTTGAAATTGGGAGAGATTCCTAACTGAATCAATTCACTTGACCAGAAACACAATAAAAAGGGAAGATAGAGAAGAGGAGATTTCTAATAAGGAAGAAACGAAGGTATGAAAGAAAGACGGACGGACGGACGGACATAATTTTGGGCCCACCTAACGCTAAATGGACTTATCGAAGATATCCCGTGTTACGCACGGGTTAGTTTTTATGTTCGCATTCTAATTTTATTTTTAATATTTTTTTTCTGATTAATTTTTTTTAATTATTGGGTTTTTTGGTTCATATATAAAAATTCAGTCCATAAATTAAAATGTTAAAATATAATTAAACCATTATTTTAAAGATATTATGTAAATTTACTAAAAAACCATGATTAAAAGGGTATTTTAGTCAAAATTAGGTGATAAAATTCTAAAACTCAATTCTCATTAACCGGGACTTAAGCCTGAATTTTATTCAGGTTTATAATAATAGTATAGATTAGAAAATACAAATAGGTTTTATTGTTGATCAGATTTTGGGTCGACCTGATAAGTCTAGAAGGGAAACCTGAACCTGACCTGATCAAGCCCAAATCCTCAAATATTCAAACCCAAACCTAACTCAATTTTTGGGTCGACCTGATAGGTTTAGAAAGGAAACCTGAACCTGACCTGCTTGCAAATCAGGTTAATCGGGTCAACCTGATCAAGCCCAAATCCTCAAATATTCAAACCCAAACTTGACCCAGTTCAGGTCGGGTTTCGGGTCTAATTGTCACCCCTAGTTTAAATTTTAAAATCTTCATTTTTTCATAAGTTTTTTTTAAAAAAATAAAATAAAATAAGATAACATATAGACAATGAATTACTTATATTTTTAGTTTCAGGATTATTGCAAAAATCCAAATAACACCAAATAGAAGAAAAACAAACATGTGTTCTCGAGAAAGTTTCACAGGTAAGTCAAAACAATTTTTAAACCTATCCATGAATTTTTTATTTTATTTTTTTTTATTCAGGTGTGGAACACAAAGATAATGGAGGATTCCTGGGTTAATATTGGTGAATTAAATAAAAATTTGGTTAATTAATTGTACCTTTAAAGCAAGAGGATTCGCAGAAACCTTAAGCTGATATCAGAGAATAACCAAAGACCTTAATTTCTTTCTATCAGACCTAATAAATCAAAAGAAAAAGAAGGAAGAGGTTGGACAATAGAAAGGTGTAAAAATTCAATTTTTTTCATAGATAAATTCATAACAAAGCAAAGTTGATATGCATACTGCATAGTACCTGAGATGTAGATGTAGGGCTGATTGATATTGATTGAAACTTTGGGAAGAGAAATAAAAGAATTAGAAAAACTAACAAAAGGAGGGTTTTGGAGAAAGAGATGGAGGTCGGAGAAAGAGAGCAAAGGGAGGAGATTGTTTTGTTAATTGTTTTTATTAATTATTTTTTTTTGGACCTAAACTTTACCAACGGAAGCTCACAACTTAAGCCCAGCCGACGATTTTAACTTAAACCCACGTTAAGTTTATAACTTATATAAAACCAAAAACACTGTGATCAAGGAAATCCAAGGGTTCATAGAACAGGTGTCTAATGAAGTTTATGAGGATCCTAAGACAAAGCCAAACACTATCACTCCTTAGTTGTAGGATCAGGTTTCTAATGAAGTTTGTGAATCAGCAGAATACAAAAAAAAGTCCCTATAAAAGAATGTCCTATAACGAGTCTATACTACAGCAGTCAAATAGAATATGTCAAATTTCAATGCAAAGTCCCGATATATAAACTCCGGCTAAAGAAGTTAATTCCAAAATATTAATTACAGCCTTCTGAGTCTTGTTTACCCAGACTTTTGAATCATCAAAAATGCATTTCAAATGAATTTCATAGAAATTTCCTACGACAGTCCATTCAATATACCAGTATAAAACTATACTATACAGTTTATCCTGGTTTATCCAGGATAAACTGTATAGGTCAATTTTTTTTTTCTTTTCTGCTCAACAGTCTTATCTTTGAAAATGTGTGTCTTTTACAGAAATAATCCAAGATGAAGCTTAGATTTTTTCAAAGAGGACAGATAATACTATAGTTAACCTTTTAAGTCGAAAACCCAATCTGGTCAGAAGTACATTAGAACATGACCTGGAGTCAGCACTTCAGTTCAGACAAAACAAATTTATACACTTTATAGTTTATACATATTAAAACCCACATCAATTCACCTCTAGTCAGTTCCTAATCCAAACACCAAGTAGTTCAAAGCTTACTTGCCAGATTCAGAGTTTTTTTTTTTTATTCTTTTAAAAAAGACCCAAATCAGGGGTGAGGTTTGGCAGGACCTCTGCCAAATTCAAAGTTCAATTTACATATCAAATGTGTCTAGCCTAAAATTATTCAATCTATCTTCAAATTCGAAATTGAACAATAAAAAATAAAATTGCACATAATAGATACCTTGGCAGATTGATGATGAAGAGAGAAGAGAGGCGCACAGGTTGCTGATGGTGATGATGGCAGATTGATGATGAAGAGAGGAGAGAAGCACGCAGATTGCAGATTTATGTGATTGCTGCTACTGCTGCTGATGAAATCAAAAGAAACTACTGTAATCGAAGAGATTGATTAATACTTACTGTGATCGAGCTCGATAGTTTCCAATCAAATCAAGTGACTAAAACCTAATTAATGAAAAAAAAATGTTATTTTCCTAATTAGTAAATACTTTTGGTGATAAAACCTAAATCCCTATATTAATTCACTTTGATTCATAATCCATCAACTTAAGTCCAATTCTTGGTACTTAGGTCTTATTTGAAGTTAGTGAGAGTTTAACCCCGTGAATTATAATAAACTTGAAAATAAGATTAAAAAAACATTAAATCATATAGGAGTAGGCAAAATGCTATTCAAAAGGTATTAAGAAATAATATTTTTGTGCTCTTGTCACTTGTAGGGCTAACCAATATAATGAAGAAGCAGTAGAAAAAAGGAGAAGAGAAAGAATTGAACAAGAGTGTTGGAATTTCCACATATAAAGCCCAACCCCTAATGTGGTCCATGTACCTTTAACCTTGGTTTAATGTAGAAATAAGCTAATTAGTAATAGGTTATGTGGAAGTCATATCTACCGTAGATCTTAACTATGATGGACGGTCTAGATCTAATGGGCTTAGGTTTGTAGATTTAGGTCCTCTCTCCACCTCTATAAATTGGTGTATGATCTCCATCCTCATACACTTGCTATTACAACACATATTAGGGTTTAAGAGGCAAGGAGAGTGAAACCTAGATCTTGTACAGCTTCTCGGATCATCAATGGCTATAGACAAGGTATGTGTATTTGTTAGTGATTAATTACGTGATTCATGATCTTTATTGTTTATTGATAATGTTATTATGCTTATATGTGGTTACAGTCGCCAATTTGAATCATGTTATTAGTTCTATCGTCCTCGTTTAATTTAATACTGTTTATTATGATTCCGCAATAAAGAAAACAGTAATTCTTATTTTTATGATTGATGATTCGTATGATTAAGATGATATTCCTTGTGATTAAATACGGTAGTATTTCTTTCCGTTAGAAATTATATCAAGATTAGCGTTAGTATGCTTTTGGACTCATAAATTTTTGACTGTACGTGATCACTAATTAATTGATATGGGACCTTGGGTATTATGAACACTTATGAATTTTTGGTTAATGGTTGGCAGTAATATATATGGTTTTATGGTGCATGAATTCTCGATGCATGATTAGTTGGTCAATAAGGACAGAACAACTTCAACAAAGTTTTGTTTACTGCAATATATGGTTTTAGCTGCTTCTTCTAGAATTAATTCATGATCATTATGATTAGTGTTTGAAGCTAGCATGCCATTACTGTCACTAATTATAACATCATATTTCGTCCAGTAGTGACTTTGTTAATCTTGTTGGGTTATGGTTTTGGTGTGTACTGCTATATAAGTCCAATTGTGGGCTTTATTGCTAGCCTAATATATATGCTTTGTAGTCCCAAAATTGATTGATATTAGCATGTTTGGTAGTACCCCTTCTAAGTAACGTATAATCCTTATTAATCTGGACTTTCTTTACTAGCTGAAGTTCAATGTTAATTCGTAGAATGTTAATTCGTAGAATGTTAAATTCTTACGTAACCCGGTTCCAAAGACCCCATTCATTCTTACTGGCTAAAGTTTAATATTTTTTTTTTTTTGGGTAATTTTACTACTTCGATTACTGCCGTAGTACACATCTTTCCAAAGGAGATGATAATCTGGTATATCATTCTTTGGGTTTTGGGCCTTACTGTTACAACCCATATTAAGTATTTTTGGTCCTATAATATACTATTACTTGGGGTTTTGTGCCTCACTTAGTGACAAGAACCCAACCAATTGTATTATGATGATGTATTTTACTGATTAAATATTGTGCAAAATTATAATGGTAATATTTATAACAAGAAACGCGTTGGTATTCACCACAATGGTTCCAACTAAAGTGTTATCAAAATTATTTTTTCTTATTCAATATTCGTGTTAAGGTTTTTATTGGTATTCACCACAGTGAAACCAAGTATGTTTATGAATATACCATAAAGTCAAACTGAACCAATTTTTGTTTTGGACTTAACGCTTTGTCCATTAGTGTTTTGGTAGTTTGGTATATTCAATTACTGTTTGCACAAGATTTCTAATTAATATTTGCATAAGCTTTACAGTCACAGCCCATAGTTAATGTGTTTGGGACTTACAGTTAGACTTTTTGTAATAGTTTATATTATAATATTATTTACTTCTATGCCTAATTCATACTTGTATGCTTATGATTATTCTTTCGTTTTAAGACCCATATTATGCATGTGCCATAGTTGAATTTATTAGATTGTGCACTTCTTATGATTAAGATGCATTATAATATTTTAATCTTGTAGCATTTATTCAGCTGCATGTTTATTCCCTTAAGGTTTATATCATCATGATTTGGTATCACCACAGTGAACCAATTACGATTATGGACATTGTTTTCCGTTTTATATTCATATCAAGTTTTATATTGGTATCCACTGCAGTGATTCCAATATGTTTAATGAATATTAAAACTTCTTTGAACATTCATATTATGATTTAGTTTTCACCACAGTGAACTAAATATTGTGTTGAATGTTAGACTAAGTACCTTATTACCTATTTATTCACTTGCATTATTGAGCTACCCACAGGTAGATCAGGCATATGTTAGATTGAATAAAATTAAGGGGTTGCACGTATTTGTGATTAAATGAGTGTACGATATCCACAGATACCATGCTTATTTTGATCATGTGATATGTCACCCATTTATAGTATTACTAAAAATCTTAGTCATATTGTTTAATTAATGTGTTGACTAATGTTGTGAGCATGTTTATTTTTCTCGTTCTATTATTCTTGTATTTCGTATATTTTGTATGTTTTATCCTTAATAAAACTAATGAACTAGAATGACTAAGTCTAGTTGATTTTAGTGGGAGTTCTAGATCTTGGCATATATTTCCTTATTGTTGAATCTACTGTTATTTTATAAAAGCAGTAAAAAGGAGAAAATTATGCATTATGCATGAACTAGATTGAACATGCAAATTAAACTCAATGTTTATGTGAATAATTGTTGATGAATAATATTAAGAATCATTTTCGCACTGCTAGCTGAAAAGTTAATTGTTGAACTGATTACTATTCATAGTACTCATAGTATGCATGATTGTATCCTTGAGTTTCCCAATTTAGTTGTTAAATTAAAGAATTTAGACATGTTAGTGGATGATTACTTTGTCCTTCAATTTGTTCTAAATTTCTTGCCTACATAGTATGTTCAGTTTCACTATTACAGTATTAAAGACAAGTGGAATGTGAATTAAATGGCGAGACTACTAGTTCAAGTATAGGCAAGGCTTAAACAACATTATAATCATGTCACTCAAGCTTAATTCATGTTTCAAGAAGTTGAATGAACAATTCTCTAATTGTGTTTGGATATACACTATGTGTGTACCAATGCCATTTATGTGAATATGGCGTTTGTTTGATATAAAAGGTAAGCTTTTGGTTTTAGTATGGTTCGATCAAACTTAATTGGTATTCCTAACCCTTAGTGAATTGATTATGATTAATGTTTATCTTTATTATGGCATAAAAGACTGGATTATACATCTAGATGAAAAGTAGACTAGTAAAAGAAGGGGTTTTCCCGAACCTTAACTTTACTAATTTTGGTGTGTGTGTGTGTGTGGAATGCATTAAGTCAAGCAAACCAAACACACTAAGAAGAGCCATAGGAAGTACGCTTTTTGAAATAATTCAAATAGACATATATGGACTTTTGATGTTCCATCTTTTAATGGAGAAAAATATTTCATTACCTTTATTGATGATTTTTTCTTGTTATTGTATCTATCTATAGCATAATAAGTCTCATATGTAAATGTTATTGAAATTTACATAACTGAAGTTAAGAGACAATTAAATAGAAAGGTGGAAACTATACATTTTGATAGAGGTAGTGAATTTCTTGGAAAGTATGATCTATGACACGGGACAACATCCCGGTTGCCAAACTTCTAGAACGGTTAGGAATTTGTGCCTAATACACAATATCTGGTTTTCCATGACAGAATGGTGTAGCTCAAAGGCATAATCAAACCCTTATGAATATGGTTCGAAGTATGATATGTAATTCTAATTTACCCATATCAATGTGGATGTATACTTTATAAACCGAAGTGTATATATTGAATTGGGTTCGTATTAAGGCAGTTACAAAAACACCTTTTGAAATGTGAAAAAGATGGAAACCTAGTTTAAGACATTTACACATTTAGGGTTTATCTAGAAAAGTCCAAAGGGTATAGATTTTACTATCCTAACCATACCACTAGAATTATTGAAACTGGAAATTATTGATCATTATGAATGGCAAAATCAGTGGGAGTGATCATATCAAAGAGGTAATCATTAAAGAAGTTAGGGTACCAATTTTGTTACCTCGATTTTTTGTAATGATATTATTGTTACTTCTGTTGTTCCTCATGTTGTTGCACTGCTTAACAACAATAAACAACAAGTTGATCCTCAACCACTTAATGAAATTAATGTCATTGAACTGAATGTAAACGCACACAAAAAGTAGCATTAAAAGATCTTAAAGATCACGACCAGCTACTTTGGATGACCACGTGTTGTATTTGAATTTAATGATCCAGTTACATTTTCACAAGCCATTACTTATAGTAATTATGATAAAAAGATTCATGCCATGAATGAAGAGATAAATTAAGTGTGGATTTTAACTAAGTCTGGGGTTAGTAGAATTGACTCAAAAGGTTCTATTGAATGGCATAAAGCAAGACTTGTATCCAAACAGTTTACTCAATATGGTGGCATTACTTTCTCGTGCGTGAAACCTTCACTTATGTGTTAAAGAAGAATTATCTTAGAATCGTTATGGCATTGGTGACTCATTTCGATTTAGACTTACACCAAATAAATGTGAAAATGATATTTTGAATGAAAGTTTGGATAAAGTCTACATGGTTTAATTAGCCACACAACTTCATAAAGGAAGACCAAGAACACATAATCTATTTGTTAAAGAAGTCAATATACAGACTTAAAACAAGCTTCTCGAAAATAGTACCTAATGATTAATAGTATCAAACGTTTGGGTTTAATGTACATACCCAAAGTTCAGTGGGAGTAAGTTTATTATTTTGATTATGTATGTTGATGATTTATTGTTTCGCAGCAGTGATTTTCGTTTATGTAAACATTTTTTCTGTCTAAACACTTTGCAATGAAAGTTATGGTGATGCGTCATATGTGATAGAAATAAAAATATTTCGGGATTGATCACAATAATTGTTGGAACGTCTCAGAAAGATTTCATTAATAAAGTTTTTGGATAGATTTAATGTGTTAAGGCATAATTGTAATGATGTTCCAATTCAGAGGGGGAATATTTGAATTAAATCAAGATCCTATGAATGAATTGAAACAAGAACGAATGAAAGAGAAACCGTATGCTCATATTTTAAGAGATTTAATCTCCTTGAGGTGATTGGGTTTACAAATTTGGAATTTAATGGGTGTGTGGATAGTCGATAAAACATTATTGTTTCACCCACCATAGAAGCCGAATTTGTAGCATGTTATAAAGCTACATCCAATTTTGTATAGTTGCAAAACTTTATATCATAACTTAGAGTTATTGATTTCTAAGTCGTTTGAATTTTATCGTAATAATGTTGCAACTATATGCATTTGTAAGAATGATAGGTATTCTAATGTTTAGCACATGATATAAAATACCTATTGATTATGGCTTAAGTTTAGAACAAGTGAGTGTCAATAGAACACATTAGTACACGTGTTAGTAAATCCACTAACTTAAGAACTAGAAATAATGATATTCTAGCATCATGTTAACAAGTTGGGTTTTGAATGTAACCCATAACTTAATGATTTGTGGATTAGTTAGTGCTTATTATTTGACATTATTTTGAGCTCATTATTATTGATTAAGTTCTGAATTTTCTGTTTTCCATTGTTTATGTACATGTATGTGAATGGATAATTGTTGACAAAAACAGTCTTTTACGAAGACATTACTGGACTATTATTGTTACTTCCGCTTATAGACCTAGTTAATTAAATTGTTGATATCGTAGTACATGGAAGGAACCATGTCATTTATGCGATGTGGAACCGCCATGACTCATATTAGTGTTTAATTAATGACGGTATTATGATAACCATTTCAGAAACTAATTTAGTTCTTATTCCGCGCCTTATGTATTCTACATTAAACCGTATGTGAGATTTTACTATGGACCAAGTGGGAGACTGTTGGAATTTCCACATATAAAGCCCAACCCATAATGTGGTCCATGTACCTTTAACCTTGGTTTAATATAGAAATAAGCTAATTAGTAATAGGTTATGTGGAAGTCATATCTACCGTAGATCTTAACTATGATGGACGGTCTAGATCTAATGGGCTTAGGTTTGTAGATTTAGGTCCTCTCTCCACCTCTATAAATTGGTGTATGATCTCCATCCTCATACACTTGCTATTACAACACATATTAGGGTTTAAGAGGCAAGGAGAGTGAAACCTAGATCTTGTGCAGCTTCTCGGATCATCAATGGCTATAGACAAGGTATGTGTATTTGTTACTGATTAATTACGTGATTCATGATCTTTATTGTTTATTGATAAAGGCAAGGGTTTGTTGATATTTGAAATAGGGGAATCGTCGTCATCATCATCAAATCAGCAGCAGCAAGTGTTGAGCAACCAGATCAGGTCTGCAGAGGCTGAAGAAGAGGAGAAACCAAAAGAAGAAGGAATGGGGAAGTTGCCAGAAGTTGTAGGTGATACATTACCAAAAGAAGTTGTAGCAATAAATGATGAAGGCAACAATGGGTTAATATCATCGTCAAATCTGCAGCAAGAATTGTTGAATGATCAGAACGGGTCTGCCAAGGATGAAGAAGATGAGAAACCAATAGATGAAGAACCAGAAAATAGGTGTACAAGCAGGTCCACTGAAGTTGGAGATGGAGAAGGTGCAAAGAACGAAGATTCTTTGAATGTACAGCAGAATAACGACCATGACATTCCCCAAGCTTCTTTCTCCATGTCACAGCAGAAACCAGAGATTGATAAAGGCAAGGGTATTTTGTTGACATCTGAAACAGGGGAATTGTCGTCGTCATCATCAAATCAGCAGCAGCAAGTGTTGAGCAACCAGATCATGTCTGCAGAGGCTGAAGAAGAGAAGAAACCAAAAGAAGAAGCAGAGAAACGAGCTTCAGGAAAGGTGGGATCATCATCTAAGCCTGCTCGAAAAATGGTTAAGATAAAGGAACTAGAAGATGGTCTTCATTGCGATCTGACTATTGAGTTGGTGAAGTGTGGAACAATAGGCTCATCTGAAAACCGCATTGCTGAATGCCAAGTTAAAGATGACACTGGCACGATTCTTTTGCTTGCTAGGGGTGATTACCAAACTGCTGCTGTTACAGAAGACAAGAAGACAGGTCTCTATCCTACTGAAACTATTGCAGGTGTAAAGAGAGAATATAATGTGCAGCAGAATAACGATCACGGCATTCCCAATGGTTCTTTATCTATGTCACAGCAGATACCAGAGATTGATAACGAAGAAGAAAAAGGCAAGAATTCGTCGACATTTGATACAGGGGCATCGTCAGTATCATTGTCAAATCAGCAGCAAGAATTGTTGAACAATCAAAACGGGTCTGCAAAGGCTGAAGAAAAAGGTGATGAAGAAGTAGTAGTAAATAAAACTGGAGATATGAGCAAACCTGGGAAGTCGACTAGGGCTGAAGATCATGATTATTATAAAGCTAAAGCAGAACGGAATGCTTATCTTGGTACCGTGACTTGTTATATAGATATGGCATGCCATAGAAATTTTGAAAAGGAACAGAAAACACGAAAATCATCATCAAAGGCAACAGAAATGGATAATTCGTCAAATAGTAATGATGTGAGGAGTGATTATCCTATGTTCATCTCACAGCTGATACCAGAGAAAGTAGAAGATATAGAACAAGAAAGAGGTCTTGAAGAGGAAGTATCAAAGAAAGAACCATCTCTTACTGCTGTTCTTGCCACTCAGGTAAATCAACTGAGACGAAAAGAGGCAAAATCCCGACAACACACTTTGAATGCCAAGTTGGTGACCACCAAGAAAGTTATCATAAAAGGGAATTCTGTTCTTGAATGCTTGGTTGGAGATGAAACTGGTGTAGTTACTTACATTGCTAGGGGTGACAAATTAGTAGAGATGATAATGACTGTGGAACCTGGTACAAACCTAATTCTTCATGATGTCGAAATCAAAACTGATAGAGTAGGATCGATAACACTCTCTGGAGGTACTGTTAGAAGGAGTATTGAAACTGCTGTGTTCACTGTGAGGGTAGAAAATAACCTGTCCCTTCCTAATCTCTGAAAGTGAGTTGGCGACACTAATCCAAGAAAAATGTAGCTTGTGATATGATTGTGCAGATTAGCGGAATTTACAAAATCTCGTTTAATGTTTCATGTTTCTTATGATGAGTACTGTTCTTATGAAACTCGTTTGTAGATTAGTACATAAAATCTTCTAATCATTCGAAATTGTGAATTGGGTTTTGTCCCTTGGCTGGATTGAGTATGTTTCAAGTTTTTAATGAAATATTGCTTTATGGAGCAACCACAAGGATTCCTTGATACTACTTGGCCTGATCATGTTTGTCGCCTCAAAAAGGCGCTCTATATGGATTGCGACAAGCACCTAGGCGCTCTATGGTAGTTGTGAGTCTGAAGAATTAGGTATCACTATGGTTCATACTAAAGGGGCTAGTTGGAAATGATTTTCTCCTAAACAGTTTAGCAGTCTTATTAGATTTCCACATAGCTAACTAGACTTAAAATCACAATTCTCAGGTTTACTGGAAGTCTTGGTAGATGTTGCTGGTACTTTCTTTGATTTATCACCAACACCGTCACTAGTTTGATTAAACTCTGGAAATGATTCACCCTTTGGAAGGGTCAGTATCTTCTTCCTTGTACAGTTGTACTTAGTTCAGCCACTTTCCGCCACCTCGGTTGTTCATTCCTGCACAGCAGGGTATTTTTACTTGGGTTAATTTAGTTCGCTAGATGAAGTCTGATCTAGTTGTAGGTAATCTGACATCCCATCCAAGACAGTGTGTATCAGTAGAAGAAAACCAAGAATGCAACTCTGCAAGGTTTCCCTGATTACTTCAGGTTTTCAGGGTCACCTAATTTAGGTAAGTTGCTTTCGTGACAGTCTCGCTCACAAGTCACAACTTAACATGTAGCTGATAACTAACACGGGGCCAAGCAAGCTGGCTTCTCGACAGTATATGCCGACGTCTGAGACTTCGATACCACAAAATTTTGCGAATCTCGGCGGCTTGCACTTTAATAGGATTACAAGTTCAATAACAACTACAAGTGGTGTTAGAAAGCCCAGTCCAGTGAGTCCACTTTAATAGGATTACAAGTTCCACGCTTGCTATTTCCTTTTCCATTTAAATATCGGGTTCCGATTTCCGATTTCCGATTTCCGATTTCCGATTTCCGATTTCCGATTTCCGATTTCCGATTTCCGATTTCCGAAACCGAAACCGAAACCGAAACCGAAACCGAAACCGAAACCGAAACCGAAACCGAAACCGAAACCGAAACCGAAACCGAAAAGGAAGTCTTATATATATAATATTACATTGATGGGTCTAAATATATTCAAATGAGCTGATTTTTTATGTAGTAGATCATATCTACTAAAAATCATGCCAATCCAATATATACAAGTACCCTAAATAGGATTGAGTCAAAATTGAGTCAAACATTTTCTGAGTCCCTGGATCCCCTCCCATATATATATATATATATATGGGTTTAGGAGACGCTGTGAATTTGCTATTTCCTTTTCCATTACCAACCTTGTGAATTTGTTTTCTAGCTAGCAATAATCATAATCGATCAGTTGAAGATGGTAGTCTATGAACATGACGTAGACGCTGAAGTAAAGTTAATGCCACTAGTTTTGAGAAACAACGACGACATTGTCGACCATGATTTAGAGATAGTTTTAAACTTTGAAATCGACGAAATATATCTTTTTCATTGAAAAGTTGAAGGACGAGATTCTATTGAATTGGGTCGAACAGAATTTTCTACTATCAAAAGGGATTTCAAGGTTAACATGAAAAATCTTGTGAATAGTGAAATATTAGAAAATATTTTTGAGGAGGACTTGAACTTGATTAGTTTGAAACAGCTTGTTGATCTTGATTTATTACAAGATTGTGTTGGAGTAATCCTTGTTGATATTGGAAACATTGATCTTTATTGTACTACTAAACATCTCTTTCTTGATAATTCTGTTGAACGTTTGCAGAAAGATATATCTGTTCAAACTTATAATAATCTTTTCAAGACTGGAGGTGCCACTAATATACTACTTGTTCACCTACAAGTTGTAAACAAGCATATTTATAATGTTGTCGAAGTAGAATAATTTTTTAGAAGATGGGAAAATGAATTGTTTCAATGCGTTCAGAGTGAATCAATTCAAATGGACAATGAACCAGTTTTGATTGCTGCTTCGAAGGCTTCCATTGATGCTTTGGAAAGGATCAAGTACAAGACAAAAGAGTGCAAAGAAGTTATTTCTTGTTCTATTTGCTGCGAGGAATTCATGACAGAGGAGGAAATCAGAAAGATGCCTTGCTCTAGTGCTAATATATTCTATACAACATGCATTGAAGAATGGTTGAAAGTAAGCCATGTATGCCCTATTTGTCGTTATCAAATGCCGACTGAGTGATTCATCAGTTTTATACTAAGAGAAAAATTATTTTGTTTTTATTATGTTTAAATTTGTAATTATTGTTTGCTAGGATCCCACTGTGAGCCTCTAGATCAATAGAGAAAAACAAGTCATTGCCAGGATCGATAACAATGTTAAAACTTAAAACAGTCGTATATTTCTCTCATTCCAAATATCCAAATAACAGCCATAAGAATATGCTCAAACAATCAACTTCTCTATGTGATAGAACTAGTCCTTAGGGAGGTCACACTGAAAAGCAGTCATGCATTGGGCTGGAACTAAGGTTTGTTTTTTTAGATAAATTGGCCTTTATTGATGGTAAAAAGGAGTTACAAGCTAAGGTGGTGTTTGATAACACGATTTTCCTGTGGCAAACGGGAATTTGCCCGTTTTTTTTTATTTGCTCGCGTTTGATAACCTAGTCGGATAATTCGGCAATTTGCCTAGCCCCCCCCCCAGGCAAAATTTGCTTTGCCACTTAACCCTCTACAATTTGCCAAGTATATATTACATTTTTTCCAAAAAAAACCCTACTCAAAGAAGAAAAAACCCTAAAACCTTCGAAACTCTAATGGCGGCGCAGTAGAGGCGATTTTCAAGACGACGGAGATTTCGAACCCTAAAACAGGTAACTTTCTTCTTCTTCTTGTTTATCTTCTTCAATGAATTCATCTTCTTCAATGAATTCATCTTCTTCTTCTTTTAAGTTCGATCTGTTTTTGATATGTGCGATCTGTTGAAAGTTCGATCTGTTTAAAGTTCGATCTGTTTAAGTTCGAACTTTAAAGTTCGATCTGATTAAGTTCGATCTGATTAAAGTTCGATCTGATTAAAGTTCGATCTGATTAAAGTTCGATCTGTTTAAGTTCGATCTGATTAAAGTTCGATCTGTTGAAAGTTCGATCTGTTTAAAGTTCGATCTGTTTAAGTTCGAACTTTAAAGTTCGATCTGATTAAGTTCGATCTGATTAAAGTTCGATCTGATTAAAGTTCGATCTGATTAAAGTTCGAACTTTAAAGTTCGATCTGTTTAAGTTCGATCTGATTAAAGTTCGATCTGTTAAGTTCGATCTGTTAAGTTCGATCTGTTAAAGTTCGATCTGTTTAAAGTTCGATCTGTTTAAAGTTCGATCTGTTAAAGTTCGATCTGTTTAAAGTTCGATCTGTTAAAGTTCGATCTGTTAAGTTCGATCTGTTAAAGTTCGATCTGTTAAAGTTTAATCAAAAGGTAATTTATTCTCATTTCTTTGATTAATTATCTCTGTATATATATATATATATATATATATATATATTACTTTGATTACATAATATTGTATCTTTCCACTTTAATTATTAAGGTTTGAAATTTTTAATTGAATGGGAACTTAGCTTCGGAAGGTTTTAGGGTTTCAGGTTTCAGTTGAAAATATATATTTATATAATAATCAAGTAAAATAAAAAAAAAATCTATTTATATTGTTTACGACATTTCTGAATCAAATCCATAACATTTGAAAATTGGATTTATTATTCTGTGGGGATATAATTTTGTGTTAATCATTGTTATTATCATGAAAAGGAAGTATGTAGTTAGAAGTTGTCATTTGTTCTAAAGTAGTGCCAGAGTGCCAGTCTTGTTTGATCATAATCTTTATATTTTTATTTTTTTTTTGGTAAAATTATTTATATGTTTAATTGACGTGGTTGTTATTAGTTTGGTTCTTTGAGGTGTGTATAGTATACACATATAGATTTTGTAGGTATAGTTTTATCTGTTTTTTTTTTTTAGTGATTTATAATCTATGGGATTGTGTGAGTTAGGTCCTTTTATTGTTTTGTGATATGGTTATGCTCGCTGATATCTGCTACATCATGTGAATTGATATTTTGAATACTGTATGTGATTCTAAGTGTGTTTTGTACTTACAGTAAATATTTAAGAGAATAATAATATGTGGATATAAATTCCACTTTAGCAGGCCAAACTTGGCTGCAGCCATTTTAGAGAAATTGAGTGCAGTAGTTAAGAAAATGATTTGTTTCCCCTTAACCATAAATCCGATCGATCTAAATTTTTGATACGTTGTTCAAGATTCATCAGAGAATATTTTTTTTTTCTTTTTTGACTTGATAGGTACATGTTTAGCCAGTGTAATTGAGTTTGGGTGGGTTTACTGTTCGTGTAGATGTTTTGATGTAAATCACTTCTTGTACTTAGTTTATTAGAGAAAGTTACAAGCAATAGTAATTTCCCACTATATTCTGACTAATCTATCAACTATCTAAATCGGCCTTTTCACCTGATCACCCCTTGTAAGAGAAATCAACTATGCCACTGCTTGCTTCCTCCTTTTTGTCTTTTCAGTTTTCCCTAGACATGAATAATGTGAGGCTTATACCTTAAGATGATGCAACATCTTAATCCTGTATGCATTAAACAAGAGACACAATCCCTTACACTGCAATCTGCACACACTAGGTTTTGATCAGGTCAAAAAACTAATGTAAATTGTTGTTTTTAACTAGTCACAATGTCAACATATTCGGCAATGCAACTAAGCGGGTGATTATATGCGAAACCAGTGCATTGTAATCTAGTCAAGACCATAATAATCTGTTTAGTATTGAGTCTCAAAATTTGTTTTATAAGTCAGCTGAACGATAATATCGATATATAGATTTGATAATTCTCTTTGATCCATTGATCTAACTTCTTTGTACTGGGGATGGAGTTGTGACTTTATTTATCTCACACTTTCTTTCTAAAAGGAAGTATTGTTTCCGAAAGAAGTAAACATTGACGTCTCTCGTAGGGTAGAAAACTGTAATAGCATTGGGCTATTGGCACAGTGTCCTCTCTTTTGAATAAAACTTTGAACTTCAAAACTCGGGAGGGTGTAGGGACACCAGGTCACCACCATCACTGTAAATATATAGATATACTAAATTACTTATCGATTAAAGTTCGATCTGTTAAGTTTGAACAGATCTGAACAAATTGAACAAATCTGAACAGTTTGAACAAATCTGTTCAATTGTCAAGTTATTATTGATGCCTATATTCTATGTTGATAATATCTGATGAATGTTTATGTGTGGTTTTGTCACACTGAATTTTCTTTTGCAGACCAGTATCTTTTGCAGACCAGTATTGTTTAAACATCAGCTCAAGAAGGTATGATTTGATTTGAGGTTTTTCGGTTTTTTTTTTTTTGTAAAAATTGTATGCAGTAGTGATGTATGATATTATTTGGCAGCTTCGCTCTCTCTTGTCCTTCGATTTCTCCCTTTCGCTCGTGTTTGTCTTTCTCTACTCATTTGCTTTTCAAGGTTGGTTATTTCTTTTACCATGTATTCGTTTATATTATAACGCATGTTTAGTTGGGATTAGAAAACATGTTTTTGTCGGCATTAGGTATCTATATATGCAGTAGGTATCTACCATGTATCAGTTGGGATTCCAATGGCATGTTTGAATAATTAATAAGTGATGTTTATGAATAGAGGTTTTGTTTTTATTATATAATCATGTTTTCAAGTTTCAATATAGATTGTTTTTGTCATCTATAGATTGTCATTTGTTTACATACAAATAATAGTACATACTAGTATCCTGATTAGTTTGTACACACAACGTAAGATTTTATGTTAATTCCTACACACATACAGATTAATGATAGTATTAGTTGTTTCTATAATTAAACACATAGTACAGACTAGTAACTTGATTAGTTGTGAGAACTATATATTATACGAAATAAGTTGATGTAATGGTAACTCATAATGTTAACAAAATCTGTAGTTAATTAAAAATTGAAATCTGAAAATAAATTGAAAGCTGATATATATAAACTCATTATGTTGAAAACATCTAATTACCACTTTTCAGAGAATGGGTAAATATTCCTATTATGCTGTGCGTCGTGGGTTCTGTCCGGGTATCTACAGAACTTGGGAGGAGTGCAAGTCACAGACGGACGACTTTAGCAACGCTGACTGGCGTGGTGCTTATACCATTGCTGAAGCAAGGCATATGCTTCAGCAACATCTTACAAATGGTTTCTGTCGACCTTCTGGCCTTATGTGTGATCCCAATCATCTTATGTCCCAGTCTTACATTCCTGCGCCAGAATCGTCTGAACATTCTGGTCAATCTTACCAATCCGCCACTCAATCTCAAGCACCTCTATCTCCACTAGTCAGTCATTGGCCCTTAAACAATGTTGTTGTGGTGGACGACTTTTGGTGGTGGGTCAAGAAGTTGGTGTTGGTTATGTTGGTTGTTGTTATTGCATTGTTAATTAAATTGTTATTTGTCTTGTGAGATTTATGTAAAAAGTGAAATTGATGATGTAAATTATTAACCAGTTTTTATAATAATTTTTCATTTAAAAAGCACTCTTACGCATTCATACACTACTAACAATTAAAATTATTAACCAAATAAACTTACCACATGTTCTGTAGAATGCCTACCGAGGATGAACGTATCGTTGCAGCTACGATTGTAATTGTAGCTGTTGATTGGTTAATGCACTATATTGGAACGAGACGTGAACGTGTTCCTAGAGGTCCTAGGGCTCCCTATACCTATAATAGAGATTCGTCGCGTGGGCGAACCTTAGCCCGGTTCTACACCGATAACGACAACGATTGCCATGACCAATTGAGGATGAGGCGTTTTGCATTCCATCGGTTATGTGCTAGGTTGAAGACTTTGGGTTTATCCGACTCTCGGTATGTGTCAGTTGAAGAACAAGTTGCAATGTTCTTGCTCATAGTCGGCCACGACAATCGGTGTAGAAGAACACGTCACGAGTTTAGGCGTTCTGGACAAACCGTGAGCCATTACTTCCACTTGGTTTTGAATGCTTGTCTAAAATTGTATAGGCAAGTGGTTGTCAACGCCACGGCTAAGAACTCACCCCTCAATGACGGTCCTGGGGATGTCTTTTGGCATCAGTATTTCAAGGTACGAAAAATTATTTCGTATTTTATCATCTTCTTATAGGTACGAAAAACTCTTTCGTATTTTTCTGACCAAGTAAATTGTTAATTAGGACGCTGTAGGCGTAATCGATGGTACCCACTTCCCCACCTTAGTGCCCCTTGATGATCAACCGAGGTATCGTAATCGGAAAGGAGTGATATCCCAGAATGTTCTAATTGGATGTATGTTCGACATGAGATTCACTTACGTTCTAGCTGGGTGGGAAGGGTCGGCGCATGATGGGCGGTTGTTGAGATGTGCGGTTACTCGTGAAGGTAGGAGATTAACCTTGCCCCCTGGTAAGTATTACCTTGCGGATGCTGGCTTTGCATTAAGTCCCGGCTTCCTCACACCTTATCGTGGGGTTCGATACCATCTCAAAGAACAAGGACATCGGGCTGTTGAAACTGATGAAGAACTGTACAACTGTCGGCATTCCAGGCTACGTAATGTTGTGGAGAGGATCATAGGGGTGTTGAAGAAACGCTTCGCTTATTTGAGGAAGGCACCATTCCATGATGTGAAGACACACACAAAGATAATATTGGCGTGTTGTGCAATTCACAACTTCCTCAAAGATATCGATCCAGCTGATGTAGTGGAACCTGATTTAGAGGAACCCGAAGAACCCGTTCCCCCCGAGGCAGATAATGCGCAAGGCGGTGGAATACTCATATCCGCATCACGGTCTTGGAGTAAGTGGCGTGATGACTTGAAGAAGGAAATGTGGACTAATTATCAGAATTACCATGAGCTGGAATAGCTTTGAGGTTTCGTTGATTTTATTAGGGTTGTGAGTGTGGTAGTGTTGTGCTTGAGTATTTGATGAGTTGTTTGAAATAATTTGTTTGGGTTGTTTGAAATAAGTTCGAATAATGGAAGAGGTAATTTGCCAATAATTGTAATAAGTTGGAATAATTTGTGGTTTGGACTATTTGATAGTGTTATGAGCGAGATTATGTTTGGATGTTCCATTTGGACTATTTGATAAGTTGTTTGGAATAATACGCTTGTGTATGGTTCATATCTGTGTATAACTGTGAGTGTGGGATGATTAGGTACAACTATGTCGAACGGACAGTTCAAGAAGCCTAGAAAGACCAGGAAGGGCAATGGACAAGATTCAATGGACCCTTACTTCCCAACTGACAAGCCAGTTAAGTGCCACATAAGGTGGACCAAACAAATGGAAGAGGTGATGTTGAACACTTTGTATGAAGAAGTGTTGAGAAACGGTAAGAGAGCTGACAATGGCTTAAGAACCGAATCATTGAAAGCAGCTGCAGATGGTGTCAATTCAGCCCTCCGTATGAATGTTAGTTCTGAACATGTACGAACTCGCCTGAAGACACTTAGGAAGGACTACAAGATTGTAAAGGAACTTCTGGATTTGTCTGGTTTGGGATTTACTTTTGACACCGAAAACAAGACTGTTATTGCTGCAGATGAGGATGTTTGGGAACGGTACTTTGTGGTAAGGCACATTTGTTTATGAGTTTGGTAATTGTTGGGTCGTAAACTTGACAAAATGATTAACACAAGTGTGCTTTGTAGGCTCATCCTGAATCACGTAATGTTCGTGGGAAGCATTTTCCATACTTTGAACAATTGAGCCTCATCATCGGCAACGAAACTGCAACTGGTGAAGGAGCATTCGCAGGTGATGAAGTTGATGATGAACAAGTTGAGGGGTCACCTGCAGGCAGTGGTAAGATACAGCCCTTTTGTGTTTATTAAAATCGTTGTACATTTTAATCTGGGGCTGATTCGTAGATTGTGAATGTATACAATCACAGATGGATTGGGGGCTGATTCGTACTCTTACATGGATGATGGTGCCGGTGTTGGAACGTTCGACACAAGTGCAACCGGTGCATCAAATAATGAGAGCTCAAGCAACTGCAGTGATTCTGCCCCTCGCATGCACCCAATTCCACCCCCAGTGCAACCTGTTCAGTCCAAGCGCAAGAAGTCGCGTTTCGAACCCCAGGAACAACCAAGCAACTCTGAGTATGCACAGGGCATCATGGATGCTGTTAAGACCTTGGCAACGGCATTTGCTGGTCCGAACATCGATGAATTGTGTGATGCAATCAAGGTTGTAAGCAAGGGGGACAGAGTCCTGTATCTGAAGGGTCTCGACTTTCTAGGTGTCGAGGACAAGCAAGCGAAGATATTTCTTGGGATGGACACTGATCTGAGGGCTGATTGGTTGGTTGATAAGCTTAACTATGTGAAGCCTTTCAATGGGGATGAGTGGGCTGATTCGTAGTTGTCTTCATCTGTCTTGATGTGTGTCTTGATAATCCTGGGGAACTGATATGACTGCATTTTCTTAACTTTGTCTAAACTAGTTAACTTTGTCAGTGGTTTGTATAAACTAATGTAAAACAGATATGACTTCTTTTCTTATCTATCTATGGTTTGAACTTTTGTTTATCTGAATGGCTTGAATGGTTTAGTCCTGAAATATTCTTGTCACATTTTAGTACTTTGTGTTGTCGAGTTGTGTCGAGTTCAGAATATATATATATATATATACATAGAGGAACCAGTTGTATGTGTGTGATGTAAACTGACTGCGATGGATTGTTCCAGTCAGTGGGAATGCTTTAAATATTCTTGTCACATTTTAGTACTTTGTGTTGTCGAGTTGTGTCGAGTTCAAAATATATATATATATAGAGGAACCAGTTGTATGTGTGTGATGTAAACTGACTGCGATGGATTGTTCCAGTCAGTGGGAATGCTTTAAATATTCTTGTCACATTTTAGTACTTTGTGTTGTCGAGTTGTGTCGAGTTCAGAATATATATATATGTTGTAGTTGTATGTGTCTAATGTAAACTGACTGCGATGAATTATTTCAGTCAGTGGGAATGGTGCGAATTATTCACACCCCAAAAAATCCCCGTCTAGGACGGCGTTTGTTCGCGTGGACTCCAGATACGGACCACACGATGTGCACTGCTATGCTGGCAGCCGAGACACCAGGTCCACTTATGGTCCGTCTTAGGTCGGGAATGGTAAAGGCTTCTGATGTTTTAAATCAACACACTAGGCTGGATTTGTGTGCTGAAAACATATGGGCTCGTTTGCGTTATTTGAAACGTTTGGCGAACCTTATCAATGAGTTGTGCGAAGAGCATCCAAGATTTCATTGGGACAATGAAAGAAGTACGGTGATTGCAACGGACGATGACTGGATTGCCCTTGAGGAAGAGATACCTGAGTATTACACACATATTAGAAACATGTATGTTCCAGCGTACCCGGTGTACTTGGAACTATCAGCAAAGTATCGATTGTAGGCAAAGAGTGTTTGCGTGAGGTTTAAAAAGTGTTTTACAAAAAACTGGATGTCGGTGGTAACTGTCTTCATTTGACATCTATGAGTAGGTGGTAATTGTTTTATGAAAAACATGTACTGTATAATGTTTTGGTAATATTATAATTTTTATCATATTTTGTAAAGTCAATGCTTCATTGTATTAGAACGTTATCTGACATTGTGTTAGGATTAGAATCAAACTCAGATAATGGTGTGGTGGACTCCTAAGGAAGACGTGAACTTGTGTTTCGCGTGGGTATCGATATACACTTGTCCTCCGGTTAATCATGCCGGTACAAGTTATTGGACAGATATTTCGGCTCGTTTTCACGAGATGGAGGGAGTTGTTGAAAGAAAGGAACTAGGCCACTTAGCTAGTCGATTTCAAGACATTTGGGAGTGCACAGAGATATTGGTTAGTTTAATAGACTTCATCCGCCTAAAACGAACTATTATCACTAACGAAGATGAAAGGATCCGAGAAGCGTGCAATTTATACAAAATTAACCAATACGGGCGGTTTGAATTCCTCCCTTGTTTGCCAATAATCGAACCATTCATGCATTGTGACAACCTTGGGTGCGATGGTTTGATGAAAATGCACAAGGGAATGGGAAACAATGACAAGCAATGGGTATGCTTTGCAAAATGCGCTAATCAAGCATGCCCAGGAATTATATTCTTGTATCCATTTCATGTATCGCCACCATCTGGAGGAGACCTTGAGATGATTTGTGCAAAATGTCTTCAAAACCCTTGTCATGGTGATTGCGCAAACTATTGGAAGCACATTTCTTTACCACCACCTGAAGATGGTGTTTGTTTGCACTGCTTAGGCAACCCATGTACGTGGGATTGTGCCAATTATTGTGATTGTTGTAGTCGTGACTAGACATTTATGTTATATGTAAGACACATTTTCATTTATTATGTAATATGTAACACACATTTTCAAATAGTATTGTAACTTTCGTTTTGATATGAATTCAGTAATGGTCGTGAAGTGCTTTGTATTCCTTATCATGTAATGGTCGTAAAGTGCTTTGTATTTAACACTCTTGTGTATGGAACATATTGTATAACTTACGCCGTTGCGGATTAACATTGTCGTGTAACAAATGGTTGCTTATATTTTGTATGGAACATTGCTAGTCTAATTGCAACAAATTGTTGCTCATCATGTGTAGCATTCTTTACGTATGTTGAGTAATACATTTGTAAACTTATGGGTATTGCAATATGTGTTACAGAGAACCAAGCAATGGCGCCCAACTTGAGGCCCATCATGAGAGATAACCCTTTCTGGGTCAAGCAAGTTACAAAGGGACATGTAACCAAGGGATGCGTAATGGTAAGCAAATTCCTAATTATGTATGGACATAGATAAAATGATGGGCTTTGGGCTGTTAGTTGGGCCTCGCAGTGATGGCTAGTAATGTTGATATATATGGCAAGAAATGTGCACATATATATGGGCTGCTACATGTGCAGAAAACTGTTTGATATATACTGTTGATGTATGGAATAATTGTTCGACAGAACTGTTTGATATGTGGCTAGTAATGTTGATATATATTGTTGATATAGGGCAGAAATTTTATATATACTGTTGATATATGGAATTGTTGGACAGAACTGTTTGGATTCATGGCAGAAATTTTATATAACCATGCCTAGTAATGTTGATATATATTGTTGGTATATGGCAGAAAATCCCAGCTGCGAACAAATACTTATTCGACAACTGCAACCGGGTTGTACTCATCTTGCCTGGTGAACAATCTTTTGCCATTGACATTGCCAATGACCAACACGGTTCATTGTACTTTCGCTACAATGGGTGGAAGTGTTTCGTCGACTCAGTGGGACTCCACGAAGGCGACACCATTTTGTTTGAGTGTTGGGGGTTGTGTCACACCCACGGCCTGGGGAGGATCAGATGCCAGATTTATCATACCGATGGGCGACGACCAAGGCTTTTCTTCGGCCGTATACCGGCACCGGCGACACGGACCTGGCCTGCTGGGTTTGGGAGACCCCAATCAGGTCCAGCTAGAGACTAGACCGAACCAGAAGAGGAAGAACAAGAAGGAGAAGGTTCGGGTACTCTAGCTTCGCCATATGTCGTCTAGTGGGGTGTTCACCAGGTTGCTTGATTGTTTGTTTTTCTTTGTTTTGCTTTGTCTGACTATGGGGGCCGTGTTGATGACATTTTTAACAATTTTTTTATTATTATGTTTATATAAACATATAACTATGTTTTATGAATGTATATAATTTCGTTAATTATATTATGAGTGTTATTGTTGAGTAATTTTTTTTGTTTGTTTTTTTTTATTGCGAAATGTTATTGAGTTACTAGGGTGACTCTACCATACTTTTGGGTGATATGTGATCACTTTTGCACAGCCCAATCAAGTTTGGACTTGTTCTTTTCGACCAGCCCAATGGGCCTTCAACTTTGCCACTAGGTTTTGCCACAATCGAAAGTTTTATCAAAACCAATCTAACCGGCAAATATAGTTACATGGTTTGCCAAATGTGTTTTCAAATGCATTCTAACCGGCAAATTGCGATTTATCTGCTTTTTGCAAAATTGTTATCAAACGATGGCAAAATAATGTTGCGGATAAATCGTTTGCCAAGACCCGGCAAACCTGACATTTGCCGCTTCTTTGCCGGATTTGGCAAAAAAACTTTTGAACCGGGAATTCGTTATCAAACACAGCCTAAGAGTTTTAATAACAATGTGACAGTGAGGAGTTTCACTGCACATTGTTCACAACTCTGACTGATTGAACAAAGCGAAACAAAACGAGAATAAAATACTATCAAAGTCTTATGGCAGCAGCATTAATTAAATCCCAGTTGTTGATCAATTCTCCAAAAGTGTAATCCTTGTTGATAGCACTTCCACCAATCCAGAACCACAAAGAAGCTTTTATTCTGTTGCAAAGTTTGTTGAGGTTCGGCAGCTTCGCTCTGAAAATAAGATCGTTCCTTGTGAGCCATACATTCCACATAATTGCATAAAGTAAAAGACATAGCAATTTCGCTCCCATTCCAATACTGTAACGCCCCGGGATTTCGTCCTCGCTCATCCCGGTGCGTCGAGCACCATACTGCTCGCTAATGTCAATATTGTCCCCCTTTAGTCACTGCGGATATCCAGCAGTAGAGGGTTTTGGATCAGGGCCCACCCATGTGGTTTACCCCAAAAGGCCTTGACATTAGTTAGAGTATGGTTAAGCTCTATATACTACCAATACAACCACTTTCTTGGCAATGTGGGACTAACACCAACTCATGGGTGTTACAATCTCACCACCTTAGAAATAGAGCCGTCCTCGGCTCTGCAGTACACTCAGTACAGTCCCAAAATCTCCGACGTTCCCTGCCAAGTGAGACAAGTACCTGGTGCTCCCTACGCCTTTCCAGCGTACTTTCCCACCTGCAACAGGCGACCCGTCGTCGGTTTTGATACCAACTGTAACGCCCCGGGATTTCGTCCTCGCTCATCCCGGTGCGTCGAGCACCATACTGCTCGCTAATGTCAATATTGTCCCCCTTTAGTCACTGCGGATATCCAGCAGTAGAGGGTTTTGGATCAGGGCCCACCCATGTGGTTTATCCCAAAAGGCCTTGACATTTGTTAGAGTATGGTTAAGCTCTATATACTACCAATACAACCACTTTCTTGGCAATGTGGGACTAACACCAACTCATGGGTGTTACAAATACCCCTATGTCTTGGCCACTTCTCCAGTTCTCAACGGAATTAGAGGTTGATAGTAGCCATTCAATATCATCAAGGACCTCGTTTGTAAGCTCAATCCATATGGATTGTGAAATTGCACAGTGGAGAAGGTGTGTAGCAGTTTCAGGGTGTCGCTTGCGGAATGCACACCTCCGACAAATTTTTTTATATGTGTAGCCTACTTGTATGTGGGTGTGTACACCCAATCATAAGACGCCACGTGTATATAAAGTGGTTGGTAACCGATCAAACCCACTAGGGTTAACTAAACCCATACATAAGTTATATTATTATTGCCATGTGGCGTTTTGTGATTGGGTGTACACACCCACGTACAAGTAGGCTACACATATAAAATTCTCTGGGCTTCAAGGTAGTTAGTACCATCACATAGTCTAAACTTATTTATCCAAAAGTCAACTAGCTCAACAATTCAGGCTGAAACCGACACTCGGTTGTTTGACATTATTTTGTGACTTCGGATGTCCATGGTCATCTTGCCTTGGGTTCATTGTTAGGAAAACCTCGTTGTACGCGCATCGTCCCTAGTCCTTCTCTTCGCGTCAAGGTTGTCAAATTCATGTTTGGTATGGGACGTACGTACCTAGTTAGGACGTACGTACCTTTTATAAGTCAGCAAAGTTTTACAAAAAGTTGGACGGACGTACCTAGTTAGGGCGTACGTACGTCAGGTCTGACAGCAGCGAACTTTTGGGTTGTGGACGTACGTACCTAGTTAGGGCGTACGTACATCCAAGTAGGCAGCAAACGTTTTACGTCTCAGGACGTACGTACCTTGTTTCGACGTATGTACGTCCAATATGAAATTTGTCCAATTCGGCCCATTTTCTCTTGTTCCAAACCCTAACTATATATATAGGGTTTTCTACCAAAGAACAAGTCAGTTCTTTGGCCGCTCAAGTAAGGTGTTCTTCCAGGTTTGTGTAGGTTGTGTTTTTGGTGATTGAACTCAATTCTTCTCCTCCATTCTTCAATCCTTCTTCTTCCATATTGAGTATTGAAATTTGGCTTCGAGTCTTCTTGTGTGTTCATCAAGAAGTCGAGTGTCTTGTGCGTACATCAAGGTGCTCCGGTGAAGTCAAGGTGTTAGAGATAACCGGTAGTGTCAACTCGCAGTGATTGCAGGTAGTTGATAGGTTTGTATATCTTTTTCATCTAGTGGATTATTTGTTGTCGTGAGGACAACCGTGGACGTTTCCCATATTAGGTTTTACCACGTTAAAAATCTTGTGTGTTCATTTATTTTTTCAGCTTACTACCCTGCTTGATTAATTAGTAATAACTGTGGTAATAGCACTGTTTGTGAAGTCTCACAGGCTATTGGCCTCCTCATTTTCCATAGTTTCTGGGTTAGTTAAACACATTTTTTTTAGTAGAACAAAAACTCCACATAAAATCTGTGCAAAAATCAACAAATTATAAACCTTTTTGATTTAGGGTATTGACTGAGGAAACATGTATAATTATAGGGCTAATATAAACTTCCTAAATTAAATGAAAGCTGTATCTTTAGTATTTAAACAAAAATTAAAGGGAGATCTTAATCACACCACACAAATCTCTCATGCACCATATTTTTAGATAAATTTTGAATAATTGTATTTTAATAATTTATCCCTGTTATTTTATTTAGTACACCACATATTATTTTTTATTTTTTTTATTTGAAAATTTTACTTGTCAAATTAAAATTAGGAAATAAGGAAACATTGCTAAATTAAAGTCAGAAAATAAAGAAACCCTTATTTTTTTGCTTAAAATATGTTAAAAATAAAAAAATAAACTACTTTCTTCTTCTTCTTCTTCTTCTTCAAATCGTTTCTTCTTCTTTTTATTCTAAAACTTCATTCTAGATTTCCTCTATGAAAAAAAAACATAGTCAAAATCCAAAATTTGATTTGAATCTCATACCACCACACGAAGATTATATATTTGATCATGATGTTGGATTTAAAGATTTGAATCTCTTACCACCACAATAGTCATTCTAGATTTTCTGCAATGTTTGATTATGATATGGGTAGAGACTTAAAATTTTTGTTGGACACTCTTATATTTTTATATGTTGTTGTTTAGATTTATTTCCATCTTGGGTGATTTAGGTTTTGGTCACCAAAGGTTTATACTAATTAGGGTTCGGAGCTGGTTTTTTTTTTTATTAGGTTTTGGCCATCAACCGTAATCTGAACTATACAACATTCTATAATGGCCAAAAGACCCTTACTAGAAAACCTCATAAACTTCACTTCACCTTACCTTCTTCATCTTCTCTCTCTGGCCTTTTGGACCATCCACCGTTCTAAACTACCTCTCCTCAAAACCTTCCAATCTTGTCATCTCTCTCTCTCTTCACCATGTCTACTACAACTACAACTCTCTTCAAGCCATTAGCCATGGCAAATGGATGTTTAATTTCACTCCCAATTCTCTTTTCCCCTAAAACCTCATACCCATTTTGTTTTCTTCCTTCCAAATCAATCAACCCCCTTCACTTATCTTATTCTTCATCATCTTCTGCTTCATGAGTATCTTTTAATAATAAAAATTCTTCATTTAAGGTCCGTTTGGTTCACGAAATCTAAATTCCTGAAAAGTAGGGGGTATCATTGGAATAGGTGAGTTTAGGGGGAAAAGATCACGATGGAAAGAGGGAGAAAGCTGAAACCAGCGGGGAACTCGCCAGGAACTGTCCATAACCGGAGGAATTCTGAGACGAACAACTACTTTGACGGTTTTGTCTGAACATCTACAGAAACTGGTTTCTCTTTTTCTAAAATGGAAACCATATTCCTAAATTATAGCCTAGACCGGAATTTGTTTTCTGTTTTTTAACCTTATTTTCCAGGAATTTGAATTCCATCCAACCAAACATAGCCTTAATGTAATTACTATGGTTGTTTCAACATCTGATTGCTTAACAATAGGAAGTTGATGGAATTGAAGGGGTAGAAGGAGTTTGTTCAAAAGAAGAAGGGTTTAAAGTTAGTTCAGTAGAAGAAGAAGAAGAGAATGGTGTGAAAAATAATAAGAGATGAACACTTGTATTGGGTGTTCCTCAATTGAGGAAAACATCAAACTTCTTCCACTATATATAAGAGTACATCAGATCAATTACATCAATCAAGGGAGATACTCATCCTATAGTTTAGGAGAGTGATTACAATAAAATAAACGTGTTTGTACAACTCTATAATACAAAGAAGGAATCTTGCAATATATTATCTAAGTATGGTATGACAAGATCTGCCAATTTATTTCCAAGATCTGTCAATATATTTCCAAGATATCTCCAAGATATAGTAACTTTGACACTCCCCCTCAAGATGGAGTGTGAGGGGAAAGAACACCCAGCTTGCCAATCAAAAAATGAAACTGGTTTGTGCCAAGAGGTTTAGTTAAAGCATCAGCAAGTTGTTCAGTGGAAGGGATATACCTAGGAGCAATAAGCTTAGCTTGGAGTTTCTCACGAACAAAATGACAATCTACCTCGATATGCTTAGTGCGTTCATGAAAACATGATTATTTGCACTGTGTAAGGCAGCTTGATTGTCGCAAAACAAAGAAATTAGAGAAGGGTGAGCAATACCAATATCATTCAACAAATATTTTAACCATTGCAGCTCACATGTTAGAGTAGCCATAGCACGATATTCCGCTTCTGCACTAGAACGGGAAACTACTGATTGTTTCTTGGTCTTCCAAGAAATAATATTAGACCCAATGAAGGTGCAAAAACCTGTGGTAGAGCGACGAGTAGTACGACAACCAACATAATCTGAATCGCAATACCCTCGCATGTGAAGAGTGCTTGAAGAAGATAAAAAAATTCCTTTATCAATGGAGCCTTTTAAATAATGAATGACACGGTAAGCAACATCCAAATGAGCACTCCGAGGCGAATGCATAAATTGACTGAGAATATGCACAGCATAATTAATATCCGGCCTCGTCACAGTAAGGTATATTAGGCGCCCCACCAATCGACGATATTGAGTAGGGTCAGATAGGATGGTCCCATCAGTCGGTAATAAATGCAATTTTTGTTCCATAGGAAAGTCAGAAATTTTGCCTCCAATCAATCCACTATCTTTAAGAATATCGAGGATATATTTTCTATGTGAAAGAAAAATACCTTGTTGAGAGCAAGCAACTTCGATGCCAAGGAAATACTTCAGTTTGCCCAAGTCCTTGATGAAGAATTTAGTCTCTAGAAAGAGTTTGAACTGTTTGATAGCTACATCATCATTCCCAGTGATAATAATATCGTCAACATATACAAGAACAAATGTTGTGGATGTGCCATGTCGCCTAGTGAACAAAGAATAATTTGATTTTGATTGAGAGAAACCAGCCCCAATAACTGTTGAAGAAAATTTTGCAAACCATTGCCGAGATGCTTGTTTCAACCCATAAATTGATTTGTTGAGTTTACACACCCTTGACTCCCCCTGTCTGGCAAAACCAGGTGGAACGGACATGTACACTTCTTCGTCGAGATCACCTTGTAAGAATGCATTATTAACATCTAACTGATGTAAAGACCAGTGTTTTATAGAAGCAATTGACAATAAGACACGAACAGTCACCAACAGCAACGGGAGCAAATGTATCATGGTAATCGAGACCTTCAATTTGGGTATAGCCTTTGGCTACTAAACGAGCCTTGTACCTCTCAATAGTTCCATCAGAACGATATTTGATTTTGTAAACCCATTTGCAACCAATAATTGATTTATGAGAAGGGGGAGGAACTTGGCTCCAAGTATTATTTTTCTCAAGGGCAACAATTTCTTGTTCCATTGCCGCCCTCCATTGAGGTGATTTCTTAGCTTGAGCAAAGGTCTTAGGTTCATGCCTGGAACAAATAGTAGAAAGAAATGCTTTGTGTGCAAAAAAAAAAAATTGGAAGTAGAAAGGTAATTATGGAGAGGGTATGGTGTACCTGACAACTTGGAATCAGTTTGAGAAGGGGCAGGTTCATGAGTGGCTATATTGCATTGGTAGTCTGCCAAATAAGCCGGAGGACGACGAGTTCGAGGAGGCAAATCTGAAGATGACAATGTACCTGTAGAGGAAGATGAAACATTTGTATTTTCCAAAATATTTTCATTGTTCATAGATGGTAAAGAACCAATGACATGATCATCAATATTTGTATGTTCAAGATGAGTAGAATCTATAGTGATATTACTATGGTCAAGTGGTTTGGGATTTAAAGGCACAGATGGGTAAGAAAAGGTTAGATTATCATTTATTGGCAAAGAGGAAACATCAGAACATGATGCCATTTTAGAGAGATCATGATAAGGAAAAATTCCTTCATAAAAAATAACATCTCTTGAGATAGTCATAGACTGAGTTACAAGATCAAAAATGCGATAACCTTTTTGTGCATGAGGGTACCCAATAAAAATGCAAGGTTTAGCACGTTGATCAAATTTGTGCTTAATGTTTGAATTGTGTGCATAACATAAGCAACCGAAGACACGTAAATTGTTGTAATCAGGTTTGACGCCAAATAAAACTTCATATGGAGATTTTCCTAATAAGAGTGGAGTGGGCATCTTATTGATGAGATAAGTTGCTGTGAGAACATATTCACCCCAAAATTTAATAGGGAGGTTAGCCTGAAAATGCAAAACACGAGCAACATTAAAAAGGTGGCGGTGTTTTCGCTCAACAACTCCATTCTGTTGTGGAGTGGAAACACAAGAGCGTTGATGTATAACACCTTGATCAGAAAAAAAAATTCGCATGTCAAGTGATAAAAATTCAGTACCATTATCTGAACGAACTTGTTGAATTGAGGGAAATATATTATCGCCACTACCTGAATAAATGGTATGAATTTTAGATCTATATTGGTTGTTGATCATGGAAAAGAAAGATTGTAAAATATTTTTGGCTTGAGACTTGACATGCATAAGATATACCCATGTGCATCTACTGAAATCATCAACAATAGTTAGAAAATATCGTGAACCATTTAAAGAAGCAAAAGAAAATGGGCCCCAAATATCACAATGAATCAGCATGAATGGTTTATTAGTAGTAATAGAACTAAACGAAAAAGGCAAACGACCTTGCTTAGCTTGAGGACACACATGACAAACATTATTCAAAGAGCAAGAATGAGAAGAAAAATCCTTAAACAAGGTACGTAAAGTACTGAAATTCAAATGACTAAGACGTCGATGAAGCAGATCTAAGGACGGAGCTTTATTGACTACCAATGCTTTATTAATTCTATCCTTTTGATAATAATATAACCCTTCATGAACGTGGCCCTGCCCAATCATCTTCTTCGTTGACAGGTCCTGGAATTGACAAAAATCAGATGTAAATAATACTGAACATTTAGCAGATTTTGTAAGTTGACTTACAGACACAAGATTGAATTTAAAGGATGGGATGCAATAAACATGATCAAGTTGAAGTGTTGGAGAAAGTTGGACAGTTCCAACATGGGTAATAGGTAATTGTAATCCATTAGGTAATTCAACAAAAGATGTAGATGTAGATGTGCAACGTCTATAAGATGAAAATAAGGCTAAAGAATAACACATATGATTATTGGCTCCACTATCAATAATCCATACCGATTTTAATGAAACAGTAAGGGCAATACCTGATAGATTTGCATTATAATTTGTGCTACCTGAAGCGAGCATGGCCAATAATTGGTTATATTGCTCCTGGGTAAAAGAAGGTGGAGTAACTGCAGCATTGACATGTATTTCTTCAGATTTTGGACCCGGTGGAGTGTCTGTCTTCTTAGGTGGGTACCCAATCAATTTGAAACACCTTTCTTTAGAATGACCATCTATTCCACAATGATCATAATGATAATAAGGTTTCCCTTTAGGTAGTTTGCCTTTAAAGGTAGAGTTTCGACTATATGTCGATTTAGAAGACAAAGCAGCAGCATCAGGTATTGGAGTTGCAGAATTCTGAATTTCTTGTTGTTTTTCTTCTTGGCGAACAAGAGAATAAATTTTGGTGATGCTAGGAAAAGGTTCCATGAGCAAGATTTGGCTTCGAAGTCCTCCATATCGATCATGAAGTCCCTGCAAAAACTCCATAGCTCTATCTTGAAGAAGAGTTTCGGCTACAATTTTTCCATTGCCACAAGAACATGGCTGAATAGTGACAAGTGAATTAAGCTCGTTCCATAGAGACTTGAGCTTAGTAAAATAGATTGAAACATTCATATCTTCCTGTTTAAGCGAAGATATCGACTGTTTCAATTGATAAATTTGGGGAGCATTTGATTGAGAAAAACGTTCTTTAAGATCCAGCCATATCTCATGAGCAGTCTCGACATATAATATACTGTTACGGATCTCAGTTGAAACAGAGTTTAAAATCCAAGACGCAACCAAATCATTGCATCGTTCCCATTGTGGAAGATCAGCGGAAGCAGTGGGTTTAGTAAGTGTACCATCAACGAAGCTTAGTTTGTTCTTGGCGCGTAAAGCCATTGTGATCGAGCGCAACCAAGTACCATAATTGTCTCCTGTCAAAGGAGGAGAAACCAACACCACAGTTGGACTGTCCGAATGGTGGACATAATAAAGATCAATACTTGATCCATCAGGACTGGAATCTTGCGACAGTTTCTCGCCTTGTTGTTTTGTTGGCTTTTCAGTCGTCATAGTGATGATAAGCCTTGAACAAAATGAATTTGAAAAAAAAAATTAAAGAGAAAAGCAGCAGAGAGATCGTATTACTGCTCTCATACCATGTGAAAAATAATAAGAGATGAACACTTGTTTTGGGTGTTCCTCAATTGAGGAAAGCATCAAACTTCTTCCACTATATATAAGAGTACATCAGATCAATTACATCAATCAAGGGAGATACTCATCCTATAGTTTAGGAGAGTGATTACAATACAATAAACGTGTTTGTACAACTCTATAATACAAAGAAGGAATCTTGCAATATATTATCTAAGTATGGTATGACAAGATCTGCCAATTTATTTCCAAGATTTGTCAATATATTTCCAAGATATCTCCAAGATATAGTAACTTTGACAAATGGAGTGGAGGGGTTTGTAATGAAACATTTATAATAATCTCAACAAACAAATCAGAGAATACATCCCAATCCGCGTGCTAACGAGCTTAATAATCAATTTCAACATAGAGAACATTGAATTGCTTTAACAAAGTAAGTCAATATGGAAAAATGGAAATTTAACCTCATAACTTGGAAATAAGGTAGATCGGAGAATGTAAGATTTACCTAATAATTTGATTTTTAACGAAGAATTAGTAGATCTGAAAATTGAAAAAGCTTTGCTCTTCTTCTTTTCTATTTTATTGTTTAACACCCAACTTGTTATCACGTGGCGGGCACGTCAGTTTTTCAAGGGTAAAAACTTCTGGTCCAACTGGGTTTTTCTAGCGGTTGGTTAAAAAATGATGGCCAAAACCTAATAAAAAAGAAAACCAACTCTGAACCCTAATTAGTATAAACCTTCGGTAACCAAAACCTAAATCACCTTTTACCTTTAGATTCTTTAGATTTATTTTTAAATATATTATACTAACTAAATAAAAATGCGGTGTGATGAGAGTTTTTTTTTTTTTTTTTTTTTTTTTTTAATTTTATTTGTGGTGTGTATAGAGAATCTTAAGAATATGTGTGGTAGGGTAAACAAATGTGGTGTAGGAGAGATTTGTGTGGTGTGACTAAGATCTCCCAAATTAAAAGGAGCATTTAAATTTTTAAGTAGATATATATTGTCAAAAATCATAATAAAATCTAGTGTGACCAAATATAGATTAGAAATGTCATACTATATCTATATTATAATCTACAAAGTGTGCATAATTTGACTAGGACTAATTTCTATGACTAGGATTAATTTCTATGACTGGGATTAATATTTAGTATGAGTAGGACTAAATTTGTATGACTAAGATTAATATTTAGGGTGACTAGGATTAAAACCCCAATCTTCTTCCCCTTCTCTTCCCTAACTTCTATCTTTCTCAAACTTCCCCCCTTCCGGCCGCCCCCATCTCATTCTCTTCTCTTCTCTTCTCAAATTTTTAAAATTTGTAATAAAACATCATCATATCAGTCATCTTCAATCAGCAGCAATAGCAAGCTTTTTGATCGGATAAAGGTGAACTCTATTACTTCTGAATTCATCTCTGCAATTATTACTTTTTTATTGAACACAAAATTCGTTCATAGATACGTTCTGCCATGTTTTTCCATCTATTTACAAATCTGAAAATTGGATTTTCTACAAAGTAATTGTATTTAACAGACTCGACTGAATTAGCTGTTGCAGACTCGACTGAATTAGCTGTTGCGTCTATAACTATTATACCATACAAAATTCGTTTTGATTAATCAACAGACTCGACTGAATTAGCTGTTGCAGACTCGACTGAATTAGCTGTTGCGTCTATAACTATTATACCATAGAAAAGACACAAATGTGGTAGCTTTCTAAAATAACCCTGGCTTGCAAATACAAGTTACTAAACTAATTTCTTGCTAAACATAAGGTATGACTGCCATGATTCTGTACCATTCAGCTAATATATCACAAGGGATGATATTGATATTGATGAAACTTCTGTATCATAATATATTGGTAGTCGTGGCAGCGACTACTTAACAATAGTAATATACTTTCAGAGTTTGGAGACATTTAGCTACATGTAACTAAATCACACCAGCAATTCTGTTTAATAGTAATTTAATATTTAGTGGAATCCAAAAAACTGATCAAAAAGTGATTATCATCTGTTCTCTATTTTGTAGAGAACCTGATCAAAAAGTGATTATCATTTGTTCTCTATTTTGTAGAGAACAATAAACATAAAAAACTGTTGAAAGTCTCATCTGATTAAATTATGGGAAAGGGAAACTAAGGGTGGCTGATTGCATTGGAATCAATTTTCATTGATGGAAGCATTTTCTATATATTTTTTTCATCCCCAAGAATTTTAAGAACCTGAGGGGTATGGAGAGATTGATGGCAAAATTCGCATGGCCAGTCTTTAAAACTGCTACTGCCTTATAATCTATGAAGTACCATCAGCAATAGATTAGCCATTTTATACATCAACCAAAAGTTGTTTTTTTATTTGGATTTTGAATTTTGTTTTACTTTTCATTACGAAAATTTTACCCATCTCTGAATTTTGTAATGTCACATTGAAGTTTTAGGCATCTGTGCTATACTCCAGCAAATGTTGATTGCTCTGACTATTACCAATGAGGTTGTCAAATGCCTGAGGATTTCTATTAAGATATAAACAGCCATGTCATACAATGTGATAACATAGATGTTACGTCAATGTAAGGTCCCATGTTAAGTTTGAATGTCGCAGAATGTTTCCTAGAGTTACAGGGCTGTAGCAGAGTTATAGTAGAAGCTCATGCCATATTGGCGTTATATAGTTTATGATTCAGGTTAGTTGTAAAATGTAGTATAAATCTCCATCTTCCCTTTTGATATCCCAGTGAATGTCTACATATCCCTTATTGCTGAAATCTGGAATGTTAAGATTCAAAGTTATGTCATGTACTTTTTTCCTCTTTGAATGTCGGCAAAGGCTTTTCATTAGAATTTGGATATTCCCTTCATTTATCGACCTATTCCACACTGCACCTTATTTGTGGGCTTTTTTCTTTTACTTGCATTTCATGGGTGCTTTGTGGAACAGTACTCTACTTCAATAGTGTCCTAAATGCATGAATTAGGTTTTCTTCTAATTGAGGTAAATATAATTTGTTATATTCCTCATTTTTTTTTATTTAGTGTAACTCTCTTTTTAGATTATTTCTCTCTTATATTTAATTGACATTCCTGTACCTACATCCGGCATGATAAATATTACCAGCTACAGTCTGTTGATTATTTATGGATTATTCCTACCATTCAATCCTCTGTTGATTTAAGTAATTTACGTACAACAATTCATGGTTTTAATTTCAGGAATGAATAACGGAAAAGAAAATTCTTCTAACAATGGATGTTCAGGAGTACGCATAATGAGAAAGAAATAAAAACCTTAAAACCCTAATAATGGCGGCGTATCTTTGGCGATTTTTTGGTTTCGACTCTTTCTCTCTCTAGTTTTCTCCATGGCTTCTGCTACCGACCCCTCGGGGAAGGAAGGGGCCCTGGGGCCTTCCTCAACTCCTTCTTTCTCCTCGCTTTTTAAGAACTTCACTCCCAAACCTATTGATCTTAGTCCTGCAACCTTTCGCTCCTTCAAAAAGGATGGCAAATTGGCCATCTCTTTCAGCAAGCAAGACATAGAGAGGGGGCAGCACCTGCTGGCCTCCTTTGCTGTTGTTCTGAAGTTTTCCTACCAACGACCGCACCTTTCTGAGATACGAGGTAGTATAACCAGAGATTGGAACGTGGTGGGGGGATTCACCATGGGTCTGATAGACTATAGACATATACTGGTTCGCTTCGAATCTGAAGAGGAAGTCACAAAAGCGCTATCTCAACAAAACCCTAACTGCATGGGGATTCGCTTTAAGGTTTTCCGTTGGTACTCTGGTTTTAACTGCAAAAAAGATCCCGTCTTGGCACCGGTTTGGGTGGAGCTCCCTGATCTTCCACTGGACTTTTACCATCCGGCTCTGCTCAAATCTATTGGTGACACCATTGGAACCTTTCTATCTATCGACAAGGAAACTATTTGCTACACAAGACCAAATGTAGCAAAATTCTGCGTAGAGATGAACATTCAAGAAGACATGCCAGACTCCATTTGGTTAGAGGGCCAAACTAATTTCTCTGGTTTCTGGCAATCTATAAAATATCCAAACTTTCTGTACTGTTCTCATTGCACTATGATTGGTCATTCATGGGAACACTGTAAACGAAAGAAGATATCTCCTACGAAGCCGGCCACAGTGGCGGAGCGCCCTAAACCCAGGACGGAGGCTCCACCTACAGGAGATACTCAATGGAAAATCCAAAAAAATAAACAGATCTACAAGCCAACTGGCAGGACTGTTGACCTCGGACAACCATCCCATGAAGTTAATGCAGACACAGTGGAGCAGCCACCTTGTGCTGCTGACCCGAACCAGCTCATTACAGTCTCCAATGCTTTTGAGGCCCTGAATTGTCTGGATGAAGAAGAGGAGGATATTGGGAACACTTTGGAGAAGAATGACTCCGAAGAAATTTCAACTCTGGAGCATATTCCCAAGTCCCCAACTGACAAACCCAAGGAGTTACCTAAGGAAGGAAATCAGGAAGAATCTAATGATACTCCTTCGGAAGGGGTAGATGTTTGCCCTGATGATGTAGAAGACCCCCTTAAAGATGCAACTACATCTGCAAGGGATGGAGGGAAAGAGGTGGAAATTATATCAGGGGAGTTACTCTCACAACCCCTAGCTGAAAATCCCGACCAATACAGGCAGACAGTTCTCCTGCCAGAAGCAAATTGTCGGACACATCCTTCTTTGGAGGGGTCAGTAGTCGTCCAAGCCTTGGCACAGGTTCCTCCAGACTCTATGCACCATTCTTCACCAGCACAGTTAGGTGGGATTTCCCTTCCGGACTCTCCCCTTGGCCCCGTTCATTTTCTCATCTCAAATGGGGAGGAGGATGATGAGCAAGAAGACATAGCGGACCATGCTATTGTGGTCTATGGGTCAGACTCGGAGATTCTCAAGAAACCAAAAAAGTCCTATCCACACCCAATGCAAACAAGGGCAAAGGCCCAGGGTATGACATCCTCTTCTTCCAAAAGTTTTACATGTTGCAGAAAATCCTGATCTGGAATGTTAGAGGCATTGGAAACAAGCCTTCTAGGCGAAGATTAAGGAGCTTAGTCAGAGCTCACCACCCCATCTTCCTAGCTCTTTTGGAACCTATGATCAATTCCAGGAGGATGAGGAGTATCTCTAAACTCACAGGTCTGTCCAATTTTACATCTAATGAACAAGCAGAAGGCAAAGTTTGGATTTTCTGGGATGAATCTCTTCAGGTTACTAAAATCTCAGAAACTAACCAATGTATAAACCTATCCATTTTGCATTCTGCCACTTCTAAATCTTTCCTAGCTTCTCTGGTTTATGCGAAATGCCCTATTCAGGAGAGGCGACCACTTTGGCAGGACCTATGCCATTTTGGTGCAGCTTCACAGCTGCCTTGGTTGGTTGGAGGAGATTTCAACACTGTTACTGAATCTTCTGAAAGGCTGGGAAGTGAATTGGTGTCTCTAAATGCTATGGAGGACTTCAATGATTTCATTATCAACGCCGGTCTTCAGGACTGTGGTTTCATTGGATCCAAATATACTTGGTGCAACAACCAGCAGGGGGCGCACAGGAAGTGGGCAAGGTTAGACAGAGTATTGGTAAATGGATTTTGGGCTGGCTCCTTCCCTATCCTGGAGGTCAAGCATCTGCCCAGGGCTAACTCTGATCACCTGCCAATTCTTGTCTCAATGGTAGAACCCTCCCAGGCAGTAGGCCCGCACCCTTTCCGTTTCAAGAGGATGTGGACATTGCATGAAGGCTATGAGGAGTTTGTTAAAGAAAATTGGAATTTATCCGGTTTTTCCCCGCAACCTCTACTGAATCTGGAAATGAAGATACGGAACATGAGGGCTAGATTTAAATGGTGGAATAAACATATTTTGGGAAATATACAGCAGAAGATTAAGGCTTTGGAAGACAGAATTACTGAGATGGAATTCTTGCTTATACAAGGCTGGGACCTAGATGTGCATGTTGAGCTAAAAAGGCAACATGCGCTCTACCAACAGGCACTCATTCAGGAGGAGATCTTTATGCAGGAAAAATCAGGAGAGAAATGGCTTATTGAGGGGGAAAAAAACACAAAATACTTCCATGCATCAATGGTGGCAAGGAGGAGGGTGACAGTGGATAAACTTTTGCTAACAGATGACCCAAATATATGGTGTGACAATCCAGAAACCATGCATGAGGCAGCTGTATCTTACTTTCACAATCAACTCAGCTCCGAAGGCTGGACTCCTAATGAATCTCTTATGGGAGTCATTGAAGCAGGGCTGGGTATGGAAGACAATCAATCGCTGATGGCTATGCCATCTATGGAAGAATTAAAAGAGGCGGTCTTCAGTATGTGCCCTTCTAGTGCTCCTGGTCCTGATGGGCTCACAGCTTGTTTTTACCAAACTTCATGGGATACTGTCAAAGAAGATCTGCTTCAAGCTGCTGAGTCTTTTTTCTCAGGCCAAAATCTTCCGGCATCCTTCAAAGCGGATTTTATCTGTATGGTTCCTAAGAGGGATAGCCCTACTAAGTTGGCAGATTTCAGGCCTATTAGCTTGTGCAATGTAAGCTATAAATTTTTTTCGAAGATTATTGCTTTACGGCTAACTCCCATTCTCCCGAAGATTATATCTCCTGAACAGGGAGCTTTCATAAAAGGAAGGCTGATCACTGAAAATATCAGTCTGGCCCAGGAGATGATGCAGTACATAACAAAGAGGTCTGCTGGCGGGAATTTGGTTCTAAAGCTTGATATGGAAAAGGCTTTCGACAGGATTGAATGGCCTTTTTTGCACCAGGTTCTGATTAAATTTGGTTTTTCTTTTCATAATGCTAACCTGATTATCTCCTGCATACAATCCTGCAGCTTCTCAGTTCTCTTCCAGGGCAGCTATAGAGGGAACTTCACTTCTACAAGGGGTATCAGGCAGGGGGATCCCCTATCCCCTTACCTTTTTATTTTAGCTGCGGAAGTGTTGAGCATGGGTCTACGAAGGGAGTTTGAAGCTAAACGAATTGGGTATTTCTCTCCCCCTAGAAGTTGCTATCCAGTTACTCACCTTCTCTATGCAGACGATACTTTAGTATTCCTCAATGGAAGAAGGAGTTCCATTTCTGGCTGCATGAAATTCCTAAAGGTATACTGTAAATGTTCGGGACAAAGGGTGAATGCTCATAAAAGTTCCTTTCTCATGGCTCCAAATACCTCAAGAGATAGGACTCACATGATTCAATCCATTACTGGTTTCAATCACAAGGCCTCTCCAATGGAATATCTGGGTGTCCCTATTTTCTATGGTAGGTCTAAGGCAGTGTTTTTTGAGAACTTGATTCAAAAGGTCAGGAAGAAGGTCGATGGATGGAAAAACAAACTTATATCCAATGGGGGGAAAGTGATCCTGTTGAAGCATGTTCTTCAGAGCATACCCATATATATGCTATCAGCCTATTCGATTCCCAAAAGGGTAATCCAAACTTTAGAGACCCTTTTCTCTAATTTCATCTGGGGATCATATGAGGGCAAGAGAAGAAGGAAATGGGTTTCTTGGAACAAAATTACTAGACCAGAAGGTGATGGAGGTTTGGGCATTAGGCCTCTATCTCTTGTGCTCCGTGCTTTTAGAATGAAAGCTGCCTGGAATCTACTCAATGCTAACACTCTATGGGCCACTTTTATGCGCTCAAAGTATATCAAAGGAAAATCTGTCAGTGCGATAACTCTACTAGCCTCTGCTTCAAAGACATGGAAGGATATTTGGGGATGTTTCCAAGAATTGGTGGAGTCTTCCACTTGGGAATATGGGCCAGGTAATTTCAGTGTACTAAACGAAAACTGGAGGGGATCTGGTTTATGGAGAGGGCAGCAGACTTTCAAGGGTTAACCCTCCAAGATGCAGCTGCAAACCATTTCGACTTTCCTATATTCCCTCTCGCAATGCAAAGGCAACTTTTCGAGGATTTTCACATATATAAGAGGGAGGTGGAGGAAGATAGAAGAATCTGGCCGCACACCAGTGATGGAAGTTTTACGATCAAGTCCTACATCTCCAGTTTGACAGATAACCTGAGAGGACATTTGGTTTTCAGGAAAATATGGCAACACTTCATCCCATCCAGGATATCCATGTTCACCTGGAAACTACTTGATGGCGCAGTTCCAGTAGACCTGACTATCACTAAATGTCATATAATGCTGGCCTCTAAATGTTCTTGCTGCCAAGCCTCTAAGGAGGAATCTCTTACTCACCTATTTCTACACAGTGAACTAGCCAAGCCTGTATGGATTCATTTTAATGGAATTTATCAAATGCGGACTCCCAGATTTCCCAATATTAGTCTTATCTTGTCAGAATGGTTCAAGGTTGGGAGGGCTGGTTCCATGGAAGGTCTTTGTTATTCTATTACGCCACTTCTCATTCTATGGGAGATTTGGAAGGAAAGATGCTCAAGGAGGTTCGATGATACCTACCCTTGGGCACCTCACTCAAGCAGTATGATTATAATGAAAGTCAGATTTTGGATCATCAAATTCTCACAGTGTTTCCTGCCCAGATGCAGATCCAGCACCAAGTTTGACAGTATAGTTCCCAGCCTAGGGACTACTACTAAGAACCCTGCTTTCAAACCCCCAATAATAGTTCATTGGACAAGGCCCCCGGATGATTTCGTGGCTCTAAATACAGATGGAGCAGCACAAAATGGGGAAGCAGCAGGTGGTGGAGTCATCAGAACCAGGGAAGGTACTCATCTGTCGAATTTCTTTTCATATTATGGACAGGGTACTAATAATTTGGCAGAATCGAGGGCTATCTTGGATGGCATTGCCCTATGTGTCCAATTAGGGTACACCAAGATTCACTTACAGACGGACTCAAAAATGGCCCTGCAATGGCTAAGGGGAGAGCTACCTATTCCTTGGTCGCTGGGGATTTGGTGGACTCATTACAGGAATTTATCTGCACCCCTGGAGATCATTGCAATTCACGTATACAGGCAAGGCAATGCCTGCGCAGATTATCTGTCTAAAGAAGGCCTAAAGTATAAGTGCATGGGTGCTCTTAACAGCAATACAGATACAGATTTCAAGTATTATCTTACTGGAGACAAAGAGAACTTTCCATATATTAGACAGGTTAACTAGCGCAAGAACTTGGAATAAAGCAACCAGGATAAAATACATTCAGATGGGTTTAAAACGACAACACATGAGACCTATTTCAGCAACTATACCAAGGAGAAGTTGGTTAATGTCGGGGCTTCTTGCTCATGTTTCCATCACAGGCTCCATCACTGTCAGCATCTTGGGGGCCAGCATCATCCATCTCTTCAGCTCCTTCCTCTACTCCTGCATCTCCTGCACCACCAATGCCGTCCTCTTCATCCTCAGAATTGCCAGACTCCTCTTCATATATCTCACCAAGGGTGATGGAGGCGAGGTGACAATCCACACAGACTTCGAGATGATGGCTTGCATACCTGCACCAAGGAATACAGAGCGCCCTGAATCTTTCACCATCTGGGGTCCCCAACCACCCCTCAAAACCATTCCAACACCTTTGTCAGGAGGGGGGGGGAAAGTAACTGTGAAGGGCATCAGTTACAGGGTTGTTGTTGCCGGCAGCATTCCTGGACCTCACGGCCTGCTCGCATAGTCCCCTCAACCCGGTTTTGAATGTCTCAAAGGAATCAAAGTGAGTCTCACATATCGAACTCTCTACAGCCATCCAGGTCTGGTCAAATACCAAGGATGCAAGATAGCTAAGGTCATCGGAGGACTGATCGGAGGAAGAAGAGGAAGAAGCAGAAGGTACCATTTTGGGAAACTGGGTTGGATAGACTTCTCTTCAAGTCAAACTGATTGTCTGAGGCAGGGGCTCTCCTTTTCGCGCTTATAGTTCCTAGGAGCTGACTTCGGGCTTTTGTACACTGTAACTGTAAGGCCTAAAAGGCCTGTGTTGTATAGACTAGTCTTTAAGGTAAGGCCTAGTCCCCCTTAAAAGTTATAATTTTTTCTATCTAATGGACAGGTAGGGGTCCAGCCAAACCCCACCCCACTCAAGGGTCTTTTTTTTAAAAAAAAAAAAAAAAAAAAAAAGGAGTACGCATAACAGTAGAACAGTAAGTGTATAATAATATATACTATGATATATAATATTAATTATTGCGTAATGTTATATAACTATTTTTGTTTTCTTAGGGAAACCATTGCAGAAGATAACACCGTGTCATTGTCTAAAGCTCAGATAGCACAAAGCAGACGAAGAGAAAAAGAACGTGCTAAGCAAAAGTGAGTAATTTCTACATTTTAAAATGAATTACCTTATCAATAATGATATCAAATCAGTTACTAATACCAAAAATGTAGGGGTTTATTAAATTCCAGCAACAACGAAACACCAACCAAAAGTGTAGCACGAGAAACCAGTGCAAGGAATAACATCGTGTTATTGTCCAATTACCAAATAGCACAACGCAAACGAAGAGAAAATGAACGATCAGGACAAAAGTGAGTTAATTTTTTATTTATAACTTACACTCTTTCCTCTATTTTCGATAGGTTCATATTGACAAAATTGATAAAAACACAATATAATTCTTCTTTACTATTCAAACATATAGGATTTTATTATCCAATAAAAGACAATGCGTCAACAAGGAAGTTCCTCAAGTAGAGTAAGTATATATTCTGTTAAGACTACGTGTTTATTTATTCAAAGTGTTATATCAGTAGAGTGTGGAGTTTGAATTTTTTTTTTTTTCTTAAAATATTTAGTATACCGTTATCCAATATAACACAATGCGACAAAGATGATGTTCTCCCAACAGTTTCTAACAATAATGATGGCACATTGCCAGAGATAATTGAAACAGAGTAAGTATTTATTTTCTTCAACACTGAGTATTTTATTACTGTTATGGAGTATAATTCTTCCTTACTATTCAATCATATAGGATTTTATTGTCCAATAAAAGACAACGCATCGACAAGGATGTCCCTCCAACCAATCCTACCATATTGCGAGCAACAAATCAAGAAGAGTAAGTATATATTCTGTTACTATGATTATTTAGCTAAAATGGTTATATAAATGGGGTCTGAATTTTTTTATTGTTAACAAATTTAGGATTTCATTATCTACTGTAACGCATTGCGGCAAAGAAGATGTTCCTCTAACAGTTTCTAACAATAATGATGCCACATTGCCAGAGATAATTGAAACAGAGTAAGTATGTATTTCTTAAACACTGAGTATTTTATTACTGTTTGAAAAAGTTTTAAAATATAATATTGTTTTCTAAAGGCAATGCATGCAAGAAGAAAACCTTGAAGGGCTAAGCAGGCAACAAACCAGTCAACGAAAAAAAAGAGAGAGAACGTTCTGTTGGGAATTCCAAAGAACAAAACACAACGCCGAATAAAGAATGGAATGCAAAGTACGTATAATTGTATTGGCCATAGCAATTCATATAAACTTATATTTGAAAGAAATTGACAAATGTTTCATTATTTGTAGCACTCCATTGGACAAGACTCACACAATAAGCCAACGTCTTCGAAGGAAAAAAAGAAAAACAAAAAGAAAACGAAATTGTTTTTCTTTATTCAATGGATGGAATAGTAGATGGAGTATCACAAGCTGTGGAACACGTTGTGGATGGAGGATCACAAGCTAGAAATCAGTTATTAGAAGAAACCAAAGGAAAACAACCTATTGTTGAGGTTATTACATATTTCTATGGTTCATCGTCAACTGGAGATTCTTCCCGTGAATACAATGTTATAAAACGATGCCCTATGAACTAAGTTGTTTATATATAGTTAACTATATTTCTTATTTACTAATATAAATTTTTAGATTTTTAATTTAAAGCCCGATTTTTGAATTATCCCAGAGGATAGCCAAAATTTTTTGAAGGAAATCGAGAAATTATTGTACTATACTGGGTGAGAATGATTATAATTTGTTTGACATCTCTTAAGGTTTCACATCTCTTATCATCATCATCATCATCATCATCATCATCATCTTCATCACACACAGTTTAAATATACTAATTTTTAAATGACGTTTTTAATTTCTTCAAATTAAGGTTGATTGTTGCAAATTAAGGTTCAACAAACTCTAATTCCATACTTTGACACTCTATTTTAAATTGATTTTGCCCTTTTACAATAGACAATTTCTTAGGCAAGTTTATTTTCCTTTTATTTTTAAATTTGAGAATTATGTTTAAAAACTAATGTTTTATCCAATTATTGATTTTTTTCAGAGAAAGGACAAACATGGAAGAAAATGATTCTACTACTAATGTTCATCCTGTAAGTGATTCTCATTACGATACTATATTAGAAGATGAAATTCACATACCAATCGATCAAGTAGAAAATATTCCAAAAGAAAGACACTATCTTGGGAAAATGGATGTCATATGTCCATCATGTTCTGCTTATCATTGGTTAGATGAACGATTGACTAAATCCACTAAAAAGAAGTCATTTTTCGGTATGTGTTGCCTGCAAGGAAAGATAAAGTTGCCACTACTTACACCATTGTCTTCTGCTATTAAATTGTTATACGAAGGAAGAAATTCACTGGCAAGATCTTTCAGGAAAGATATTAGATCCTATAATGCTGCTAATGCCTTCTCCAGTTTGGGTGTTTCGATGGACAAACGTATTCTAAAAGGTCGAGGACCAACTTCTTTCACAATTCATGGTCAGTTGTCCCATCAAATTGGATCGTTGTTACCGGAATCAGACAAATCTCCAAGTTATTCACAGCTATATATTTAGGATCCCCATATTGCATTGGATTGCCGACAGAAAAGGAACCTTCACTTAAATGCAGCTATTCTGAAAATAATTCAAGAAACTCTATTGGAATCAAATGAGTTGTGCAAAATATACAAAGGTGCGTATGATGTTCTGAAATCAGCTAATAGCAATGGCGATGAAAGTATACCTATAAGGTTAGCTTATACGCCCACTACTGATCCTAGACGCTATAATCTCCCAACGTCTGAAGATATTGCTGTTATTATTCCTGAGGATGGGACTGAACCGACTTCGAAGCGAGACATAATACTGCACCTGAAGAATAACAATCTCGAAAGAATAAGCGAATGCCACCCACTGTATTTGCCGTCACACTATGTCTTACTATTTCCAACTGGAGATCTTGGTTGGTCTACAGATATGAAACATTGGGATGTCAAGAACGAACAGTATTTTACAGTTACAGGTAAAGAAAAAAAGAATAGCTTGACTCAGCTTCAGTATTTCTGTTATCGCTTATTTGAGAGAACGACTGAATATTCTGATTTATTTCGAGCTGGCCTTTTGTTCCAACAATTTATTGTAGATGCATGGGCGTCCTATGAACAAAATCGATTATATTGGATTAGGACACACCAAGCTGATCTGCGCTGCGATGTATATAGTGGATTGACAGATATTGTTACCAATGGTCACAATCCTAATGACATTGGGAAAAAATTCATTCTACCGTCCACTCATTTAGGCAGTCCAAGGCATATGTATGAAATCTACCAGGATTCTATGGCGATTACCAGATACTACAAACATCTAGATATATTCATGACGGTGACTGCTAATCCAAAATGGCCAGAAATTTCAGAATGAGCTTAAGCCAGGTCAAGCTGCATTAGATCGTCCTGATTTAGTTGCACGTGTGTTCGAGCTTAAAAGAAAAGCAATTATGCATGAAATAGAAAATAGAGGATTATTTGCAAGAGTTGTTGCAAAGGTGTATACAATAGAATTTCAAAAACGCGGCCTTCCACATATGCATGCATTGCTTTTTCTTCACCCTGAAGACAAAATCAGGACGACAGATCAAGTGGACAGAATTGTTTGTGCTGAGTTCCCTGATCCTATAAAACATCCAGCTTTTTTTGAAACTATCAAGAAATGCATGGTTCATGGTCCCTGTGGTACTCGCAACATGGAATCAGTGTGTATGGAGAACAAGGTTTGCAGGTCTAGATATCCAAGAGAAAATGTAAATGATACCAGAATAGATGTGGATGGCTACCCAATTTATAAGCGAAGAAAAACTGGTAAAAGTTATCATGTTAGAGGACACCTGGTTGATAACAAAGATGTAGTCCCATACAATCCTCATTTATTAGAAATGTTTGATTGCCACATTAATGTGGAAATTTGTGCATCAGTAAGGGCAGTCAAATATATTAACAAGTACATTTACAAAGGCCATGATAGAACCACAATGGTGGTTGGGGCGGAAGATGATGAAATTCAACAGTATCTTGATGCTCGATATGTAGGTACTACTGAAGCAGCGTGGAGATTATATGGATTCCGAATACATGAAGAACTACCATGTGTCACTAGACTTGCGCTTCATCTGAAAGGTATGCATGTGTGTGTCTTCAATCCTAACGACATGCCAGAACAAGTAAAAGAAAAGGCTGAAAATCAGAAATCATCTTTGACTGCATATTTCGATTGGTATAGAAAAAATCCTACTACTAAAGCTTTATACTTACCAAGAATTTCCTGAACATTTTAGATGGTGCAAGGATAACAAGAAATGGACACCAAGAGTTACTTCAGCCTTTTCTATTGGTCGGATGTATTTTGCCAATCCAAATTCTGGTGAAAGATTTTACCTTAGGTTACTATTAACCGTTGTGAAAGGACCATCGTCATTTGAATCCTTATATAGTGTGGATGGCATCGAACATAAGACATACAGAGAAGCATGCATTGCTCGAGGTCTTCTAGAAGATGACAATGAATGGGACAAATGCCTAGAAGAAGCTGTAATAATGAAAACTGGTCATCAGGTACTCACAATTTATGTTTACATTTTGTTTTATATGTCTAAATATTAAAACTGTTTTATCTAAGTATGAAAACTGTTTACTGTTGCATCTATAGCTATAAACACTTCAAGTTTTTGCCCCCAAGGATGAAGTTGTGGACCACCATGAAAACACAATGATATAATCTCTACACTCTACTCACAAATTCCACCTAACTTTCCTACAGATTAGTAGACTATCCTTATATGATGTGGCCTAATTGTCATCCCTGCAGAATAGTAGTTGTAATCTGATTCAGGGGACATAGTTTCTAACTATGAGTTTAGTACCATTAGGGGGGTAGGCTGATTGTAAATGGTCTGAATTTAGGACACTACCACATACAGATGACAGTGACGTCATCCAAGATATGGAAGAATAGATGACTGAGGTGATCTAATGAATTGTGTTACTGAATTTGATAACATACCAGTAGGGGAAGGATTTTGTGACTTCATCCATGTTTTTGGTTATTTTAGCCCAAAATGCCAGAATCTTAAGCTGATCTGATCATCCCTGGCTCCCTGACTTATGGTTAAATGCTGCATGTTTACATTCAGGACACTGGGAAAAGTGTACTGATTTGTCCATTACACTGTGTGGTCTGTTCTGTCAGACCTGCTCCTGGTTTCGATTAAATCTTTGTATCTTTTTTATTATGGGTCACATTTAGACTTTTGAAATTATAATATATTAGATGGAGAAAGATAACCTATGGATTTCTTTCATATATTCCAAAGTTTACATATCCTTATAGCACATGGCAGTCGTTTTCTGGTAGCAAATGATAATATGGAGAGGTGCCTGCTGCATCTGGACATGGGTTAGTGGGGTCAGGTCCGGCCTCTAAGTGTTGAGCTTTCAAAGATTCAAACTGTAGCGCCAGAACATAGATTTGCCTATACAAAAAACACTATTGAAAAGGTATTTGGTCGCCAACTTTCTGAAATTTTTTTAATGGGTTAGAAGAGGTGCCTGCTGCATCTGGACATGTTTTCCAAGTGCACCGAGCTACTTTAAGATCTCGATACCCAGATAGACAACTCAATGACATTGTTGTTGCTGTTAAAGTACGTATCCTGGTATCAAAGAATCAATGGAGAAGGATTTTATTATTATCAAGTCCTTTGCCAACACACACCATAACAGTCCCTAAAATTCACCCTTTCACCTGCTGCACTGTAGCCTTCACTTTCATTGAATAATATTCTTGCTGATGTCTTCCCCTGCTGTTTTACTTTGCAGAAAATAATTATTAAATTCCATATATTTTGTTTATTGAAAATCCACCATTAATTCATAGTTTTTATATGGTAAACAGGTACGGAGATTATTCTGTTTGATCCTAACTGAATGTAATCCTTCTCGACCGAAAATTCTATGGGAGAAAAATGCTTTAAAAATATGTGACGACTTGCCGTACCAACTGAAAACAAAATTTGGCATTCAAGATCCCAGTGATAGTGATGTTTGTGACTATGGGTTGTTCTTAATGAACGACTACTTGCTGGAGAGTGGTAAGACATTATCAGATTTCCCAAACATGCCTTTACCGTGTAAAGCATGGAATGAAGTAGTTACCAACCGTCTTATTACAGAGCATCAGAATTTCGTGTATCAGGGATTATATGAAAAGGCTCAAGAAAAAGTTGCAAGATTCAATACTGAACAACTAAATGCCTATACCGAGATTACAAATTCTGTTCGTAATGATAGTGGACAAGTATTTTTCCTAAGTGGTCCGACTGGAACAGGAAAAACGTTCGTCTATAATACTGTAGCAGATACAGTGAGAAGTGAAGGTCATATTGTCATAATGGTTGCTTCATCGGGAATTGCATCTTTATTATTGACAGGAGGAAGAACAGCTCATTCTACATTCAAAATTCCATTTGAAGTTCTAGACGACTCTGTTTGTTCAGTCACAAAGCAAACAATCCATGCAGAATTATTCAAGAGAGCGAAACTGATTATATGGGATGAAGTACCAATGCAACATAAGTTCTGCGTGGAAGCTGTTGATCGTACACTAAGGGATATTCGTGAAATTAATGAACCGTTTGGAGGAGTTACAGTTGTTCTGGGCGGTGACTTCAAACAGACTCTCCCTGTCATTACTAAAGGAACTAGACAAGAAATTGTTCGTGCATGTCTAACAAAATCACATTTGTGGAGTGGTGTTAGACTCTTAACTTTGGTTAAAAGTATGCGACTGAACAGTAATGATACTGAAAATGTTAAGTTCGCAGATTATTTGATTGAGGTAATTTTTAAATTTCAACAATATTTGTTATTTTCATATCTAGGTAATTTTTAAATTTCAACAATAGTTCTTATGTTTATATCTACGTTTAAACTTTTGCTTATTATACCCTTGATATTATAATTTACAGATAGGAACAAATCCTAAAGAAGATGTGGAATTGCCTTCAGAGATCAAAAGGTGTAAGAGTACCATGGATCTTTTGTTTAAAGTTTACCCCAATCTGAATGTGGAAGAGGTAGCTACCGAGACCTACTTGCAAGAACGATCTATTCTCTCTGCTCGCAATGATGCTGTAGCTACTCTTAATGAATTAGCAATAAATCATTTTCCCGGTGAATTACATGAGTACCTAGCTGCTGATAAAGCCATTGAAGATGATCAACCAATTGAGAATAGGGGAAACAATATATCAAACGAGAATATGCAAGCACTGGATCCACCGAGTCTTCCACCATTCAAACTCCAACTTAAAGTTGGTTGTCCAATAATGTTGCTACGAAACCTTCAACCGAGAGATGGTTTATGTAATGGAACGCGTCTAATGGTTGTCCAGTTTGCTACAAGAGTTATAGAAGCAAAAATACTTAATGGTAGCCATACTGAAAATTATGTATTCATACCACGTATAACTCTTCAACCATCTGTTTCAGAAACGCCTTTCCAAATGGCACGACGACAATTCCCAGTTCGATTGTCATTTGCAATGACTATTAATAAGTCACAAGGACAATCAGTTAAGTATGTGGGTATAGACTTGCGAAACCATGTCTTCAGTCATGGCCAATTATATGTGGCATTATCAAGGTGTACTTCTTCCAATCGAATATCTGTTTTCCTAGGGAATGAAGATGATGACAAAACAACCAATGTTGTTTATCCTGAAGTTCTTCTCTAATTGATTACAGGTATGACCAGATTACTCATTCGTAAAGTACTATTTTCCTCAAGTTTATAACGTATTATATCTCTCATTTCTATTTAAATCTTTATCCAAATTCTGGTTTGATGACTTTAGAATTTAGATTACTGCAATGGCAGTATAAGATTAATCTGACAGAGTAGAAAATACATTCTGTTTTATTTAGCTATTATTACTCCTTGCAGATTTTGTTGGTGTATTTGTAACTCTCAATTTGGTCTATGCAGGGGTACTTGAGTTTTCTTTGACACGACACTCAGGTTTGTATTATTGCTATTTATTCAATACTTTGGTACTTGATCAGAGGCTGGATTTATGTATGCTTTAATGTTGTGCTGGTGCTGACAGTGATGATGCTGATGCTGACAGTGACGCTAATTGCGGTGCTGACATTGACGGTTATGCTACTGACAATGATGTTTATAGCAATGCTGATGATGACAGTAATGTGCTGGTGCTGACAGTGATGATGCTGATGCTGACAGTGACGCTAATTGCGGTGCTGACATTGACAGTTATGCTGCTGACAATGATGTTTATAGCAATGCTGATGATGACAGTGATTATTATCACAGAGCTGACAATAATGGCGATGATCCTGACAATGAAACTGATAGTAGCACTGATAGTGAGTAGGGAAGTGAAGCTGATATTGTGATGATAGTGAAGCTGAAAGGAAGGAAAAAATATTATAATGTTACTCGGAGGCCTTTGTAATGCAAAGTCACTAACAGTATCTGCCCCATTGTTGGGGGTATATTCTACTTTTCTGCTTTGGTATCTGCCCCTTTGTTGGGGATATATGGAAGTAAGACTGTAAACCTAACGTCCTTCTATAATATGCTTGCACAAAGATAGCTCTATTTGACTTGATTCACAGCGATGAATATATGATTCATATGTTTCAGGTACTGGTTATCAGTTGGTGCAAAATATATATAACATCCTAGCTAGAAATATAGATCGATCGATCACCTGTTAATTTTCAGATGTGCCTGAGTATGTACTGTGTTGACAGAGAAATATATCAGTAAATTAAAGTTTTTATTCAACAAAAAGATGGATCATTACAAATTAAACACCATCTGTACAAAAACATACAATGGGAAATAAGTCACCATTGGAGAAAAGTCCATGCAGAAACAAACAACAAGGATTTACAATGCTTTCCCATAGTGGTGATCGAATTTTCATGAAAATTATCTTAATTAGTGATGTACCATTTCTGTTCCTAGCTTTGCCAGAATAAGCTTAATTAAAGCTAGCCCTTTAAGTTACGAGAGACACCACTCGCAGAAGAGCTTTCAACTGCATGTCAACCCAACCATCCTTGCATGTAATTATTCATGATGATTTGGTTGGGTACCTTCCTCCAACTAATTAACAATCAAATGAGCTTGTATAAGACCTTCGGTTATTTCTAATGAAATAGCTTGGACTAATTATGAAGTCTATGGCCAAATTTGAACAGGGCCGAAAACAAGCCAGGAAAAATGCATACCCTTCTTCTCAAGTTTTGTTTGCTTCACTGAGCATTTGTTCCTGCACTCAAAATTTAAGACATCATTAATTGTATGATTAGATACAAATATAACATATACTAAGAGAGATATTCAGCATCAAAGTTTGTGTAATACCCTTATCTGAAGGTCAGTAAGCTGATTTAACATGTACTGCGTCCGCAAAAGAAAGAACCAAAAGCTGTGTGAGACAGAATTAATAGTACATGCCTGGTAAAGATTTAGAGATGACTGACTGCAATCTTAACCAATCTGAGTGTATATAGTATATGAGTGTTGGAAGCCATTTGAATTCAGATTCACAAAGTTAAGTTCATTCTAAACATACCATGGAGTAGACATTGTCTTCTACAATCTAGTCAGGAATATGCATTGCAATTGCTTTGCTTATCCTTAAGAATAAGTTCTTCAGTTCATCCAAAAACCGGCCACCAGGTCCTCCAGGATGGCCTATAATCGGAAACTTCCTTGATTTAGGCGCAGCGCCACAACAGTCCTTAACCAACCTAAGTAAAAAATATGGTCCGGTGTTGTGGCTTCGATTAGGTGCAGTTAACACCATGGTGGTTTCTTCAGCTGAAGCAGCCACGGATATGTTCAAAAACCATTATCTCGCTTTTGCTGATCGCAAAACTAATGAAGCTATGAGGGTACACAACTATTATCAAGGCTCTATGGCCTTTGCAAGATATGGTCCATATTGGCGCATGCTTATGCGTATTTCCACTACTGAACTCTTCACCAATAACAGAATCAATGGTACAGAGAATTTGCGTGCAAAGGGTATTGAGAAAATGACGAAGTGGATGTGGGAGGAAGCTCAAAATAATGGTAGTGTACAGGTTGGTCGTTTCGTTGCCCTTGGGAGTTTTAATGTTATTGGTAATGTTACCCTTACCAAAGACAATATTGTTGATCCACAATTGGAAGCTGGAACTGAATTCTTTGCTTCTCTAATGTTTCTGATTTTTATCCATTTTTGAAATGGTTGGATCCACAACGTATTCAGAAGAATGCTGAACGAGCCATGGCGCATCCACTCAACTTTGCTACTGGTTTTGTTAAAGAACGACTTCTAGCAAGGCAGAACGGACAAATAAATGAGAAAAAAGATTTTCTAGATGTGATGTTGGAGTTCAAAGGTAATCAGAAAGATGGTGAACCTGCGCAGATGTCTCAGCAAAATATAAATATATTGTTACTGGTAAGTGAATTGCTCAATTCATTTGTCTACATTTATATGTATTATTATTAATTTTCATATTTTTGTTTTAAATTTCGACCATCATATATCTGAATGTTCTTGTACTTGAATGGTGTAGGAACTGTTTTTAGCAGCTACAGACAAAAGTGCTAGCACTATAGAATGGGCGATGACAGAGCTTCTGCGAAACCCCCATGTTCTGAAGAAGGTTTGAGGCTGAGCTTGATGAGGTAGTAGGCCGAAGCCAAAAGGTTACAGAAAACGACATATGGAGACTACCATTTTACACGCTGTAGTGAAGGAAACACTGAGGTTGCATCCTCCAGTACCTTTACTCCAATATATATAACCCCCTTGCAGAATCATTTGAGCTTCTCCAAGAGGTAAGTGACTGTACTTTGTTTGTTATACTATCATATCCAAGCTTTGCACCCGGCAAAAATGTATCAGTCGGGTAATCAAATACTCTGCCAAAAAATATCAGACGGTCCAGCATTATATGTTTATACATGGACCACTAGAAATTGAACCCACATAGTCTGCACATGATATATGGAAGTCCAAAAAAAATACAATACATTGAAAACCCTAAACTAAAACCAAAAATACTATAAAACAACAAGTAGTCTCCACATGATATACGGAAGTCCAAAAAAAATACAATACATTGAAAACCCTAAACTAAAACCATAAATACTATAAAACAACAACTAACCCTGTTTGACAATAATAAAAAAAAACCATTCAAAAACTTAGAAGAAAAAATACAATGATGATCAACCACATTCGAGATTTAATATGCAATATCATCTTCTTCTTTTATAAGCCAAAAAAAAACTCTTCTTCTATGGTGAAGAAATACTGCAAATCAAGCTATCCTAAACAACATGAGCATGGATACAAGACAACACTTGATCTAGATGGTTATCCAGTATATAGAAGGAGTAACAAAGGTATATATTAACTAAACTGTAACACTTACTTCATACGAAATATGTATTCAAGATTTTCTCAACTAATATATTACAATTTTATGTGAATTTCTCCAAACAGGAATACCACCAAGAGCAAATAAAACAACCTCAATGGATATGGCAAAAGATATCGAAGAGTATTGCCAACACCAGTCAAAAAATAATCCTTCTTTTTGTTTGGAAACATCCAAATTCTACCAAAAATATGTAGAATGTAAGAAAAATAGTTATTCATGCTATATTACTACTACTTCAAATTTTAATTTAGCTACAAGATAGTTATTCATGCTATAGTTATTTACTTTTTTTTCCTTACAGTTATTCTTCAACATGAAAAGTCGATACCAAATGAAGACAACGAATTGATGCTACAAGATGAAGAATGAAGTTAGCTACATCCAAAAATGAAGAAATATTTGTGTTTGGAAGTTCAACTATGGAATACATTGATTATTAAAGTATTATTAAGTTTTTTACATTTAAATTAAAAAAAATAGATCTGTAATAAGAGGATATGCTTTATAATGAAGTCAATTTGTTTTATGGAATACATTGATTAATAAAGTAATGAAATTGATATTTATTGTCAAAGACTCAAAGGTATTGTTAAGACTCTCAGTTCTACAATCAGTATAACAAGGCAATTTAATCTATTGTGATGGGTATTTTATTATTGTATTTTAGATGACCCAAATTCATTTGTTACATAATTCTCTGTCTCAGCAATGCATGCCAATTCCCTGTCAGATTGAACTTATTAGTAGTGAAAATCTTTTTCCTTGCCTAAAATGGCACTTGGAGAGACCAGGGTTGGGACAAAAAAATGTGTACTAAAATCGATTAAGTAACCTGACATTTCAGATATTACCTCATATTTCTCTGGTGGCCTGTAGGCAACCAGGTAATACCTTGTTCTGCTTTCACACTTCTCGACGGTCTGATAAAGATAGCTTCCATCACTTACCATACCAAACATCCGACAATAATATTTATCAAATCTCATTTTAGGCCTATGTTTGCATTCCCAATCACTACCATTAGAGTTGTGACCTGCCAGTTGCCATAAATCAATGTCCAAACCATGCACCCAACTAAACTTATAACAGGCCTTAAAGCAAATATTTAAACAGATTAAGCCCAAGGCCCGCCAAATTTGTTAAACTAATTTAACCAAAATTCAACTTATCGTGAAAACCTAAAACTCAATTTCCTTAATCCTAACTTTTCGGAAAACTGAATCTAACTTCATTAACCAAATTGACAAGAAAATCTTCTACAAGATCTTGCCGACTAAGAAGAATCCTACTTCCATAAACTTCATGAATCAATCAATAGAAACCCTAAAAACCAAACCAAAGACTTCTATATAAGTCTAGCTTCTTCACATAACCTAAACACAATTGCATTGAAAGTTCATCATCTACAACAACAAGGAGTTATCAAATTTTAAGGTAAATTTGTTCGGTTCAATTTCAGTCTTCATCTTTTTTTTTTTCTTCTCGACTACTCCTCTCCATCTCCAAGCAATAGCTACCCCCTTTCTTTGGTTGCCATAGTCTTCTCTTTCGTTGCTTTGTAGTATTCAAATTTCAAATATCTTCATTTTTTTTTTCTTCTCGACTACTCTTCTCTCCATCTCCAAGCAATAGCTACCCCCTTTCTTTCTGAGCATGTGTGCTCTGCATTTCTTCGGTCCATGTGCACAGACGAGCACCTGGTTTCAATCGCCTATATCATTGATTAGACTTGATACCCAAATTATGCAATTGTATCAATGATTAGTTGAATTCTGATCACTCGCCATTTTTTATTAGATGTGTTGAATTCTGTTGATGGAGTCCTTTAAAAATAATTACTATATCGATTTAACTAATTGCATTTAAATCATAATTTTCAGGAACAACAATGGTTAACGATGGTGTTCTTCGCGTTCGTGACATCTCAAGAAACAGTTTTAGCTCCAAAATCAAAGCAAGAATTATGACAATGTGGAAGGAGGATTATGGTGATGCCAAAAAGGCCAAAATAAACATGATACTGATAGATGAATTTGTAAGAATTTCTTTACACAAAAATAAATATTAATTACAATTACAAATTTCATTAACATTTTATTTATTGTTGCAGGGAGATAAAATTCATGCGAAATTTAACGCTTATGATATTGAAAAGTATGAAGAAAGACTGCTTCAAGGAAGGATCTACACATTTGTAAAATTCAAATCGGAGCAAATTCCAAATCAAAAATATCGTTTCACTGATCAGACTTACCAACTATGGATACAAAAATATACTATTATTGAGGAAATTTCAGCTGAAGTGAAAGACTTCCCAATGTACAGCTATGATTTCGAAGAATATGAAGAAGTCCAAAATTACTACAAAAACGACAAGTTTAGAAGCATGGGTAATATATCTGGATTTCAACTTCTTTATTTATATAATACCTTTGTTTGCGTTGGTGACATTAAATTGTCATAGATAAAACTGATTTTTATTCTTTTGATGTTTTCAGCCAACAGTATTGAATTAGTTCAGGAATTTAATCTTTTTTTCACTCCTTTTGTTGTGTTAAGTGTAATGAGACTTACACCAGTACATCTACAGTAGCATTTGCCGCCTTTGTTAGGTTATTGCTTTCGACAAATGCCAAGACAAGATGAACAGTATTTTATAGTTACAGTTACACGAAGTTATTCATATCCAATATTGATAATTCCAATTGCTATTTTCCTTAATATATTACATGTTATTAGAAAGGAATTCTTAGACTTGATAATTAAAGTTTCTCTTAATATGGACTACAATATATATCATTCTATATATTCTTATTATGGACTACAACATATATCATTCTATATATTCTCGACTTTTAGAGATCTTTTTTTCTTCCTTGACCTCAGAATACTGTAGATTGAACACAAACTGTAATTTAACACTAACATAGTGCCAGAGTTGGAAGTACGTATTCAGAAACTTCTGCTACCCCACCGATATGCTAGCAGCTGAAAATGCGCTGAATTTTTCTTTCAACTCTATTTAATGCTAACTATTAATAATAACATATCTTGATGCATATATTTCAACCTATTGCAGATGTAATTGGTCGGTTGCATTACTACAAGGAAACCCAACTAAGAACAATAGGAGATCGGACTACTGATGTGAGAGATATCTACCTAATGAATCAAAGGTGAATTAATTACTGCCACCTTATATTTGAAAAAAAAAATGTTATATCATAATTAAATACAACTTTTTGGATTCAATAATACAGAGAAGAATTGCTTCGAGTAACACTATGGGCATCGGTATGCAAAGATATAGAAGAAACAATCAAAGCACAACAAAAGGGAGAAACTGCTATAGTGATGATCACTTCTTTATTACCAGAAGTTTACCTAGGTAACTTACAAAAAATGAAAATAACTATTTGTTTTGATCTTATAGTGAAATTGTTTTTAACTATAAAAAATATTAAGTCCTTGATAATATTCTAATTTGAATGGCAGGAAATTACTTTTTAAGATCATCATCTGCTACCAAGATAATACTTAACAATAGTATTCGTGAGGTAGAAGAGTTTACAAAAGAGATGAAGAATGTTGATGAGTCCAACATTGGCAATAGAAGAACCATCCAGCAGATATATGATGTAGTGCTAGGAAATCGTACACAGGTTATAAAATAGATATATACATTAATATATTCCTAAAGATAAAATTATATATAGTAACAATTTTTTTTTTTTTTAAATAACAGATGGACGAGTATTGGTTCACAGGTACAATTCTAGATGTCAAACACAACATGGAATGACATTATATGGCATGTGGGAAATGTCGAAAGAAAGTAGAGTTCAAAGATGGAAAATACTCTTGCCAAAAATGTACAAAACTTAAAGCAAGTGAAAAGCCTTCAGAAGTGTAAGTAACTTATATATTTTTTTAAGAAAAAAATATCAAATAAAAATAAATTTATAAACTGACAAAATAAAATTTTTCTATAGTTATAAGGTCAGTATGGATATAGAAGATAATGACTCATCGGTCATGATGATAGCTGCATTTGATGAGGCAATTCGCAATGTTTTGGATATTACACCCGAAGAAATGATTACTGCAAGTTCACATGTAAGCAGTTGGAAAATATATTCACTATATATTGCAAAATAGATTCTTAACTAACGAACTAATATATCAATGTGATAATGCAGGCAAATGGAAACAATATCGTCAAACAGATTTTTGAAGAAATGGTTGGAAAGAAGACGAGTTTCTATGTTCAAATTAATGGATACAATTGGTCAACAAAGGACACATCTTCTATGTCAGTAATGAAAATGGAAGAAATACCAGATTTAACAAAAAAGGCCAAAGAACTACTCAATGCCCACAAGGTATGAAAAATTAAAATGATATTATATTATTGCACTTACCATACTTTTGTCCTGCTTCTTACCATTCTTTTGTACATATATTTTAATTTGTATTTGTAATTTAAGTTTGTTCGGGTTACATTGAGGTTGAATTAAAGTTCATTGTAATTAATGTCAGCCCAAATGTTTGCTTTAATCAGTGCACAGTTCCTTTTTTTGCATTTTGCAAACACATTCCTTAGGTTTTTCCTAGGGAATGGATATACTGATGTTTCCTACGTGGCTAAGAATGTGAACTCCAAATTTCATCCAGATTCCAGAATTTATTTTTATTATTTTTTTTTGCACACAAGTTGTGTGGTGAGCGTAAAGGATGAAAATTCTTTTATTTGGTAGAATTCAAAATACTAAACCTACTCATTTTCATCTACGTACAGGTGATACTAGGACCACCGACACCAAGCAAAAAATTTAGAAAGCTACCAATAGTAAATGTCGATGATAAACAAGATGATGACCAAGAAGAAGGAAGTAACAAAAGCTCGAAAAGAATCAAAACAGAACCAGAGGTACTAAATAACTGAAAATGACAACAACGTTTGCAAAACATTTCAATTCTAACAATGTATTGCAGAACATAACAACCAAGTGGATTTTTTTTACACCCGATAACAACAATGATTTCTCCGGAACCTGAAGCCAGTGACATGTCTATGTGGCTTGTAAAAATAGATGACGTGTCAATAAAAATAAGTAAAAGGACACATCAGCCTGACATGTGTATTACACGTGGGGTAACAGACACGTGCTCCACACGTGATAGACATAAATCAACCAAACAAAATCGAAATACCTTAGATCTTTGCTATCAGATCGAAAAGATGTCTTCTTCCCCAAACTGAAAACCCTAGTTTTTAAATTGGAAACCCTAGTTCCTCAATTATGTCTTCTTCTTCAATTAATTCACATACCCCAAGTTGTCAATGTAGAGAAGAAGCTGTAATAAGGATTTCTACTATTAATGAGAATTATGGAAGGAGATTTTTTGGTTGTTGGAAATACCCTAAAACGGAAAATCTCCTTCCATAATTCTCATTAGTAGTAGAAATCCTTATTACAGCTTCTTCTCTACATTGACAACTTGGGGTATGTGAATTAATTGAAGAAGAAGACATAATTGAGGAACTAGGGTTTCCAATTTAAAAACTAGGGTTTTCAGTTTGGGGAAGAAGACATCTTTTCGATCTGATAGCAAAGATCTAAGGTATTTCGATTTTCTTTGGTTGATTTATGTCTATCACGTGTGGAGCATGTGTCTGTTACCCCACGTGTAATACACATGTCAGGTTGATGTGTCCTTTTACTTATTTTTATTGACACGTCATCTATTTTTACAAGCCACATAGACATGTCATTGGCTTCAGGTACCGGAGAAGTCATTGTTGTTATCGGGTGTAAAAAAAATCCACTTGGTTGCCATGTTCTGCAATACATTGTTAGAATTGAAATGTTTTGCAAATGTTGTTGTCATTTTCAGTTATTTGACAAAAAAATATATATTATTGACAAACAATAACAAAAATTTATATTGCAGGAATAGGATGATCAAATTCAGGGACCAAGAAGTGCAGAACGATGATTTGGAAGGTTACTCTATTATTACATTATAGTTAGGAAAATAGGAGAAAGGAGTTCAGCATTTAAATTTTTTGAATTAAAGAAATCATGAAGTTTTTATTTTATTTTAAAGACAATGCAAAATAGGATGCTTTAATTTACTGTTTAAGGATTTAACATTCTGAAAATAGGGTGTTTGCATTTGGATTTTTTAATGATATCTTGAAAGATAGTGGTAGTTTTATTGTCAGTATTTGGTATAACTTAGAAAAAAAAATGCAAATCTGCCTGTGTGGACTGCTGGTGGAGGAGTCAAGGTTTCTGGGAACTCCACCATTAGTCTTTCCATAGATGATTGTTTAACCTTGATTGACAATGGTGTTGTTCTTTGGAATATTGATATCTATATTAATAACACCTCAAACTATATAATTATTGATTTAGTATGCTAATTTTGTTTTATGAATGCTTGGAGATGAGTAGAATATCTAACATGAATATGCATGACATCCATTGTTCTGTACTGTTTGAGTTAATACATGTGTCAATAATCCTCCAGAGTAGAAACACATTGCGTTAACATAAAAACAGCAGGAAAAGAAAGACACCATAACCAATTCCAATGACCAGTCCATGCCTTATCCCTGTTTTCATTGGCTCTTCCCGCAATGCTCTTTCAAGGTTTTGTCTTTAGGAGCCAACTTCAGACCATAACAAAACTCATCCACTGCTCGATCAAACTTCTGCAATTATGCACATAGCATAATCCGAAAGTAACTACTTTGTTACAACGAAGACAACTACCAGATATTGCAAAACCCCTAACAAACAGAAGAGTATGGTTCCAGCTTCTCAGCGGAAGAGGGTTGCTGCTCCTCTGGGAGCGGTGGGCAGGAAACTTTATTTGACACCTATGCCTTTACATTCCAGTGGAATTGCTGTTTCTGGTGCTGGATTGTTAAAGAACAAAGGTGTGTACAGTATTAATCAACTTTGTAGCATTTCTTTACCAGTATCACGAATTCCTAAAAGGCTTTATATTTTTATTTTCTAGGTGATGGAAAACATAAGAAAGAAGACCCCTGTGTTGGAACTAAGGGGTTCCGGGCTCCAGAGGTAAGATTAATGGATCCTGATTGCATATATGGTTTTGATTTCAGCCTCCTAAGAAGAATCCGTACTGATTCCTAAACTGGTGAAGTCTATCTTCCAATTTAAATCCCAAATATTAGCAGGTCATTTATGGTATTTTGAAGTATGTGCTGACCCAAAGTCGGTGCAGTTCTCTGTAGTCGTAATCCACCAGTCGGCTGCAGTGGTTAATTAGGTAACCAATATGTTAATTCAGACAATGTAGGTGGTGGTCCTGTCTGACAGAAAATTAGTAACCATGCTGCGAATTATTCATGGGTCTAGACACACTTCTTTATTCAGTTATGGTGTTCTAGCAATTTTTAACTCCAATGTGTGAACCATGCATGAATTTATATTTAGATGCATGTGTTGGTAAGCTATTAAATGGGATGTTTATTTACATGTTTATGTTTCCATATAGTTTGTCTTTGTGGATAACAAGAAGGTGACATCAACACTGCTACAAGACATTGACGAGGATCAACTCCCAGAGGTTTATGGTGGAAAGTTGCCTTTAGTGCTGATTGAAGATAGTTAATTAAAATGTAAATTGGAAAAAAGATCGAAGAAGTTATATATATATAATTCCTATGTGATGAACATTTTATCTACATTGTTTTTGTAAACATAATGTTAATGGTTTGTAACCTGCTGGCACGATACATTTAGGGATGAAGGTTTTAAATTGTGTTCATTTTAATTATACTGAAATCAACTGTACATTTTCAAAACAATTTTGGGAAGTATTTGATTTGAAGTGTGGATGCAATTTGCAATACATGACTGAATTAATGAGTGCTGGTATAAATTTGCCATATGCTTTTAGAAGAATGAATGGCTGTATTCCAAAGGCAGATTCCAGAAATATTTGTTGTTGATCCCAGGCAGTGCATCTTTGAGTTGCTGATCTCATTAAAAACAGGCTTGCCAGTTGCAAATAAAAAAAAAAAAAAAAACAAATCAGCTTGCTTATGTTCTATTTCAACTTCTTTTCTTTTCTGTAGTTGACAGTAAGAAATTTGCTATTTTTATTTACATAGTCGACATTCAAATCAATCATGGCTATTTTCATTACTGGAAACAAAGAAACCCATCAATTTGTTGAAAGGGTGTTCTCAATTATTCTCAAAGGAAATTGAAACTATTTATCCAAATCTCATATCTGTTCTAACTTCACACCCACCACCATGAACCATATTTTCCTAAGTTTAGCATCTTTTGATGCTTTTCTATGTTGGAATTTCTTCGAATGGGTGGAGTGCATACCTCACTATAAACATACCTTACAACCTTCTTGGACTATGATTCATATCCTTACCCGCCAAAAACAATTCAAAATAGCTCAGTGTTTGTTTCAAAAGATAGCCTTAAAGGATTTTCTTTCGTCCCCTTCCATTTTGAATGCACTTATAGTTCATCCTTGGTTAGTACGTACTTGGTACTATTGTGCCGTGAATTCTGGGTTTATATATACTAGAATTGAGATTTATACTGTTGGCTCTGCTGGTGGTGGGATATGTGAATATTGCAGTCCATACACAGAACTTGTCCATCATGAATACCAAAATTAGTCCCTATTTTGCTATCTAAATAGATCACAAAATACCTCACAGTAGTTCTCTTGATTCCTTTCACCCATTGCAGACATATATTAGGTAAGTCTATTGACATGTTTGGTCATTACCTTTGAAGACATAATTACCTGTTAGCATAATTAACCAAACCCTTACCATTATTATTATTTTTTTTTGTAGGTTCAAAATGTCAAAAAGAAAATTGACATATGTCATTGACTCCAAAGAAGCAGATGAGGATATGGAGCTATTCTTCGAAGAAAAAACAAAAAGAACAAAAAGATATGAACAAAGACTAAGAAAGAAACAGTCATTGGAAAGAACATACAGATACTACATAAGAGAAGTCAAACGTTAAAATAGAGAATTACAACAACAATGGGAAGATCAACAACAATGATATAATTTATTTTTATTATTTCGAGAAAATCATAAATATTATTATGTAAGGTACATGATTATCTGTTTTAGAAGAATAGATATTTTTAAGAGTTTTAATATATTCATTTTTAATATCTTAATATTGAGTTAGAATAATATTTTTAATATAACTATCTTCAAATTATTAATGGTAGTCGTGGCAGCGCCACGGGTTTTACTAGTTATATTGATGTACTATCCATCTATATTTACGGGAGATATTGTTGGTCAACTTCTAGCTAGTCTAGCTTCCTATATATAATATCACAAATTAAACCCTAACCCTAACATCAATAAACTAATCGTTGTATTCAACAAGAAACTCTAATAAAAATCCATATATTCTTCCCAACAAAGTCTTACTCTTGTAGACGTAGGTATGAAGGAGGCAAGGCCAAAGGTGGTCTTGATGTTATATATAAACTTATAATGATCTATCCTCTCGTGTTTTTTGGTAAGTGTTTCTGTGTTTTCTCCTACTCTTGGTCATTTTGCCATGCTAATAATTACAGTAATTGTTATTGAATGGTAGTCAATATTCGCAAATGTAAATCAAATGGCCAATCTGTTGGTTAATTTTGTTGTATAGATCCCTGATTCAGGTATGGAGTATCTCACATCAGAGAAAACTGACAACAAACTTGAACAACTAAAGCCCCGGAAAGTGGCTATAGTAAGTACAAGGAAGAAGATACTGATCCTTCCAAATCCTTCCAAATGGTGAATCAAAGGACATCATTGGTGGCAAGTTGAAGAAAGTTTCTGAATGTAGGTTATATGGAGAACCAATTCCTGATGTTGAAGCAAGACATCAATGGCCTCACCCTTATGTTGAAAAGGTATATTCAATAAAAACCTCAACTTTGTTTTTCTTTTGTTATTTCTGAATTAGATGATTTGAACTGTTATTTATTTATTTCTTCTTGGCGGATTTCTGAAGGTGAAGGAGGACAAATCTGCGTCAACAAGTTCTAAGAAGTAAGATTTCTGTCACATTCAAGAAGTTAAATTCTGTTTAATTTTTAGGGTTCAAAAATTGCGGAAATTTTGTAGAATCTGGTGTTTCAACAAAAGTTAGGCGCCACATTTTTTAGTAAAACAAAACTCCATAAAATCTGTGCAAAAATCAACAAATTATTAACCTTTTTGAATTAGGCTTTATGAGTGAGAAAACTTGTAAAATTATAGGGCTAATATAACCTACCTAAATTAAATGAGAGCTGTATATATAATTAGTTGATATTTAAACAAAACTAGAAGGGTCGGAGCATTTTCATTAAGTAGATATTCTTGTCGAAAATCATATGAAAACCAAGCAGCTGACTACATTGCAGGGCTTGAAGGAGGAAATTAAATACATTGGCCATAACTTGAAGAAAGTTCAAGTAACTGTTAAATCAGAAGTTGCAAGAACTAGTGACGATGTTGGTGATGAGTCAAAGAAAGTACCAGCGACATCTACCAAGAAGGCTCAAATAGGATATTCAATCAAGACTTCCAGTAAACCCGAGAACCATGATTAGATGGTTAGATGAGCATGAACCAGTGTTACCGCTGCAGGGTATAGAACTTGCTTTGCGCTGCAGGGTATAGAATATTAATTGCAATGCTCGAGACTTGAAGGGTGGAGTGGCTGAACTGCAAGCACACTCGTTTTTCAATTTTTAAGGTGTATAAACTGTCCTCTCAAGAGATATGTAGGGTATGTTTGGTTCAAGGGAAAAGGTGGGAAAGGAAAACGTTTTCCTGGAAAGTACAAATTCGAAAACTAAAACTTTGGAAAGCAGATTCTCCGTTATTTCGAGCTAGACCAAAAATAAGGAAAGCGGACACCTTTTTTATTTTATGGAAACCGCTTTCCTTTTTCTCTCCTCTCTCTCTGTCTCGATCTTTTCTCCCCGATCTCTATCAAACCATTAAAGGTAAAAAAAAAAAAAACAGTCTCTTCTTCTTCTTCACTCTCAAACTAGTGTTCTTCTTCTCTCTTTATTTTTATTATAAAACCCATTAACTAGTTCTTCATCTTCTGCTAACCAGTTCTTCATCTTCTGCAACTTTACTGATTCATCTTCAATTTATCCTTTTTATCTTTCTCTCTCAACCATGTCTTCTTCCTTCTTCCTTATACTTCTTCTTCTCTCTATCTCTCTCCTCCTTACTAACATGCTTTGGGGGTGATTCCAGGTTTACAAATTCTTAATTCCAAAAACTGTGTTCAAGGTTATTACTTATTACTACTAAATTCTCAAACCCCTAAACCCCCCTTCTCCATTTCTATCAATTTTGTTTTTGATTTTGGTTTTGGTTTTGCAGAAGGGGTTAGGGCAGGAACTAAGGCAGCTGTGATTGCTTGTGTTGCTACTTGCTAGTGTTGTTCCAACGGTAAGAAAATTCACAATCACAATCTGCTTTCCATTATATTAAATAATTTTTGTTGCTATGGTTTGGCTTAATTGGATAATTCAAGTGTAGAAATGGGTTTGCGTTATTGTTTGAAAAAAAAAATAGATTCAATCAATTTTAGGCAAATTTAGAAGATTTAGAAAGACACTCTCCCTAACAATGACGGCTAATTCAATCAATTTGTTGAGATTAGAAATTGATGTGAAACTCCTCGTATGGTAATCAATGTTCAACCAAGTCTCTCCTTCTTCGACTTTATCTTCTTTGCTTCCTAGCTAGTGTATTTCTTCTTGGGCTGTCTCTGGGTTTGTATTTTGTACAAGAATATCAAGAGTGTGTGCCGCATTCACGTCTCTATGCTACTGCGAGATAATGATGTTGGTGCTTTTGGTTTGTTTTCGGGCTGCAATCATTTATGGAAAGACAATTAGCTCAGTAGACTGTAAATAAACCTATATACAATTGAACATTTGAACATAAGTAATTAAAACCTAACCTCAATTAGCTAGCTAGTCAATCATGTGATGGATATGGTCACAATGCCAGCAGTCCCAGACTCCCAGACAACATGAATGGATATGGTCGTCGTGGTAAGATTTAAGCTATCACATTTGGGCTTCTTAGGCCCAAATTCCGTCCACCACTTTATTTAGTGGACTGGTCCGAATGGGATTACTTAATCCAACCCAATTTCGGATTCAGATTTCTGATTTCGACACCGATACGAATTTATATCCAAGTTTTTTTTTTTTTTTGTATATATATTAGTTTGAACGTTGAAGATACCAGTTTGTGTAGTTGCTGTGTTTTGGTAAAGAAGAAGTGTTATTTTTTTTTTTTTTTCTTTGGTTTTCTAACAATAATCAGCTGAAGATGGTCATCCATGACCATAGCGCTGATTGTGAAGAAGTTAGGCCAATGATAGTTGACTATGTGAACAGTACTGATTCAGAACTACTTTTCAGGTTTAGAATCAAACAAAAAGTTGTTGATGGACTAATTGGAGAAAGTTTTACTGAATTATCAGAAGAGGAACAGGATCCTATCGCATACGATGTCACGGTTAATATGAAAACGTTTGTGAACCATGAAATATTAGAAGAAATATCAGAAGAAGATGACTACTTGATTAATTTGAAACAGCTTGTTGATCCTGATATATTAGAAGACTTTATTGGAGATCTACTTGTTTATATTGGAAATAGACGTCGTCATCTCTTTCTCGATAATTCTGTTGAACGTTTACAGAAAAATATATCTGTTCAAGTTTATAATCTCATCAAGACTGGTGGTGCCACAAATATATATGTTGGCATAAAAGCTGTGAACATGTATTGTTATGATAATGTAGAAGAATATTATCAAAGAAGGCAAGCATTAAGGAGGATGAATTTGCGTATTAGTGGTTATGAAGATGAATTGCTTCAACGCGTTCAGAGTGCATCAATGGAGATGGACCAACCAGTACTGCAGATTGGTGCTTCGACAGCTTCTATTGATGCCTTGGAAAAGATCAAGTACAAGCCAGAAGAGTGCGAACAAGTAACTTCTTGTTCTGTTTGCTATGAAGAGTTCATGACTGAGGAGGAAATCACAAAGATGCCTTGCTCCAGTGCTCATATTTTCCATACAGAATGTATTGGAAAATGGTTGAAAATAAACCATATATGCCCTATATGTCGCTATAAAATGCCAACTGACGAGTGATTCGATCAGTTTATATGCAAGGGAAGTTAAAGTTACCATCTCTAAATTTTTTTGTTAAGTAAGTGCATAGAGGTACGTTCATTGTAATGTTCTATTTGTTAGGGCTTGTGAAACATATATATGTTTAGTTATCTTTCTTGTAGTTATGTAATTAACGGTTATAGCTACTTCAATCGAGAATGCATATCAGTAATTTTCCTAGCTTACTCTTGATATCTGAAAACCCAATATGTGCAATAACCAATACTAAAACAAATTATAATAAAGCAATAATAAGAAGGAACACCAGAGATTTTTAACGTGGTAATCACTCCGTTCACGAGCTTTCCTTCTTCGACCATTTCCATTTCCAACTATCCGCCCCTGGTTCAAGAGAGAAATTATCCAAGAGAGCATTTAACTCCCCCGTTTCCATGGATTCTCGGAGTCTAAGGTTTATTCTTCTTATATAAGTTTGTTTTGTAAACTATTCAAGGTATAGTTGGTTTCATCAAATATATAAGTAGTCTGCGATAAATTTTTTTTTTATCTAAAAGGTAAACCCGCTCAACAATTTTTACGGTTCATTTATATTTATTATGTGTAAAATATTATTACAACAAAATTTGATGAATTCGTGCAAAAATATTTTTAGAACTTTAATGTACAAACAAGCACAATTTATATTTTATTTCATAACTTTGCTTAAAGATCCTGCTTAATACTGCTTTTGCTTAATATATATCAATTGACTATAGTGCTTATGATCAAAGATTATGCTTATTGTTTCCTGAATGCATGATGCCTATTGCCTAAAGATCCTTCATCAAGGATCTGTTTGTGTTATATGCTAAGAATTGTGTTAATGCATTGGGGGTCAGGTGGTCAGGCCTAATCCAGCATGATATTTTACAATGCACTAAAGCTCTTTCTTTGACATTATGTGAGCTGTGGTGATCAATAGGAAATAAGCAACACACTAACTCTATTAACAACACTATCAGCATCATGGTAATGTTAAAACATCAATTTTTTCTCATTCCATATACAGTATCCATATAACCGCGACAAGAATATGCTCAACCAAAAAGAGGGAGAAATGATTGTGTCAGTCTCATGTTGCAGACACTACAACACTAGAATGATTCACATGCATAGGAAAGATTGCAGTCAGTTTCAACTTTGAAGTCTGTCTGAGCTAAGTCGTCAGTATTATGTTACACATGAACAATGGAGTTTGTGATCAAAGTACGTGCTACCGTAAAAGCGTGTTCCGATCTGGCATAGGAAGATATAAATCTAGCTATCAAATATATTAAATGTTTCATAATTTAAAGCATGGGATTTGGGATGTATAATTGCAGTTTCTTCTCTGTCAAGTACCTTTGAAATTTAACGCACTCCATATCAGGTCGTACAATCTGCTAACAGCTGTCCAATAGATCTGGTATTGGCAAGCCCTGCCACTTCTAGGTGGATTCGAAAACAGTTGAGTCCAATTTGGATTACAAGTTCCACAAGTACCATTTGAAACCGACACTCGGTTATTTGACATTAATTTTGTGACATTGATTGTCTCGGTTATCTCGCCTTGAGTTCATTGTTAGGAAAACCAAGTTGTACGCGCATCGCCCCGAGTCTGTGTCCTTGCGTCCTTTTGTCAAAAGTAAGTTTTTCGGTTTAGGACGTACGTACCTAGTTAGGGCGTGCGTACGTCATGTTAGGCAGCAAAAATGTTTTGGTCAGGACGTACGTCCAAGCAGGCAGCGAACTATTTCCGTGTGGGGACGTACGTACGTCTAATGTAAAATCTGCAAAGTCCGGCCCATTTTCTATGTTTCCAAACCCTAACTATATATAGGGTTTCTCTACCTAATGAACAAACGAGTTCTTTGGCCGTCCAATTCATCTCTAGTCTTGGAGTTTGTTTAGGTTTTGGTTTAGGTTGTTTTGGTGATTGAACTCATCTTCTTCTTCCCCATTCATCTTCTTCTTCATTATTGAATAGTGATTTAGCTTCGAGTCTTCTTGTGTGTTCATCAAGAAGTCGAGTATCCTTGTGTGTTCATCAAGGAACTCTGGTGTAAGCTTGTTACATAGATCGGTTTTGGGTCTTCTTGTGTGTTCATCAAGAAGTCGAGTGTCTTGTGCGTACATCAAGGTGCTCCGGTGAAGTCAAGGTGTTAGAGATAACCTGAAGTATCAGCTCGCAGTGAGTGCAGGTAGTTGATAGGTTTGTAAATCACTTTCGTCTAGTGGATTATTTGTTGTCACCAAGGCAACCGTGGACGTTTCCCAATTTGGGTTTTACCACGTTAAAAATTCATGTGTGTTATTTACTTTCTGCTTATTGTTTGATTCGTTTAATTATTACACTGTGAGATTAGCACTATCTGTGTTCTTCAATTGGTATCAGTCGCTGGGGCTGGTTAAGGAGCGTAAAGGCTCACGCTAACGATCAATAGTGCTTTGATGGAACTTCACAAGTTTGCTACTTCAAGTCTTCCTCCACAATTTAATGGAAAAGACTTTGGTCATTGGAAAGTCTTCCTCCATATCTTGGAGCCTTTTCATAGTTGTATCTTCCAAAGTCTGCTTGCCCTTCTTCAAACGTTGGGTTTCCTCCCGTTCCATTCTTAACATTTTAAGTTCTGTAAGATCTTGGCTGAGCTTCCTAGCAGCTTGCACAGCTTTCTGGTGAGCCCACTCCTTCCGTTCTTTCACCTGTCCCTCTAGATCCTTAATCTGATTAATTAGATTTATGATCATCTCATTTTTCTGATCAGAATCCCCATACTCCCCTTTCTCATCGAGACTCAAAATCGCCTAAGCTACTTAAAACAGAGTTCAGTACATTTAAAGTCTGAGATTCTCGAGACCCATCTGACTTGTCGGATGAACCATCAGGTTCTAGTTTAACTTCCATAGTTGACCTTCTGTGAATTCTTATTATATCCGGTACAGTTCTTTTCGCAACTGGTTTGGGTTTCCGCTGGATCGCCTCTAGCTTCTCTTGTGGCTCTTCAGGGTCAAACATGACCCCCACAGCCCTTCCAAATGATCTTATCATAGTTGGTTTGGCAGTCTCTTTGAACCCGTCGGACTTCTCTGGTGCTGCTCCAGGTTCTAACGTGACCCCCACCAGGTTCTAACGTGACCCCCATAGACGATCTTCCAAAGATTTGTGGTCTTACAACAGTCGTTTTGGCATTTGCCCTGAAACCTGCAGCAAACATAGTAACATTCCTCTGTAACATGGATTTCAATGATGGTGGAAGATTAAACTTCTTTGGACACTCAATATCTCTCACCACAGCAGCATCAAATGAAGATTGAAATGACCCATTAACAGAAAAATCACAAGCTCCACTGCTAAATCCCCAACCACCATGAAACTTACAATTCCCAGGAGCAATACCATTTAAACTGTTACTCGCATTTTCGCCATTGCTAGCATTAGAATTACCACCATTAGGAGATGAAGGCAAAACAGGAATCTCCATGCTACTAGCTCGACCAACATGTAAATCACTCATAAGAAGACACCACATGGCATCTCCTTTACTCAATTGAGGTCGAACTTGTTGAAGCAAACATACCATTCCAGCAAGAGAATACTCCAACAACTGTCTTAAATCAGCAAAAACTGATTCTGGTTCTTCCGAATTCACATTACTATTACTCAAATAAGCAAGAGAATTATGCAAAATATTGGAAAGAACATCCATACTTCCATAACAATGCCCATTTCTTAATATCGCTTTCAAAGCAATATCTTCATTATAACCAAGCGCAACAAGCTTACCCATAGCTTCATTATATAAAAATTCAAGATTTTTCAATAATAACTCTTCTAATTGGTCTTCAGTACAGTAACCCCAACCAGTTTCATCAAAATTAGGATTAGGGTTTCTGTTCTGATCACCATTATCAACAACCAAATGATGATCTGATGATTGTTTTAGAGTTAATTCAGGTAAATTTGGAATACCAAACCTTTCTGCAGGCAAATTTTCAATATTATGTTTAATTAACCTGATATTTCGATGATTGTTTCGACGAAGTTTGTCTCTTGCATTACAACCCATTTGATTAAAAGGGGTTTCAACTTTCAAATCAACAACCCTAAAGATTAAAAAAAAAAAAAAAAAAAAAAATTAAAAATTGCCAAAAAATAAAATATGCAAAATCAAAGAAATCAAAAGAGAGAGAAAGAGAAAGAGAGAGAGAGAACTTACAGATTAAAAAAAAGCTTGGATTTTGAGACTGAGTTTGTATATATAGAGAGAGAGAGATCGAATGAGATGTTAAAGACAAGAAATGAGATTAAAGAGAAGAGAGAGAAAGAAAGAGGGATTGAAAGGAAGGTATTTATATATAGAGTTAAAAGAGAGAAATAATGTTCTCTTCCTAACTTTGTTGTTTGTCCTACATTCCTGTTCAATAGGATCTTCTCAAGTTTTAAGGGTCTGTTTGATAACCGGTGAATATGGGTTTTCACCCGGGTAAATGCTATTTGCTCGGTTTGATCGGACATTACCTGGTGTTTGATAACCAAAATTCATCCGGGTTGTTTTTTACCGAAAAATGGCACGTGATTAGATTTACCCGGATTTATCCGGGTGAATCGATTCCCGGGGGGTGTTGGGTAAAATTCCCCAAACCAATTTACACGGTTTCATTCGCCGGGTATAAAGCCCAAATTTTTTTTTTCAACCAAACAATTCGACCAGATCTTGTTCCACCGCACTATTTCGAAGGTAAAAAAAAAAACGCGATGGCGATGGCGACAGCAGCGGCGTAAATCTTGTTTAACCACACTATTTCGAAAAGGTAAACGATCTCCTTTCATCTATCTCTTCCTAAAACTTCTTTTCCATATAAACTTCTACAAATTTCATCTATCAATTTCTGTTTTTTCGATTTCTCTTTTCATATATACAAAATTTTTGAAATGTTTTGTTGCTTTAAACTATTTTTTCAGAAATTGAAGTTTAGGGTTAAGCTAGGTTTGTTCGATTTTGTAGAATTTTTTAATTTAGGGTTTTCGAAATTTGGGGGTTTGTATAAATTATGTAAATTAGGGTTGTGTTGATAGAATTTAGGGTTGTATTGATGAAATTTAGAATTTTGTAATTTAAGGTTTTCATAATTTCATGGAATTATGAAATTTAGGGTTAGGGTTTTACTGTTGCTGAAATTGAAAATTCTGGGTTTTTGAAAATTGTGGGTTTTTGTATAATTGGGGGTTTTTGTATAAAATTGGGGTTTTTTGTTATTACTACATATGCTGTTTTGTTTTGAATATTTTTTTTTTTTTTTTTTGTGTTGTTGTTGTAGAAGCACTAGCACATAATTAACAATAATCAACTTATAATGGGTGTGACCAGTGACCATCTTGATTTGTATTGATAATGTAGTAATCAAGAATATTCAGAATACAGAGTATATAAAGGAGGTGTTTTCTCATGTTTATTTATACACCTTAATTACATTGTTAATTTTTGCAGTATTGAACTCAACCATAATACTAAGCCCAAACATTTGTTGCCGAAGCTTGTATAAATTAATCTCTCTATTAACATTATTAATTTTTTTTTTGTTGTCGTGTCCAATAAAACAAGAAGTTGCCCTTGGAAGGTACAAACTTGCACAATTACTTCATGCACACGGAGGTTAATCTTGATGTCTATCCTGCTCACTTCTTGTCTCAAAATGGTGAAGTTCTGATTGGAGTTGTTGACAATGAACATAAATATATCTTTTTGTATGACTTTCTGGGTGGATGCTTTAAGAGAATAAAACTCACTGGAAAGCTAAGAGGTTTTGGACATCTCCGGTTGAACAATTATGCAGAGACCGATCTCAGGTTAGAAGAATTTGGTACTATTTTTTAGAAGTTCTTTTGAAAGTGTCTTCTCTTCTCAGCTATTTTAATTTGCCTCTACAAACAATCACAATGCTGTTAAGCCTGACCATTTCTCTAGATATGGAGACGACCTGGGTGAGTTACATTCAATAATAGAGGATCATCACACCTGTCCTCTGTTTTTAAGTTTAAACCACGTCAGCATTTTTGCATTTTAAATAAGCCAGAGTTTTTAAGTTCTAACCACGTCAGCATCTGCAAACGGTCATGAGACAGAATCGTTAACTTGCTAGTGATAAGACAAAAAAAATTCTTTAGTGGGGTAAATGCAAATATTAACATAAACTTCTGGGGTTTTTACAAAATGACCCATTCAAAGTTTGTTTACCCATTATACCCCTAATTTAAATAATTTGTCTAAACCCCCAAAAATTTGCTTACCCATTATACCCCCAAATTCAAATTAGTGAAGTTAGTTTTGATAACCAATTTATGGGGGTTTAGACAAATTTATTTGAATTAGGGGTATAATGGGTAGTCAAACTTTAAATAGATGGAAACTGGGGGGGGGGGGGGGGGTTAACTCCCAAGATTGGACAACATTGAGGGGTTCACGCCAAACCCGGTCAAAACTTAGGGGTTTTGACCAATTTTCCCATAATCTTTTCAAGACGGGAGGTGCCACTAATAATATACTACTTGTTCGCCTACAAGTTATAAACAAGCATATTTATAATATTGTCGAAGTAGAACAATTGTTTAGAAGATGGAAAATGAATTGTTTCAACGCGTTCAGAGTGAATCAATTCAAATGGACAATGAACCAGTTCTGATTGCTGCTTCGAAGGCTTCCATTGATGCTTTGGAAAGGATCAAGTAAAAAACAAAAGAGTGCAAAGAAGTAACTTCTTGTTCTATTTGCTGCGAGGAATTCATGACAGAGGAAGAAATCAGAAAGATGCCTTGCTCTAGTGCTCATATATTCCATACAACATGTATCGAAGAATGGTTGAAAGTAAGCCATGTATGCCCTATTTGTCGTTATCAAATGCCGACTGAGTGATTCATCAATTTTATACTAGCTGTGTTTGGCTCGAGGAATTCAAATTCCAGGAAAATGAAGGGTATTAATGGAAAGAAGGATGATAGGGAGAGAGATAGAGAGAGCAGAAGAAGGAGATTTGAGGAAGAGAAACCCATAAATCTGGGAAGATTAAATACTTGATTGTATTCTACTATTAATTATAGAAACTGGTTTTCTTATTTCAGATATGGAAACCAAATTCTTCTAAGTAGTTAAGTTATACATCACTGAAATCTGCTTTCCAATTTCACTCCTAAAATCTAGTGATTTTGTGTCTAAGATTAGCGATTTTCCTTGAATTTAGATTCCAGCGAACCAAACACAGCCAAGAAAAATTATATTATTTTTATTATATTTAAATTTGTGTTAGAAGTGGCATAAGGATAAAATTGGAATTCAGAAATTATTCAAAGAAGTGGACATTCTACTGCTCGTGAACTCTCGCCCAATCGTCTTCTTGTACTTGGTAGACATGAACCAGAACAGATGAAACGATTTACTTGCTCTTTTCCGACACCCATTACCAACCATTCCAGAAAGTGAATCAGTTTCTTAATTTTATTTAAGAATTTTATTTGAGTATTCACCATTTTTTTATAATCTAGGTATTCAAAATCCATTCAATTCTATTAATCTCTTCAAATAAGAACTTCGCAACAATTTTTTTAATTGTTTCATTATTCAATTATTAAGATTCATTCTTTTTCTGTTTCATTCATTAAGTCATTTTTAACTCGTTAAGAAATTGTAGAATGATAAGTGATAACAATGAACAAGTCCTTGTTTTATGAAAAGAGGGATGAAGTTCAGAGATGCTTAAGGTTGAGTGATGTTCTTTGTAAAGTTTCAATTTTGTTCTATCTGATGGAGAGAAAAGAGTATGATTCAACAATGTTGGAGACTTGGAGAAACCAGAGGTTAGAGACAGGTGAGAGGAAAATAAGTCAGAGAAGAAAGAAGGTTACGTTAGAGAGTGTTCCTTTTGTTTCATACATTTGTTCCTAATTTGTACTTGGGCTCAATTAATTGATGGCCAATACCGAACCTATAGATAGGACCAGAGATCACCACTCAGCGAGTCCTAAAGTTCAGGGAAGGGTGGGGCGGCAGATCAGGAGGAGAGCAACCTGTTATTGTACAAAAAGAAGTTGTTGTTGAAATAAGCTGAACTAACAACCTAATATGGAACCGTGATACGGTGGAGACCGACATTAGGGCTCAACCGTGTAGGTCGCTACTTATGTGCGAGGTAGGCTTAGGTACTCTGCTCGGTTGGTCTAGGCCAATGGAAGATCGACGGCTAGAGCACCGATCCAGTAGTGGTTCATTCAGTCTAGCTAGAAAGATCGCTAAGGTTGTTGGTTATATATATATTTTAAAAAAAAAAAAAAAAAAAATTGGTATATTAATCATAGCCCGAAGGCTTACAAGGACAGTGCCCGAAGGCTACTGATGCTACCACCTAAGCTTACACCACCACCTTGCAACTCGAGCAATTATGCTACTTAGGGACTTGCTTTTGCTGAAGAACACCTAGGCAGTACATCATCATCACGGGAGACCACCTAACCACATATCATCATCATAAGAGCATGGGCCTCCTAATCTCGAACCAGGCCTGAAGGCTGACCCACCTAAGAATTAAATGAGAAATTCCCACAAACATTGTTGATGGGAATTGAACTCACAACCTCTTACTCGTGGGAGTGCTTGAGAGGGATAACAAACCAACTGAGCTAGCAGTTGTTTGTGGTTGTTGGTTATATCCTATCTATCAGATTCAACTTGATAAGTGGATGAGATTTGGAGTATAATTGGAGTCATTGTAAGAGCAATCCCAATGGGAGGCCATTTTAGCAGGGCGGTACTATGAAATGCCCTCTCAGCCAAAAATCCTTTGCTAATGGAACGGTGGGTCAAACATTCAACGACCGTTAGAAATTCCAATGGCATTTGAGAGGGGAATAAAGTGCCATCCAAAATGCCATGCTAATGGCATAAGACGGAAGATAGTGTTCCGGTTCAACACTTTTTCAGAACTTTGTGTTCCGTCTTATTCACTTTATTCTCATTTGGAACTTCAAGTTTCGTCTTATAAACTAAATGTTACGGAAAGTAAAGTTCCGTCTTACAAAAATCGGAAACCACAGTTCCGTCTAATGTAAATTTTCGGAAACTACAGTTCCGTTTTATAAATCACACATTCCAATGGATATACTCCCAAGATATTAAAATATTTGTTTATTTTTGGATATTATTATATACATATGGGTTGAGCCAAAACTTAGATATCCATCAAATCTAAAATCGGAATACAGAGTTCCGTCTTATATTGGTAAAATTACCGGAACTTTGAGTTCTGTCTTACAAGCCATTTAATTGTGATAAACTGACATTTCCAAAATTTTCCATTGGCACAACTTCGCAGGGGTTTTGACTACCATGATTATTAGAAGGTGGTTTTAAAGGTGGTTTAGCTTATGTGGCACCTATGTGGAGGGCACCAAACTGCCCTCCTATTGGGATTGCTCTAAGGAAGTCATTATAGCTGGCCGATTATTATAATACTGTACACTAGGGGTGGGCACGGTCCGGTCCGGTCCTGTCCTAAAAAATAATAGGACCAAGACCAAACCGATTTTAAATTTTCGGTTCGGTTTCGGTTCATGGACAAAAAATATTTCAATATAACCGGCCCAAGCCGGACCAAATATAGTCGGTTCGGTTCGGTTCGGTTCGGAACTCGTTCCTGGGCTTTTGTTATTGGGCCTTTAGTCCACTAAAATATTAAAGATTGTTCTTAAGTTTTGGGCTTTAAACAAAATAAGACATGCACCAAATCGAACCCAAATCAAGTACTAAATAAAAGAAAACGTCCAATATCTATGTAGTTTGGTTCGGTTCGGTTCCCTCGGTTCTATAAGAACAGAAACCGAGATCGGACCAATATATATGCGGTTTGGTTTGGTTTTGGTTCGGTCTTGACCGGTTTCTAGTCAACTCGGTTTTGACTGGTTTTGACTTAGTTTTTTCGGTTCGGTTTTTCGGTTTTTATGCCCACCCCTACTGTACACTACTATTTTCTGATTGAATTTGTTAATAATCTTTTAAGTAAATAGAATTCTCTGGTCCCAACTTGTAAATAAAATTCTCTGGTCCCAACTTGTGATTTACATGCTAAATTAAAAGTACACGGTGTTAATAATCTTAATAAGTTAATAAAAAATTGTAAAATTAAGGTGGTCCTAAAGTTATTAATTCAAATAGGTTATATTGCAGTAGTAATCTTTGTGAAACTTATATTTAGGTATCTGTCTTGTAATTATGCAATGAACTGTTATATGCCCAGCTTTCATTTTATTTCAATATATATTATCAAGAAAACTTAGGGGATTTAGGTTTTAGTCACCAAAAGTATATATTAATTAGGAAAATAGTATTTTTCTTTTATTAATTAGATTTTGATCACAAATCGGTAGGGCTGTTAAACGAACCGAACAGCTCGAGCTTGGCTCGTTAAAAGCTCGGTTCAAGCTCATTGGTATAGCTAAACCAATTGAGCTTGAACATAAAATAAAACTCGTATAAAATTTGGGCTCGACTCGTTTAGATAAAATCCTACTTTTATGTGTAATTTAATCGAGTAGCTCAAACTTGAGTCGTTAAAAACTCGGCTCGAGCTCGTGCGTATAGCTAAACGAGTCGAGCTTGAACATAAAATAAAACTCGTATAAAATTTGAGCTCGGCTCGTTTATAAATGAACCGAGCTTGAACATACAAAGCTCGGCTCGTTCGGCTCGTTTAACGCCCCTACAAACCGGTAACTGAACCAAGTCATATTTTAAAATGGCCAAAATACCCCCACTAAATAACATGTGAAATGCATGTGACTAATATATATCTTCTTCTTTTTCTTTATCTGAGTATCTTCTTCCATCCAAAATTGTTTTTTTTTTCTTTAATAATACTAATAAATTCCACAAGCAAATTTCAGGAGATAGTTTTTCTGAACTTATGCTTTTTTAAGTCCAACAACAACATCAATAATTCTTGTCATCATCTCTTCCAAACAACAATTCAAGCAACAACAACAACCATTCAATTTCAAGTAATAGTAGTAGAAGATCTAATTCCTTTGAATCTGGAAAAAAGTAAAAGCAATGGAATGTCTTCCTTCTACCCTCAAATTGTTTTGGCGCACTTTCCTCGACGTCGAATGTCTAGCACAAATCCCACCTCAATTTCATGATACTGATCAAAATTAGTCAAAACAATAGTAGCAACCTTAGTAATTGAATGATCAAGTAATTCCAATTGATAAATCGTAATCAATATTAGAAGAGACAAGAGAGAGAAAGAGAGGTGGCTGTGATGGATGGAGAGAGAGAGGTGGTGGTGGTGGTGGTGGTGGTGGGCGGTGGACAGTGATGAGATCAAAAGATAAGTTTTCTATTTTTTTTTTGTTGCCCTTTAAGTTGTCATGTGCATCTCACATGACTTTTGTAGGTGTAATTCAGCCATTTCAGGAAATATTCCGATTAAACCCGTTTTTTTTTTTTAAGTTCAATCAAACCAAGTGACTAAAATTTAATTAACGAAAGAAAAATGTTATTTTTTTAATTAGTAAATACTTTTGGTGATAAAACCTAAATCCCTATATTAATTCACTTTGATTCATAATCCATCAATTTAAGTCCAATTCTTGGTACTTAGACCTTGTTTCAAGTCAGTGAGAGTTTAAGCCCGTGAATTATAATAAACTTGAAAATAAGATTAAAAAAAACATTAAATCATATAGGAGTAGGCAAAATGCTATTCAAAAGGTATTAAGGAATAATATTTTTGTGCTCTTGTCACTTGTAGGGCTAACCAATATAATTTCATCCCTTTTGCCTTTGACATATTTGGATTGTTAACTTTAGAAGCAGTTGAAGTAGAATTGTAAGTATTTCACAAAATACCTGGAAAAGACAATCTATATGGACTACACAATAGAATACTACAGTTTTTACTTGGTTCAAACAAAACATATTTTAGTAAATTGCAGGAGCAACCAAAAGGTAAAAATTATGGCACACAAATTTAGATATGGAGGAACACATAATAACTTTTTTTATATACAATAAAAAATGTTTAAATGCACCCTCCATAAACGCAAAACCTGTTTGATTGCACAAAAAATGTTGGTCACATAGTTAGGACAGTGTATTTAGGAAAATTCCCTCCACACTCTGTAATGTGCATTTAATTTACCGTCCCAACCCTATCCATGTGTAATTGGATACTAATTAGAAACACCATAAAATTATGCATGTTACATTTACAAGTTTAAATTATAAACTACACATAGGTTAAAATTGAATTAAATTACTTTTAAATTTATATATATTTAATATTTTAAATTTACGTAATATATATATATATGTTAGGTATGGGTTTTACAATTTGTAGCAATCGTTCACCTTTACTTTGTAAATGTACAGTGCACACCCTTTGTATACCCACATTATTTCTTGGTCTCAAGGGCGTGCATTTAAATAGGTTTCATTGTATATAACTATGCTAATATACACGTTTTACATGTATGTTTACACTGAAAATATGCACACGCCTCGCTTGTTCTTGCTTTTACGTACACTTGTCATATAATTATTAATTAAATTTATTTTATAAATTAATATGAAAATGAGTTTTTAATAATTTATATCAAATTAGAAGTATTTTAGTAATTTTATACTGTACTATTGTCTAGGTAATTAAAATTTGAATTAGACAGAAATTCAGCCATTGATCTGGTGATGATGTCACTGGGCCAATACGTACACTTGACAATACACTCCAGTGAGTCCAATCTACTGGAGCCCATTATAGGTAAATATCCATTAGCTAGCCCACGTGGTTGAGTTGGGGTTTTCAACTTGCTGCTCCCACGGTGTTGAGGGAGTTATGACGCGTGTGGAGTTAACTAGTGTATTTACAGTCGCGTGGCACGCAAACATTTTGCATTAGATTTGTTAACAGGTGATAACCATTGATTTATTAATCCTCACACATCTCTAGAATTCAAGAAAGTAGCCAATCAATGAATAGAAAGTGATGGAGTAAGTTAAACTCGTTGACCCTAAGTGGCACTTGATCATAACATTAATTCACTAGTATAAAGTTCGTTAACAGTTTCACTAGAAGCATATAAGTTTCTTCTTCAAGCAATAGAAGAGAAACAAACAACTGATTCAAGAAAGTGAAAGAAAAATCATGAAGAAAGAGAGAGAAATAAAGCAGAAAGAAGAAGAAGAAGAAGATATAAAACAAGAGTTTGTGAGTGATCTTGAACAATCGATAAAGCCTACATCTGTCAAGTTTTATTATGAGTTTAAGCAAATACAAAATCCACCAAAAAAGTATCAGAATGACAATTGTTTTGATAATGATGCTTTTTGGAAATCAGAACACAAGTTTGTTCTAAGTAATTTGGTTCTAAGTGATAACAAACTTCCTCTTTATATGGTGGTTGAAGAAGCAGTAGAGAAAAGGAGAAGAGAAAGAATTGAACAAGAGAACAAGAAAAGGGTTGCAGAAGCATTTGTAAATGGTAATGATGGAAATAAAGATGAAGAAGGGGCAAAGAATAATGAAAATTCTGATTTGAATGTGCAGCAGAATAATAACAGTGAAACAGAGGAATCGTCATTCTCGTCGTCAAATCAGCAGCAGGAATTGTTGAATGGTCAGAACAGGTCTGGAAAGGCTGTTGAAGACAAGAAACAAACATATGAAAAACCCAAGAATAGATTTACAAGCAGGTCCACTGAAGCTGAAGATGAAGAAGGTGCAAAGAACCAAGATTCTTTAAATGTGCAGCACAATAACGACAATGGCATTCCCCAAGGACAACAGATACCAGAGATTGATAAAGGCAAGGGTTTGTTGATATTTGAAATAGGGGAATTGTTGTCATCATCATCAAATCAGCAGCAGCAAGTGTTGAGCAACCAGATCAGGTCTGCAGAGGCTGAAGAAGAGGAGAAACCAAAAGAAGAAGGAATGGGGAAGTTGCCAGAAGTTGTAGGTGATACATTACCAAAAGAAGTTGTAGCAATAAATGATGAAGGAAACAATGGGTTAATTTCATCGTCAAATCTGCAGCAAGAATTGTTGAATGATCAGAACGGGTCTGCCAAGGATGAAGAAGATGAGAAACCAATAGATGAAGAACCAGAAAATAGATGTACAAGCAGGTCCACTGAAGTTGGAGATGGAGAAGGTGCAAAGAACGAAGATTCTTTAAATGTGCAGCAGAATAACGACCATGACATTCCCCAAGCTTCTTTCTCCATGTCACAGCAGACACCAGAGATTGATAAAGGCAAGGGTATTTTGTTGACATCTGAAACAGGGGAATTGTCGTCATCATCATCAAATCAGCAGCAGCAAGTGTTGAGCAACCAGATCATGTCTGCAGAGGCTGAAGAAGAGAAGAAACTAAAAGAAGAAGCAGAGAAACGAGCTTCAGGAAAAATGCTTAAGATAAAGGACCTAGAAGTTGGTCTTCATTGCGATCTGACTATTGAGTTGGTGAAGTGTGGAACAATAGGCTCATCTGAAAACCGCATTGCTGAATGCCAAGTTAAAGATGAGACTGGCACGATTCCTTTGCTTGCTAGGGGTGATATGAGCAAACCTGGGAAGTCAACTAGGGCTGAAGATCATGATTATTATAAAGCTAAAGCAGAACGGAATGCTTATCTTGGTACCGTGAATTGTTATATAGATATGGCATGCCATAGAAATTTTGAAAAGGAACAGAAAACACGAAAATCATCATCAAAGGCAACAGAAATGGATAATTCGTCAAATAGTAATGGTGTGAGGAGTGATTATCCTATGGCCATCTCACAGCTGATACCAGAGAAAGTAGAAGATATAGAACAAGAAAGAGGTCTTGAAGAGGAAGTATCAAAGAAAGAACCATCTCTTACTGCTGTTCTTGCCACTCAGGTAAATCAACTGAGACGAAAAGAGGCAAAATCCCGACAACACACTTTGAATGCCAAGTTGGTGACCACCAAGAAAGTTATCATAAAAGGGAATTCTGTTCTTGAATGCTTGGTTGGAGATGAAACTGGTGTAGTTACTTACATTGCTAGGGGTGACAAATTAGTAGAGATGATAATGACTGTGGAACCTGGTACAAACCTAATTCTTCATGATGTCGAAATCAAAACTGATAGAGTAGGATCGATAACACTCTCTGGAGGTACTGTTAGAAGGAGTATTGAAACTGCTGTGTTCACTGTGAAGGTAGAAAATAACCTGTCCCTTCCTAATCTCTGAAAGTGAGTTGGCGACACTAATCCAAGAAAAATGTAGCTTGTGATATGATTGTGCAGATTAGCGGAATTTACAAAATCTCGTTTAATGTTTCATGTTTCTTATGATGAGTACTGTTCTTATGAAACTCGTTTGTAGATTAGTACATAAAATCTTCTAATCATTCGAAATTGTGAATTGGGTTTTGTCCCTTGGCTGGATTGAGTATGTTTCAAGTTTTTAATGAAATATTGCTTTATGGAGCAACCACAAGGATTCCTTAATACTACTTGGCCTGATCATGTTTGTCGCCTTAAAAAGGCGCTCTATATGGATTGCGACAAGCACCTAGGCGCTCTATGGTAGTTGTGAGTCTGAAGAATTAGGTATCACTATGGTTCATACTAAAGGGGCTAGTTGCAAATGATTTTCTCCTAAACAGTTTAGCAGTCTTATTAGATTTCCACATAGCTAACTAGACTTAAAATCACAATTCTCAGGTTTACTGGAAGTCTTGGTAGATGTTGCTGGTACTTTCTTTGATTTATCACCAACACCGTCACTAGTTTGATTAAACTCTGCAAGGTTTCCCTGATTAGTTACTCAAATTTCTTCAACTTGCCACCAACGTCCTCTGACTCACCCTTTGGAAGGGTCAGTATCTTCTTCCTTGTACAGTTGTACTTACTTCAGCCACTTTCCGCCACCTCGGTTGTTCATTCCTGCACAGCAGGGTATTTTTACTTGGGTTAATTTAGTTCACTAGATGAAGTCTGATCTAGTTGTAGGTAATCTGACATCCCATCCAAGACAGTGTGTATCAGTAGAAGAAAACCAAGAATGCAACTCTGCAAGGTTTCCCTGATTACTTCAGGTTTTCAGGGTCACCTAATTTAGGTAAGTTGCTTTCGTAACAGTCTCGCTCACAAGTCAAACTTAACATGTAGCTGATAACTAACACGGGGTCAAGCAAGCTGGCTTCTCGACAGTATATGCCGATGTCTGAGAATTCGATACCACAAAATTTTGCGAATCTCGGCGGCTTGCACTTTAATAGGATTACAAGTTCAATAACAACTACAACTGGTGTTAGAAAGCCCAGTCCAGTGAGTCCACTTTAATAGGATTACAAGTTCCACGCTTGCTATTTCCTTTTCCATTTAAATATCGGGTTCCGATTTCCGATTTCCGATTTCCGATTTCCGATTTCCGATTTCCGATTTCCGATTTCCGATTTCCGAAACCGAAACCGAAACCGAAACCGAAACCGAAACCGAAACCGAAACCGAAACCGAAACCGAAACCGAAACCGAAACCGAAAAGGAAGTCTTATATATATAATATTACGTTGATGGGTCTAAATATATTCAAATGAGCTGATTTTTTATGTAGTAGATCTTTATAGTAAGGAGATCATATCTACCAAAAATCGTGCCAATCCAATATATACAAGTACCCTAAATAAGATTGAGTCAAAATTGAGTCAAACATTTTCTGAGTCCCTGGATCCCCTCCCACATATATATATATATATATATATATATATATATATATATATATATATACAGGGAGGCTCAGGTGCGGACCGTCCGCATACGGACCTAGTAAAATCACGTGCTCTCCATTTTCTGTTTCGTAAATATGGTTTCTCTATTGGGTCTTTTTTAGCCCAGTTGAAACCCAGTTTCTTATTTCGCGCAAAAACAAAGAAAACCTCATTCACGTAATTTGATTCTCTCTCTCTCTCTCTCTCTCTCTCTCTCTCTCTCTCTCTCTCTCTCTCTCTCTCTCTTCTTCTTCTTCTTCTTCTTCTTCTCTTCCTCTTCCTCCTTTGTGACTCAAGTTTTAACCTAGCTTAAACAGTTTCGTATGTTCTGCCGTTCTTTTCTTATCGCAATCTCTGATTCTTCATTAAGGATTCGGTCGTATAGTTATATCTACAACTTACAGGTATTTTGAATTTTATTTTAATTTTTATTATCATATCTTAAGGTAGAGTTTGGTTTTGCCATTGATCTTGTTTGTTTTGAGAGGTTGTCTGAGCATACAAACAAGTCATGTTTCAACATAAAATTGAACTCTCTGTTCACTATTTTATTTTTTATTTTTCCTTTTAATCTCTGTAACCTTTTCTTTTTGGCCCTCTCTCTTTATCTCTGCATTCGACCTGACCCTAGTTACATATGTTTCTAGTAGAATTGCTAACTAGTTTTTTTTTTTTTTTTATTTCTCATTGTCAGGTATTCTTTTTGCATGGATAATTTGGAACCAGGTAGTGATTTATTCGAAATTAATGGGATTGGGAACAATACAGAGTTGGAAGAAGTAGAGATGAGGGAGAATGCAGAGGAAAGTTTCAACTACGACATTATTCCTCCTGTAGCAAATAATCTAAAACCTCAGATGGGCCAAGATTTTTCTTCCCTAGATGATGTTTCACTGCACATTGTTCACAACTCTGACTGATTGAACAAAGCGAAACAAAACGAGAATAAAATACTATCAAAGTCTTATGGCAGCAGCATTAATTAAATCCCAGTTGTTGATCAATTCTCCAAAAGTGTAATCCTTGTTGATAGCACTTCCACCAATCCAGAACCACAAAGAAGCTTTTATTCTGTTGCAAAGTTTGTTGAGATTCGGCAGCTTCGCTCTAAAAATAAGATCGTTCCTTGTGAGCCATACAATCCACTACCCCAATCATAAGACGCCACGTGTATATAAAGTGGTTGGTAACCGATCAAACCCACTAGGGTTAACTAAACCCATACATAAGTTATATTATTATTGCCATGTGGCGTTTTGTGATTGGGTGTACACACCCACGTACAAGTAGGCTACACATATAAAATTCTCTGGGCTTCAAGGTAGTTAGTACCATCACATAGTCTAAACTTATTTATCCAAAAGTCAACTAGCTCAACAATTCAGGCTGAAACCGACACTCGGTTGTTTGACATTATTTTGTGACTTCGGATGTCCATGGTCATCTTGCCTTGGGTTCATTGTTAGGAAAACCTCGTTGTACGCGCATCGTCCCTAGTCCTTCTCTTCGCGTCAAGGTTGTCAAATTCATGTTTGGTATGGGACGTACGTACCTAGTTAGGACGTACGTACCTTTTATAAGTCAGCAAAGTTTTACAAAAAGTTGGGCGTACGTACCTAGTTAGGGCGTACATACGTCAGGTCTGACAGCAGCGAACTTTTGGGTTGTGGACGTACGTACCTAGTTAGGGCGTACGTACGTCCAAGTAGGCAGCAAACGTTTTACGTCTCAGGACGTACGTACCTTGTTTCGACGTACGTACGTCCAATATGAAATTTATCCAATTCGGCCCATTTTCTCTTGTTCCAAACCTTAACTATATATATAGGGTTTCCTACCAAAGAACAAGTCAGTTCTTTGGCCGCTCAAGTAAGGTGTTCTTCCAGGTTTGTGTAGGTTGTGTTTTTGGTGATTGAACTCAATTCTTCTCCTCCATTCTTCAATCCTTCTTCTTCCATATTGAGTATTGAAATTCGGCTTCGAGTCTTCTTGTGTGTTCATCAAGAAGTCGAGTGTCTTGTGCGTACATCAAGGTGCTCCGGTGAAGTCAAGGTGTTAGAGATAACCGGTAGTGTCAACTCGCAATGATTACAGGTAGTCGATAGGTTTGTATATCTTTTTCATCTAGTGGATTATTTGTTGTCGTGTGGACAACCGTGGACGTTTCCCATATTGGGTTTTACCACGTTAAAAATCTTGTGTGTTCATTTATTTTTTCAGCTTACTACCCTGCTTGATTAATTAGTAATAACTGTGGTAATAGCACTGTTTGTGAAGTCTCACAGGCTATTGGCCTCCTCATTTTCCATAGTTTCTGGGTTAGTTAAGCACATTTTTTTTAGTAGAACAAAAACTCCACATAAAATCTGTGCAAAAATCAACAAATTATAAACCTTTTTTATTTAGGGTATTGACTGAGGAAACTTGTAAAATTATAGGGCTAATATAAACTTCCTAAATTAAATGAAAGCTGTATCTTTAGTATTTAAACAAAAATTAAAGGGAGATCTTAGTCACACCACACAAATCTCTCATGCACCATATTTTTAGATAGATTTTGAATAATTGTATTTTACTAATTTATCCCTGTTATTTTATTTAGTACACCACATATTATTTTTTATTTTTTTTATTTGAAAATTTTACTTGTCAAATTAAAATTAGGAAATAAGGAAACATTGCTAAATTAAAGTCAAAAAATAAAGAAACCCTTATTTTTTTGCTTAAAATATGTTAAAAATAAAAAAATAAACTAATTTCTTCTTCTTCTTCTTCTTCCTCAAATTGTTTCTTCTTCTTTTTATTCTAAAACTTCATTCTATATTTCCTTTATGAAAAAAAACATAGTCAAAATCCAAAATTTGATTTGAATCTCATACCACCACACGAAGATTATATATTTGATCATGATGTTGGATTTAAAGATTTGAATCTCTTACCACCACAATAGTCATTCTAGATTTTCTGCAATGTTTGATTATGATATGGGTAGAGACTTAAAATTTTTGTTGGACACTCTTATATTTTTATATGTTGTTGTTTAGATTTATTTCCATCTTGGGTGATTTAGGTTTTGGTCACCAAAGGTTTATACTAATTAGGGTTCGGAGCTGGTTTTTTTTTTATTAGGTTTTGGCCATCAACCGTAATCTGAACTATACAACATTCTTTAATGGCCAAAAGACCCTTACTAGAAAACCTCATAGACTTCACTTCACCTTACCTTCTTCATCTTCTCTCTCTGGCCTTTTGGACCATCCACCGTTCTAAACTACCTCTCCTCAAAACCTTCCAATCTTGTCATCTCTCTCTCTCTTCACCATGTCTACTACAACTACAACTCTCTTCAAGCCATTAGCCATGGCAAATGGATGTTTAATTTCACTCCCAACTCTCTTTGCCCCTAAAACCTCATACCCATTTTGTTTTATTCCTTCCAAATCAATCAACCCCCTTCACTTATCTTATTCTTCATCATCTTCTGTTTCATGAGTATCTTTTAATAATAAAAATTCTTCATTTAAGGTCCGTTTGGTTCACGAAATCTAAATTCTTGAAAAGTAGGGGGTATCATTGGAATAGGTGAGTTTAGGGGAAAAAGATCACGATGGAAAGAGGGAGAAACAAAGTCCATAACCGGAGGAATTTTGAGACGAACAACTACTTTGACGGTTTTGTCTGAACATCTACAAAAACTGGTTTCTCTTTTTCTAAAATGGAAACCATATTCCTAAATTATAGCCTAGACCGGAATTTGTTTTCTGTTTTTTAACCTTATTTTCCTGGAATTTGAATTCCATCCAACCAAACATAGCCTTAATGTAATTACTATGGTTGCTTCAACATCTGATTGGGCTTAACAATAGGAAGTTGATGGAATTGAAGGGGTAGAAGGAGTTTGTTCAAAAGAAGAAGGATTTAAAGTAAGTTCAGTAGAAGAAGAAGAAGAAGAGAATGGTGTGAAAAATAATAAGAGATGAACACTTGTTTTGGGTGTTCCTCAATTGAGGAAAGCATCAAACTTCTTCCACTATATATAAGAGTACATCAGATCAATTACATCAATCAAGGGAGATACTCATCCTATAGTTTAGGAGAGTGATTACAATAAAATAAACGTGTTTGTACAACTCTATAATACAAAGAAAAAATCTTGCAATATATCTTTTTGTGATTGCAGGTAGTTGATAGGTTTGTATATCTTTTTCATCTAGTGGATTATTTGTTGTCGTGAGGACAACCGTGGACGTTTCCCATATTGGGTTTTACCACGTTAAAAATCTTGTGTGTTCATTTATTTTTTCAGCTTACTACCCTGCTTGATTAATTAGTAATAACTGTGGTAATAGCACTGTTTGTGAAGTCTCAATTGGTATCAGTCGCAGGGCGCTAGTTATGGAGCGTAATGGCTCACGCGTGGTCCATTAAGTGCTAAGTCTTACTCTATGTCGTTTTATAATTCGCTTGTGGCTCGATTGTCTAATGAACAATCGACTTGTAATCAAGATTGTTCTAGTGATGGTGACAACGAATTGATACTTGTTGAAAATGATGATTGGGCCACCCTATACCGTTTATCTAGGAAGGAATGTCTACGGTTAGAAGCGACGAGCAGAATTCTTCAAGGGAGACTTGACTCATTATCGTGTAGCTCGTCATCCATTTTAGCTATGGATAAGGAGACTGATTCTTGGCGTATTGAAAAAGTCAAATTGCTAAGCAATCTAGCTGCTCTTGAACACGATAATGTTGAATGGGAAGCTCGGTGCAGGATCTTGACTAGTGAACTAGAGGATGTGAAAAAGGACCTTCTTCGTCTCAGGTCTTCTGTAAGTTGCAATGGGCTGTCCTCTTCTTAACTACCGCCATTACTACCCACTCCCCAGATCACTCAGTCGGGTGTTACTTTAACCAAGGCTATGGTGGGCACTCGAAATAAGTGGAAACCTTTTCGGCGTGCTTCTCGATAGGGTAGTGGACAAGGGATATTGTGTTTCTCTTGTGGTCAGCCTGGACATTGGGCTCCTCAGTGTGATGCGCTTCATCGTGTATCTCACTCTTGGACATCTCTCTCACAGCCGTCCCACTTTTGTGCACCTTTTCAATATTCATCTTATTCTTGTTTGTGTAGTTGTGCAGGAAACTCTTCTAATGTGGCTATTACTGCTCTCCACGTTTCTAGCTCAGACAGTGAATGGCTACTTGATAGTGGTGCGTCGAAACACATGTCAGGTAATGCCAAACTTTTCTCTTCTGTCACTGCAATTGATGGTGGCAGTGTCACGTTTGGAAATGGAAAGTATGCGGCTATGATTGGTAAAGGCTTTATTGATGGAATTGTTTTATCCTCGAATGATGTTTGTTTACTTGTTGATGGTTTACGTGTTAATTTGATTAGCATCAGCCAACTATGTGACACTAATCATACTGTCAACTTCTCTAAAAATGTCTGTATTGTTCTTGATGGTTCTGGCAAGTGTGTCATGACAGGTAAACGCACCACGGATAATTGTTATGCTATACAACCAATTACACCTTCTGTAGGTTGTCTAACTAGCAAACTGAATGAGGTTCAACTTTGGCACCAACGTCTTGGACATGTTAACTTTGAACTCTTGGACAACTTAACACGGAATGAAGTCATTAGGGGTGTGCCTAAACTTGGCAGAGTTCGTGACATGGTATGTGGGGGATGTCAAATAGGTAAGCAGATACGTAGTCCACATTCCAAGAAAAAGTCTGTCACCACATCCTCTCCATTGGAGCTCATTCACATGGACCTCATGGGTCCCACTCGGACCCCAAGCTTAGGAGGTAAAAGGTACATTTTAGTCATGGTTGATGATTTTACTCGTTTTACCTGGGTGTCCTTTTTGCGTGAAAAATCTGATGCGTTTCTTGAGTTTCAGGGGATATGTCTTCGTATCCAAAATGAGAAAGACACCCAAATTAAACATGTTCGTAGTGACAGGGGTGGTGAATTCACAGACACAGGTGTTATAGAATATTGCATTGCCAACGGTACTTGGCAAGAATTCTCGGCTCCTTACACTCCACAGCAAAATGGGGTACGTTGCGGAACGAAAGAATTGTGTCATTCAGGAAATGGCTCGTGCTATGCTACACGCCAAGAATGTCCCTACAAAGTTCTGGGCTGAGGCTGTCCATACTGCATGTTATATTATAAACCGTGTTTATCTGCGGTCTGGTACTACTCAAACTGCCTATGAATTATGGTATGGTAAGAAACCAAACCTCAAATATATGCGTGTGTTTGGTAGTATTTGCTATGTGTGCAAGGACAGACAAAGTCTTTCCAAGTTTGACAGTCGAGGTGATGTTACTCTTTTGCTTGGTTACTCTTCTAACAGTAGAGCTTTTCGAGTATTCAACTATAACACTCCCAAGGTCATGGAATCTTTCAATGTTGTTGTTGATGACACTATTCTTTCTGACTCTTCTGTTGTTACTGGTGCTCAGGATTCTGCAGTTCTTTCGCCTCTATCAGAGTCTACGGACGTTTCCCCACTTCCCCCACCTCTGATTGATGACGCTGTAAGTCCACATGCTGCTTCGGACGACCTACCCACTGTGGACAATAATGTGCAAGCGTCTGATGATTCTGTAACACCGGGAGCGCTTGACGTTTCTCAGGATCCCCCTGCAGTGACTGTTGAGCCTGGGGAGTTGTTTGAGAAAGCCTCGGCTCGTGTCAAACAACATCACTCCATTGGTGATGTCATTGGCGACATTAATGATCAGCGCCTGACTCGTAGACAGGCCAAGGAGACCAGCTGTGCTCACTATGTTTGTTATGTCTCTTCTATTGAACCTAAAAATGTTACTGACGCTCTTACTGATGATGATTGGCTAGTTGCTATGCAGGAGGAACTTGGTCAGTTTAAGCGAAGTGATGTTTGGACACTTGTTCCCAGACCGACTCATACTAATGTTGTTGGCACTAAGTGGATTTTCAAAAATAAGCTGGATGAATATGGACAGATTGTACGAAACAAGGCCAGGCTGGTGGCTCAGGGCTATAGTCAGATTGAGGGTATTGACTTCGGTGAAACCTTTACGCCTGTGGCGAGGTTGGAGTCTGTGCGATTACTCCTTGCGATGGTCTGTCATTTGAAGTTTAAATTGTACCAGATGGATGTAAAAAGTGCATTTCTAAATGGCTTTCTCAATGAAGAAGTTTATGTAGAACAACCCAAGGGCTTTGTTGATCACCATTTTCCGAATCATGTCTTCAAATTAAAGAAAGCTTTGTATGGTCTCAAACAAGCACCTCGTGCGTGGTATGAACGTTTGACATCCTTCTTATTAGGGAAAGGTTTTACTCGTGGGAGTGTTGACCGCACTCTATTCATTCAGAAAAGGGAGAAAGATGTCCTTTTGGCGCATGTTTATGTAGATGATATTGTGTTTGGTTCCACTTGTCCCTCTCTATCTGAGTCCTTTTCCAAGTTAATGAGCTCCGAATTCGAAATGAGCTTAATGGGCGAACTAACCTTCTTTCTTGGTTTGCAGGTGAAACAATTTAGTCATGGGGCATTCATCTTTCAAACCAAGTATGCCAAAGAACTTGTCATGAAGTTTGGTCTCGGCTCTTCTAGTGGACATGATACTCCCATGGGTGAGAGGGTACGCCTTGGTAAGGACGTCCTGGGTAATTCAGTTGATATCCGTGAGTACCGAAGTATGATTGGCAGTCTTCTGTACCTCACTGCTAGTCGTCCAGATATTGCTTATAGTTTTGGTGTATGTGCTAGATTTCAGGCTAATCCCAAAGAGTCTCATCTCATTGCTGTTAAACGTATCATTCGGTATGTTGGTAGCACACTTGATCATGGCTTGTGGTTTACCAGAGACACTAATAGTATTGTGGCAGGTTATTGTGATGCTGATTGCGGTGGTAACCTTGATGATCGTCACAGTACGAGTGGTGGTTGCTTCTATGTTAGGAACAATCTTGTTTCTTGGCATAGCAAGAAACAAACATCCGTATCTATTTCCACTTGTGAAGCTGAGTATATAGCTGCAGCTAGCGCGTGTACACAGTTTCTTTGGATGCGTCAAATGCTTCGGGACTATGGTATTCAACAACAGGCGATGGATTTGTTTTGTGACAACACCACCACAATTAGTATATCCAAGAATCCTGTTCAACATTCTCGAACAAAGCATATTGACATTCGTCATCACTTTCTTCTTGAGGCGGTTGAGAAACGTGACATCACAATGGAATTCATTCCTACCGAGCATCAGTTAGTGGACATCCTTACAAAACCCCTCGATGAAGCTCGCTTCCACTTTCTGCGTAAATCCATTGGGGTTGTTCCTCTTCCTTGAGTGGTCCCTGGTACCTATTCTCTCCATCTCTCCTTATTATCTGTCTTTGTGTTTCTCTTCTCCTCCTGTATGTTCATGGTTTTATGTTATGGGTTCTTTATTTCCTGTCAAGGTGGTCATTGTCGTTTTGGTCTGTGTTGGTTACCTATATGTTATTGAAAGCATTTTTTTTCTGATTATCTTCTTGGTTCCCTTATTCGAATAAGGTGTAATATGTTGGGATTTTCTCTATCTGTTTTTATACGGGCATTGGGGTGTCTCATGGTCCTTCTCCTAGTTTATCTTGCACATTGTTTGGCATACATGCATGAATTTGATGTTGGTATATCCCTCTCTAAGTTGTTATTCAAGTAGCAAGTTGATCTACATGTTTGTGCTATGAGAACTGGTCATGACTACCCTCGTGTTTCGACCTTTTTGTTATCCATCTTCTTCACCTCTTGTAAGTGGTCAATAACTCACGAAATCCCCAGCCATTTGAATGTCTTGAGAGCTTAATCATTTGCCTAAGAACCCGTTGGGGCTGTGAGGGTCATGCTCTGACGGTTGCACTCAAGAGATGTTAGTTCTTGTGTTGCACGTTAACATGGTATTGCACTTCTGGAGTGTGTTTTTGCCAAAAATATGTAGGCTACACCCTACCCTCGTGTATTGGTTAAAGATGGAGGTAATTAATTCCTCTCACACGGGAATGGCAGTTTATTTTCCCTTACTCCGGCTAGTTCAAAATTCAAAGGGAAGGAACAGTCTTTTTTTTTAAAATTCAAAAAAAAAAAATGGAGGAAAGAAGAACAAAAAAAAAAAAAAATAATTCGATTGCTTTTCTTCTTTATTCGGATTCTTGTAAGTGTTTCTGGCGTCCCTAGATTGGTTCTTTCCTGCTCCATGGGATTCATTCTGTGTGATCAAAAGGGTCTTGTATTTTGGGTTATCTATCTCTTCAGTTAATTATGATCCTTGCATAAAGTTCACTAAGTTTCTGGTTTTGGGATATACCATCACTCTGTTCTTGCATGTTTGTTGGCTCCAGTGCTCATAAATGGTTTTTGGAACATGATCCATCTCAATTCTTTAAACTACGTTGATTGCCTCTCCATATTGCTCTTTATTTTTATTGGATTGGAATTAGATTGATTTTTGGGAATCATGTAGTGTTTTTCACTGATCCGTGGTTTGTGTGTTTTCCTACCTCTCTAGTCTTTTATTTATTTATAAACAAAAAAAAGGGGGGGGGGGGGGGGGGGGGGGAGTACGAACGTCGTTAGAGGGTACGAACGTTGTTCAGGGGGTCAGATCTTTTTGAACGTACGAAAGTCGTTAGACAGTACGTACGTTCAAGTGTGGCAGCAATTTTCTTTTGTCCTGACGTACGAACGCTGTTAGGCAGTACGTACGTCCTGTTCGCAAAAGCCCACTTGGTGTGTTTTAAAGCCCATTTAACTCAACCATTGGTCCGTGCTATATTAATAGGGTGTTTCAGTTTCATCCACTCACTTCATGTTGGTTTCTATTAATCCTGCTAGGGTTTGGTTCTATCTGTTTGTCCTCTACTATCTCTCTAATGGCCTCTTCTTCTTTTTCTCCCTCCCCTTTGTTTCATCGCTATTCTTCTAATCAGTTGTTGTTTAATCCTATTCTTCGTCTCAATGATAGTATGGGGGAGGATTATGATTTTCTTGAGTACAAGAAGGAATCTTCTGTTTGTAGCTACTGCAAGGCAACTCATGGTTTCAATTATCTCAAAAAGCTGAGTTTGGATTTAAACATGGTTCGTATCAATCTTTGGGAAAGATTGCCCTTTAATCTTCAGGTCTACATTCTGCAGTTGGTTGGTTATCCTTTATTTGGGCGTCTCTCTAACTCTGCTCCCTTCATCCTAACTGATTGCTTTCTGGATCAATGGATAGAAGAACTGTTCTCTTCGGAATTGTGTGTATTGCAACAGGCTCGTGGTGCTATTTGAGCGTGGGGGAGAGCTCCAGTTATTCTCTTTCCGGATTTTATTTTTCTTATTTGATTCATGATTCCTTCTATGGACTACTGTTTATGGTAGATGTTTCTTATTGGATATTTGATTATTAAGACAATTCCTCTATTTTTGTCTGCATGGTCTCCTTGCGTGTTTTTCCTTCTCCGCGTTTCCTTTGTTCACTTCTTGTGACAAAAAGGGGGAGATTTTATGACTCTAATACTAACATTCGTCTCTTCTTTTGTTAGTGTATTTTTGGGTCATGTTTCAGGTATGCTACATGTATGGGGGAGTGAACGTGGTGATGGTCTGAAGTTGTACTGTTTTGGGGGAGCTCGAGTATCAAACCTTGGAACTCATGAAGTATGGGGGAGTTGTTCGAGGAACTTCCGTTGGCTCTCTGATTGATTCAGAATTCATTGTTGCTTCCGTTCGGTCTCTGATGATTAAAGCGTCTTACTTGACCTGAATATCAAGTGTTGGTGATTTGGTATGTATTGCCTATGAGTGCTTTTGTAGGCATGGTTTATAAATGCTAATTGGTTTGGGATTGTATGCACGTATTATAAGTGCTACTAGAGTCATAGGTTTTTGTCACAAAATAAATGTCAAAGGGGGAGATTGAAACTGGCACTCGGTTGTTTGACATTATTTTGTGACTTCGGATGTCCATGGTCATCTTGCCTTGGGTTCATTGTTAGGAAAACCTCGTTGTACGCCCATCGTCCCTAGTCCTTGTCTTCGCGTCAAGGTTGTCAAATTCATGTTTGGTATGGGACGTACGTACCTAGTTAGGACGTACGTACCTTTTATAAGTCAACAAAGTTTTACAAAAAGTTGGACGTACGTACCTAGTTAGAGCGTACGTACGTCAAGTCTGGCAACAACGAACTTTTGGGTTGTGGACGTACGTACCTAGTTAGGGCGTACGTACGTCCAAGTAGGCAGCAAACGTTTTACGTCTCAGGACGTACGTACCTTGTTTCGACGTACGTACGTCCAATAGGAAATTTGTCCAATTCGGCCCATTTTCTCTTGTTCCAAACCCTAACTATATATATATATATATGGTTTTCTACCAAAGAACAAGTCAGTTCTTTGGCCGCTCAAGTAAGGTGTTCTTCCAGGTTTGTGTAGGTTGTGTTTTTGGTGATTGAACTCAATTCTTCTCCTCCATTCTTCAATCCTTCTTCTTCCATATTGAGTATTGAAATTCGGCTTCGAGTCTTCTTGTGTGTTCATCAAGAAGTCGAGTGTCTTGTGCGTACATCAAGGTGCTCCGGTGAAGTCAAAGTGTTAGAGATAACCGGTAGTGTCAACTCGCAGTGATTGCAGGTAGTTGATAGGTTTGTATATCTTTTTCATCTAGTGGATTATTTGTTGTCGTGAGGACAATCGTGGACGTTTCCCATATTGGGTTTTACCACGTTAAAAATCTTGTGTGTTCATTTATTTTTTCAGCTTACTACCCTGCTTGATTAATTAGTAATAACTGTGGTAATAGCACTGTTTGTGAAGTCTCACAGGCTATTGGCCTCCTCATTTTCCATAGTTTCTGGGTTAGTTAAGCACATTTTTTTTAGTAGAACAAAAACTCCACATAAAATCTGTGCAAAAATCAACAAATTATAAACCTTTTTTATTTAGGGTATTGACTGAGGAAACTTGTAAAATTATAGGGCTAATATAAACTTCCTAAATTAAATGAAAGCTGTATCTTTAGTATTTAAACAAAAATTAAAGGGAGATCTTAGTCACACCACACAAATCTCTCATGCACCATATTTTTAGATAAATTTTGAATAATGGTATTTTACTAATTTATCCCTGTTATTTTATTTAGTACACCACATATTATTTTTTATTTTTTTTATTTGAAAATTTTACTTGTCAAATTAAAATTAGGAAATAAGGAAACATTGCTAAATTAAAGTCAGAAAATAAAGAAACCCTTATTTTTTTGCTTAAAATATGTTAAAAATAAAAAAATAAACTAATTTCTTCTTCTTTTTATTCTAAAACTTCATTCTAGATTTCCTCTATGAAAAAAAAAATAGTCAAAATCCAAAATTTGATTTGAATCTCATACCACCACACGAAGATTATATATTTGATCATGATGTTGGATTTAAAGACTTGAATCTCTTACCACCACAATAGTCATTCTAGATTTTCTGCAATGTTTGATTATGATATGGGTAGAGACTTAAAATTTTTGTTGGACACTCTTAGGGCCTGTTTACTTGTGGAAAACTATTTTCAGTTTTTCATTTCCAATTTTCTTTTCCATTTCTAGTTTTCTTTTTCTTTATAAAATTTTAGAAAATTCAGAAAACGCGTTCACTTGTAAGAAAACTAGAAAACTGGAAACTGATTTCAAATTCTTGATTAAGTTCAAATGGACTGGAATACTTTTTTGTTGCATATTTCTCAAGCAATTCTAACATGAACAAATAGACATTTAACATTAAAAATGAGATAAACGCTACAACAAATAAATTTGGACAAGATATGCGAAAAATTTAAACATATCATAATTCTTATATTAGCCCATACAATGCAATAATTAAAGAATGATGATCTTTCCATGTTAAAAAAATAAAGACAACCTTACCAAGCACAACTAAGATCCACCAGTACCACTATAATCAAAACAACCTTACCGAGTACAACTATGATGCACCAATACCACTGTGATCTCAGTATTCATCAAACCCAGTTCCAAACACATTGCTAGCCTCAGCTTATACATTTTTAATTTCATCGAATATAACAACATACAAACATTTTCTGCGAAAACTTGAAGTCATTTCTGTCGTGGTTCAGATTAGTAGAAACAAGACTTATCAACCGACTTCGTTCTTTCTGCCCAATTCGACCAGGAAAATTCCTATACGTTGTTGAGACACAGACCTTAGGTTCGTTTATGCGAGTGTAAGTGTCTCTAGGACCACCCAAACAAGCACCATAACTAGGACTCGCAGATGTATCACAACCTGCTTCTTCAAATATTTGCGAGCAAGTCTTTCCACCGGATCCTGGAACATGAATGTTATATACTTATATCCATACAGACCTTTTGTGTAGCAGGGACAATTGGACAAGAAAAGTTGGCACTTTGACCTTCTTACCCGAATCGTGCTCTTCATAAATGAAATAAAAATGTAGCAAATGCAACTTATACATCGAATCGAACTATATGTTCAATTTACATAAACTTTTCTCAGACCAACATATGTAGAATAGAAGACTTCTTCATAATATTTGTAGTATCTACAGCTTTACCAAACAGGGTCTTAATAGAATGAATACCCATTGGAAACAATACACTAGATATTTCAATAGTGCACATGATTTATTAAAAAATTATTCAAGTCACAATATACAAAATTTGCAAAAAAGTTAAATATACAAAGAATTTTAGGATAAAACCCCATTTTCTTCTTCTAGTTCACTATCTTATTTTCATTTGAGATTTTAGTGCTAACAGAGAGTTGAGTTGAAAGAGGAAAAAAGGTTGATGGGATTAGCAGAAAACTAAGAAAAGAAACTAAAAGAAGAAGAAGAAGTTGATGAATACTATCTATGTCAATGGAATTGAAACAACAAGTTTATTTGATAGATTAATGAGAAATTCATGAAGATATAGGTTGAGGAGAGATGGGTAGTGAAGCCAAATCGTATTGGAACCAAATCAATGAAGAAGTAGTAAAACAATTGGAGATAGAGAACCAGTAGAGAAGAAGAAGGCAGAGAGTGAAGAGAGAAGGGATTCGATTCATTTGAGAGTTACGCCGCGGTTACAAACCCGTGTTTTCCAAATTGAAAACGATGAAAGAGTGTTTTCTATTTTATGTTATGAACAGAAAACTGAAAATTTTTGGAAAATTACAAAACTGTTTTCCATATCCGAAAAAACATTACAAGTGAACACGTTTTCAGTTTTCTATTCTTTTTAGAAAATGTTTTCCGAAAAACAGCCAAAATTTTCGTCAAGTAAACAGGGCCCAGATTTTTCTTGAAAAACTAAGTCAGCTCCTATAGATCGTCGCGCCAAAAGTAGCTACTTTGAATAGGTGGTTGGGGAGGTGAGTTTGCTGCATAAAAGCTCTTCATTACACCTTCTTCCCTTTCACCTCCAAATTCCCTGCTGCTATAGCTATGTACTCTCCCTCTTCTTTTATTGAAATGGTAGCTCTCATTGAAGATCAAGTGTATGAAGCTGTGAGAAGGTCCCTCTGTCCATTCCACTTCGATGGGTTTGAAGATTTTCACAATGGGGTCACTGAACTTGCCGAGGATGCTTTCGGAGCGATTGAGGAAATTAGGGTCTTCATATTGTCCATCTTCCCTCAGCCTCCTGCAAAAGTTGGATCTGAAAAGTGGACACAACTTGAGAATTGGCTGTAGACTAAAACTGGGGAGTGGGTAAGAGCATTGTGTCTTCCATGGTGTTACTATGCCCAGTATGGCATTGATAATTGTGATACCTACAAGGAGGCGTCTATCATTCCAGGTTTTGGCTATGATGATGACAATAAAGATACTGCAGAAGATGAGCCTGATGCCAATGAAGATGCTTCGGAGGATGGAAATGATCCTGATGCTGAGATCGGCCAGGCTAACAATCCACCTGATGAGATAGATGATTGGGGTCCCTCTGATTCTGATGAAAATGGGAGGCAAACCAAGAAGCCAAAACTTTGAGTAAGGATGGGCTGTATTTTCCTGTTTGCTTCTTTCTTTGTGTCCAATCAAAAAAGACTTTCTGTTTCAAATGTAGACTGCAACCTTCCTATTTTCTGATCATTCAGCTTGTTTTCTCTATAATGCAATCTGCAATTTGTTTGAGTACTATCTGGCATGTCTAATATATGGGATACCTGCCTTGTCTCCAGCTTTGTAGCTATTTAAACTTTGCATCCCTATTATGATTGATTGCTGCATTACATTTGAATTGCATACCTTGTTTTGAGAGATAGTCTGCTAGGCAGTTGCCTTCTCTATAGATATGCATAATGATGATCTGCATTCTTGTTGCTCTTGCCTGGATATGTCTCCACCATGTACTTAAGTGCCAAGGGATGAGAATTTCATTGTTGTACCACATTACAGCCATTTTGGAATTTGTCTGAATCTGAACGTTAGAATATCCCAATAACAAGCACAATTCTAAACCATCTAGTATAGCTTTTGTTTCCGCAAGATTGTTAGTACCAAGACCATAGTAGGAGAAGAAGTTAGAGATATGATTACCATCAATGCTTCTAATCCCTCCTCCTGCAGCATAACCCTCCTTAGCAGCACCATCAGTGTTTAGGGCTACGAAATCTTCCAGAGGTGTAGTCCAGTACATAATGGTTGGTGGCTTTATAGCTGGGTTTTTAGAGCATATTCCCAGTTGCAAAGCTACCTTGGCAAAATTAGAACTAGATCTGCATTTTGGTGAAAAATACTGACCTAACTTAACCAACTAGAATCTGACCTTCAAAATGATTAATCTACTCTGATTTATATTCCATGTATGCGCTTCTTCGAATCTCCTTGCACACCTTTCTTTCCATACGTCCCATAGAATGGCCATTGGAGTTATGATATGAGTAAGTTGCTCCATCGAACCTTTTATCCCAACTTTGAACCGGTTTCCCATAATGACTCCAATTTTAGAAAACCTTGGGTTTTGCAGTCCAAAAATACCATTGAAATGCGCCCAAACTAGCCTTGCTAGTTCACTCTGCAAGAACAGATGCATATTATTCTCCTCATGTGGTTGTGCGCAGCATAAACACCTTGATACCATGCATGGGAATGTGACACCTAGCAATTGCAGCATCGACGGGTATAGCACCATGCAAAAGTTTCCACACAAAAAGTGACATCTTTGTAGGAATGAAACTTTGCCATAGCTTCTTTAGAATATAAGAGTCCCTATGATTTCCTTGGACCAGCTTCACATAGGATTGAATTGAGAATACAACATTTGTGGTATAAGGCCAAATCCACTTGTCTTCTGATGTACCTGATAGGTGTTGTTGATAGTCTTCCAGCAGTTTCCCTTGCAATTGCTGATTGAACATTGGCAGGTTAAAGCTTATTTCTGCAGCTTCATGTAAGGTGACCTGTGTGCAGTTCATAGGAACCTCAGTTGGTGCTAGACAGCCTGATCCCCTCTAATTCTAATGAGTAACACTTAAATCACCTGGCCCATACTCCCATGTAGATAGGTCGATCAGTTCTTGAAGGCAATTCCAAATATATCTCCAGGTTTTGGAAGCAGCTGCCATGAGTGCCATATTTCCAATTGTTTTGCCCTTAATGTATTTTTTCCTCATGAACTCAGCCCATAAGGAGTTTGAGGTTAACAAGTTCCATGCAACTTTCATCCTAAATGACTTAAAGACCAAATGAAGAGGTCTTATGCCCAATCCCCCTTCCTCTATAGGTCTTGTAATCTTGTCTCATGCAATCCATTCCTTTTTTCTTTCCATCCTTGACCCCCCAGAAAAAAGGGAAAAAAGGGAGTCAAGTGACTTGATTATTCTCTTTGGTACTGCAAAAACAGAGAATAAGTAAACTGGCATGCTGTGTAGCACATGTTTGAGCAATACTAGTTTTCCACCATTTGAAAGCAATTTGTTTCTCCAGCCATCCAGTTTTTCCCTCACTTTGATCAAAAGCTTTTCGAAGTATTCTGCCTTTGCTCTCACATAGAAAATAGGGACCCCCAGATATTCAATTGGAGTTGGTTTGTGCAAAATCTTTGTAACTTGCGCAGTAACATGAATCCTTTCCACCGAAGCTTTAGGCGATGTAATAAAAGAACTCTTGCTTGCATTCAATTTTTTGCCAGAACATGAACAGTAGTCCTGTAGAAACTCCATGCAGCCCTGAATTGAACTCTTCCTTCCATTTAAGAAGATGAGAGTATCATCTGCATATAGGAGATGAGTTACTGGTGGGCAGCTCCTGGGAATAGAGTAATAGCAGACATTCCCATGTTCAAACTCCTTGGTTAATCCTCTACTGAGAACTTCAGCTGCCAGAATGAACAAGTATGGTGAGAGTGGGTCACCTTGTCTGATGCCCCCATGAAGATTTGAAATTTCCCCTGTACGAGCCTTGGAAGAGGACAGAAAAACTGCATGATGTAATGCACGAAAGAATTAGGTTTGCACATATAAAAGAAAACTCAAACCTTATAAGGACTTGATGTATGTATGACCATTCTAGTCTGTCAAAAGCTTTCTCCATATCAAGTTTAAGGACCATGTTCCCTCCCAATACCTTTTTATTGATGTAGTGCATCATCTCTTGTGCCAGACTTATGTTTTTCGTCATCATCCTATATTGTACAAAAGCACCCTACTCAGCTGAGATAAGCTTTGGCATCAACTGTGTTAGTCTCATAGTGATTAGCTTGGAAAATACTTTATAGCTAACATTACAAAGACTAATAGGTCTAAAATCAGCCAAGGAAATAGGAGTATCCTTCTTAGGTATCATGCATATAAAATTGGCTAAGAATGATGAATGAAGGATATGACCTTAGAAGAACGATACAACAACTTGTAGTATATCATCCTTGATTATATCCCAACATGTATGATAAAAGTGTGTTGTCATGCCATCAGGACCAGGTGCACTCTGCGTTGAGATACTAAAGACTGTCTTTTTAACTTCTTCCATTATTGGTAGAGCCATAATAGCTTGGTTATCTTCTTCATTTAGATTATGTGGAATAAGCCCCAGCGGTTCTTCATTATATTATATTTCCATCCTTTAGAGCTCAACTATTGGTGAAATTTTCCATTGCCTTGTCCTGAATTTCTTAAATATCCTCACACCAAAAATCAGGATCTTCAGTAAGAAGGAGTCTGTCTACCTGAATTTTCCTTTTTGCTAGTATACTTGCATGAAAGTATCTTGTGTTTCTCTCTCATTCAATAAACCATTTCTCACCTGACTTTTTCTGCCAAAACTGTTCCTCCTGGAGTGCCTGCTGGTATAGGGCTTGGTGTTTTTTAACCTCAATATGGAGATTCTCATCCCATGCAGAAATGAGGTTGAATTCAATTTTCGTTATCTTATCTTCAAGACCTTGAATTTTATTGTGAATGTCTCCAAAAATGTTAATATTCCACCATTTGAGTCTGGCGCTAATGTTCCTAATCCTCATTTCAAGGTTAAGAAGAGGTTGTGGCGAGTACCCACCCAAAGACCAATTTTTCTTGATGAAGTTTAGAAAACCTTCATGGCTAGTCCACATCCTTTTAAATTTGAAAGGATGGGGTCCATGCTGATATTGTGAGTCCATGCAAGTGATCAGAAGAGGTAGATGATCGGAGCATGCACGAGGCAGGTCTTGGACCTCCAAAGGTGGTAGCTCCCTTGCCCAAAATGCATTTGTGAGAACTCTATCCAACCTTACCCATCTCTTATTAGTTCTCTGTTGGTTGTTGCACCATGTGAACTTAATGCCTTTAAAACCACAGTCCATCAGCCCAACATTCACAATAAATTCATTAGTCCTCCATTGAACCTAAAGTTTGGATCAATCCTCCCAGCCTTTCTGAAGAATATGTGACTGTGTTAAAATCACCCCCTACAATCCAAGGTAGTTGAGAGGAGGCCCCAAATTGGATTAAGCTTTCCCATAACTGCCTCCTTTCATTATTAGGGCATTTGACATATACAAAGGAAGCCAAGAAAACCTTGTTAGTAATTGTGTGAGAGACATGGATGTTGCAACACTGATTGCTTTGAGAAACTTTTAATACTTCTACTGTATCATCCCAAAATATCCATACCTTCCCATTAGAATCTTCATTGGATGTAAAATTAGACAGACCTGTAATTCTCAAAATTTTCATCCTTCTATTTGTTGCTATAAAGGGATCCAGGATTACAAAGATGAAAGGCTTATGCACCTTGACTAGGTTCTTAAGTCTTCTTCGTGTATCCTTACTACCCACTACTCTAGCATTCCAAATCATCAATTTTTGCAACATTGGAAATCTTTTTTGCATGAGGATGTAGCACCTGGGGCTTTAGACCTTGTTTGCATTCCATGAGCCACTTTCTTCTTTGTTTGAATTCTGAGTCTGATCCATATGTGACAATGGCTTGACTTTCTTCTTCTTCCCAGACATCGTTTTCTTCTTCATTAGTGAGCAGGAGAGGTGCAGCTGTTGTTGGTACTATGAAGATATTATCATGCATCTGAGGATTAATGGCTTGTGAAGGTAAAACTTGTGCTAAAGCTTGTACTTCCACTGGGGTTTCAGTTGAAACCTCTTATTCAATCACATCAGTCAAGGGTGTTTCAATTTCCTCATCTTCCTGCATGCATTCTCGCAATGGTTCTTTCCCAGTTCTAACTTCTTCATTTGACAGATGTTGTTTTTCTGGGTCACTTGTGGTGTTATCTCTCGGTTCATCCAGACTTGAAAGATTTTTCTCCCACTGCGCTCCTTGTCGGTGTTGGTTAACAGGCATGTCAGTTGTGCCTTGAAGACCATTTCCTCCTTCCTTATTGAGTTGTGACAGATCAATTGTGTTATCCTCTAGACTCTGATTGTTAGATTTATTCAATAATGTCTCATCTGAGTTTTCCATTTCATGCAGATTCTCTAGTAAGGCAAAAGGGTTTGCAGATTGAATGGTGGACTCCTTGACAATTTCAAGGGCTGACAGAATGATAACTCCATTGGAGTCTTTTGTACCACTAACAACTTCTTCAATGATTCTTCTTGTTGGCCTGTAGACTGTCTTCTTTTTTTGTTGTCTCCATGCTGGTGCTTGAACAACATTATCCTTAACTACTTGTTTGCCTTTGTGAGCTTGGGGTTGAGTCTCTCCAACTCCAGGAGATTGTTTCCTTTTGCAGTTTTCTTTAGAATGCCCAATTTTAGCACAATCAGAGCAGTACAAAAAGTTTGGATAGTGTAACTGTTGCCAAAATCCAGGGAAATTTGGACTTTCCAACCAGATGGATTCAGGCAGGTCTTCTTGAAGATTCATCTCTACACAGATGTTTGGGGCATCAGGTCTGGTATAGCAGATTGTATTCTTATCAATTGATAAAAAGCTTCTTATGTTATCTCCAATCGACTTTAGCAAAGCTGGATGGTGGAAATCTAATGAAAGATTTGGAAGTTCCACCCATACTGGTGCAAAAACTGGATCTTTCTTGAAGTTGAAACCTGTGTGCCATCGAAAAACTTTGAATATGATTCCCATGCAATTGTAGTTTTGTCTAGACAAGGCTTTGGTGACTTCTTCTTCTGTTTCAAAGCGAACGAGAACATGTCTAGGATCTATAAGACCCATGGTGAATCCTCCGCAAACATTCCAGTCTCAAGTAATACTTCCTCTCAGATCAACAAGGTTAGGTCTTTGAAAGGAAAACTTGAGTACGACAGAGAAGGCTGAGACCCAATTTTGGCCTCTCTCAATATCTTCCTTACTAAAGCAGATAGCAAGTTTACCTTCCTTTCGGAAGGATCTAAAGGTTGCAGGTGTAATATCAATGGGTTTTGGATTAAAACTTTTGAAAAGGGAATAGAAAGAAGGAGTAGGATATGATCCATTCAGGGCTCTTTCCTTCCTTGAAGGATCAGAAAAGGTTGTCATGAAGGTTAAGGTTAGAGAAAACGAACCCTACAAAATCGATCAGAAAAGGTTGCCATTTTTAGGGTTTTAAGGTTTTTGTTGTATAAGAAGAAAGACTATAAGTTCGGGTTTGGAATGAAAGTAGGAGAGTAATTAACTAGACATTTTTAATGTAGAATACTATAAAGCCATGTTTATTTAAGAATTCAAATCTACGTATAAAGCCATGTCTTATGTATAATTTTTCTTATGTAGAATTTATGTTATGTAGCATTTATGTTAGTACAAATCACAGATGTTCGGCTGGCTTTTACAGAGAAGTTTTATTTTTGTTTCTGTGAGGAAACATTACAGTCTTTCTTTTCAACTAATTAAGTCCCAACTTCAATACTTTTCCTAGAGTCCAAGCACCAACAATAGTAATGGCTCCTTAATCTCAAATAACACATGGGCTGCCATCTTCTCAAGTTCCTTCTGCCTCCAGATTGCAAAATTGTTCAAGTTATACACATCACTAGCTAATGAATACTCATCTGCAGTTTCATGGACTTGCGAACGCAATCTGTTGTAAAGTCTCATTGTGGCTAAACAATCTTAGGTCTTCAACACCAGTTTGAATGTCATACCTGAATATCTTGAAGTATACATATAAAATCAGTGGTAGCATAGAAGGCCAAATTCAACTGAAGAATAGATGGGGAAATGCCAATAAGCGATAAACCAAGTCTTGAATCTTGACAATGACACGTAATATCTGTCAGTGCCTACTACTTTTTCACCATGTCTCCAAAATCAAGTCGTATATTTCTGACACGCGCTAGCTGTTAGTGAACAAAAACCTAGAGCAAGCAGTATTACATTCGGCATTTCTGGGGATAATTAATGCTCGCTAGCAGGCATGTAAAGCCTGTCCTTCCAATAGACACCTTATCATGGGCTATGTAAAGCCCTAAAAAAGCATAGAGTTCTAAGGCCTTTGGGGACTTGGGGTCAGAAGATGTATTTAGTTAACCAAGAAAGAAGTATCCACTGAAACCCTAGTTGTAAATCTAAGAGCCAACCGACCCAATCTTGCAAATAAATACTCCTCAAAACACTAGACGCACGCAGCTTGTAACTTGTCAGAGAAAGCCACCATGACTTACTCACTGGGAAGTTCCAGATCAACCTTATTATCCTTTTTTACTAAGGCGAGAACGAACCAGAAAAAAACTTTGTGCTTTCTGTCTCTTTGATGTGTTTTTGATGAGGTGAGGGGTAGATTGTTACCACCCTCCTCCATATACTCGTACATTTTACCGATTTTAATACAACTTACCTTATCAAAAAAAGAGTAGTGGGTGCAACACAAAGAACAGTGAGCACAACTTTCAGCAGTTGGTCTGTGGACTGGAACCATGTGCTCACACCCTAGTACTGTAGTTTGCTTATTGTCTTTGTATATTGTAATTATGTATTAGGCTTGTGAAATATCTTCCACAACCAACATTCCCATGCATTTTTCTGACAGTTTCTAATACAAGTGCAACTTATCTAAAAAAACAAGATCATTCAAATTGGCCCCATTGGACTAAGGACAAAGAAAAGACAGAGAAATTTCAGAATGTATTAGACCCCCAACTCCATGATTAATTTCACCCACGATTGGTACGCCAAAGGTTGGGCTGGCAGCCTGCCACAGTGCCACAAGCACAAAGCACTACCACCACCATGGTTGAGAGCTTTCAATCTGTCTTAATCATACTGAAGATGGTAATGACTATAAACACATTGCTTTTCATGGGAAATCTTGGACAGAAACCAAAATCTAATACGAAAATCAAAATCGAATATGACAAATGGCAAGCATCAGGTACTGCCATGTGTTTACATTAGAGTACGCCAAATGGCAAAATATTTGCAGTATGTTGGAAAAAGCTTGAACTTGCACAAGAAAATCACACAGACCACAAAGCACAGCTCATATATACGTACTGTAATGAGATCTATATATACGAGTAGTTGCTTCATTTAATGAGTTCTACCATCTCCAAACATGTGAAGTGTTTAGGTGAACCATAACTTTGTATTCCCTTTCTTGTAAGTCAAAACCAACAAAGTCGTGAAGAGCTTTGCTCGTGACTTTGGGTACAACTAGTAACTAGTAGCTGTGCAAATAATTGAACCTTATTCATGATGAATTGCCAAATCAAAATAAAGTTCTTCTTATTCACATTTTCTCTTCTTTTAGCAAAGGCCAAAGGGTCTGTAGTTTTCAGCAATACCAAAATGAGGCCCTGGCCTTCATATTGGCACTTAAATCAATATTAGAATTTGCCTACATAATTGCTACAAAAAAGCTGAAAAAGTTGATAGTAACCAAATATGTGAATAATGTACATTATTGATTCAGGTTATTTTCCACTTGTCATAAATTCCAGTACCATCTTATGGTTAAAATGTGGTTGACGCGTTGTTGGTACGGTGTTGATCACTGGCCTTCTTAGGAGGCTGCAGTATTGATCAGTACTGGCCTTCTTACAGCATCATATATATTGTAACTAAGTACTTAGTAACACAAAGGTTTTTGCTGCAACTCAATTAATTATTTGCACTAGCTATTATTAAACCCTACTATATGTGATATTGTGGAGCAAAGTTAACTCTAAAATTGTTGGTGTTGTTGAAATTGAAAATAAAATCATGAAAACAATGGACTAGTTGATTGTGAAAAGGACTATGAAAGGTACCATCAGGTTACAGATACTTTATGTGATCAAAGCAATGCAAATTGCATTAAGTTTGGACTTGGAGGGAACTTGATGAATGGTAAAGGGCTTTAACATGCCTTCCAGAGTTTAAATATCTGCTACTGATTACTTGTCCCAATTTAGGTAGTTAGGTTTCTTCTCTTGTTGACTAACAATGTTAAATGAAAGCAACACCATCTAATATCTCAGATTACTTTAAGGAAGACCATGTGAATGATAGAACCATAACTGGTATCAGTTGAAATAAAAGTGCACACCTGCACAACTGCACTATATGGACCGGTAGAAGAATCACATAATAGTCCAAACACTCCTACCAACATGAGAATCTCAATTTAAGAAACAATCCTCATGGTTTCATTATTTAAACAGATTAAGAAATTCTTCTGAAGGAATCAACCTTCTTGTTACACCTTAAGTCCTAACAATTTTTCTTACTAATTTATTCACTTAGTGACTAACTCATAGTTGTAGAAAACCATTCTTTTCTCCATCAGGAAACATTATATATACTTGTATATGACATCAAATATGTCTGAAGACAGAAATTCTCATCAAGGCAAACAAGAGCAGAAGATAACAGTGTTGGATAAGTTTATGATGAAGATGAGAAGCTTACCAACGGAAATTTGTCGAACTATATGGAAAATCGGTCATGAAGATCCTCGAAGGGTTATCCACGCTCTGAAAGTTGGATTGTCACTGACATTGGTATCATTATTGTATCTCATGGAGCCATTGTTTGAAGGCATTGGACAGAATGCAATATGGGCTGTCATGACTGTTGTTGTAGTTCTCGAGTTCACTGTAGGTAAGGCCTTGTCCAAGTATAGGTCTAATGGCCTGATGTTGCTTCAATTCTTTGTTATTTCAGTCTTAGTTAATTGTTTTGTTTTGAAGTTTCTCTGTTTTGATTTCCAGGAGCAACTCTATGCAAAGGATTGAACAGGGGACTTGGAACAATATGTGCTGGATCACTAGCATTTTTCATTGAATACATTGCAAATGAAACTGGACTAGTTTTCCGAGCAGTGTTTATAGGACTTGCAGTCTTTTTTATAGGTAAATATACATTTGATCATCATGGAATGGTTCCTCCACACAATGAACAGGAGTCTTACATGCTGATTTTCTTTTTTTAACAGGCACTGCAGCAACATATTTGAGGTTCTTTCCTAAGATAAAGAAGAACTACGACTATGGCGTTGTTATCTTTCTCTTAACCTTCAATCTGATCACTGTATCGAGTTATCGGGTTCACAATGTTTTAAAGGTTGCACATGAAAGGTTCTACACCATTGCCATTGGTGTAGGAATATGCCTTCTAATGAGTTTCTTGGTTTTTCCTAACTGGTCTGGGGAAGAGCTCCACAATTCAACTGTTATCAAGCTGGAAAGCTTAGCAAGATCAATTGAAGGTATCACTACTAACGTTATTCACAAAATACATGTTGTTCCAGATATGTTGCTATTATTAATATATGACTGTACACCTGTAGCTTGTATTAGCGAATACTTTCAAGACCAAGAGATTGTAGTGGAAGGAAGATCATCAGAGGATCCCATTTACAAAAGCTACAAGGCAGTCTTGGACTCCAAGTCCATCGATGAAACCCTGGTAAGAAACTTCATACTCCTTTCTCTGTTGTACAGTTAATCTATTACTTATGAGTACGTAGATTGTAGACGGTGGTCGCTAGCTAGAGTCCTTTCAAGAGGGATAACAAGATCACTTACAAGTTACAACCAATTTATGTTGACAGGCACTACATGCTAGCTGGGAGCCAAGGCATTCTAGACATTGTTATCGATATCCATGGCAACAATATGTAAAGTTTGGAGCTGTGCTTCGGCATTTTGGGTACACAGCTGTAGCTTTACATGGATGTTTGCAATCCGAGATTCAGGTAAACTTTACATTAGTATATTATCTTTGTCTAATCACTTTCATTATGTTAACAGTGTGTCAGTGTCATCTTAGCATCACTGGCTATAGGCACTTATCATGTTGTCATCCTATTCTTATGGTCATCCTTGTCTACATTCATCTTTTTCAAACAAAAACCTTCTGAACTGATTAGCTCAATCTTGAATGATGACAACACTGATATAGGCCCATTCTATTTTATTGTTTCGTGATTTGAACTGTTGAATATCATATCATTTTGAACGAAATTATACAGCGACGAGGTATTTTTTTTCATAGATAAATAGCTAGGCAGTATATGTGGCTTCTAGCTTAGCTTTGTCGCTATCATGACCTTATTAACAATGAACCGGCACAAATACAATATAATCAGAAAGTGATTACCTAAAGTGTAAATTTCCTTGGTTAAATAAAGGGAATCCCCTGAATAAACCATAGTACTCTCTACATTAATAAATACACAGAAATAGAATCAACAATATAAATTGCACAGCGATCACTGTAAACATTTGTTTTCATCTTAAACAAATGCTGTATGCCAGATCACTCAGTATAATATGCTTAAATGAGCTAGTACTTATACATTGCATACAGATAGAAACAACAGAATGACATAAGTATACTCTTATCTTATTCTATGAGTGTGTGCTTATCACTTTCTTTCGAGCGATGTTCGTATATATAATAACTTATTGTAAATCAGAGTTTTTTAGATTTAAATCCATGTGAAATATCTAATGCCCAAATGAACATTAGATTGATTGTCGGGCTGCAGCATAGATAATGTCTCTTACAGATCTTACACATACGAGAAAAGAAATGATCTTTTACGTTGGATTGTTGGTTCATGGAAAGTACCTCTGTTTGTCCTGTTATTGTAAAGCACGTTCCTACGTAGAAACTCAATGAAATCCCAGAGGAAAAAGAATATATAAATGTCGCTGGACCAAACCTAGCAAATACTTGGGACCTAAAAGTAGCTAAAATTGTTCCCATGCATGTCAACAAACACTTGAATTTCATGTTATTTACTAATGTTGGTTCTGTTGCATGTCGACATATAATATCATTTCTATAAACATTTTCTTAAGTAACTCGGAAGCTTGATTGTATCTTTGTTTTGTTTAGACACCAAGATCGGTGCGAGCTCTTTTTAAGAACCCATGTATCCGGGTTGCTGGGGAAGTTTCAAAGGTGCTTATGGAACTTGCAGACAGCATAAGACACAGACGCCGTTGCGCTCCAGGTTTACTTTCGGATAATCTTCATGCAGCGTTGCAAGACCTCAATAACACCATCAAGTCCCAACCTAGGCTTTTCCTTGGATCTAACAGTAACCAAACCACAAACATGATAGCTTTAGCAGCTGCTGCAGCCAACCAGAAGCATGAGAAAGACTCTGGAGTCTCCTTATCTTCTGTCAAGACTGATACATCCGCATTAATCGAATGGAAGACTAGAAGGGTGACTGACCAATCCGAACGGAAGGTGTTAAGGCCAACATTGAGCAAGCTTGCAATCACTAGCCTTGAATTCTCCGAAGCACTTCCATTTGCTGCATTTGCTTCTTTATTACTAGAGATGGTGGTAAGACTAGATCTGGTTATTGAACAGGTTGAGGAACTGGGGAAAGTGGCACATTTTAAAGAGTTCAAATCCGACATAGAAATCATTATAGCTCGTGAAAAATCACAGAGAGAATGCCGAAGAGAGTTACCACCCAATCTGCCTTCCCAAGGTATTGAGTAATTTGAAGTGATATAGAATCATCTTTAATTGCTATGACAGTTGATCCAAGTCCCAAGTTACCGCATTTTATGGTTCTTACCATTACAGATTGTTACTCATAAATATCTACAATTTCTCTTCCTACATATATAGATTATTAATTATTTACAATGGAGCTGGCTGTTGAGAATACTTATGAATGAAAACTGTTGATGAAAATAGTGAAGTTCTGAGGTGTTTAAATTGTTTGGGATTAAACTATATCATCCATACATGATAAAAGAAAAGTTAAAAGTCGAACGACATCAACATAAAGTTTTGAGAATCTCTTGCAGTGGTTTTAACCAAAAAAATAAAATAAAACCATCTGATGGCGATAATAAGGCGTAGCATTTTTTGGATTCTATGGTGTGTAGTACGTGTAGGGTATTACTCTTAAATTACCCGCAGGCCACAAATCATGACAGAATTTTCCTTTGTTTAAACAGAATAATACAGTGGCAGGTGTCATATTAGGCAAATAAAAGGAAAATATATATAAGATAAGGCACCTTATTTTGTGAGGATATAATTGATAGAACTATTATTGCTCATGGCTTGTGTGCATAGTTCCCTGCTTCCAGGGTGGAAGAGCAAAACTTCAAGCTTCTTTGATTGGAATAAAGGCAAGAAAAGTGAGGAGAAGCCACAGCCCAAGTACCATGACATTGATCTACCCTTCTCACCATCTCTTCTAAACAAAACTTTTCTACGAGGTACTCCCCTTCTCGGCTTCTCCCTCCCTCTTTCTAAACATGATTGTGATTTGTAGTAATTAAGGAGAATAATGCGCAGAATGATTCTGCTTCAACAATCAACAATAACATGCCATATTGCCATGTTCCTCAGTATTATAATGAACACAGAGAAAGACTCAAATGCATGTTATGGTGTAAAATCTCATGTACATGCATCATATGATCCCATCTCCTGTACAGTGTTCATGAATTAGTAATCAATTTTGTTTAGACACAATATTATTTTAACTTAAGTAAATTTAATTAGCTACATCCCATCAATTTTTATTTTTTTTTTGCAAAACATGCAATCCATGTTTAATTTAGTGGCTTTTTCCATACTAACATGCATGATTATTGATCAGGTAAAGAGCTGAAATGTTGCTATAGAGCAACACTAGATGGATTCAGTGCAACTTCCTTTCACAATTGTTCTGACTTCAAAGGACCATGTGTGGTCATTGGCTATACTAACAAATCCTTCAAGTTTGGTGCATTTAATCCTGAAGGTTACAGGAGTACAGATGATTATTATGACACATTTGATGCATTTCTATTTTACTGGATAGATGACAAAGAGGAGACCAAACCTATAGTCCTACCCAAAGTAGGGGGAAGTGGTGCTGCACTATTCGACTACGCTCGGGGTGGACCTCAGTTTGGGGCCGATGGGCTTCTCATTGGACCTCCATTAGCACCAGTTATGGGTGGGTTCGCTGGGCCAGATACTAATTCAGGTATTGGTGATCTGAGACAAGCTAAATCAAGATTAGGGTTGTCATATGCCAAGAGAAAAGATGGGAAGGAGTCTTTGTTTGGTGATGAGTCAAGAGCAACTATAGATGAAGTAATGGTCTATTGTAGTCCTTATATTGCAAGTTTATATTGATTATTTGATTGTATAGAAAGACCATTTAATCTACCTTCAGCTATACATTGAAACCTTCCTAAATGCACACTCTTAGGACCGAGAAAAATTAAAATGTATTACTCAGTGTGGAACCAATATTTGATTGTATTGTGTATGAGATAGGTTTCACTGTATTTTGTATTATTGAGTTACTGATCTTATTTATTTATTTTTTATTTTATTTTAATTAAAATTTTTATATAGATAAAAATAAAAAAACAAATAGAATCCTAAGAGAATGATCATTGAAGGGATTACAGAATCATGACTTATATCCTTAAGAGGACAAGATAAAAAAACGAAAACTTTCAACAAATATCTAGTATTTACTAAAGCAAACCAAAACTAAAGTGAGCTTAACCAAACCATTAGAAACAAGTTTACAACAATATTTGATTTAATGTGATTCTATTATGCAAGTTTACCAAAGATTTAATGTGATTCTATTATCACCCAAAGGTTTTGCAAGTTGATTGAAAAACAAAAGCTACTTGAGCAACTATCTTCACTGGTATAGTCTGAGGTCTCACATTCAGACTTTCAGAGTAGAAGTGGCAATAGTCATCAAGGCACAGTGTGGAACTGAAATTGCATTCTCTGATGAATCATAATTACTATCTAAGTCACTATCAACAGTTGTTTTCATTGCTTTTGCCTATGTGGCATTGTTGGGACATACAGTAGAAAGAATAATTCTACGAGTGATTCTACACTCACAAACCCTTCCCACCGATAACCCCCACAAACTGACGTGTTGGTTAAGTTGGCAAGTCCACATCAGTAGAATAAAATCTAACAAAATAATCTATTTCTCTCATCTCTTCGGCTTACCATAATAACAAAAAAAAAAAAAAAAAATAAATCATGAACTGTTCCCCTTCTTCTTCGGCTCATTTGATCCTCTCTTTTGTTGCTCTTCGAAATATCATAAATTCTTCCAATACTTCAGAATCCCATTTAAATGAATGAAAAGGGTGACTTCGAGATCTCAAAACAAATTTAAGAGGGTTAAATAAAGAGAAAATAGTATTAGAAGAGTCAAACCTGAGAGAGATAAAGAGAAAGAACTCTAGATATTTGGGGAAGAGATGGGCGAGAAGGAGAGAATCTGGTAGAGGGAGAGACAGAGAATTGGAAGAAGAAATTGGGTTTTTTTTTTTCAAATTGAGAGAATTAATGTGCCCTGCTGACATGAACAAAGCCACGTAGGCGAACACGTCAGTCGGTAGGGATATTTTGTGGGATTATTCGGTAAGCGTAGAATTATTGTAATTCTACACTAACAAACAAAATCTACAAACATAGCCCACAAACTGATGTGTCTGCATATGTGGCATCGCCACATCAGCAGCCCACAAAAAAAAGATCTCCCACGTTTTTCTCTCATTTTCTCTCTCCTCTCTCCCTCTTCCTTTAACCTAACAAAAATACTGTTCTTCTTCTCTTCTCAACGTTTTATCTTCTAAAAAAATAAAATAAATTATACTCTCTTATTGCTCTCCCTTTCTTTTCCTGCTTATTCATCTTTTAACATTTGTAACGTTTTTAAATTCGAGCTCGAAAAACACTTTTAAGGTAATTCCTTTGTTGTAATACTTGTTAAGAAACACAAAATAACGATAAATATTTTGCCGTCAATCCTTTTTGAAACTCAACAATCTCATATATTTATGAGTGAAAAATATTGTAATAAATTCTAGGATTGTTGGTTATTATTGATCTAATTTGGTTAGTTCTACAGATTATTAGTATACCTTCTTTGACCAAAAATGCTTGTTATGTAACTCAATTAATTCCCGAACTTAGTTTCTTTTGATTTGAAAAACCTTAAAAGAATTAATACATTTAATTATTTTGATTAATTTAATAAACTAATGTGGATAAATGTGTAACTATTTTTTTTTCCAGGAATGGAAGAACACATATTTGAAAATGAAGATATCAATGATAACAACATTGAAGAAGAAGTGAGAGCATGACATTACCTTAAAAGTGTTCTTCGAGCTCGAATTTAAAAGCCTTACAAATGTTAAAAGATGAATAAGCAAGAAAAGAAAGGGAGAGCAACAAGAGAGTAGAATTTTTTTTTAGAAGATAAAACGTTGAGAAGAGAAAAACAATATCTTTGTTAGGCTAAAGGAAGAGAAAGAGAGGAAAGAAAAAATGAGAGAAAAACGTAGGAGATTTGTTTTCTTTTTTTTTTTGTGGGCTGCTGATGTAGCCATGCCAGATAGATAGACACATCAGTTTTTGAGCTATGTTCGTAGATTTTGTTTGTGAGTGTAGAATTATTCCAGTAGAAAATATATCCAAAACCTCTACAAGTATAACACTTCTTCTCATCTAAAACTAAAAGTGGGAATGCCTTAGTTAAAAGTCTACGCCGAAACATTGGAACCAGGCCTTGGGCTGAGTTTATGGGCTAAAGACCCACTATACTATGTGTAAATTTACAGATCTAACCTTGACTGATCCGTGATCCATAAGGACCAGGACTTGAAAATATCTGTTCGAAACCGCAGGCAAGAGAAGAGAAGAGAAGAGAAGAGAGAGAAAGAGATTCTATTTCCCTTTCGAATTAGGGTTAGGGTTTTGGTATTTCGATTTCGATTTCAATTCCAATTCATACTCGTAATTAAGTAATTCTATATCCATGCAGTTTGAAAATCGTCCACCAATTTAGAAACCCCTTTTCAATTTTGTTTTTTCTTTCTCTCTATATCTTGTTTAATTGAAATTGATTCAATTTTCTTTAAAACCATGATCATCCTTTCTCGTATTCAATTCTCAATTTCACAAAATCTTCGTGTATTTGGTCCTGGATTGAATCCTTTTGCACCTATTGGTATGGGTAATTATTCCTTCTTAGCTTCTCGCTAATCGAATTTAATCAATTTCTTTTCTTTTTAATCAATCAGAAGAGATATCTTTTGTTGTTTGTTTGTTGGAGAGTTGGAATCGAATTGGGTTTGTGGGGTTTTGAAATTATCTTTCTTTCTCTGTTATTCTAAACGTTTGGTTTGATTGATTGATTGATTTGGTATAATAATAATAATAATAAGTATGCCACAAGAACTGTCTTCGCTTCGGCGAAACTTGTCTGGTAGACGCTTGTATAGGTCTGCTGTTGATATGGATGATAGAGGTTGGACTTCTCTTCATGTTGTTGCTAGAAAAGGTGATCTTAAGAAGGTGAAGAAGCTTTTGGATGAAGGTGTTGATGTTAATGTTCTTGCTTGGGGTCCCAAATCACAGGGTGTAACCCCTCTCCATCTTGCTGCTCAAGGAGGACATCTAAAGGTCATGGATGAATTACTTGATCGTGGTGCAAACATTGACGCAAGAACAAAGGGTGCATGTGGATGTAAGTAATCAATTTCGTTAATCCATGGAATGATCATATATTTCGATTACTGTATCAAACTAGCATGTAACTAATAAATTAATGTTTCTTACTGCTTGCCTTGTGAAATTAATGTTTCTATCACTCTCCGATGCTGTAATTTGTTGCTCTTGTTTTATTAGCTGGGTATGTTATTTGTCTATTGATCTTTCATTGCTAAAGTCTGTGTTATCACATAGAAGGAACCCAACTTAATTTGACAAACAATGAACAAACACACTACCCTGGTACCCATGCCTTGCATGAAACTTAATACTGTATTGTTTACCATGGGACTCTTTTTTCTCTGTTAGATGGATTGCAAATTAATTCTGAAAAGCTGTATACTTGTGGTACATAAGAGCTTGAAAAATCTTTTTAGCTACTTGACTTCACAGACTGACAAGTCATTTCCGTAGGAATAACTATCTGTATATGTAGCAGCAGAGTTGTGGACCTTTTTTTTGATCATTTCCGTTTATTTCCAGTAATTTCAAGGTGGCATATGTTTCTTTTATGGTATCCATTATTATATCTTAATATAGAGTTGCAATCTACAATATGGTCGCACCGGCTGTTTTATTTACTTATTTCTTGTTTGTCTTGTGGATACAGGGACTCCTCTACATAATGCAGCTAAAGAAAGAAACAAAGATGCAATAAAGTATCTTGTTGAGAATGGTGCTTTCTTGCCAGATGATATTAACGACAGCAGGTTCAATCCACCCCTGCATTACTGCCCTGGTCTTGAATGGGCATATGATGAGATGAAACGACTCCAAGAGGAGTCGTTCTCAGCTAGTGAGAGCTCCTCCTATTCCTCCGGGTAGCTGATTTCGTTGCAATATGACACGGTAAAAACGACTGCAAGAAGTTACTGGCTCTGCTATATGTACAATGACTGCAAGAAGTTATGGGCTCTACTATATGTACAACGACTGCATGATGTTATTCTGTTTTTGGCTTCTGCTATATTTACTACTGCTGGTGTTATCATATCCCTATCTGTGTTTGTAGATGAATTGTTGTGTTTTGTATTGTCATTGATTTGGGGCAATGTGGCATGAGTGATTGAGTATTGTTCAGTGTTTCTAGCAAGGTTTTGAAAGCGAAACTGTGATAACAGACAATAGTTCTTTGGAGTTTTAATATAAGTGTTACCGGTGAATTTGAGCTAGTTTCTTAAATTACTGTATGTGTGCAAGTAAATATTCAGTTATCCAATGGTAAATTTCTAGCAGCCACTTCTGAGGCTTTGAGGTGTACATTGTTCAGAGAATATAGAAACTACATAGTATTACAATTCCTACAAAACCCCCCACATTTGAATATTTTGTAGACAGTGTTGTTCTTGCCCCCAGGGCGCAGGTTCTAAAAGATCTCTCCCTTACTGGGTGCAGGTTCTAAAAGATCTCTCCCGTAAGGGAGAGAAGCTGGCCTCGACCGTGTTCTACCACACACACATTTAAAATTTTTGTAGGGACCTTTTGGGAAACCTGATCAATTAGCTATTTTGGTCCACAAACTTTCACCAAATTTTCAATCAAGTCCACAAAGTTCAATTTGGTCTCACTGTTATGTCTCCGTTTCTAGCCAGTTAACAGAAATCTCAGTTGGCAGTTAAGTTCTGACGTGCCTACTTAAAGTCAAAATCTATGACAGATCAGCCAATCACGTGATCTGCACGTGCAACAACTTGTTTTCTTCCTCTCTAGGGTAATTGCTGAAGAAATGCACTTTAAAATTCCTGAAGTGCTGAAAAAATGCACTCAAAAATTCCTGAAGTGTTAAAAAAATGTACATACGAAACTGAAAATTGAAACAAAAATTATAAAATTAACTCCAAATATATTCCAAAAAGATCTTCAGGTTCCATTGCACATAAATTCATTGTTTTTACAAATGACCTGAACAAAATAAGATCATAAAGACATTTATATTGTCTTAGACAAAAAACAAAAAACTAAAATGAGCTGTAAAAGTGCACATTACATCATACACTTTGCACTTAGATAACTGCACATAAAAAGACATAACATGTGCCCCAAAAATAAACTTTGCACTTGTACAAGTATACCCCCATCTGTAAACTGCACATAAGTAAACCCAAAAAATCCAAAAAACCCAAAAAAAATCATCTCGAAAACCCCCAAAAAATTCTGCACAATACTCCAATCAAAACTCCATCGGTTGATCTTTCAGCCAATCCATAGCCTTAGCTTTTTTAAGACCCAAAGACTTAAGGATTGGTTTGGCTACCGTTGCCAAGGAGCTTATAGTTGGAGCTGTTGCACTTTGTCTAGGCGGAAGAAAACGATGTGTGGGAGTTGCAGCTACTGAATTTCTGGTTACTCTGGATGGACTGGCCTGAGAGGGTTGTGTGGTTGGTGGACCATTAAGATCTTCCATAACTTGGTTATTGCTTGGTGCACCACCACAGTCTCCTGGCTTGTACCAATAACCCTTTTTCATCCCTGGCAACTGGAATTACATAAAAAAAAAAAAAAAAAAAAAACCCTACATTACTACACCATTCACATGCACAATGTGCAATCACCATCATTACCATCAAATGACAATTCAACATTTGACTTACCCTTATAAATGCCAACCCTGTCTCTGAAGCATATGCATCAACTCCACCTGGAACTCTCTCATGATGAGTTTTCAAAGGTGCTTCTAATGTCTGCATGAATGTAAACAAGTAGTACAACTTAGAATCTAAACATTATAGACAACTGTTAATTTAACACAAGTATTAACTATCACTAGATGTTGTTACCTGGTTATTTGCCTATGCAAAATGTTTTTCATACTTTCTAGCTTGTTTCTCTGCCTGGGATTCCTTACTTGGCTTTTTCCCTTGTTTATGTGCAACCTTACTTGCATACTTGTGTTTAACAGTAACCAACTTGGCTCAAAATCCCACATATTCATCGTAGGGTTGTATATTTCATATTTGTGTTTAACACTAACCAACTCACCTTCAAACTCTTCATCTTCCTCTGGACTGTCATAGTTCTTTGAATCATACTCTATATCATAGCCATTCTTCTCCACATTAGTAATTCTGTACATCCTAGAAGTCACCCCTCTCAATAGTTCCCTCAAGTATTGTACGCTTCTCAACTAGTGGTGGTGGAATAGGTGTTGCAGATTCTCTTAAATTTTTCTTACCCTTGCCCTTTCCTTTATTTTTTTGAATTTTACCTTCCCTGTATTTTTTCAACTCATCACTTTCATATCGTGATAATTGCTCTAAGCTAGCCACATCATCATCTTCATTAGGTGGCGTATCATCATCGTTAATCTGATCAGGTACATCATGAGCATCATTCTGAATTCTTACATCATCATCATCACTAGATACCTCATCAGTATCACTAGGCTCAACATCAGCATCATTATTGTCGTTCTCATCAAACTGAAAGAATTCTTGTTCACACTGCATTAGTCGATCTATCTACTTGTTCTTCACCTAATTGTTTAAAACATCCATCAACATAAATGTTTAACTCCATACCATCCTGAACTAGCTGCATCATTTCCTCAACATCCAACTCACACAAAACCATCTTAAGCCCAGTTTTTAAATCTCTCCCTGGCCCTGCATAGAAGATTCTAGATACCCAGGAATACCCTATCTTGGTTTTGACAAAATACTGCAATATCTGAAGTGAAAAATTATCAATCCCACAATATCCAAAATGACTGACCTCTCCTTGTTGATATTCAGTCATTTCATAATCAAAGTTGCCACCATGATGTATTACCAAAGTAAAACCTCTAGCTCTATAGTCAGCTCCATACAAAAACAAAAACAAACAAACAAAAAAAACAAAAAAAAAAAAATCCAGTAATCGGTGATGATACTACAGAAACATTGGAAAACAGAAGCATAGCCATTTAGAGATCACACCGAGATTATGTGCTTCATAAACATGACACACAAACAATCAAATAAAACCTAGTTACACAGATTATTTATAAGTTCTTATGCATATACAAGTATTTATCTAGCTACTGTACATGTTAATTCTTTTTTAATATGTATAGAAGACAGTAAGTTTGGAAATAAAGCGCTAATTACATGATATTCAATATATAGCCCAAAAACACATTAATTATAACAAAAAAACCCATAATTTACGAAAACCCCTAATTTATTTAAAAAAAAAACCTAATTTGCAGAAACCCTAATTTGTAATAAACTAAAAATTGGAACTGGATGTCCATTAAAGAATATGAATAAGAAGATACTTACTTGATTCGAGTTGATTCCTGTTTGTCATAATCTACTTCATCCCAGTTGTTTCGAGTACTTGTAGCTACTCTATCGCGTCTTCCAACCTCCTCATTACCCACACTCGAACTCCCACCGCCTTCAATCATTAGTTAAATTTGGGGTATAACTGAAGAGAAAGGAAGAAGAAGAAGAAGAACACTTGTGTGTTTGTTTGAAATGTTGAATACTGGTTGCTGAATGTTGGATACTGAATGCTGAAGACTGAATGCTGAACAAGTTGTTTGTTTATCATTTTTTAAAATTTCTGTTTTACAATTGATTATTTTAAATTTGACAAATTTATCTTTTTTTATTCTAGTCTTTGGATGCATTTTAATGAAACTGAAATTTTAAATTTGAAAACATGAATCTGAAGTTCTTTGCGAAAAAATGACATCACGAAATAATAATTCAACATTTAAGAAATACTTATATAGAAAACATGGTAAAAAAAATCAAACAAGATAAAAATATATTAAAAAATCGAGACAATTAATTGCATTTATATACATTATTTTTTATTTTTATAATAATTAAACCCAATGCATATGATATAACTAATGAATTATCATAGAAAGAACGCATTGAATGGATCTTTCATGACTAATGACTATTATTGACTTATATACTGCACATTCATCCACAATCTACAAACAGATAGGGCTTTATTTTATAAAGATCAATAAGTAGATTATGTATTTATGATTATATAATAAAATATAATATGTATTAATCAGTTAGCTTGGAAGGGTCAAAAGTGCAAGTCGGTTCCTCATGAGATTAGAGAAGAAGGAATCCTACGTGGACTTTGGACATACGTATAAAGAAAGGTATTATACATGGGTATAATTGTCATAAAATTAGAATAAGCATTAAGAAGATAAATTAAGCATGAGATTTGTGCCGGTTCAAAATGGCTGAAAAAGTCCATTATGTTCTGAACACTGGTTCTAAACGAACAACATAAAAATCACTTTTCACTTATTTTTAGCCTGGTCCACCACTTAAAAATCACTTATTGCTGAACACTTGTTGAAACAAACACTACTTTAGACAAAAACAACGATTTGAAGACAATCGAAGGAAACACTTGAAAGAAAAAATTGATTTCACATACCATATGATGTCACGTGCTGAACATGTGACTAGAAACACCAGTTGCTACACATGCTGACCGTGTGTTGCTTATATCTCACGTGCTGTAAACGTGACCCAACAGAGCCATTGTTGCACGTGCAGATCACGTGATTGGCTGATCTGTTATAGATTTTGACTTTAAGTAGCCACGTCAGAACTTAACTGCGAACTGGGATTTTTGTTAACCGGCTAGGAACGGAGACATATAACAGTGAGACCAAATTGCAAACAAAACGAAAGTTTGTGGACCAAATTGACCAAATAGAACTTTGTGGACTTATTGAAAATTTGGTGAAAGTTTGTGGACCAAAATAGCTAATTGATCTGGAAACCCCCACATTTGATCTTTTGCTTTCCCAAGTTCCCTTGTGATGCAAGTGCAACCTTCGTATTAAGGGTAGCTTATAATGATCTAGTTGGTTGGAAAGCAGACCTGCAATACCAGACCCAAGAGTTGATGAAGGAGTTGGAGTATGAGTTGATGAGGAAGTTGGAGTAGGATGGAGAAAGAAGGTTTCTGGGTTGCAAGTGACTGAGAGGCCTGCATTATATAGTCACAGCCAGGGCCGCAGGCACATCTTTAGGCTTTCGGATGGTCCTGTGTGAAGCCCTGTGATGAAATTACCCAGAAGTACAGAAAGGACTTGATGCATTAATGTAGAAATATACTAATTTTATTGCTCAAGGTGAATATCAATGACAAACATGAAACACATCAACCATTGTCATCATATGCATACTATAGAGTGTCACATGTAAGTGAAGTTTGGAAATCCTGGTGAATCCTGTCAAGGATTTTTAATTTCCAAATGGAGTTGGTGACCTTTCCAATATGTACAGCAGTACAGAGCTTCTGAGACAACCTATAAAGAATGCGGACACTGAGACACAGTTGTTAGCTAATTGATTTAGGATTGCATTAAAAATGGAATCCAGTTCCTCTTTGATAATTGTGCTTTCTTGCCAGATGATATTAACGACTCACGACTGCATGTCCAATTCACCCTCATTACTGTCCTGGTCTTATGTGAACATATGATGAGATGAAGCGGCTATTCCTCCTCTGAGCAGTTGATTTCTTTCAACACGAGACACAAAAAAAGACCCTAAGAACTTATTGGCTCTGTTATACACCTATTATTAGTGTTATCTGCAGCTTCAGTACTGTATAGAATTTTAGAGGCCTTATCACGGCTGTATCCACATCAGGTGGTCAAAATTTATAAAAAGGATTCTCCTCAGTGGCAGCTGTGTATATTAGTGTCTTGTATGACCACATGGCAAATCATGCAAGTAGCAAGGAAAAACCATGCAGTTTGCTCTTTCCAAAGCTTCTCGAAATGCCACTTCGAAAGTTGTTTAGTCCATGGTCTGTAATTCCACCTAGCTTATTAGGAATTTTCTCCTCAGTGGCAGAGTGTACACTTCGCTAGCGTTCAAACCTGGACAGGATCTAACCTGGGATCTCTGGGAGCAAATCTTAGGACAGGCCAACCAAGTACCCTTGGGGGAAGTTTGACTTCTGCAGATCATAAGAAAATGCTGTTGCTATGGAATCAGCGCGCAACACCCACGTCTTTTAGTGACGATATGATGTGTATATATGCAACCTTTATAAGTCCATCCTAAGGTGCTGCTAAATGGAAGGATCTTATCAACGTCCATTAACATCTTTTTGTTCCCGAAGCAACTCCCATCAACTAGTCCTTTACCTATAAGCTCATTTCTTTTGTTGGTCTTCGTAGATATATAGGCCCTCTATCAAATATGGAAAGTGTCCTGTATGACCACATGGAAAAAAACACAAGCAATCAGCTTGTTCTTCCCTATCAAAAGGTTCTCAAAAGTTGAAGATCGACGACACGTATTGGTAAAGAGACCCATTAAAGGAATGGTGGACAAATGATGGCGTACACCCTATCCACAGGGTATAATCTTGGTTGCTTCAAAATCTGAAATGAGTTGACCGACCTCTGAGAGAAAATCTCAGTTCAAGCCAAGTCCTTTTTTTTTTTTGATAGAAGTATGAATACTATTGATATCAAGGAAACCATTACACCCCTGTTCAGCATACTCTGAAGGGCATCGTCAGGTTTACAGTAGGAAACAAGACAAAAAATAGATATAGAAATTTTGCCCAAGTCTGAAACAGTGAACTGTTTCCAAGCTTTCAGCACCCCATCATTAGACAGTCACCTTGACAGGTCTAGCACCGACATTGCTGTAGTGATGTAGTCCCATACGAGCTCTATTATCATTCCTCCTTCATCACAGCTGACCAGCCATTTAGTAGATCCACAAACCTCACTTTCCTTAGTTCTAAGCTTGACTTTTCCATATTTAACCATGCCCAAACAGTGGATTTAATCATCACCACAGTTTTAGCCAAATCAAGATTTAAGTCACAGAAGATAATCCCTTTCCTGGTTTGCCAGATGCACCATAAAAACGCATACGGCAAGATAACCCAAATTCTTTCTCTGATCCCCCTACTTTTCTGAAACTAGGCCAACCCTTCGCCAGAAGTTTATTTTTGCAGAACAAAAGATGATGCCAAGAAAATATGCATGCAACCTATTTATAAGTTGATTATATTATAGTGAAACAATTATAACAGTTGAAGAAAAGTATAGCTATATACATCAGACAAGAAATACTGGGCGCAATTCATAGTTAAGAAGTTGTCGACCTGTTGTATGTAAATTCTTATTACATGTTCAGAGAAAAATCAGAGTCACAAGTCACCAGATAAGAGTGTGGGATTTGGAAACAGTACTTTCACTTCCTCTATTGAAGCTGTTGGACATGTCAATAGCTCATTCCTGAATTTTTCCAACCTTCTTGGCTTATTTTCACAAGCAAAAATAGTCATTTTCTCCACTGTCATTGCATTCTTTATAAAATCTTCAGAAAATTGAGTTCATTATCCACAATATGTTTTAAGTGTTGTAACGAGAGCACTTCGTTTCCCAAATTATTCATAGTCTTGAAAGAATTCTGGTTCATCTGGAAAATAACCCAAAAATAAGTCCAAGAATGTAATGTTAACATAAACTTTTATTGCTATATGGGAAATGAATCAAATGACATACTACTAGGTGTAGATGATGGAATGATATAGATAGGTGATTACACGGAGACTATAGGAACTACTAAATCAAGCATAGATTTACTATTTCCTATAACATAGCCATATCATTACTCTAACACCCACCCCCCTTGAATTTCAGGGGAATCTATTGTCGCCTTTCTCTTATACACGAACCTATGTCCGAGAATCTAAGATCAGACTTGCCTTTCTCTCCATGAAATGTTCAAGATTCGGGAATTGAACATCTTCAAATATACGTACCATTAAACATGAAATTCACTTCAATGGCAGTCACCAATGCCATTTCCACACACAGATCCATAACTACGATCGTATTTGCCCCGTGAACTATATATTATGAGTAACATTCAGTAAATTACTCAACATGAACCATGACAATTTGGCTATCCTATAACCCTTATGTAACGCCGCTGAAATCCGATCCTAGCTGGCCAGGCCAAAATCGGGCAACAGAGTCATAATGATCTCCATATGTCCTCCATGGACCGTAGGGTCACACTACTGTCACGTGATATCACACCTCTAGACCACAGAAGAACATAATAAAATAAACAACAAATACTAAATTAACAGCGGAAGACTAAAATACAAACTATATAAATATAAATATACATCAGAGTCATGCCCGAAGGTTACAACTCATCAAACTCCAACTAGACCTATGAGCAACTCAAGACAACCTCCACCAAGCTCTTATCGAATACTTCATCTCTAAAACACTTGTATCCTGAAAAGGAAAAAGAGAAGACGTTAAACGCCAGCAAGTTACAAAACTTGAGGTTCGATCTTAATTCCTAGAAAAGGAATCCGCGCATCCTAAAGATGAACAATTATAAATAATAATTAATTTATTTTAACATTTAACACAGTGATCAATAATTCAACAAGATCATTCTCTGGTAATCCGCAATGTCAATCATATTTCCAGTTCCAATAATCAAATAATCAAAATCTATTTCAATTAATCAATCAATCAATCAATCAATTAATTAGTCTGCAATATCAGATCAAGTCTTTATCCAGTAATTCCAATCCATCATATTACATCAATCCAAATCCATCCATTTTACTCCATGAAATTCATATATATAAAGTTGTGCAGTAGCACCGGGTCGTACGCTTCACGCCATACACTCACATGAAATATATATATATATAAAGTTGTGCAGTAGCACCGAGTCGTACGCATCACGCCATACACTCACATGAAATTCAAATATAAAGTTGTGCAGTAGCACCGAGTCGTACGCATCACGCCATACACTCACATGAAATTCAAATATAAAGTTGTGCAGTAGCACCGAGTCGTACGCTTCACGCCATACACTCATTGAGTTATGTCATGTGACAACACTCTGGGATGTCTCCCCATCATACGGATCCGGTGTTAATTTGTTTAACACGCCCAAATCTAATCCAACACATGGTTCAATCCAATCATTCTATTCCAATCATTGTCCATATAAATATATATATGACGAAACAACAAAAACGTGTATGATGTCAAGTTCAGGAATTTCTAAAGTAAGAAAGTCCATAACCAATGGGTTCAATCAAACATTACAATATCAAGTCAAATATTCAAATCCAATAATAACATATTTTAAAATATAAATTTCAGCAATATTAATAACTAAATATTAACAAGTTTGCATATTTATCAAATTCTAATTATTAAAACATGTATTTTTATGGGAATCAATTATAATTCTATTTTCTAAACATGCTAACCAAACTAACACTTCAACCTAATCTGAAAATTAAGAGAAAACATCAAGTAATATAACTTGCCTCATAAGAAGACCACCAAACATCAAATATACGAAGAACACAACTCAAAACCACCATACTGCAATCCAGTCACAGATTTTCTGACCTCCAAAGAATCAGTTGTACAGGTCACGTCCGGAAGATTCACATACTCTACTTTATATGCTCAGATGAGTATTTTCAATAGGGTTCTAATGACGTAAGATTCATGTCATTTCGAGTTCTGTAGAGAGAGTTATGGCTGAAATACTAACAGGGTGTTATCAAAAACGGGAATCCATATATTTCTCTTCAAGTTTGAGATCTAGGGTTTTTCTTTTTGATTTAATAACTAAGAATATTATATATACTAATACTTATTTATGTGGACCTAAAGATGAGTTTAAAAAAAAGCCCAAAGGCATAATACTAATCCCCCCCCTATCTCTCTTCTCCACACACACACAACCACTTCTTCTCATTTTAAGTTGCTTGCGGAATCTATTTTAATGATTTAATGATGCCATCTTTAAAAGAGGAAGGGAAGAATATAAGTGTATATTCTTCCCTGCCATCGGGTGGCGTGAGCACAAGGATAATTGGCAATGATCCAGTGTTGGTTGCAAGCAGATCCAACATAGTACCAGACACTAAGATAGTAAGATGTAAGGGGGTACGATGGTTTTTCAAGGAAGTATGGTTTGAGGGTTGAATAGAAAGTGAATAGGATGGGGGCAAGAAGGCCTGAGGGCTGAATAGTGGGTTGCAAGGGATCGAGAGGGGTCTGCAGATATGCACTATCCGGTCAGAGCCAAGGCCGTCCATCTCTAGGATTCAGATGGTCCTGTGTGAAAGCTTAAAACAGGGCCTTGTGAAGTTTATTGAACAATGACAGAAACACTAAGTTTGGTTGCAACTATATAAATGTACAAATAGCTTTGACAAGAAAGGATCAGTTGTGTTAATTTTATTCATATTAAGAATGTATGTTGTCTAGACTAAAGAATACAAGGAAGTTGATAGGTAAATGTATATCCAGTTTTCATAGAAGTAATTTTTATGATTCTTTTATCGTAAAACAAATTAGACTCTCAACGATACTTCTAGAGACATCCTCATGTATAAGTGTACGTAGAAGTTTCAAGCACATTCAATCATATGCTTAACAGGCGCATATAGATTGTGCCAACTGACATAGTGATATACTACTAGTAGAAAAATGAAGTCAACAAAAGGAGTTCAAAGTACCTGAATTATATTGATGACAACGCGCGGTTTCAATATTACAAGAGTTCTTGAGTATATACGTGATAGCCATCAAGCGACGTTTTGAAATCTTAGTTGATACTGTCAAAGATCTAAGATTAACAAATGGAGTTGGTGACATTTCTAATATTTCCAGAGCTTTTGAGATACCCAATCAACAATACAAAGGCAGTAGTTAGCTATTTGATTAGATTAAGATTGCAACCAAGAACGTACTAGTAGATAACCTTAAATCATTTAATTAGCTCCTCTAATAGGTTACATTTCAATAAACAATTCATAAGACTCCAATTAGAATCATAATAGTACGGATCAAGTAAATGACTGACAACATGCATCTTGGTTTATAAACAGTTTACAAATCAAATTTGGATATACCTCAACAGTCAACCCACAACAGAGAAAGAAGGTAGCATACAATACCTTAAGAAAAGTAGAGTCTAATGTTAAGAATTTAACATTATAACGAATCCCTCGGAGCCATTTGATTGTTCGTTGGGGAGCTTTATCTAGATATCAGGTCGAAAAGTTAGATGAACTCTGAAATTTTGTAGTCAGCTACCTTACAGTTAAAGAAAGCTAGTTAGAATTCAATTTGATCGAACATATATACCTTTGGAAATGTTAACCGCTGTGGAGGTTAAATTAGCGACTTCCAACGAAGAAAGTTTCTCTAGATTAAAATCATGACGGATGCAATCTTCACAAGTTAACCTAATAAGATTTGGAGCTGATATTGTAAGTCTTATTTCCGGAAAATTATAACCCCACATACAATGGTGAATGACCAAGTGCTTGAGTTGAAGTGAAGAGATTACAAGATTATTTGGTTCTTCATTATTACTTACCCTACTTCTAAACCACCACCTAATGTTCAATCTTTCCAAAAGTGGACAGCCTGACAAGAACACATCAAGAAACCTAGTACTTACTATATCGATTGCTCCAAGACTCAGACTTGTTAAAAGAGGTAAATTTATAGTACTAGGCTGAGCAAGTACAATGGCTTTATAACAACAACCACTTACATCAACTTCCAAATTGAGACTTGTCAAAGACTTGCAGTTGAAAAGATAAGGAGGCAAACTTTGAATATAAATTTGAGAAAAACCAAATCTAGGAACAGGATTATAAGAATCATGATGAAATTTCAGATGGAGGTTTTTAAGTTTACGTTGCATGGCAACACGAAACCATGATTCGACTTGAGGAGTATCACTAAACCTATGAATTTTTGGGAATACTATAGATAGTGTTTGTATTCTAGAGCTTTCGCGAAGAAGCAAAACTTGGTTTACAAATTCTACCCACATTGCAACTCCTCTTATTGGGCAAATTTCGAATCTTAAGTAAGGAAGAGAAGTCCAGAGACATGTTTTTGATAGGACGTTTGTTTGAATCACATATTTCATATCTAAGAAAGACAGTATGTGATACAGAAGGTCTCGAGGTAAGTTGGTTAATCTATCAGCATTTTTATCCTCAATTGTTTTTATTCTTTTTGGATCTTCGTTCTCACTAAAAGAAGAAGAAGTGGGTGAAGTTTTTCTTTTCGTGTTCATAGCTACCTTGTTTCTACTTCTCGGCTTGTCGGGCTTGATATGTTGAATATCGAGTTTATAGAATTTTTGATGAATTAGAATAATTAGGATAATTGATAATTTTTTAAATAATTGTTGGTTTTGTTGTAATTGACAGTTTATTTATAGAATTCCTAATGAAGTAGGATACCTATAAATTTAGAAAACTACGGAAATTATACTCTTACAATATTAACCATATTCGAAAGGTAATTTAGTTAGTTTTTGGCAAAAAGTTTTTAAAAACTCAATTCTCAGCTAATATAATTTGTCCCTGAATTGTAATAGAAGATTTATCAATAAATAAATCATAATGGATTGGCCATGGAGCAAGAATAATTTGAGTAGTAGAATATGAGTTTGGCAAAAAAATTTATATGTGTAGCCAACTTCTATGTGGTGGGTGTGTACACCCAATCATATGATGCCACATGTCTATAAAGTGGTTGGAAAACTGATCAAGCCCATTAGGGTTAACTAAACCCATACTAGGTTATATTATTATTGCCACATGGCATTTTGTGATTGGGTGTACACACCCACATACAAGTAAGCTACACATATAAAATTCTCTGATGAGTTTGGGGTTTAATGGTTGCATCTTTCTGAATGGTTGACGCACTTATTATTAGTAAAAAATTATTGGAATCCCATTTGGGTTAACTACACTAAAGATTTAGGTTTTACTTCAATGATGACGTGGACCCATTTTTAGAACTGTAACAAATTCGAACTCCTTGCGGTGCCAGCCCTAAGCACAAGCAACCTCAACCGATGCTTTGGGCCAAATGTTCTTTTCCAAAATAATTTGGGCCCACAATTGTTAACAAATTGTTACTCAAATTGTTATTACTATTTTTTTTAGCCCAAATATTTCGGAAAAGAACATTTGGCCCAAATTGTTAACAAATGAAGTTGGTGACATTTCCAATATATCCAAAGCTTTTGAGATACCCTATCAACAATGCAAAGGCAGTACGTCATTAGGTATTGATTCGATTAAGATTGCAACCAAGAACTAATCGATAACCCAAAATTATTTAATTGGCTCATATAATAAACAATTCATAATACTCGATTACTCCCTATGAATCATAATACTATAACTAGTGCTTAGGCCCGTGTAATGCACGGGTTGGCCTTCATTATTTTAGGGATTGGGTTCACTTTAATTTGTTTTGGACTGGGCTTAATTATGCCCGTGATTTGGTCCAACTGGACTTGATTATGTCCATGATGGGTGATCCATTTTTGTTTAATTACAAATATATCCAAATTTAATCAAAATTTTCTTCAATTAGGCTATCGATGTCAATCTAATTTTTTTTTTTTTATAACTGATGTAATAGAGTATATTTTCTTAGGGGGTATCTTAGGGGGTATTTTCTGCTTTAAGAGAGTATAATAGATAACTAATTGATAGCCTAATTGAAGAGATATTTTCTTAGGTACTTTCTGCTTTAATAGAGTATATTAGATAGCGCCAGATCCAGGACATCACTTGCCACATACATGTTGGTTTATCAACAGTTTACATATATAATTTCTAAGGTAACCGATATAGTAAAACTTGGATATACCTTAACAGAGAAAGAAGCTAGGATACAATCATACAATACCTTAAGAAAAGTAGAGTCCAATGTTAAATATTTGACGTTACAAATCCCCTGGAGCCATTTGATTGTTTGTTTGGCAGCTTTATCTGTAAATATCAGGTCCAAAAGCTATATCAACTCTGAAATATTATAGTCAGCTACATTTAGAAGTAAAACACTCAAAGAAAGGTAGAATTCAATTTGAACATGTAAGTACCTAAACCTGTTATGACACGTGTAAACGTGAACATCGCGGGTTACGCGATAAAAGTGACAATAAGGAGTACCAGATAAGCACATGAGAAGCATGTGAGGATAGTACTAGTACACTACAAGTTGATAAGGAATACTAGGCGTAGAGGATGCCACATAACAGATAAGGACCCTAGGATCGGATCTCATTACATCCAAGGATGAGAATTGATTCACACACTAGGTTAGTATAAAAGGGTAAGGTAAACCCAAAGAAAGGTATGAGTTATAGCCTCCTTACTATCTCTTCTTTCCCCCTTCTTCTCTTTACTTTTATGTTCATGTAAAGAGCTAACTTAGACATCTAGGGTTTTCCACCGGTCACAAGGGCGGTGAGTTTTTGCAGGTAAGGTGAAGATAAAAGGGGAGTTCGCGGATCTCAAGGGAGTACGGGAAACCACCCTTACAGAACATATACCTTTTGAACCTTTAACTACTCTGGAGGTTAAATTTGCAACTTCCAATAATATATGAAGAAGGGAAAATTTGCGATAACCCCTCACATTATGGTCATTTTTGGCAAGAACCCCCTCATTTGTCCATTTTTGGCGTTAACCCCCCAACCCCCCCACTTCAGCAATTTATTTGCCCACTATACACCTGTCACATATTGTTTGACTAAACCCCCCAAATAAACTTAAGTAAAAGAAGTTCAGTAACAGTCGTTAATCTCTGTTAACGGAACATATATTTGTGAAAACCCTCCGGATAGTTAAAAACTTAAAAACAAAAGTAAAATCAACTCCCACCTACCTTATCAACGTGGACTGGTAGGTGAGAGTAAATTTTACGTTTTTGGTTTTCAGATTTTTACTTTTCGGGGGTGTTTAGGCAAATAGAGCTCTGTGGAGTTAACATCTGTTAGTAAATTTATGTTAATGATAAATTAAGGGGTTTACTCAAATATGAGGGGTCAGGGGTAAAGTGAGCAACACAAGGTCTAATTTGGGGGGTTGGGGGGTTAACGCTAAAAATGGACAAATGAGGGGGTTCTTGCCAAGAGTGACCATAATGTGGGGGGGTTATCGTCAATTTTCCCTATGAAGAAAGGTTCTCTAGATTAAAATTATGACCGATGCATTAATCTTCACTTGTCAACCTACTAAGATTTGGAGCTGAAATTGTAATTCTCATATCCCGAATATCAGAATGACAAAGTGCTTGAGTTAAAGGTTGCAAGTGAAGATTAACTCAAAGTGCTTGAATATTCGGGATATTCGGGCTTGAGTACTTAAAGGTGACAAGTGGAAAGAGTGAATGACAAAGTGCTTGAGTTGATGTGCAGAGATTACAAGACTACTATTGGCTTTTTGATTATCTCCAAAACACCTAATGCTCAATCTTTCCAAAAGTGGACAGCCTAAAAATATAGCAACCCGATCTATATCAATAGTATATCACTACCGATATTGTCCCCACTTAGCCACTGCGGTCATCCGACAGTGTGGGGTTTTATGGGCAGCAGCCTGTTTCCCAGAACGTCACCCATCCTGAGAGTACTCCCACCCAAGCACGCTTAACTTCGGAGTTCTTTCGAATTGAATTCCGGAGCCAAATGAGCCCAAAAGGCCTCGGTGATAATATATTGCGGATCTATATACCTATATTCCAATGTCAGAACATCCCCCTCTAAGTTCCGTAGGACCCACCCCCTCGGCAAACCAAATGCCGACCCGGGGTGTTACAGAAAAGAACTTATCAAAAAACATAGTAGTTATTATATCGACTGCTCGAACAGTCAGACGTGTTAGATGAGGTAAATCTATAATACTAGGCAGAGGAAGTTTGCTGAGTCCATAGAAAAAACTGTCTGTCCATATAAATGCAATTTGAGACTTGTCAAAGACTTGCAATTGAAAAGACAAGGAGGCAATCCAAGAGTATGAAAATCAGGATCAAATTTCAGATGGAGTTTTTCAACTTTATGTTGTATAGCAACACGAACCCATGACTGAATTAGAGGAGTACTAATGCAGCTATATATAATTTTTTGGGCATAATATAGAGAGTGTATATATTCTAGTGTTACCGCAGCGAAGCAAAGCTCTGTTTACAAAATGCTTGAAGTTTGAACCTCTAGTGCAGGCTTCAAAACTTAAGAATGGAAGAGAAGTCCATAGATTTCTCCATGTTTTTTATAATAGGCTGGTTTGAATCACATATTGCATGTCCAAGAAAGACAGTATCTGATAATGAAGGCCGGTCTCGAGGTAAGTTACTGAGTCTATCAGCATTATTATCATCACTTCTTTTTCTTCTTTTTTTTTTCTCACTGGAAGAAGAGGGTGAAGCTTTTCTTTTTGGTTTCATAGCTTGGTTCTACTTCTTGCTTGATCAAAATCATAAAGTTCACAGAAATATTTAGACTTATGCAGGCTACAGTAAACAACCATTAGGCTCTTCCATGCATCTTGTCAATGACGATATCAGACAGGCTTACAAGAGCTTCATGTTCTGCCTTCTTGCTTTATGCGTGCTTTACGGCCTGATCTACGTACTGCGCTGAAGCTGGGCCTAGCTTCCTGGCTTCGTGAGACTAGTCATGCACTCATGCATGCACCTCCACTATTCTTCTAGTTATTCTGGTCTGGAGTCTGGTCCATCTTGCCTTCAAATGCCATGGAATCTCCCCATTTCTGAAGACCATCACTGCTGCGTTTAAAACCGACTGTGCATACGTTATTTGTTCCACTGCTTGCCCTGATGTGCAATCTTCTTTTTGCTAGATACCAAGACCAGACACCACACTCAACATCAAAGTTGGTAAACCATTCCTAAATGCTTTGCACCAAACTCCTTTCAACCCTTTCTTGTTTAAGAAAACCATTCCAACCTCTCCCTGGACCTGGCCGTACTACCATGAGCCATGAGCTGCACCCATTTATAATTGAAAATGTGAAATATTTAGTGGTTTGCCTAAATGGGCCCTCCCACATATGGAGCCAGCTTGGAGAGAAAAATATGGACACAGTTAATGTATAGATTCCAATAATCTCACGACACTTATTGGTATTTATTCATCTAACAAACTAGGAAAACAGCCAATTACATTCTCAGAATAAAACTCTCAGATCCCTTCCTCAACAACACCTGAGAGGAAAATCTTGAACTTCAAGTTTGGCAAACTATATACAAAGACAAGATCTCAAACAGTTTTACATGGAAACAAAACAAAGCAACAACATGGTTGACAATCAATCTGAGGCAGTAGAGCCACCAGACTTGGAGAAGAATACTTTGAAGGAATCAGAAATATCTGAAAAGAAAGTTGATAAGTTTGGAAAGAAAATGAAGAAGATGATGGTAGTAATCAAAGATGAAATTTCAAATACAGGGAAAGAAGACCCAAGAAGAATGGTGCACTCTTTGAAAGTTGGATTGGCACTCACACTTGCATCTTTGCTTTTTTTGTTGAATCCTGTGTTCCTTGATATTGGCTCGAATTCTGTTTGGGCTCTTCAGACTGTCATTGTTGTTCTTGAGTTCACTGCAGGTATGTTAGTCTGAAAATGATCATATCATACAGTCTAGTTTTATTATTAATAGGGTTTAGTTTGTTTTGCTTTTGGTTATTAGGGTTTAGATCAATTTTTCTTAATAGATTATTATTAGGACTAACTATAAATACATTGATCCATTTTTTTCTATATACTTTATTATAATAATTAAGCATTTTATTGTATTTAATTTATTTTTTTCTTAGTAAATATATTTAACATTGTTTGAGATTTAACAATGGCATCCGTTCCTAATTTTGATGGAATTGCTAGATTGTTTAGAAGTCAGAACAGCCCTTATATAGTTGTGGCTCAGTTATTGTCACGCGGTTTTTACCATTAACAGGGTTTAAATTCAAAGGGAAACAGCATGTTAGTGCTACAATGCCAAATTTCAATAAAAACGTCAAAAATGTACTATAATATTTACAAACTATTCAGTATCCGTAAGCCTTGAAGACCATAGGATACAGCAAAATACATTCGTACTAGCTACCTCATAATCTAATAGATCATGTTATTATTTGTTTGTCATTCATAATTTTATTTATATTTTTTGGTGCATTTCACAACTCGGCTGAAGATAAAAAAAATAGATCTCACTAACAAACTGGGTTGCTATGTATATTTTTTCATTAAACAATGAAAAATTGGACAGGTGCAACTTTGTGCAAAGGAGTGAATAGAGGTATTGGAACATTGAGTGCAATTTCTTTGGCATTTATTGTGCAGATAATCACTCACCACTCTGGTAGACTCGGTTCCCCTGTTTGTATGGGCATTTCTATCTTTGTTATCGGTAAGTTCTTTATACTTTCGTAGAATGCAACTACTATATCTTATCGCCTTCTATGTGTCACTGTATGATGAATCTGTAACCATTGGAATCATTTGCTTTTGGGTTAGTCTATATAGAGTTGATGTAGACAGTGATAATGGGAAATTTAATTAAACACGGTATAGAACGACAGAGAAGTACGTACTACGTACTACTGTAGAAGAGAAATCAATCTGCATATATTGTCTTGATCATTGCGAATACTTTGGGACTTCAAAACACACCCGATTATAATTTTTTTGCAAAGAACAATTAAAATGATGAGACCTCTAGTTCTAAAACATTTTTCCTAGCATGGGTGTCCCTTCCATAAGCAGAGAATTTTATATGTGTAGCTTACTTGTATGTGGGTGTGTACACCCAATCACAAAATGCCATGTGGCAATAATAATATAACCTAGTATGGGTTTAGTTAACCCTAGTGGGCTTGATCAGTTTTTCAACCATTTTATAGACACGTGGCATCATATAATTGGGTGTACACACCCACATACAAGTTGACTACACATATAAAATTTTTTGCTTCCATAAGTGGTGCTTTTGTCACTTGTGATGTTTTTTGTAACATTTTTGTTACTTCTTAATAAAATCTTACTTATCAAAAAAAAAAAACATCCAAGAAGATATTCATTTTTTTGCAAGGAATCAAAGTCTACCCCTGCACTTTTCAGCTTAGTTAATACTTTCAATTGAAAGATGATAGCTAAAAAATATCTAGCACTTTTATTGACTACTTTGGTTTCTATGCTTAATTTGCTTGATTACCTTCACAATGATCATACATGGAAGCAACTAAATGTGTCCCTCACTTTGCTCATGTGCAATACTTACAGTCAGAGGAAATTGATTTGAATAGTGTCAGTTTACTCATGAGAGCTCATGATGATTGGTTATTCTTTACAGGAGCATCTACTACTTATGCACGATTCATCTCGTCCCTCAAGAACTACGACCATGGGGTGACTGTGTTTCTTCTGACGTTTAATTCATTAGTAGCTTCTGGTTACCATGACCGGACCGTGTGGAAATCAATGTTTCAGCGCATCTATACCATTGGCATAGGCTGTGTTATTTGCCTCATTGTAAGCGTGTTTATCCTTCCGTACTGGTCTGGTGAAGATCTTCAGAATTCCATAATCAAAAAATTTGAAGTGTTAGCAGAACTGGTACAAGGTATCTAATAAAGAAACCTTAGCATGGCAAGCATACTTCTATGCACTTCTTTCACCTGATCCTAAAATGTTCCTAGGATGGACTATGGTTGAATATCAATGATTTATTTTTTTCTTAATCTTGCAGCCGAAATAGAGAAATATTTTCAAGAAAATAAGGAAAAAGAAGAGGATAACAAATCTTCCGACGACTCTTCTATACAGAAAAAGTACCAAGAGATTTTAGAGTGTTCCTCTAAAGATGAATCATTGGTACGTATAGTATCATCTTTTATCTCATCGATTCCCAAGTATCTTATGTAATCAAGCTTTTGACAAAACAATATAATCTGAGTTCAGGCAACTTATGCAAGTTGGGAGCCTCGGCATTCAAGATATTGTTACCCTTGGCAGCAGTATATGCAGCTAGAGAGCGTCATTCAGCATTTTGGTCACAATGTATTTGCTATACATGGCTGCTTAGAATCTCAAATTCAGGTAATGTGAAGCCTATCTCATGTTGCACAGGTTCATCTCGTTGGAAGTAAGGGTATTGTAGACTTTATATCTAAGCTATGTGGCATGTACAATACCCTTACTTCCAACACATCAAAATAATGATTAACATGGACAATTTAATTTTTCAATTGTGACATGCAAGCTAATATACAAGATGAAATCCCAATTATAGAAAAAAAAAACAAATGCTATCCAACTTGGTTATGATTGCCGTACCTTGCTATACATGATATCCTACTTAAAGATCAGATATATGAAACGTCCATTTTCTTATGGGTAATGTCGAATAATTGCAGTCAGACAGATATTACTCAGGCAAGTTTCACTACCTTCACTAACAAATTAGATTAAGGTTTCAGATGCCCTGCATTTACCTCATGAAATAGTTATTTCTCTTTGTTGGCTCTTAGTTAACCTCCATTCTATATATATTTCTTTCATTATCCTCAATCTAACTCTGCTGCGGAAACCTGTACTCTGACCTCATATATGATTGGGAACCTTAGTTTCTACTGTTACATCCTGCTGAAGTTATGTACGAGTCTAACAAGATATTTTACATGATTTTTAAAGAGAATCCTGCAGGGGATATTATCCTGTTGACAGGGTAGTTTTTCATGGAGTGGTGAAAGCAGAAGGTATATTCCTGAATTCATTTTAAGTACTATCTTCTTGAAAAATAATCAAAGTTGGTCTGTGTTGGAGTGTCACTGGTAAACGTAACACTAATACAGTTTGTGTGAGCCTATTTAATTAATGGCCTATGTCATCGGTTATATTATTCTACTGGATTAGTTTCCAAAATAAAAGAGCCTTCTTAGAAGAATCACTAATGTGTAGTTTCTGCCCCCCTACATGTAACCATAGGCCATGGATGTAATACAGGAGAACATCGATGCTCCAATCGTGGTTTGAGTATCATACATACATTTGGTAAATTGTATTGTACTGTGTGAAGAAAGAACCCTTGTTTTACTCATATTATTAGTTATCACAGTTCCTTACATTTTGTGAACTGATAGTAGTGACTTTAGAAATAAAACCTTATGAAGGTGAAGGGTATTGTTCTCTCTTTTTGATAGGCAAATCTACTGAGGATGGCGCATTCTCATTTAACACTTCACAAAGGTGACTCAATTCATTTCAAAAGTCGAAAATTTCTTTTTTCTTTGAGTTGTTGTGTACTAAACCAAAGATATTGTTTTGTATTTAGTAGTTTGGTACTTTCACTTGCTTACTATAAGTGTGCTGTTTCGCTCCAGGCTCCTCCGTCGGTAAGAGCTCTATTTAGAGAACCATGCCAGCATGTTGCTGAGGAAGTCATAAAAGTTCTTGGAGAACTTGCTATAGCAATTAGAACTCATCACCACTGTTCGCCACACATCTCTGACCACCTTCATGAAGCACTGCAAGAACTCAACTCTTCTATTAAATCCCAACCTAGATTATTCCTCACCTCGAAGCCTATACTAGAAGCTGAAGTTTACAAGCCCATAGAGTTGCAAGGGTGGCAAAGGAAAAGACAAGCAGTAGAACAGTCAAAAGATGGAAAAAGTAAGATTATCAATCCAACAAAGAGTAAGACCGCAATCACGTGTTTAGAATTCTCTGAAGCATTGCCGTTTGCTGCGTTTGCTTCACTATTAGTAGAGACGGCAGCAAGGCTTGACCTCCTGATTGAAGAAGTAGAGGAGTTGGGAAGGGCAGCCCATTATGAAGAGTTCCATGAAGACACAGATATCAAAATTCTTATTACTTCTGAGAATGCAGATTCCAAAAATAATCAAGCAAGTATTTTTAAGCATGCGCAGGGTGCAAAGCAGCTAGACATCATGCACTACTACTGTTTAACGAAACATTTGCTGCTGTAGTTAAAGTTGATTAGAATGAGAAAGCAGATGAACAGGGAGAAGTGAGAGTTTAATTAAGACTTGCATTTTCCTAATAAGACGTTTGGAAACTGTTTAATATATTGTGAACTCTCGTAGTGAATGCAATTTAAATATTTTCGCCATTATAGATTTCTAGCCACTCTTATGACCATTGTATACCTGAGAAACTTGAAAAGTTTTGTATATTACGAGGAAAGTGTGTTTGTTTCACTACAAATATGCAGGTACAGTTATGAATTTTGTTTATAGGATATATGTATTTAATTTTGCTTTTCTTTGGGATTTATCATGAATATATAAGAAAATAATTCCACAGCGAGAAAATAATTGAGATGATTTATGTGGAACCAGAAGATGATCTCATTACCTAAAGAAGTATATATTGGAGCATTGGTACTAGTAGTGTTGCATCCCATTTTCTCTACTCAACCTTTTTAATCTTTTGAATAGGTTTTTTTTTTCACATGAGCCTGTGGCTCAACGGTTGCATCCCTCTCACAAAGTGGAGAGTGGAGAGGTCATGGGTTCGAAACACAGTCAAAAACAGCCCATGAAGCCCCCGCTTGCCAACGGAAAAAAAAAAGTGTAATGACCAAACCTACTGGTCTATCCAAGTCTAATAGAGTCAGATAAATTGCAGTAGTTTATTCAACCTGTTCAAATCATAACTTGTATTTATTTTTATGAATTATAATCAATTTCTTGGTACAGTATCCAAAGTGTAACAACCAAGCCTACCAGTCCGATACAGATTTAGTAATTTTGTAGCAACAATCTGGCATCCATCTTCACCTGATTCCAGTGACACTCTAAAAGCATCTCGCAGAGCCACCAACTGGGAATCAATCAGCCTGACCAATTCATTGACATCTTCAAGATTTCCTTTGAAAGACAAAAAAGTTTGAAGGAGGGTTCTTCGAACGTCCCGTACAACAAAATCCTGTATGAACAAAGAGACCTGTTCTAATGACAGAAGAAAAAGTAAAAATATATATATATATATATATATATAAAATATCTGGAATGTGAATATTTTAGACCGAGACAAGAAAAGTGTTATTAAAGTGCAATCATCTAAGAATCTCTTGTCCAACTTAGTACTAAGATGTGCTCGAAACCATCTTTTGCCGCCTCATTGTGTGATTTGTGTCTGTTCTTTGGCAAAATAGATAGTAGAGAAATGCTAACTACCTGTGTATGGTCACTGTAGAAAAGCTTCTTTCTCTTCATATTTGAGTCAGAGCTATCTGAGAGGTTTGCTTTGTGCTCCACAGATAAGCCATCCTCCTTCGAAACCAAAGTCTCCCACCTTTTGTGCTCGTCACTCAAGTTGAGGATAGTTAGAAAATACTGAGCAAGTTCGCATTCCTCAACCAAACAATCCTTAATAGCTCCTGCACTTCAAAGGTAAAAAAAAGTCAAACATGCAACACAACTCATAGATATTTTAGTACAAGTAGTGCTTGCCCTATTTCTGAACGTGTACAATAAAAAAGGAATAAAAAAATAAAAGTCAAGAATCAGACACGAATCATCCAGTTATACTCTGAGCAGTCTGATCAGCATATTCAAGCAATGCCATAGGAAAACGTAAGCTTCCAAAGACAAAATTTGAAAAGAAAGGGAATGGAAAGTAATGTGCCTGGCATTATGATAAAGCTAGTCCTCTTAGCGTTGTCTTAATATGCCTTAAAAAGTGTCCAAGCTGCCAAATACTCTATTGAGCAATAACTACCTCCTAGGCTCCTAGTATGAATTAAGGATGATGACTCAATGGTAGCACCCCTCTCACCAAGTGGAGAGGTTGTGGGTTCGAAACACGTCAACAGCTGATTGTTGATATATGTTTCCACATGTAATTTAAAGGGGTATGGGTTCCCTCAATCCCGCTTGCCAATCAAAAAAAAAAAAAGGATGATGACTCAAGTAACGTGTGTAGTGCTAGCAGGAATAGATATACCTGTTAAAGCTAGTTTAGAGCCCACCTCGATGTCAAGACTGTCAGGAAGCAACACACCTGGTGTGTCCAAGATGTATATGTTGGGATGGCTGGCAATCTACAAAGGAAATCAACCATTCAGTAACATGTTATGGGACGGCATAGATATCGCTCATGTTAGATAATGACCACAGTGAATATTTAAGCATGTTCGGTGTTGCTATATGATCAGACATGCTAATCAAACTAAGGAAATCAACCATTCAGTAACATGTTATGGGACGGCATAGATATCGCTCAGGTTAGATAATGACCACAGTGAATATTTAAGCATGTTCGGTGTTGCTATATGATCAGACATGCTAATCAAACTAAAGTTAATTTGAATTGTACAGAAATAGAATGAGCTATGCTCTAGACTCAGTCTCGCGCAGATATGGCTGTCTAAGAAAGAGGGAGAGGGAGAGGGTGGGGGGTGTTTGAGACAAAGCAAGATAGCCCTTTTGTTTATTAAAAAACCCAGTAGCAGAGTTGCTCAGACGATCTCGTAATTGGAATTGTTACTTTTGTTGTTGAATATAAGATACTATTCCGTTCCACTAGAGTCTAAGACTATTCCAGGATGAACTGAATTGAAACAAGCATAATATTCATCTGCACCCAGGTGCTCTCCTTAAAGCATCCATACCAAATATTGTTGAATGTGTCTCGAGTATGCACCTGAGCTTGTGATCTGTATATTGTATTTCTAAAGGCACTTTTGAAGAATAATGAAAGAGGGTGCAGAGGTTGGATCTCTATGTCCAGGTGCAGAGGGAAGTTGCCTGTTATCCAATAAGCTGTAAATTCCAACCTGTTAGCTAGGAACTAACAAACTATATAGAAAAATGCCAAAGTAATTAGGATGTGTTTTCATAGACTAATATCATACATCTGTAATCATTACTGCTCTGTATAATGTTGTGTACAATATTACCAAAAAAAATGGATGATAAATACTCCAAATAGAATTGTTTTTGTTTTGATCACCAAACGGAATTCCAAAGCAGAGATCATTAGACTTTTCCCCACCTACTGAACGGATAAAAAATAAAAAGGATTTCCCCTGCCATAACAAGTACATTTATTCTAAAAATGCACTTGTTATGAAAGCTCATTTAAGATGCATGACATTCGTGAATACCAAGAGTATTATCTTTATGAGAGGCAAATGAAGACACATTTGTACCTTCAAGCTTGTGATAACTTTGGTCTCCCCAGGCTCTGGACTCACAATCGTATGCTTCAGCTTTCCCTTCTCTTCAGATTCATCATAGTTCAATTGGAAAAGAATATATTAATTTATTGGACCTACTCAAACTTCTCATGAGCTTTTTATCCTACATAACGAGAATTATGATCGATGAATACCTGCAGCACTTATCCGCCCAATTTGATGCAATGAGTTGGCAAGCGCGGACTTACCAACATTAGGAACTCCAACTAGCATCATCGTTGTGGTAAATTTAGACTGGTCAAATTTCACTTCACGGACTTGAGCTTGAAGAAATTTGAGAAGCTATACAATTGTAAGTTTCAATCGATACGATTAAATAAGGATAGTAAATCAGAAAGACTTAGACATGCCTAATGTTACATACGATGAAGATGCAAAGTAATGATGACTCAATATAGACTATAGTAGGTTTCATGTGATAAGGATAAAGAGATTTTTCCACACACATACACACAAACAAATATATATTTGAAACATAAAAAGGAAAGGGCAAGAAAAAAGAATGCAGTAGATGACTCAATTTTTTTACTCTAGGAGACTAGGAGTGGTTTCTAACAAAACATGGCATTCTGGATGGAAGCCAAGGGAGGCATGATACCTTCACCCTTGCATGTACATAACTCGTACCCATGGCCTTAAATGATATTTGTAAGAGCAGATAATACTTCTTCAGATCAGTAGAGTTATGATTTATGGACACATGATGAACCATTACGTTTGGCCAAGAAAGCGAAGACAAGAGTAAAATGAAGATCTTCAAATTAAAAATAGAGGTGCAGTATCTTGGAAAAATAGGTTACAGACTTACAGCCAACAAAAGAATGGATATACTCAAAAATGGACTTCTTACAAAAAATTGTAACATTGTCAATGAACAAAATAAGGGTGATCGATCTTCTCCGACCCCAACTAATCATCAGTACAGAGTTATCATATATGGACAGATGATGCACCATTAGGTTTGGCCAAAAAAACGAAGATGGGAGTAAAATGAATATATTCAAATTTGAATTAGAGCTGCAGTATCTTGAAAAAATAGGTTACAGCCAACAAAAGTACAGATATCCTAAAAAATGGACTTCTTACAAAGAATTGTAACATTGTCAATGAACAAAATATGGGTGATTGATCTTCTCTGGCTTTAACAAATGAAAAGAAAGGAAGCAAACACCATTATTTTTCTCGTCTCCTTCCCTTAGGTACACACTCTCATGTGCTAGAATTTCTGAATGAGTGGACATTTGACACATTGATATTGCAGATTCATGGCCTAAACACTCTTTATGACCTCTCTACAATGACAAGAACATTCTTTTGCCTCTAACAATCCACCTTGGCTTCTCTATATAATCAAATGTCCAGATAATTACCTACAGTATCATCTTATTGCATCTGGAGCAATAATTCGAAGATCAAATGATATCCTCGAGGGCATGGGTTCCCACCTTCAAACAGTCATGGGAGTTCACCTAGATAAGCTTATGTACAGTGGGGAAGTTTTATTGGATTATGATATAATTGATTTTATTGTAAGGCTTGTGTGAACCCCTTTACCGCACCATCTTTTATAATATATTGAACTGATTTAACAAGCAAGAAAACAGAATTGAAGATCTAAGGGTGAATCATATGTTACATGATTCATAGGATACTAAGCAAAGTTATGATGGTGGGTTCGTAGTTATGAATATAACTGTGGAAGAATTACGTATTTGATAAAATTTTAAAGAGAACTTAATATTAGTATCTCTGTTACAAGAGTTTAAAGAGAAATTTAATGTTTGAATGACGCCAGCAAGCGTTTATTTGTTTATGAATAACATGTGTTCATGATTATAACCAACGCATTATATCAAGAAGCCCATGTACAGATTAGCCAGAAACTAATCTTCACGCGCTCTTAACACCATACAGCATACACCCATTACTAAAAGAACACCATCGCAAACAAAACAAAACAAAATCAAAAAATCTAAAATCCAACTCTTGAGTCCCTTTCCCTTGGTCAGCATTCCAGTTTTATCGTCCACATTCCGAACTGGTCCAGTGGAATCTGCCACTTCAATCCAAGTATGGTTCCTCTTGAGTCTTGATCCATCACAAGCTGCACCAACGTTTTAATTAGCAGAGCCTTGATCTTCTTCTTGTCACCCTCTGTTTTGCTTCTCCATCTCTTACTGATGTCTCTCTTGCCTAAAATTCTTGTCACCCCTGGCTCCTTCCCTTTCTTCCTTGTACAAATCTCTCTCGAGTAGCTGCTGCAATCTCTCACATCGACTCTAACAGTCATCGACCCAAAAATCTCATTCCCTTTTTTTCTGTCGGCCTCTAATGAACGAAATGTTTTGCTCCATTTGGTATTTTATGAGATGTCAGATTTAAATCAGAATCAACATGATGGATGTTGATGAAATGTCAATTAGTTCTTATTTCTTTGGGGATAATTCTATGTATTTTTCTTGTTTCTTTTCCATTTTCTTTTTCCTTTTTGGAGTGGGTTTGATTTTCTTGGTCTGCCAATAGCAATTCCACAATAATAGCGTGCTGTATGCCAATAATGGTACTACATTTTCTCTTGAAATTTTACTTACTTTCTAGGTTTTAGGGAATTGTGACCTCAGTTGGTACCCAAAAACCCAGAGCACATGCACACTTCCATCAATATGATGGATCTGAACAGTGACACTTCTAAAAACCTCGAGGCATTTATGCAAATGGAACAAACAATGTGCAGCTACCAGTACAGAGAATTTGTTCTATCTACAGTTTCGGGAAGATATGATGTGGCTCTATAGGTTTCCTAAAACACTGACCACAATATTTTGAAACTCTTAATAATTAATACTGGTATTTTGAGAAAATAATGGTTGACACACATGCACAAGAAAAAAAAAATTATACCATTGAATTGCAGTGTTCCGTAAATTTTTCATTCTCAACATAAGATGAAAATAAGGAATGAAGGATAGTCAAAATATCATTCTGGAATTTTAATGTTATATGTCAAACACCTGAAGCCTCAAATTATATCATAATAGCTTCCTTTGCTGCCTTAAATCAACAACCATTTAGATAAAATCACTGCTTTCTTGCTCAAGTATAGTTTCTTTAATTCAAGATTACAGCTTGCTGGTATATATGACTGACCAATTATTCAAATTCGAAACTTCCAATTCATTGAAGAAAATTCTTTGCTTATTGTTCCGCAAATATGGTCTGCTAATTTCATCTTACTTACCAAATAGAGAATTTCAGAGGACTGAGGCAAACCTATTCTAGTATCCAAAGACAAAGGCATGCCTCTGAATGTCAGAGTTTTGAAGGAATGGGTAATTTTTGTAATATATAAGTAACAACTAATGATACACATGAAAGAAACATGAACGATGGTCTTATTTCATGGCTCTTATGAACAATAAGAACTACTTACCTCTTTTATATTGTCCTTGTTATGCGAATTGATTCCATAACAAATGCAATCCTGTTTCTGAAAATGTTTTATCCATTCCTGTAAGAAAATATGAACTATGTTAGGAATAATCATTCCAGGAAAATAAAATAACAACAATAGAATTAAAAAAGGTCATATGACAGAAATAAATCTGCATTTTACAATATTATGTTATGTAATCTCCACAATGCAATGATCATTGCATTTCCTTATAAACTATTTCCTTCTGCTGCTAGTCATTTTAAGTATTTTCCATATAGAGATTAATATTTTAAGGACCTCTAATTTTGGTTACATTTCATGGTAATCCAATTCAAAATATAAGAGATGTACAACTCAAACAGTCAAGAGCATTGATCGAGATACCTATACTCCAAGATGTGCCCTTATATAAAGCAATAAGAACCAACATAGTGATACATTGTATAAAAACAAAACAGTATGGATTATCTGTGACAGAAGTAAAAGAAAAAAAGCTAGTGGATTTACCTGAGTTTGCGAGCGGTTAGCAAAGTCCATCTTATTCAAGATTATGATACGGCGACAAGATGGAAAATATCTCATATGTTCATACTCTGACGAAATTGGTATCTTAATTAAAAAATTAAAAAAAGAAGAAATAAAAATCATAAACGATATGAAAACTAAGAAAAAAAAAGTTTCAATAATGAGTGAGGAATTTCGTCAAACAGTTAATAATCACGAAGATGAAGAAAAGAGAGAGTACTCTTGCGTCTCTGACTTCGAGAGTAAAATCAACAGAAGGAATTCTTTCAAAGATTGCACGAGAAGCTGCAACCATATGTGGAGTAAACCAAGTTGATGCTTTGTCTGCTCCAGCTTTCATTACTGCTCTACCAATTCGCTCTGTAATTCTAGATGTTGCCATTTGCGCCAAATTCAAGTTTCTTTTGTTTTAGGGCGCGCGTGCCACCATGAACTTCAAGCGCACTCAACTCACGTGCTCATGAAAGGTTGCACTGTTGCACTGCACATTGACCGTCTGTTAATATAGTTTACACGTCTGCCACCCATTGGATGGTTCATGGGACTACTTCACTAGTTACTTGGCATGGTGGTGCAGCATTGCACTAAAGTCTAAAACTCATTTCACAACTTCCTCGATCTTCAGAGAAGCTGCATACAACTACTAGTCTGCTACTATTTTTTTTAACTGCAATTCGAATGACGAGTTTTGAGTGCAAGAATTGAAATTTAGCTGATTGTTGTAATTCCAAAAGTACCTTAAAAGTCCATATATTTTGGAATTTGTCCAAAACAAATCTGTACAATCAAGTTTCTTGATAGAGATGTCATACCTGATCACCTTCTAGTGCAACTAATTCTTCTAACATAAAAGCCTAAAATTTTCTCCACCCAAAAAGTGGTTATTTGATTTCATGTCAGACTTACAATAAAGAAAATATTCAATTCTTCTCTCCAACACAGTAATTCCTAGTTACAACATTTGTAATACTAATGAATATTTTGTTTGGTTGTTTATCAGTGCAGATAAGGTCATGTCTCAAATTAATGTTTGTCGACAATGGCTAATCCTGATGAGCAATTATATTGTTGTATATGTCTTTAATGTAGATGTCTTTAATTACAGCTATTTGAGATTTTGCAATAATTTAGCATGGTTTTTGTATGGATGTGAACATTTACACAAAATATTTTGGATTTTGGATACATGCATTGCTTTCTGTATATATGGAAACTGTCCTTATAAACTTGTCAATTCAGTCCTTTTAGTAGCCAAATGATGCAATAAGATAAGTTGGACGGTGTTTCGAATCCTAGCTAGGGCAATGGCTTTTGTCCCATTTGACCTACCTAAGCAAACATCTTTTTCTATGTGCTTCTCCATCTTAAGTGAATTATAAGTACAGGATGCAGCGGATCAAATAGATAGGCCTCGCAGCATATTTTCAAGCAATCTTCCATGAAGTAGCTAGCACATATGATTGAGTGAAAGGGAGGGAATATTGTCTTGGTGTTGCAAAAAGGATAACCTGGGTGCTGGTGGAACTTCTTTTCTCTAAATAAATCTTAAAGGATTATGAGCTAGTGCTGAGTCACTTTACGTGGATTCGATCTTTAACAAGGAGAAGAGAGGAGGGGTGCAGAAACAAGGCGTCGCGTCACATATATTCTATTCTTAACTGAAAGTTTTTAATTGCAACCTGAAAAATTTTGGATTCCTTTTAAAGTGGCTGTTGGTTTAAGTGTTGAGCCGTTGAGAAAGGTCATTCCTTTCATTGAACCATATATGCACAGTTGCACACCTAAACTTTCCTAGAAACAGAGCACCCTTAAGTTTCTTGACTAATATGTATGTATAATGCTTCATTTATGAAAGTGATCACAACATGAGCAGAGTTATACATGAAATATACAGACTATAAGCTTTTATAATACTATGACAGACTTCAGTTCTTATGATCAAATTAAGTGTACATGCATATTCCTTCTCAACGTAAAAAATTGTCAGAAGTTCAAGTTCATCACACTATAGCGGTCCAAGGAAATGGAAACTTTAGGTTAAATTTATACACAAGATGTTTTCAAGTTATGAATTTTCTTGAGATTGGCTTTCCTTCATCAAGACATATCCATACTTATCATGAACATGTTCCACACCAAGTGCTTTTCGCCGTGGTTGCCCCTTAATTTGATGAGCATTGGCCCTTTTTCCATGGACACTTTCTTGAAGTTGGCGACTAAGTTTTGTATGTGGTTAATGGTGATGTTGTAACCATGTCAGGTGGGAAGAAAGAGATTGTTTACAGTTGATGTAGACTCAAACTTGAGGTTGGAAAGGAAACTTGAATTTATATATGTAATCACAACATTTGAGGAATGACATTGTTGAATACGGAACAATACATATAACCCACATATACATATCACATGGAACAACTAACAGGTATACTATAGTAGTACTGGCCTACCACAGCAACTTCGAAACAGTCTCCAAGTTGCAAATCGATAAAAGTGATTACCACAGAAGACGTTTCTTATTATCATCCTATGAATAAAGCAGTCTTAATACTAACTCAGAGAACAATGTTAAAAGGTGTTGTCTCAGAGATAGTCTATTAATGCAACCTCCCATTCAAGGCAGCACTTCATATCGCAATGACATAGTTGTCTTCTTGTGACCATAGGCTCCCCAGATCTCCCAGGCTCCCGTCTCCACTAATCTGTCGACAAATGGGAGGAGATGTCAATGGATTCCAAACGTCCAGCCCTGCATTTAAAACTATTGAGATGATGATCTTCAAAGATCTTTATAAGGAGTAACGTTAGTAAATGTTGAATATAGTGGCAAACCATTATTGATGGAGAAGTCAGGATGTCCAAGTGAATAGCTCTGATCAAAGCTCTGATATGTTGTATCGTCACACAAATCCATGTAATTAGCGGATTCCAAGTACGGTGACATACAACTAACTCGGCCGAAATCATTGGCCAGACCATCTTGTGTGAAGTTTGCATAGGATGGAGTGGAAGAGAATTCAACGGAACTGCATGAAGCCTGCATGTTTGAAGAGTCATGACCAGTGAAGCATGTGGATACATCTTGTCCCTACAAGAAAAACAGGAATACAATGTGAGATGCTACGGAAAATCGAAAAGGAAGCCAGGGACACAGTTGATAAGTGAAACATACTAAACAGAGTTATCTCTGTTTCACACTTTCACTAACTGTATTTTGTAGTTTTAGTAGAGTTTTATGCAGTTCTTGAACTAATGTGTACCTTTGAGGTATCCAGAATCAGATCAGATGGGATAGGCCAGGGGTTGGAAAGATGAGAAGCTCGCTCGAGATCACCGAACCGTCTAGTATCATAGGGGGAATTGACAGGGCTTGAGTAGCTACTCCCACTATAAATGACACTAGCTTGGGAGGGACTTCCATTAGACATATTTAAGTACTCATTTGAGTATGTCCCTGGAGTAAAGTTCCCAGCTACAGCAGAGCTTCTTTCCCTCTTGGATTTGGATTCTCCTTCAACATCAACTGTCTTTTCATTCCTCTTAACCACACGACACAATGCAAAAGCTCCCTGGAAAAAGTGTCAATAATGGAACACAATGTCAGATACCAACATGTAGAATAATTAAGTACCTAAGGTTACACTGTTTGGAGATGTGAAACGTACCTGCGAACCAGATAGGCCTTGTGGAAGAGTATCACAGAGGCGATATTCATGCATCACCCAGTCTGTTCGATCCCCCAAGGGAGCTCGTCCACGGTAGAAAACAAGGGTCTTCCGAAATCCAATAACATCTGACTGACATGTCACTTTGCGGTCTTTTCCAGTGGCTTTCCAATAACCAGCTCTTGTGGCTCTATTTGTACGTGAGCCATTCGGATACTTTCGATCCCGAGGGCAGAAGAAAAACCACTCCATATCTCGTTTTGGAAGAAACGACTTATCTGCAGTTCACATTATACAGATCATTCTTCATATATTCCTTTGAAGATAATCAAAAGCTACAATTTGTGCTCTTGTCCTTTTCTTAATTTAGTAATGGAATTTTAAACTTTTGGGAAAAGTAGTCCAATTCTTCTAGCTTTTGAAAGATCAGATTAGATATACAACAGAAAAGAGACCTTCAACTTTTTATCTTATAGATAAGTGTACAAAACTAACCACAGTTAAAACTTGACAACATTATCAAATCCTTAACTCAGTAGCTTAATATCCCAACTAATATTCCATCACTAACTCTAAAGTCTAAACTTTGTCGCCGAAACCAATATCATTTGATAAAGGAAAAATATGTTCTGGAATTAGTCCTTGAATTTAATTGTAGGTTCAAGGAGTGAAGGAGTAGCAGTTCTCGGCCTAGTAACAACTCTTAAAGTAGAGTTTGAGGTCTAGGGAATGTGGCACAGATTTGAGTTGTTCTAGCCAACATACCAATGTTCCATGAATAAAAATGCCTTGCAATCAACATGAAGGACAAAATGAAAACAGAACATCACAGCAAATAATGGGAACTGAAGTACTATGTATGGACATTTATTATATAAAATTCAGTTTAAAAAGTACCTGGCAACTCCCATGGATCAAACTTGTACAGATCGATTTCTGGGATCACTTCAAGGTCAATCTTCACTCCATCTACTTTCTTCTTCAAGTAATAACCAACCAGTTCCTCATCAGTTGGGTGGAACCGAAAACCGGGGGGAAGTGATGCCATTTCCCACTTCTAAAATTGCCCAAATCTTCGAAAAAAGGTGAAAATGGACAAGGAAAAGGAAAAATAACACACAAGAAAAAGAAAAAAAAAATGACACAATCAGGACTACAAAATCCAACTGTAGCTAGGTACCCATGCTGTATCTGTTAAAGATTTGGAAGATCCAATAATAAAATCTTTCTTCAACAGACAATTTCTTCACGACAACGGAAAAACACTTCCAGAGGATACAACCGTTGTGCAAAACAATCATTCTTTCAAAAATCGAATATTGGTCACAAACAGCACCTCCCCCCTCCCAATCAAATAACCCCAAGTTAAATAAAACCAATAAAATTTAATTAAGTTTTCGCCATTATTAGTTCAAAATAAGTATATTTTCTAATAGTCCAGATGCTATAACCACTCAAAAATTTCTTAAAATTTGAAATTTTGAATTGTAAAAAGACCAATAAGAAGAAGAGAAGAGTTGAGTTGTGTGATGGGAGGAGGAGAAGAGGAAGAGGGATGAATGGGTTTATATATACTATAAAAAGAACACCGAAAGAGTAATGAAATGGAGATTGCTTGTCTGAAGCGAACCAAAAATTCCAAAGGTGTGGAGTGGACCCTTGAGTGTTCAAACTCAGTTCACACTAAAATGACTGTTTTCTTTACTTCCCGCCCATTTTTATATTACCGTTAATGGAACTATCTTGGATTCATGTCCCACTTCTTAAGTTTGTTCCAACTAAGCATGACTCAGACAAGTACACTTTTCTTGTTAGTATTTTACTTGTGTCAAAAAGTGCATGGGAAAATTGTAGGTGGTTTCTAGTTGCAATTTTCAACTTTTGTATGGACTAAGATACCCTTATCATTTCACTTTTTCATTTTATTTTTCCACTTTTAGCTATAGTTTTTTTTTTTTTTATTTGTCTAATTTATTATGGTAATGTTTGACACAATTTTTATTCATTTCATACTAGACATGGATTTGACGACGGAATTTTCTTGATTTTATGTGATAATAATCCCATGGATGGATCAAATGGTTAAGGTTTGTTGTTGGAATTGATCGATTTGAATTATTGCTACTCAAAAATATGCATGGTTTAGAATTAAAGTTTTTAATAGAGATAATGGATTTGTGTGGTTTAGTTTTAGACTAAAGTACTTACAAATGAAAACTATTTTCAAGCTAGTATGGATTTTAGCTAGAGTGTGGACAAAAATATCGCAATCTTTGGCCACATACATCCACATAGGTAGACGGTAGTCCAAATAACTTCATATTAACATCATGTCTAAACTAGTAGTAACTAGTACCAAGCCAATAAAACTCCAGAATAGTAATACTGGATACTAATGTAGGGATCATTTCTTCATTTGTACGTGCATTTTTGAATTATTCTTGCCAAGACGTGACACCATTAAGCTAGATTTTAAGCTAAGTAGACCATTATCTTGACCATATCAGACTATCAGAGTACTTATGCTTAAGTAGCTTATTTTTTACCAAAACTAATACTCTAGCTTAGAAGGTCTAATATACCTACGTTAATACCTTTTTAAAACCTTGTTAATAGAAGGCATTAATCTTATCTAAAGCCTCTCAAGAGTGTGCTCTAGATGTGAACCACTGTTTAAATGTTTTGGTCCATATATATAAGCTGAATCTTTATCAAAAATATATAAGTTGAATCAGAATGCATGAGTTGCTATTTTGTAATGACATGCCAAGCTTGACTTTTCATAACTATACAAATGAATCTTTCTTTTTCTTTTGTGACTAAGTTGGACCTTAAGACAAAAACACATCAACAACAATTTTAATTATTGTCCAAGTGAATGAATTTAGAGAAAATTTACCAGTCAGTTTTTGCTTTTATGACTCAGTAGGACCTACTTGCTTCAATGTAAAAGTGTAAAAGGCCGCCATTACTAAAGTGAGAGAGTAAACAAGACTAGAAAAAGAACCATATATATATGTACAGTATCATGAAAGAAACTAATTAAACATAGGGCTATGGTAACAATTTTCCAAGCTATGGGATGAATGTGTTGTTTGGTTCAGTTTTTACGGGAGTTTGATGAGATGGGATTTGGAAGTGCATCTTATACGCGCAGGAGCTGGATATGGATATTAAACAGAACCGACAACTTAACAATTCTATCTGCCATAAGCCTAACCAAGACACGGTGCTCGTACTACATTGTCAGGATATCAAGAAAAATGTAGCTCAAACCCAGCTGTCAGGTTGACAAGGAGCGGAGGGTTCTTTACTTTCATCTAAACCCCATGAAATTTCTATTTTTCTTATTATTTAGAGACAAAAAAAAAAAAAGAGAGACATCATATGATCTTACATCTTACATGACCTAAGAACTTGGTTTTTATTTGTAGATACAAATGTCGTACAAATTACTTTTAAGCATTGGTATATTATGAAATGAAATGAAGTGATGAAGAAAAAAGATGGTTAAATGGAATGTGTAGTAGAATGAATGAAACTAGTAAAATAAAATGTATGTGTGGGGTGGATTTATTGGGAATGGCCACCTTATCTCTGTCGCTGTTTGTCCCCTCCTTTCGGCTCACTTTGTTCAATAATCCTGAGGTCATCTTCTACACATTTGACGGCCTATGATCAGTCTTCATGTTATTTGGAGTTACTTTTTTCCATAAGTGATGGGCAACTGTTACGTTCAATTTATTTGGCTCCATCTGGTTGTTTGTTGTTTGTATTAAGCTTATAATAATTGGTGTTTTGGATAGTTTCACTCTAATCCCTATCAAAAAGCTAAAAAGCTATATATAAAAGCTGACTTCTAACTGTTAATCACCAAATTATTCTCTACTGTTATTATATTCTTAAAGAATTATATACATTTTGATTCTTAATAAACTATACTATAAAGTATATAATAAAGTAAAATAATGCTTAAAGAAGACTTTGAGGCTTTGAAGCCTACATTTTGATTATAATGTGTATAGGCCTACTTGTGGAATTACACATTGAATGGCTGAGTTTGGTTGAAGGAATTTATATCCTGGGAACGCAGAGGGCATTGTTGGAAGAGGTTATTGTATCATAGAGAGGGAAAAAATCAAAACAAAACCATATTCCTTCCTCAAAACCTAAGCCGGGATCGGTTTTATTTTATTTTTTTTAATTTTCTCCTAAAAGAATTGGAATTTGGCCAACTTTCCTAGAATCTGAATTCCATCAAACAAAACATAGGATTCTAGTGAACCAAACACTAAAACACCCCCAAATGTTTAGTACACAAGCATACGAGCCCGTGATACACGAGTTAAATATTACTCTCTCCGTCCCAAATTATAAGTATATTATAATGAATCCAACTTATTAAGGGAACATCATTTAATGATTTGTCTAGTAACTACTCCCTCTGTCCCAAATTATAAGTACATTTTGGAATATTCTATTTATTAATGAAACATCATTTATTATTTGTCTATTAACTATACTTCAAAATTTACCCCTATTTAATGGATTTTATTTATTAAACATAGTCTCTTACTCTAATTCCAAAGCAAGGGTAATATAGGTAATAGAACAATTTAACTTAATTAATATGTATTGAAATATGAAAAGGGACTTATATTTTGGGACAGCCCAAAAAGGAATAAGGTACTTATAATTTGGGACAGAGGGAGTATATTTTTCAAATTTATTCTAATCCATTATAATTAATTACTTTAATTGTCTTCATTAAAATAAATACTCTAATTCCAAAACAAGGGTTATATAGGTAAAAGAACAAATTAACTTAATTAATATGTTCAAATATGGAAGGTAACATATATTTTAGGACAGCTAAAAAAAGGATAATGTACTTATAATTTAGGACGAAAGGAGTAGCTAATTTGAGTATTTTCGTGGTTTTAAATACTACTCCCTCCGTCCCAAATTATAAGTACCTTTCAGAATATTCTACTTATTAAGGAACCATCATTTATTGTTTGTCTACTAACTCTATTTTCTAATTTGCCCTTATTTAATTCTAATTACAATGTCTAACTTTTCATTAGAATAATTACTCTAATCTCAAAGCAAGGGTAGTATAGACAAATGAACCATTTAACTTATTTAATATGGGTTGAAAAGTCAAAAGCGACATATATTTTGGGACAATCTAAAATGGAATAAGGTACTTATAATTTTGGACAGATGAAGTAATAAAATTATATTTAAAATATTGAGTTTATATATGTATAATTAGAATTTTAATGAATTAGGATAATTGATAAGTTTTTAAATAATGGTTGGTTTTGCTATAATCGATAGTTTGTTTATAGAAAATTCTAATAGATTAGAATACTTCTTAAAGCTATGGAAATTATACTTTTACAATATTAACCCTATAATAAGGGTAATTTAATCAGTTTTTGGCAAAAATAAATAAATTAAAAGATCAATTCTTAGCTAATATATCCATATAACATAGCTAACCCATCCAATTTCTCTCAAATTATGTACCTACGAAGGATAGACTTGTGAGTAAAGGTATATTACATGAAGCAAAGTGCATTTTTCTTATAATGCAGAAAAAGAGAATTGATACCATCTATTCTTTCAATGCCCATTCTCTTGCTATGCCTGAAAATCTGTTAAAGAGAAAATAGGACCGAGCACTGTTACAAGGAACTCTAAATAAGAGTGGAAATATATTCTAGCCACTTGCAAATGAGATAGTTTAAGGGTTGAGGTATATAATGTGTTTATAAGTCCCATTGTTTACAACTTATGGGTCGAGAGGAATGCTCGAAGGTTTAGGAATGTATCTACCTCCAAGGAAGCTTTAGTGATTAATTATCTCAGCGAGGTAAGAGAGTACCTATAGATTTGCATCAAGGATACCCAAGATATTGTGTATAACATCGGCTGGAAAAATGTTGGGTTGCAAATGAACTACAAGCCTGTCAAGGTAATTATGTGTCAGTGGAAGCCACCCGAACCTGGGTATTATATTGTCAATACAGATAGAGCACTAAGTGATGACAAAGCTAGGTATATATGGAGGTGACGGTTTGGTTATGAATTAATATGTTGAGTTCATTGAATTGAATAAACAAACCGTCACCTCTCGGTTATTCAATTTGATTATAAAAGGGGTCCAATAAAAGAGATTAATTCTAGATATAAGATAGTCACCTCTCAGCTATTCCATCACACAATTAATCTAATACAACCATTATAGCTAGGTATCCCTATACTCTAACAATAATATTTAATCAACATGGATAACAATAACACATAAATAATCATACTTACTTCATGTCGCGAATAGAAATAAACAAGCATTAAGAACTTTGAATCACAATGAACATAAAGAATAAACATGGTGCTTTTGCATTATCTAGACTGCTTCAACCATTCCCCCTAAAGGGAACTTAGCTACTCATCCTTGATAATGACACCATGGAATAAGTAAATAAATAACACAACATCATAATGGAAAAGAGAATGGATTATTATTGAGAATAAGAAGATGAGTCAAGAATACAAGTTCAAGACTAGCCTAAACCCTAGCTACTACTTATCTTTATATAGAGAATATAAAGCATATTACTTGCTCACAAAGTTAGGTCAAATTCGTGGCTGCTGTTGTAGGCCTTCTAGAAGCAGCAAGACTCATGAAAACCTAACTCTCTTGGGCCTAAGTTGCATCTTGGACGAAGACCTTTAGATAGACAGCTCATGGGCCCAAATCAGACTTCTGGATTTTCATATAGAGCCTTTTTAAGATTGGGCTTCAATAGAACTTGGATTGAGCTGGGATTTGGACCACCCATCTTGGACATAAAGTCAAGTCCATAGGACCAGTCCATGGGGTGCCTTCAACAACTTTGTGGGTGCAAATAGCAATTCTTTTTTTTTGTGCAAATAGCACTCTTTTAATGGATTGTCTTGGCTTTTGGCAGGCTTTAACACAATATTGACATTTTGGCTCATGAAACCTACACAAATGACAAGAAAACATTAAGGGAAATTTGGTCAAAACCCCCCACTTTTTGTCCACATTTGGCCATAACCCCCTAATGTTGAAATTTTTTGCTTAAACCCCCTTCTATTAAGCTGCCCCCCAATTTTCCATCCATTAACAAAAAAAATTCCCATTTTATCCCTGATTCAAGATATTTGCATCAACCCCCCAAAAATAACTTAACATTATATTAAAGTTAGATTAACAGAACATGTGGGTCTTCTTCATTCACACCCTATACCGGCCTTTTTTATGCCCTACAATCAAATCCCCAAATGATTCAAAACTTGATGATGAGGAGATAAAATTATAGATAACCATACAGAAAAAGTTAATTCATACATTAACAACTACCAAACATACCTAAATGGAGGGACACATTGGAAGAAATTAATTTCTCTCTAGATTGAGATGAAATTAAGGTAGTTTTTTTTTTCAAAACTTGAATACCCATTTTATAAGCTTTTTGTAGATTTGGGGAAAGAGTTTGATTGAATGCCCATTGTGAGAATTTAGGTGAAGAAGCAAATAAAGATTACACATTTGAAGAAATGCCACAAAAGACTTGATTTTGAGAATAGTTTGTAATCATGGATTGATTGTCGTTGTCGTCTTTAATCGTAATGGTTTGGGGGGTTATGGGGAGTTGTGTTCTTCTGGTTCAATCTGATTCTACACCTTCACAACCATCACCTCCACCACCTCTTTCACCTCCATCACCAACCATTGAGGCCACCATCTACGCCGAAACCTTGTCGTTTGCCTCCCAAAACGATTGAAGACCAACATAAGAAAATCACCACCACCATATCATAACACCACCATCACCATATCATACAACCACCACCACTGGTAGAATCTGTTAAATTATTATTGAGGGGTTTATGCAAATATTTTGAATTAGGGGTAGAATGGGAAATCTTTTTGATAATGGATGGGATATTGGGGGGTAGTCTACTGGAAGGGGGTTTAGGCCAAAAATTTCAACATTAGGGGGTTATGGCCAAACCTAGACAAAATGTGGGGGGTTTTGACCAAATTTTCCAAATATTAATCAATAGATATAACACAATAATATAAGCTAAGTGTTATGCAAACAAGGTGTTATGCGGGGGATAAATATACACTTTTGAGAACTTATCACATACCCCCAAACAGCACATTGCTTGTCCTCAAGCAAAGGTGAGAAGAAAAGAAATAAGGACTCAAAAGAGAAATAGATCGAACTAGGGTGCTTGCATTAACCATATGCATCAAGGCTTTAAAACCACAAGGGTTTCCCAGGTGGAGGAGTTATAGTCTCCTGAGGGTTTTCCAGAGAAGATACCCACAAACTTACTACAATGATTAATCCTAAGATCATGATGTTCTACCATTTACCTTAGAAATGGATGTCATCCATACAGTATATCAAAGATAAGGATAAGTATTGCAAAATCGTTCATATGAGATAGAGTACTACAAATGCATGAAAAATAAGCATAACGGTTTCAAATGCATCTAAGACAGGCATGTACACATACAACCACAGGTCTTAAGTCACGATTGGAAAGGTCGCCTTGACTTCTGCCTCACAGACATACATTCAGAAATAAAAATAACTCAGAGATGGTGTTTATCATTTTACCTCTATATGAGGAAAGAAGATGGACAATCATCTCACATATATCAATAAGAACGGACTGGTGTAATAGAATAAGCTTAGTCTCAAAGAATGGAAGAGTTATCCTCGCTTGAGATGTCGGGTTTTTCACCTTAACACCTTCTCACTTATTCGCCACATCCTACCATATCAGCTTAGATCTACAAAAGACAGTAATAGATTGTAATTTGGCTTAGGACAGGGCTAGAAATGGAAAAGGTTTTTATGAAATATTTTTGGAACATTCGGGCCTTCAATACTTGTGATTTGTAATAACAACACTTGGAGAAATGTTTGGAATTTTTCTCTTGAGTAGAAGTGTTTTTCATCTTCTTTGGAAAAATTCAATGAAGCTCTAGCCATTTTTTTTTTTTTTTTTTTGGAATCTTCCTTTTCTTTTTTATTTTCTTGATTTTTTTGGAAGATTTTGGCTTTTTCTGGAATTCTTCAAACTTTTTGATTTTCAACATTTGGTTCATCTCACTAGTTTGGAGATTTCTTTGTATTTCTCCTTTCTTCTTTGTAACCACAGAAACAATCATCCTCATGTTCTAAAAACGATAGGTAAAATGACCTAAACATTCTAAGGGCAATTACTCCTACAACGGAGTTGGAAACGGAGTTGGGTAAGGATGATGGGTTAAAGAAAAAGGCTAAGTAACAAGAAAGGCTCAGAATGTTCAACCTAAGGGATAAAGCATCATTAGGGTAGGCTAAGGTAAACAGGGTTTAACTAAATGTCTTTGTATCATTTATAAGTACTGATATGGTGATAACATCTTGAATAAGCTACAAGACCCAAGTTTATATTATACCCATTTAATGTCATCTTAAGGCTAACTGAAAAAATGAATATGAGACTAAAAACAGACAAAACTGAGAGGTTGAGTCTTTTGACTCCAGATGTACGTAATAACTCTCCAAGAAAAAAGACGGTTCTCAAAAGTTCACTGGGTTAAGTCTCCACACTTATTCCTTGAGATTCTCAAGGTGTAATTGCATGTGCACATATGTCTGTCATAAATGCAAGTGAATGTCATGCTTATGCTCATGCAAATGCAGTATGACTACTTGGTGAAGCAATAAATGTCCTTAAACTTGAAAAAGATAGAATTAAACAATTATACTCATCATTGATGGTGTACTTGTCTTAACTTTGAAAAAGTCTTGTAAGAAAGAATTTTTAGATTTTTCAAAATTTTTGAATTTTTATACAAGTATGGAAAAAAAGGTTGAAAATCTTTTGCAAAGAGGTTGTAATACTTCCTCACCCCCAAACAAAAAAATTGTCTTGTCCTCAAGGCTCATACTAAGCATAGGAATTAGAAAAAAGAAAGATATTACCATGAATGTACTAAAAATTCAAACCGCTTAATAAATTCCTGCCAAACAAAATTATCTCCACATAGAGATTACAAGGAATTCCATACTAAGACACAACTGAAATAATATATGCTGAAATAAAAGACTAACTCAACATAAAAGAGAAATCTTATCCTAAGCTCTTCGTTCCCAAATAACACTTCGTGGGAGGCCATCCAAGTCATCACGCCACTCGATGATCATACGCATCATCTCACCTCAATTACCTTCGCCATATGCTACAAACCCATCATCTTTGTGTAAAGCAGGGTAAGTCTCATACTTAGAATCAGCCACTCAAGTGAATTGGCGGCTTCTCCTAATATACCGATGAGTTGAATCCATAGATGGTAGGCGGGTTCAATCAGTATATTTGGTCCGCCATAGCAGTAGGGAACAACAGCTTATCTTGTCCCATGATGAACACATTACGGATGTCATCTAGAATCATAGAAGAGATGTCAAGTGCATTATAACCCTGAAATGTACCATACATCGCATGCATAACAATCTCATTAACATACTCTAACTTCTCGTAACCCAACAAATTCCTTATAACCCATAAAGCAGCAGTAGCAACATTAGTAGGAAGAGACATAGTGGTGCAACAAGTAACTGAGCTGGGTACAGGGTAAAGGTGCAAGGCCCAAAATTACTAAGGTAATTTTCAAGGATATCAACTTCATTGTCATGGCGGTAATCATAGTAGGGTGTTACAGGGTTGAAGACAAAAGGGTTACCAAAGATAAAAGAGATGGCAACAGCATTAAAAATGACAACAGATTCATGCATGTAAACCTGAAAACCATCAAAGGGAAGAGTATCCGCGAAGGGTAACATGAGGTAGAAGTCTCTTACCATAGAAAGTGAGTAATCAGCAGTAGAATCATACAGAAAACTTCTCCAACCCTTGTTAAAAATTTCATCCCGAAAAGATGCCCCATAAGAACCATTCATAATATCAGAAAACTCCATCTCAGGAACAATATACATACCACTTGGCACCCACAAGTCATTCTGGACGTCAGCCATTGATAAAGAAGGAAGAAGATACTAAAAACCAACACGAAAATCGAGAAAACAACACAAAAACCAAGGCAAAAAAACTTTGGCAAACTCAAACTCGATTTGAGATCAGAAAAGCCTATCTGGAACTTGACTCGAGATTGAGTAAATTCCAGAAAAATAATTTTTCTTTGTAAAGTGACAACCTCCTTTGTTGATTTTGGTATTTATAGGCAAAATAAAAGAATTTAATCAAATTAGGACTCAAAATATTGCCAATATCTTCTACGGTTTTCAGAAATCAAAACCCTAATTTTTTTTCTTAAAAATATTTGGACTAAGGTCCCTGGGACCAAAAATATTTAAAAATAACTCCACAAGTCCAGATTTTGCAATAAAACCCATGAATGACTAAAAATTTTAGAAAAGAACAATAAATTTGGAAATTAAAATTTCATCCATTTCATAAAATATTTATAATCAACTACATGGAATGAAATTTATTACATTTGAGAGCAAAGGACTAAAAATAAAATAAAAACAAATACAAGAAAATAGAAACAACAATGGCTGACGACTCTCTCAACCACGCCGACTACAAGACTGCCCCTGATATTCGTCCAATCGTCGTTGGACGTCCTAACTGCGCCCAAAATCTCTCTCATACCCCTCCAGATGAGCTGGAACCGCTCCTCATTGGTGTGAACCTGATCGAATGCCCGTTGATCGTTGGGCATATAGTGAACTGGTGGCTCCTTTTGTGGGTCCCACAACTATTGGTGATAGGTAGACAGACCAGGGTTTAAGACCTCAAGACGGATAACTGACTCCAAAGGCAGGGCAGAAGGAAGAGGTGCCTCCCAGTAGCGTAGAATACTCATCACCAGGCTTGGAAGAGGGGCAGAAGTGGTACAATCGTTGGTGATGGTGTGAAACAGGCGCTAGACCAGATAATAACCATGGAGATCTTCCTAGAGAAGAAGCAAGATGTGGATACCCTCCGAGAACAGCTCGCTCATCCTGGTCATCACAAGGACATTGGTGGTCAACATGTGAGCCACCAAGCCCTGGTTGACTGGGAGCCAACCGATGGAGATGTGGCTGTTATACCGGTGCGTCGCCCGATCATCGACTAGTACAACCTCAATGATCTCGGGGGTGACCAGTACAACCTCCTACTGAATGGGAGCTTCATCGAGACTGAGGCACGTGACCGCAAAAATGGTTTCGAGCGAGAGTGGAAACTGATGATCTTTGTCCTAATTTACAATAATGTCATCATTGATCGAGTCCATGGACTCATAGAATCGACGAACAATTGAGCATCAAATGGTTTGTAATCCACGCCCAGGAGTGCATCCCAACCTCTGGCATAAATCCTCTCCACAAAACCGAATCCAAAGCGATTATCATCGAAGAGACGAGAATAATCGCGTTCATGGATAACAACTCTAGATCTCCTTCTAGGAGGCATGATTGCAACAGAAAAAGGTATAGAAATGAAGAGAATCAAGAGGGGAACACACAACAACAAATAATTTTGAATTTGGTTGAGAATTGGAGGACATTTGAAGAGAGAGAAACTGGATTTGGTATGATCTCGAGTCGAGTTTGAAAAGGGAACAAAGGAACTGGTAGCGGTGACTGCTTTGTTGACTCAGTTGACTTGGTTTGACTGAAGAATGAAATGTGACTTTTCACATATACCCAAAGGTGTATATAGGCAGTCACTTACCCATTACGTAACCCCCCCACTACTGAAATTAGTAAAAATAACGATTTTACCCCTGGGATGCGTAACGACCTCAAATAATTCAAAATTAATTTTGAAAATTCCATGATAATGGTAAATTATATTCTCGCGAATATAAATGTTATTAAGATGTCAAATAAATTCCAAAAATCAAGCAATAATTATTTAAAATTCCAAAATTTGAAATAAATTCAAATTTGTAACTGCAATAATTATTTAACCAATTGAACTGTAACAGAGAGTGGGTGTGCCACACCCACCCCCAAACAGAACTTGAGCACAGTTTCAAAAAGAGTAGTTTACCAACCAAAAAACCACTAAACCCGACAACAAAAAGAAGTAATAAAGCACGATCGGGCTTAGAAGATACACATGGCTGCCTCCCAGGAGCGCTAAGTTTAACATCTTTAGCCAGACAGGAGGACAAACAGAAAACTTACTCCCTAGATAAACGCTAATAAAAAACAAAGGTACAAGAGAGATAAAACGCTAAAGTGAAATGCGCGAGATCTTGATGTCTAAGATACAACAAAGAGTCTTTTAAAGTCAGATACTCAAAACTTAAAAGAAGATGGGAATTGACTTCCCCACCCCCAAACAGAGTGGGAAACAGGTCTGTTTGGTGGTGACGCTCAAGAGAAAACGTGCACTGGATCAATTATACTCAGCTAGTAAAAGTTCGTGGACTAACAGTTCTGACACTTTCAACCATACCTCTAAAAAAAAGACAGCAGAAAAAGAGCAAGAGAGGGTTCGGATACCAGCAGGTCAAGGGTCAGTATAAATAGGTAGGGTCCTCTAAGAGAGTTTTTTCAACTTCAGGGGACTTTAATTCGTGGAAATGCTTAAGATGTTGACCATTGACTTGAAAATCAGAATCGTCTGCAGGGTTAACACATATAATACCACCATAAAGAGTTACTACAGACACACCAATGGGACCCGACCAACGAGACTGTAGTTTACCTAAAAATAAATACAAACGAGAGTTATAAAGTAAAACTTTATCTCCAATTTAAAAATCTCTACGTAAGATATGACGATCATGTAGTTTTTTCATGTTAGCTTTATAGGACTTGGAAATATCATAAGCCTCATTCCGAAGTTCCTCAAGCTCAGAAAGCTGGAGTTTTTTTCTCTTACCTGCCTGATCGAGATTATAGTTGAGTTTTTTCATCGCCTAGAAGGCTTGGTGCTCAAGCTCGACAGGTAGGTGACAGGGTTTTCCAAATACAAGACGAAGGGAAACATGCCTATGGGAGTTTTAAAAGCAGTACGATAGGCCCATAATGCATCACACACTAGAAGAGACCAATCAACCTTATTAGGGTCAACTGTTTTCTACAAAATATTTTTAATCTCTCTATTGGAAACCTCAGCTTGGCCATTGGTTTGTGGATGATAAGCAAAGGCCACTTTGTGAGTTACTTTATACTTTTGGAAAAGTTTTTTAAAAGCTTTATTGCAGAAATTGATCCCCCCATCACTGATGATCGCACGGGGAGCGCCAAATCTGGCAAAAATGTACTTTTTGATAAAATTTACTACAGTTTCTTAGTCGTTGTGCCTTGTGGGAATGACCTCCATCCATTTTGAAACATAGTCTACTGCGACCAGAATGTACAAAAACCCATGACAACTAGGAAAATGACCCATGAAATGATTGCCCCATACATAAAAAACTTCTATAGAAAGAATTGGATGTAAGGGCATCATATGTCGCCCAGTGATTTTTCCTAATTGTTGACAACGAATGCAGACTGTACAATGCATGTGAGCGTCCCTAAAGAGAGTTGGCCAATAAAAACCACACTGTAATACTTTAGCAACTGTCTTTTTGGCACTAAAGTGTCCACCACAAGCATGCTCATGGTAGAACTTAAGGACCTATTGTTGCTCCCAGTCGGGAATGCAACGACGAATAATCTGATCAGGACAGTACTTAAAAAGATAAGGGTCATCCTAGAAATAATACTTGGCACTAGCAAGGAATTTATATGTGACGCCCCGCATTTTCTCTTGCATAGTTTTGAGTTTTTGATAATGATAATTTATTATAATATTAATGTTGATTTCGATAATGCCTATAGTGTTGTCGCTTGTATGCGTATTCGAGGGAGTTCTGTGTGTTTGGGACAGGTTGGTGTAGGTGTAAAGTTGGAAGGGGTGTAGAAAGAAATGTAGAAAATTGGAAGGTGTGTAGAAAGAAATGCAGAAAACTGGAAGGGGCTTGAAAATAATTTTAATATTTGTAAATGTGATTTTTGCTGAACCGACTCTTCAACCCAATATATCTGGTTTATGTGAGTGTGAAAGGAAAATGAAAGAAAGAAAGCTAAAAAGAAGGAGTGAGTTGTCTGAACTGTTGGGTGGAAGAATTGAAAGAAGAAATTGAAGGAAGGAAGAGGAGCAGCGGCAAGGAAGAGGAGTATTCAAAGTATTGGTGTTTTTCCGGTGAGTGCTATAGATAGGTTGTTTTTGTTAATAATGTGGGGAACTTCTATAAACCCCCATATTTGTTTTGAATTGCGATATTTCAAGGTCTTTTGCCTGACTTGAGAGGGGCGGAGATCGATTTGAGCTGTTAGGAGTATTTGGTGTTAGTACTCCAGGTTTAGGCTCTATTGCTGGCAGATTTGTATAGTGTTGCTAGTTTTCGCATAAAATGCTCATGTGAAATGTGTTTTTAGTGATTTAAGTTGTTGTACAAACTAGATTCTGATGCATATGCATAAAGATAACATGTGCAAGGCACATGCCTCATAGTTCCTGCAGATTCCTATATGGATTAGAACATCCCTAGTAGTAGTTTCTATTTACTTAGCTTTCTAGTGTAGTTAGGATTAGGTTTAGGTTATTATAAATAGGGGATTGCAACCCCTATTAAGTAGGTTAGATTGAAGATTTGTTTATGTCTTGAGACATTAAATTCATTTTTGTGAAGAACCCTAGTTTTTGGGTGTTCAAACCATTTATTTAATTGGTGTTCTTATTATTGTTTGCTTCCGCCGATAGTATTACATCAAAATTGGTATCAAGAGCTTGTTTTTTCTGGGTTTAGAAGATAAAATCCTGATTTTTATTACAAGAGCCGCGTTCATGTTGGTGATTTGAAGATGGGTTATCGTAGAAGAGGTCAAAGAGAATTTTCGTCGCCGCCGGATCGCTGGAGTTTACATGAATCGAAGCGTTATACCGATTCTGAATATAAAACTCCCAACTTTGATCCTAGCCGCCACTTTCCTCTTTCTAGAAAGTATGAACCTCCCTCTTCCTCTCGTTCCCCTTCTCCCCCACGCAGGCGACGTTGTAGTTATTATGACGATGGATATTATTCCCACCACCAGCAGGACACACACCTTCCTCGATGTGGTTTTCAGCAACAATATGTTGCTTATGGTGCTAAATATTCCCATGGAAACCGTCCAAAGACTTATGATCATGATGGTCTTCGTAGTCGCAATTCTAAGGTTACTCCGTATAGAGAATACCTACACTATATTGAATCTGAAATCGATTCTAAGAGCAATGCTTCCATGACGTCACCAAGCATACAAAAAGATTTGAAGGAACTTTTAAATTGCTTTACTAAATTAAAAAGTCAATTTGCGTCTTTTAAGGAAGAATTTGTTGAAGAAGAGAAACGACTTGACAAAGAAGCGAAGATTAATTTCTTACTCAACATGTTTGAAGAAGAAAAATACGTCACTCGTACTCGAATTGGTGGTTTACAAAGTTACAATCTTGTTGATTTCTTTTCCGTTTTTGGTGATGATAGTGATGATACATCTAGTTTTGTGTCTCTTGAGTTAGAAGTTGCATGTGTGGATCAAGTAGAAGATTTGATTGAAAAATCTGCAAGGAAGATAAATAAGAAGTTCTATTTGTTGCCCAAGCAAGGAAACCTAGTTGTTGTCCATGACAATAGTAAAGAGGATGAACGTTCTTGGAATTTCGCTCATCACTCCCATGAATCGATGAATTCCATTGATTCCGACCGACAAATTGATGATTTTTATCATCCCCACAAATTTCGTCCCATAAAAGTAATTGGTAATTTATTTGGTGGTTATGTTGATCCTTATCTATTCCAAGATGAGAATGGATTTTCTCCATGGAGGGACAAACACCATCAATTCTTATTTCTTGACATGCGGCTATATTGTTCCAATCAATTGGGTTGTCCTAATGATGCACCTATGACATTAATGTCCATCATTCTTTCTACGAGCAACTATCTGGGGAAGATTCATGGCCGGATTTTCTGCACCAACGTAAGGTTGAGGTTGATGTACAAGAGTCATTTTGAACTTTGGAGGATGTTAGTACACAAACTCGAGGACGAGTTTTTTTCAAGTTGGGGGGATTGATGCATATGCATAAAGATAACATGTGCAAGGCACATGCCTCATAGTTCCTGCAGATTCCTATATGGATTAGAACATCCCTACTAGTAGTTTCTATTTACTTAGCTTTCTAGTGTAGTTAGGATTAGGTTTAGGTTATTATAAATAGGGGATTGCAAACCCTATTAAGTAGGTTAGATTGAAGATTTGTTTATGTCTTGAGACATTAAATTCGTTTTTGTGAAGAACCCTAATTTTTGGGTGTTCAAACCATTTATTTAATTGGTGTTCTTATTATTGTTTGCTTCCCCCGATAGTATTACATCAGATTCTTAGACCTACACTTGGTCTTTTATGCGTTGCTGAATATTATAACATGGAATATAGAGTAAAATGAGACGCAAGTCTGACAGGGATAACTGAAACGTTTCTGAACTGTTGATGTTTGAAAATTCATAACTCCCTGGATATAATACCTTTTAAACTGATTCGAATTGTAGTATAAAATAGATTCTTGCATCTTTAAACGTTGTTCACAGTGCACTCACCCACGTTGTATTTTTATAATGAAATTGTCGTCCGAATATTGTTACTTTCAGCAGTTTTTTTTCTGGTTCCGTTATTAGCTTAATTATAGTAATTAGTCCGTGATTATGGATTATGTGAAGCCTATACCTGCAGTGGCTGTGTTATGTGTGCTATAACATGTTGTGAATGTGCTTTGTGGGTGTCACTTGATCTATCCTAGCCTGCCACGACCGGGAAATCTACTTAGAGAAATAAAAGGTTTTCAAATGATAAAACCAATTTTAAAACCCTTAGGGAAAACCTCTAAGGTAAACGATCAGTTGACCCTTGATTCTGTAAAGTTCGGATAGGGTGGTTCTTATCCTTTGGTCCTCGAATATCCGGAAAGACCGGCGACGGACTTGTGGCTCCTTCGACATTCCGGATAGGCCGGCGTCGAAGCATATAGTGCGCACGCATATATTACAACTTTTCAGGGGTTTTAGACTCTGCTTTGATATCCCATCGATGAGTCCACTAGCCTGAAGTGGTCGTTATGTATATATGAGGGGGCCATGGATATCTGGGTAAGTCGGCAATGTGTGTAGGAGCGGCTTTCGTGGAGTCTGGCTAGGCGTGCGTTCTGTGATACTATGGTTGTGCTTATTTGCGTGCTTTCATGTTAAAGTTTAAATTCTTGTTTGTTGATATTAGATAAGTTTATGGAATCTCTTGATTTACGTGGAGTTGGTTAATATATTCTTTATCCTTGTATATATTACGGTAGCTTTTGCAGGAGGGTAGGCTCTTAATAATTTCTTGCAGGATGATGCCTACCCTACCAGATCGCAGAGGTGATGGTAAATTTAGTTTTAATTTACATTATTGATTTATTGCCTAGTTGTGAGGAACTACAGTCCTGCCATGTATGTTAAGAGACCATGAATTACTGTTTTCTTTAGTGGCATAGTACTCATTCCAGCTTTGTGCTGACCCAAGTTGTGTTGTTTTTGCACGCTTGGGTACGTTCTTTGGTCTCGGAACGTAGATGTTGAGCTTCAGGATTTTGATGGTGATGATCAAGAGCAGCACTAGCGTTCTTTAGTTTGGACGGTTTCTGGTGTAGAAATATGGTCGGTCGGTTGGTGTATTACCATTTTGATATTTTGTTGGGAGAGATGATATTTTTGTATGAGCGCTCAACATGTTTATATCTCTCTTGCTATATTGGTACATGTACATATTCCTAGTATGTATTTGGAGAAGTAATGCAGAGTTGTATATTGACAGTTATATATGTAAAGGTCAAATAACTAAAAATGACAGCAATGTTTGCAACAATTTTCACTTTTAACAATGTATTACAAATCATAACAACCAAGTGAATTTTCATTACACTTGATAACAACTATATTTTCTTCCGGTACCGGAAGCCGGTGACCGGTCCACGTGGTAATTGTATCAGCTAATATGTCAATAAAAAATTAAAAAACAATACACGTAATCAAATAAAAAACATTATATCAAGGACAATAATAAAGCATTATATATTGTTATGCCCCAAATCATACCATTTTATTATAAAATTAGGGTTTAATTATAGTATTATATTAACATAATTGATTCTCTCAAGTACAATAATAAATCATTATACAATTTTATGACCTAAATCATACTATTGATTATGTGTTTTTTTTTTATTGATAGGTTAATTCTACAATTGCCATGTGGACAGGTCATCGGCTTCAGCTACCGAAGCAAAACATGGTTGTTATCTGGTGTAATAAAAATTCACTTGGTTGTCATGATCTGCAATACATTGTTAAAAGTGAAAATTGTTGCAAACGTTGTTGTTATATTCAGTTATTTGACCTATATGTAAATGAGTTATGGTTTGTAGAGTTGTTCGAGTTTATGGATGTTTTATTCTGTTTTTTGGGGTTACCTACAGCTTTGTATAATTTACTTCTCCAGTCTGGACTTAGTTGTCGTTTCCTTCATGCCTCGAGTTTTGGGACAAATTATTGTGCCACGTGTCGGGTGCACATAATTGTGCCTAAATTTGGGGTGTGACATTATATCTATCTTGATTGTTCCAATGACTTGGAAAATTGTTGTTAGCCAAGTAATTAACTATATTTGCGAACCATGGAGCATTCGATATGGCAAAAAGAAGCTCGTCAGGAAAGTTCTCAAAAATAACACTAGAATCCTCAGGACGGTCGAGTCTAGACAAGTAGTCGGCTACTACATTTTCGATCCCCTTTTTATCTTTAATTTCAATGTCAAATTCTTGAAGCAACATAATCCAACGAATAAGGCGCTGTTTAGTTTCCTTCTTGGAGAGGATGAATTTAAAGGTAACATGATCGTGAAGATGACAGTACGAGAACCTAAAAGGTAGGAACGAAACTTATCAAGAGCATGTACTATAGCGAATAGCTCTTTCTCAGTCGTAGTGTAATTGTGTTGAGCATCATTAAGAGTTTTGCTAGCATAATATATGACATGGGGCTTACCATCTAGAGGTGACCCAAAACAGGCCACCAGCAATATCTGACGCATCGCACATCAGCTCAACTCCAATCAATTGTATCCTAATGATGGGTACAGTCGTGAGGGCAGTCTTAAGATTTTCAAAGGCAGTCTTGCAATCTTTTGTTAAATCAAAAGGTGTATCCTTAAGCAATAAAATGGTTAAGGGGAGAGCTTTCTTTGAAAAATCTTGGATAAAGTGTCGATAGAATCCTTCATGGCCTAGAAAGGCTCGAATATCCCTAATAGACTTAGGAATAGGCAAGGATGAAACAAGATCTGCTTTAGCTTTATCAACCTGGATACCCTCAGGAGAGACTACATGACCCAAAACTATTCATCTTCTAACCTTGAAATGTCACTTTTCCCAGTTAATTAAGCACCAAATTCTTCTCAATGCAACGCCGAAAAACAAAGGAAAGATGACTAAGACACTCTTCACACGAACCATATATGGAGAAGTCATCTATAAACACCTCCATAAATCGTTCAACCATATCACTAACGATGTGTAACATGCACCTCTGGAAGGTAGCAGGTGCATTACACAGACCGGAAGGCATACGGGCATATGTGAAAGTGCCGAAAGAACAGGTGAAAGTCATCTTCTCTTGATCTTCAGGGGCGATAGGAATCGGATTGTAACTAGAATAACCATCTAAGAAATAATAAAAGGAATGACCAGCCATGCGTTCCAACATCTGGTCTATGAAGAGAGGAGAAAAGTGGTCCTTTCGGGTGACTGTATTAAGCTTTCTATAGTTGATACAAACATGCCACTTGGTTGGAACTCTAGTCATTGGTAATTATAGTCATATTGCCTTTCTTAGGAACCACATGAATAGGACTCACCCAAGGACTATCAGAAATGGGGTAAATCACACCTGCATCTAAGAGTTTAAGAATTTCAACTCGGACAACTTCTTTCATAGTAGGATTAAGACGTCTATGAGGTTCATGGGAGGTTTTAACAGAAGGGTTAATGTCTTTAATGTCGTGGATAGACCAGGAAATAATAGAACGATGCTCTTGAATAACTTTTAAAAGCTGACTCTCCTGTTTGGTAGTAAGAGATAAAGAAATGATAATAGGATGACTACCATCCGAATCAAGATGGGCATATTTCAACTCAGGAGGAAGAGGATTCAGAGTAACAGGAGGTGGAGTGATGGTCTCGACTTGGGACTCAGAATCAATGCAACAAACCGAATTAAGGGCCTCGGGGTCTTTAGGGTCAAAGATAGGCACAAAATTAAGAAGAGCATTGGTTTGGGTAATAGATTGGTCGATGTCAAAGTCAACATTATGCATAGTAAGAATAACTGGATCTTCAGGGTAACAACTATGCATCATCTCATACGGTAGGAATCAAGAAGGCACACATCTTCAGACAAAGAAATATCAGGGGGTTGTTGGCCAAGATTAAAGATATTTACTTCAACTGTCATAGAGCCAAAAAGTGAGAACCATAGAACCATTCCGACAGTTTATGAGAGCATTAGAGGTGGCCAAAAACGGACGAATAAGGATGATGGCAACCGAGTCATCGGCAGTAGGTTCAGTGTCCAACACCACAAAATCAACGGGATAGTAAAAGTCGGACACTATGACTAAGAGATCCTCAACTATTCCTCTAGGTACTTTTAATGATTTGTCGGCCAGTTGTAAAGACATGTTCGTGGGTTTCTTATTGTTTAGACCTAGACTGATGTATAGGGAGTAAGGCAAGAGATTGACACTCGCTCCCAGGACTAACAAAGCTTTACCCATGAACTTTTCACCAAGCTTGCATGGTATGGTTGGTTTTCCAGCGTCCTTATATTTCACCACACCATTGTGTTGGACGAGTGCAAAGAATTCTTCCGCCACAACGCGCTTTTGGGCACATTTGTTTTTCTTTTGGCGGTGCATAAGTCTTTCAAGACCTTAGCGTAGGAAGGTATCTGTTTGATAGCCTTGAGGAAAGGTATGTTTATATTTATATGTTTGAACACGTCAAGTACCTCCTCTGCTTGTACTTCCTTTAGAGACCTTGTGAGTATCTGAGGGTAAGGCACCGGTGGGTTGTAAGTCTGTTGAGGTTCCACAATCTCACGGGTATGTTTCCTTGGCTTAGAGGTGTTAGCCTCCTTAGCCGGACCTTTAGGTGGTGCAACAAGTGTCGTGGTAACCGGAGTCACAATGCTAGGACCATTTTGACTTCAGCAAGCGGTGTACTTGTAGACGGTGTTTTCGTTACCAAGGCAACTTCCTTGCCCTTGGGATTCAGGGTTGGTTGTCCCAGAAATCTCGTCAATTTTTGTTCTAGCCGTAGTATAGCTTGAGCGTTCATCTCAATGGACACTTGCTTTTGTTGCATGAAATGGGCAAGAACATCCTCAAAGGGAAAACTTCTGAGGGGCAGGTTGATGTGTTGGAACTGGGTCCCTGGAATTACTCATCTGATGAGCATTGTTCCTATTAGTGGGGATCGTTACCATGTTTCTATTGTCAGTGTTTCCAACATAGGGCGTATTGTTGTGTTGCCCATAGGATTTGTTAAATCCCGGTGGAACCGTTGGTGAAGTTTGTTTTTCCGGTATAGTTGAACGCACAGGTTTCCTCAGTTTTTGGTGAAGTGTAAAGGAGAGGGCAAACTTCGGCAATATGGGATGAGTCTTGACAAACATCACATTGGAGAGTGGAGGCACTCATGACCGGTGATGTGGTAAAGGACACCTCAAGTTCTTCTACTTTTTTTTACTAAACCTTGAAGCAACATTTTAAGCTCGGGGTCAGGTTTAACCTCATACATACCTCTAGGTTTATCGTGTGTGTTCGTGGTAGTGTTTCTCGGGGGTGGTCTTGGTGAATCCCATTGTTGGCTATTGTCAGCTAGTTTTTCAAAGAATTCAATAGCCTTGATGGTTGATAGATCAAGAAAACCGCCACTATTCATGCCTTCAACAAGGTTCCTAGTTTCATAGTTAAGGCCTCTATACATGATCCTGATTTTTTCTGTATCATAAACTTTATGGTGTGGACACCGAATAAACAGGTCTTGAAACTTCTCCTATGCATCAAAGAAAACCTCACCCTCTCTTTGCCGAAAAAATCTGATGGTATCAACAAGCTCATTGTTTTGGTAATAGGAAAATATTTGTTCAAAAACTTTTTGCTTAGTTGAGCCCAGGTTTGAATAGAATTGGAAGGAATGCTGTGTAACCAATGAGATGCAAGATCTTCAAAAGAAAATGGGAACAACCTTAACCTAACTTCTTCACCAGACAAATGCTATGGATCTTCAGGTGTTGATATGGATCTTCTCGTGGAAGTCCATAGAAGTTAGGCAACATGCCCACAATCGAAGGGCGAATGCCATAGCTATCTGCAGTTGTCTCGGGTAAGACTATGCAGGTAGGTGGCCCAGTGGCCAAAGGTGAAAAGTAATCTGAAGGGTAGCTTCGTGAGCCATAGGTGCAGGATTTACTTCAGTAAGTGAGGTATGTAGGTTGAGTCGTTGAACTCTTCCTCAGAAGGAGTGTGGTCCGTGATTGTTCACCTTGTGTAGACTTGAAGGGGATCGGACATGCAGATTTTACCAAATCTAAGACTCATGCATGATGCACATTACATATGCCATAGAATTCCTAACCATTCAAAAGCATCTATTAAAGGGCTCAAAACTGACTCGATTTTGTGTCCACCCAAGTCAATGAGTTCTTCCCAAGTTTTCGTTGTGAATTATCCTTATATTTTGTGAGTCAAGTAGCGAATAACCAGTGTGGGAGGTTTTTCGTCCGTAAGCAACATTCCTTTATTAAATAACCACAGTGATTCTACAGATGTAATCTGTAGGGGTTCCAGACATAATTCCTAGCTTGTGCTCCAATCAAAGAATAGTTCACACGGTACTAGTTGAAATATCTGCTCAAGGCCTCAAATGAACATCGTGATAGCATGGTTTTAGTTGATTCAATTTCAAGCTTAGGATATTGCAATCAATTGATATTAAAGTTTCACTTTTCGTAGGTCAGGTCCGCCGTCAGTCCCGTTTAACAAAAAGTAAAAACTGAATTAAAAGCAAGCAACATCCAAAGTCATGCTAATCATTACAGAAACTCCTCTTGCAGAGGATTCGGGGAGGGTTAGGAGTATCCTTACGTCCCACTTTGTGCTAGAAAAAAAAATGCCAAACAAGCGCACAAAAGTGGGGAGAAACCAAGTTGAAGTCGACTAAGGGGAAACTGCTCTTTAGGTTTCAATTGTCCTTAGGCGTCATTCCTTAGTAGACTCAAGGCTAGCTCCACAACCTTGCTCTACTATCCACCGCGAACACACAATTAAATAAATCCTAACAACACCTACTTTAAAAATATTACAATCGCGACCCTTTCGTGGATCCAAAATTTAATTATCTTACAAGTCTCTAAAAATGCTGAAAAAATTAAACTACTGAGTTTAGCTTCACAATCACTCAAAACAACAAAAAATAAATTGAAAAAGTGCTCTGAAATAGCTTCAGTTGGTTCCACAAATAGGTGTCCATATCTGGTTCAAACTCGACTCGAGATAGATTGGGCCTTCAGGGAACTCTACTCGAGATTGGGCCAAACTCGACTCAAAATTCAACTAGGCTAAGTTGAACTCGACTCGAGATCGAGTACAGTAAGCACCAGTAACTTTTCAGCAATTTTTCTGTTCGCGCGACTTTTTTCAAATTTAGATATTGACTTCGTTCCTTGAGTTTTCTTTGATATGTCTTCGCTATGAGATCAGTAAGAGGACTAATTAACAAGAGACTTAAAAAAAATATTGAAATAAATAGAAATAGAAGGGTGGGAGGGATAGATGTAACGCCCCGGGATTTCGTCCTCGCTCATCCCGGTGCGTTGAGGACCATACTGCTCGCTAATGTCAATATTGTCCCCCTTTAGTCACTGCGGATATCCAGCAGTAGAGGGTTTTGGATCAGGGCCCACCCATGTGGCTTACCCCAAAAGGCCTTGACATTAGTTAGAGTATGGTTAAGCTCTATATACTACCAATACGACCACTTCCTTAGCAATGTGGGACTAACACCAACTCACCACCTTAGAAATAGAGCCGTCCTCGGCTCTGCAGTACACTCAGTACAGTCCCAAAATCTCTGACGTTCCCTGCCAGGTGAGACAAGTACCTGGCGCTCCCTGGGCCTTTCCAGCGTACTTTCCCACCTGCAACAGGCGACCCGTCGTCGGCTCTGATACCAACTGTAACGCCCCGGGACGACGCACTGGGATGAGCGAGGACGAAATCCCGGGGCGTTACAGTTGGTATCAGAGCCGACGACAGGTCGCCTGTTGCAGGTGGGAAAGTACGCTGGAAAGGCCCAAGGAGCGCCAGGTACTTGTCTCACTTGGCAGGGAACGTCGGAGATTTTGGGACTGTACTGAGTGTACTGCAGAGCCGAGGACGGCTCTATTTCTAAGGTGGTGAGATTGTAACACCCATGAGTTGGTGTTAGTCCCACATTGCCAAGGAAGTGGTTGTATTGGTAGTATATAGAGCTTAACCATACTCTAACTAATGTCAAGGCCTTTTGGGGTAAGCCACATGGGTGGGCCCTGATCCAAAACCCTCTACTGCTGGATATCCGCAGTGACTAAAGGGGGACAATATTGACATTAGCGAGCAGTATGGTGCTCAACGCACCGGGATGAGCGAGGACGAAATCCCGGGGCGTTACAATAGAAGTGGGATGATGTCCCGAAACTACTATTTTTGCTTGTGTTTGAATGAACTTCGTTCCTGAAAGCGGCAACGACGCCATTTTGATAAAGGCTTTCTGTGTATCCTTTAATTAATCAAAAGATAGATATGTATGTTATTTTTTTTCTTGTACCTGTAAATATTGATTATCAATGTAGACAAGTAACAAGCAAGCGTCATACCTATCTCGAAGAGGGAATTCTTAGCTCAAACACAATAGAAAACAATAACTTAAGAACACCACATGAACCAATTAACAAGATTGAGATTGATTCTACTTCTTAAAGGCAATAAATAAATAAACTAATACTTAAACTAATTTAAGAAGATGCATAGAGATGTGAAGAAGATCTTATGATGAATAAGAGGAAGAGTTAGTATCCACAAACTAAACAATGCAAACATACATGCCATTCATTCATGTTCAATCTATAACAATTAATAAGTCACCTCTCAGCTATTCCAATTAATCATTAATGTCTTTAATAATTAAGTAGTCACCTCTCACCTATTCCACTCACTTAAAACGGGATTCTCTTATATGCGCTATTGAATATGCTTCATTAATTACTAAGGCAGCGGTAGGGGTCTCAATTTGACCCGTGACCCGCGAACCCGACCCTCCCGACTGACATTATTTATGATCCAGGATCCAATTAATCCGCCCATTAAAATTATCAAATCTGCCCAACCTGCCCAAAATTTTAAAAACGGGTCAACCCAACCCGCCCAATTATATTATTGGGCAGGTGCGGGTTATATATATTAAACCCGTTAACCGCCCATTAATCCGACAAAATACCCAATAATATTGTGACCTGCTTACCCACCTGTTAATCCACCCGTTAGCCCAAAACAATACCCAATAATATTTTGACCTGTTTGTCCACCTATTAGTCCACCCATGACCCGCCCACCCAATTATCATTTTTAAAACCACATGTTACTTCCTAAATGAAATTTAGATGTTATTTTTTATAAGTAAACACTCAGTTGTATTATTTGTATTTTAAGATATTATTTATATTAATGGTTTATCCAAAAGTTCATGTTGATATTAATGGTTGAATGTTGATGACTTGATGATAGTTAATTTTATTTTAATTATATTTATGTAATACACACCTATTGTTATCATTTATCAATCAATTTTTTTATATATTAAATAAAAGTTTTCTATCTTGTAAAAGTAAGAAATAGTTTAATTTGTTAAATAAAAATTTAACAAATAAAAACTTGTTTGATTCAACTAAGACGAACTTGTCACTTGTGTAAGATAACCCGTAACCCGACTCATTAGTCTAAAATCTGATCCAACCTGTTTACCCAACCCATTATTCAACCCATTTACCAACCCGTTAGCCTAATGTTGGGTTTATGGGCGGATGTGGGTTCCATTCTTGAGCATTTGAACCTGTCCAACCCAACCCAAGAAGCTTTTGTTAACCCAACCCAACCCGCCCAAATAACCAAAATGGGCAGGTTTAACCCAACCTATTTTAATCTTCAACCCGACGGGTTTTGGGTTGGGTTGACCCGAACGCCCAAATTGAGACCCCTAGGCAGCGGTATCTTCTTCCTGATTTTGAATACATGAATATTCCTCCTGATAAGCAACTTAAGATCATTACTTTTAACCTTACCTGTAACGCCCAGGGATTTCGTCCTCGCTCATCCCGGTGTGTCGAGCACCTTACTGTTCGCTAATGTCAATATTGTCCTCCTTTAGTCACTGCGGATATCCAACAGTAGAGTGTTTTTGGATCAGGGTCCACCCATCTAGGCTTTTACCCCAAAAGGCCTTGACTGTTGGATATCCGCAGTGACTAAAGGGGGACAATATTGACATTAGCGAACGGTATGGTACTCGACGCACCGGGATGAGCGAGGAAGAAATCCTGGGGCGTTACAGTTGGTATTAGAGCCGACGACGGGTTCATGTTGCAGGTGGGAAAGTACGTTGGAAAGGCCCAGGGAGCACCATGTACTTGTCTCACTTGGCAAGGAACGTCGGAGATTTTAGGACTGTACTGAGTGTACTGCAGAGCCGATGACGACTCTATTTCTAAGGTGGTGAGATTGTAACACCCATGAGTTGGTGTTAGTCCCACATTACCAAGGAAGTGGTTGTATTGGTAGTATATAGAGCTTAACCATACTCTAACTAATGTCAAGGCCTTTTAGGGTAAACTAGATGGGTGAACCCTGATCCAAAACCCTCTACTGCTTGATATCCACAGTGACTAAAGAGGGGAGAATATTGACATTAGGGAGCGGTATGGTGCTCGACGCACCAGGATGAGCGAGGACGAAGTCCTGGGGCGTTACATTACCGGTGGCACTTCTTCATGCTGGGATCAAGTTCAACAAAATCGACTCCGCCAAGGTCTAAATCCAGTTCGTTCGTGGTATAGGATGAAACAATTACTAAGGCAGCGGTACCTTCCTTCTGATTTTTCTCAAGTCCTATTCACATCCCTTCAAAACTGCAAGCAAGGTAATTGTTTTGTTCAAGACTATGTTGATGAATTTTATCGTTTACTTTTGTGTGTACCCTAGGTAAAAAAACCCGACAGGTGTCATCAGTTGCTGTATAAAAAGCTAAACCGGGAGCACCTGAGCATTAGCCAGCCAGGCATGGGCTATCGGGTGGGGTCCAACCCGACCACATATGCTCTGTGGATCTTGACCCACCGGATGGTCCATGATCGATGGGTGGAGCCTCGGTTACTGTATAAGAAGTTGAACCGTGGGCTCCCATACATCAACCAGGCCTACCTCAGTAAGTATGCCAGGTCCGACCCAGTAAAGTCCAGCAGCGACAGAGGCTTATCGAAAGGCTTAACATAGAAGCCCAGAGGACCTAGCCAGGGTGTATGCAATGTAGATTGGGCCTCCGGTCAGAGGAGTCAAGCCCAAGTCTTTGCTTCTGGACTTGGTCAAATCCAAGTCCCAACCAACTAAATAAGTCCAACAAGATTCCAGGCTAACATAACCCATTGTTCTAACCCGCTGGAGAAGATAAAGGAAGACCCAGGTTGAACCAGAGCCTATCAGAGGATGCCATGTGGCAGTTATCCTGGTCAAAGGGAATTCAAACCAAAGGGATAACCGCTCGGCAGCATGCAAGCTATCTCTACAGAAAGCATCATCACAGTTGAACTACCTGAGTTCGTGGAGTCAAAATTGGAGGGGTGGTTGAGTTAGCCTCCTCCGGTCTCCTACAAATACAGAAGTTCTTAACCTCCTGAACTACGAGTCTTTCACTGAGCAACTCCATTAGAGCTTAGTGGAATCAGAGACTTGATTCCAAGATTCATCTTCTTGAATATGTAGGCAACCTGATCTTCATCAGGTCCAGTCTCATTGTATACCCCCATTCCATCTCAGTCTATACAAAGCTTTCATTGTAATTGTTCGATTAATCAATACATATCTCGAGTTTATGGATCAAATTTTTGCACTCATAACTTTCTCGCAATGATTTGAATGAATCCGAAGATCTTCAAATTGCTCGCTTTGTTAATGGCTTGAAGTGGAACATTCAAAAAGATCTTGCATCACATCAACACTTCACATTACATGCTGCCATCAATAACACACTTAATGTTGAACACTTCATTGACCCACCCAAGCCTTATAATCGTGGCTCTTCCTACCACAAATCCCAATCATACACCTCCTCGAATAAACCCAACACATCATATTCCTCCCCATCTACTCCCCAACCTTTAACTTTGAAAGCCCCTGCCCCTAGTTCCACCCCCGCCCATCCTACCCCAGTTTTTAACCAGCCACAAACTTTACCTCCGACTCAGCCGAATAACTATTATACTCGTTCCAATAACACCAAAAATACTCAACTCAACCATTCCAAACCCAAAACCAGCAATCCTTATGCAAAACCCCAGCTTGACACGTGTTTTAAGTGTGGCAACATTGGCAATAGGTCTGTTGAATGTCGAAGTCGCATTATTCATATTGATGAGGTTGTTAATGAGGTCGATGATGATGATTTTGAACCTGATGATGAGGCGGATGAACTCACTTATGGTGATGTTCATGGAAATGCTCTTTTTTGTGTGATTCAGAGTTTATTTTTAACTCCTCATATTGATAATCTACTTCGAAAAAAATTATTCCGGAGTACTTGTACAGTTCATGGCAAATTGTGTTATTTGATTATTGATAGCGGGAGTGGTGAGAATGTTGTTTCCAAGAAATTGGTTGATACATTGCAACTCAAGACTCAACCACATCCTGAACTTTATTCTGTTGGTTGGGTAGAGGATGAGTACACCAAACAAGTTATTAAAGAATGCCTTCTTTCCTTCTCAATTGGTCAGTATAAGGATACTATTCTTTGTGATGTCCTTTCCATGAATGTCAGCCATGTGATTCTTGGTCGTCCTTGGCAGTATGATGTGGATGCCAACCACCATGGTAAGCCTAATACCTACACTTTTGTGAACGATGGTCGCAAAATCACTTTGGCACCTAACTATGCTGCACGAAAGTCTCCATCATCTTCAGCTGATGCTCGCAATTGTTTGATTTCAACTGATATTAATGCAGATTTTCAACAGACAGATGAGCTTTTTAAGGTTGTAATGAAGCCTATTTCTTCAAACACTCTAGTTGAGGTTCCGTCTTAAGTTGAACCAGTTTTACAAGAGTTTTCTTGTGTATTACCTTCTGATGGGCCTCCTTCCTTGCCACCTATAAGGAATATTCAACATCATATCAATTTTGTTCCGGGTCCTAATTTGCCAAATTTAACACACTATCGTATGAGTCCAAAAGAACATGGTATTCTTCAGGACCATGTTGAAGACTTGCTAGAAAAATGGTTAATTCGTCATAGCATGAGTCCGTATGCAGTTCCAACTTTACTAGTTCCAAAAGGATGGTTCATGGCGCATGTGCATTGATAGTCGTGCAGTCAACAAAATTACTGTGAGGTATCGTTTTCCTATTCCTCGTCTTGATGATATGCTTGATATGTTGGAAGGGTTTGTTATCTTTTCTAAACTTGTTTGAAAAGTGGCTATCATCAGATTCGAATTAAACCTGGTGATGAATGGAAAACCGCCTTTAAAACAAAGGATGGCTTATATGAGTGGCTTGTTATGCCATTTGGTCTTTCTAATGCACCTAGTACTTTTATGAGACTCGTGAATCAAGTTTTGCAGCCCTTTATTGGCAAATTTATCGTGGTCTACTTTGATGACATTCTTATGTACAGTCGTTGTGAATCTGATCATCATTATCATCTTTGGGAAGTGTTTTATGCTCTCTGTAAGAATCAACTGTTTATTAACCTCAAGAAGTGCAGTTTCTTATTAACAAAAATCTTGTTCTTGGGTTATGTTATCTCTTGTGGTGGTATTCATGTGGATGATGATAAGGTCAAAGCTATTCGTGATTGGCCGACTCTTAAATCTGTGCATGATGGGACAAAGCTTCCATGGTCTTGCTACATTCTATCGTCCGTTCATTCGGAATTTCAATGTTATTGCTACTTCTTTAACTAATTGTTTAAAGAAGAACCGTTTTGAGTGGACTGACAAGGCTGCCCAAGTTTTGTTTTGTTAAAAGAAAAATTAACTTCAGCTCATGTTCTTGCTTTGCCTTCTTTTGACAAGTTGTTTGAGGTTGACTGTGATGCCTCCATATTGGCATTGGAGCTGTTTTGTCCCAAGAAGGTTGTCATGTTGCTTATTTTAGCGAGAAGTTGTCTGAATATCGTCAGAAGTGGTCTACTTATGATCTTGAATTCTATGTCGTAGTCTAGGCTGTACGCTGCTGGCAACATTATTTGATTCAATCCGAGTTTATTCTTTACTCCGACCACCAGGTTTTGTGTTATATCAAGAGTATTAAACACACCAATCGAATGCATGCTCACTTGGAGCCTTTTCATTATATTTTGAAGCATTAATCTGATACTCAAAATGTTGTTGCAGATGCTCTTAGCCGACGTTCCTCTTTGCTTGTGACCGTTCGCAGTGAGATAGTTTCTTTTGATTATTTGAAAGAACTCTATCACGATGATCTAGATTTTCATGACATGTGGTTTAAGTGTTCTTCCAATCAGCCCGGCATGGCTGAATTCTTATTGGACGATCGTTTTCTATTCAAAGGCAATCATCTTTATATTCCCCAAGGTTCTCTACGCGAGTTTGTTGTTAAAAAACTTCATGGTGGAGGTCTTGGAGGTCATCTTAGTCGTGATAAGACTATTTCCTTGGTTGAGGAGCGATACTTTTGGCCTTCTCTTAAGCGAGATGTTGCAGTGTTTGTTCGTCGTTGCTTTATTTGCCAACAATTTAAAGGTCAAACTCAGAATACAAGCTTATATACTCCTCTTCACTCCATGTAAGAAAACAATGGATACGGTTAATATTGCCAACATTTTCTTTCGTGAGGTTGTTCGCTTACATGGTGTACCTCAGTCCATCACATCTGATCGTGATTCCAAATTCCTTAGTCATTTTCTGCAGACATTGTGGAAACGTCTTAATACTTTCTTGAAATATTCTAGTACCGCGCATCCACAAACCGATGGCCAAACAGAAGTGGTGAACCGTCCATTGGGTAATATTATTCATTGCATTTCAAGTAACAAACCACGCCAATGGGACCTTGCATTATCCCAAGCTAAGTTTGCATATAATTCTTCAAAAAGTCGCTCTACAGGCAAGTCTTCTTTTGAGATTGTTACTCACGTATGCCTAACCATACTTTGGATCTAGTTGTTTTGCCTCCTTTACCAGATTCACATGTTGATGCAATCATGCAAATGAGATGGTTGATAATGTGATTAAATTGCATGAAGATGTGAAGAAAAAGCCTGAATCTTCTAATGCCAAGTAAAAAGAAGATGTTGATAAACATAGGCGTGTGAAGATTTTTGAAGAAGGTGACTTGGTTATGGTTTTCCTCCGTAAGGAACGTTTTCCCATGGGTACATACAGTAAGCTCAAAAAGAAGAAGATTGGTCCCTTTCGAATTGTCAAGAAGATTAGTGACAATGCTTATGTTGTTGCCCTTCTCGATGACTTGAACATCTCTCCAATATTTAATGTGCATGATATCTACCGCTACTATGGAGATGAATATGTTTCTTTACCTGAAGTGAACTCGGGGACGAGTTCTTTTCAAGAACGGGGGACTGATGTAAGATCATTAGCATCGGATTTATCTAAGAAATCTGATTAGCAATAGCAGAAAATATGACGCGTCAGAAATTAATGACGTCAGCATGGACGTCCAATAGTGTAGTTAAGATATTTAGATGTTGAATTTCTTAGTTGTTTAGATAGGTTATATGAGCAATCCTAGTCTATTTAGAATTCTAGTTATGATTTTTAGTTTTGAGTGCAAGTTAGAAAAAACTATAAATATAGTCTCTACTTTGTAAGTAGGAGATTTTTTTAATCAATTACAATACATTTTTTCAGAGATTATTCTCAAAGTTATCTTCTTCTACAATTTTAGTTAATTTTACTCACTTTCGCTACATTGGGAATAGAACTCTCTCAAGCAATTTTTCTTAGCGAATTAGAGTTGTGCAGCCTCTGCAATATAGATTCACCTTTGCGAGGTACTGATTATATTCTCAAATAAATTGGTATTGCTTTCACTAATGTCTTTAACTTTTTTGAATTACATGAACGTCTTGCGAATCTAATCTCTATCTAACTTAAAAACTTTTTATAATTCTTTGCTTGAGAGAAAACATAACTGGCAGATCAAGTTCTTCTTGTGTAGCTTAGATCTAACAATAAGAGTTTATATCACAAAATGAATTTACTTTAAATGGCGCGCGGTACCATGTAAATACCTAAGCTATAAACAAGGTATTTGCACAACCTACTTTCTAACAATACACACTTTGAGGTGTATTGTTAGAAACAAATCAAAATACCTCTTAATTTTACTTTGTCGGACTCGACATGTTTAATTTGGGACACATCAGATGTCATAAAAGATACAAATTTCAGTAGCTTAAGGAAATGGCCGACATATCTATGAAAATTTAGACATTTATAGGTCATAAAAATTACATATAAAAATAAAATGACAATGAAAACTGAGATGGAGAGAGTTTTTTTAGAAGGTCCACAACTGAACTCAATTACCATGACCAGTTGACCACCAGACCCGCGATTTCTACAGTCGTACTAACATGTGGGTTGTTGATTTCAGACTAATAATGCCACATGACGGGTATTGCCCTGGTTTTGTAGCCAAGGTGGTATTGTCTATTAACCCAGCATCGAACCCCAATTACTTAGCTATAGCAATCTTTACCTGTTTTTACAAATTGGCCTTTTATAAGGCAGGTGACATTATAGAAAAGAAAATACGAACTCCGGTAAAGACCTTAAAAATATCGATCCGAAATTGAGAAGGCCCAAGAAAACAAGGGTGATTTAGGTTTTGGTCACCACTTTTTAGTATAAATTAGGTTTTGGAGCCGGTTTTTATCTTTATTAGGGTTTAGAGCTGAACCGACAATTGACCCAAGTAATTGTTTATAATGGCCAAAATACCCCTAATCAAAACTATATTAGGGTTAGTGATCACGTGCAGATCACGTGAGTTCGGGGGTAAAATTAGGTATTTTGAAAATATTTTTGGTTCAACCGGGTTTTTTTAGTTGTTGGTTCGAAAATGAGCTCTATGTAAAACTACAAATAGTGCTAATATAACAATTGAATATTCAAACAAACAATCAGATAATATGCAGAAAGTAAATAACACACAGGAATTTTTACGTGGTAAAACCCGAAAAGGGAAACGTCCACGGTTGTCCTCGCGACAACAAATAATCCACTAGATGAAAAGAGATGTACAAACCTATCAACTACCTGCACTCACTGCGAGTTGATACTTCTGGTTATATCTAACACCTTGACTTCACCAGAGCACCTTGATGTATCCACAAGACACTCGACTTCTTGATGAATACACAAGAAGACTCGAAGCCGAATTCACAATAACTCTTGAAGATCACAAAGTTATGAATTGAGAGAAGGGGGAAGAAAGGGAATTGAGTTCAATAGCCAAACACACTTTTGATACCAAAACCTAAACCAAAACTCAAGAACCAGAAGAACAATGGACGGCCAAAGAACTAACTTGTCCTTTGGAAAAGAAACCCTATTTATACTTAGGGTTGGAAAACAAGGAAAATGGGCCGAAATAGTGCAAACCGACTTTGGACGTTCGTACGTCGATATGACGTTCGAACGTCGCCACACGAAAATAAGCCTGCTGCCTACCATGACGTACGAACGCTCTAACTCGGTACGTACGTCTCCACACGAAACAAGTCTGCTGCCTACCATAACGTACGTACGCCCTAACTTGGTACGTATGTCCTGACCAAAACAAGTCTGCTGCCTACCATGACGTACGTACGTCCTAAATAGGTACGTACGTCCTAACACCAAATCTTCACTCTGACACATGAACGCGAGAACACAGACTCGGGACGATGTGCGTACAACTTGGTTTTCCTAACAATGAACTCAAGGCGAGATAACCATGGACACTTTGTCACAAAATTGATGTCAAACCACTTCGTGCCGGTTTCAATCTCCCCCTTTGACATTGATTTTGTGACAAAAATCTATGACTCTAATAGCACTTATAAAACGTGCTTACAAGCCCAAACCATGGCATTTATAAAACATGCCTACAAAATCACTCAAGATAGAAACACATAACAAGTCACTAATTCTTGTTATCCAGCTTTAGCAAGATGCTTTAACCATCAGAGACCGAACGGAAGCAACTAGGAATTTCCGAAGCAATCAAGGATTCAACAGAAGTTCCTTCGAGCAACTCCCCCATACTTCATGAGCTCCAAAAATTTTGACACACGAGCTCCCCGATAACTGTATAACTCCTAAAATCATCAGCACGTCCACTCCCCCATACATAGAGCATACCTGAAACATGACCCAAGAATACCCTAACAACAAAGAGACAATTGTTAGTAATTAGAGTCATAAATCTCCCCCTTTTTGTCACAACAAGTGAACAAAATAACCAACCAACAAGAGAAACGATAAACAACAATAAAAACAATTAACAAATATAAACAACAATCAACACAAAATAGTGAAGACAAAACAGATAAAAAGATAAACCTATCCCAACTGTTAAAGTTCAAAAGAACAACTAATAACCAAACACATAAATCCATAGTCATAATAAACAAGATAAAGCTAAAGTTAACGAATTCGAAAAACTCGCTCCTAATGACCTAGAGGAAGCTTGGAGAAATAAGCTTCCGCACGAGCTGAAGGTCTATTCCACCGAGCTATCACATGATCATCATAATCCTCCAGCCATTCACTCGTACAAAACAACTCCTCAATTCTGCTGTCCAAGCCACAGTCGGTAAGAGGAGCAGCAAGTCCTGGAACCTTCGGGTATCCAACCAACTCCAAGATGTGATTTTGAAGATGTCCCGGTAGTCTCTCCCAATGATTTACATGAACCAGGCAAGGATTAAGAAAAGGTCGATGAATATAGTCATACCCATGGGGAACGCGACATAAACGACAAACCTTAGCATTGTTTTTGTACTCCATCACCATAAACGACACATAACCAACAGCCGGAACAAAAACCCCATGAAGTTCATATTCTGCCATTGAATAAATCTGAGGGACAAATAGAGAACTAGAAGGAGGTAAGAAGAGACAATAGGAGTAAAAGAAGAGAAGACTCCCCTATATATAGGAAAAACAAGAATAAACCTAACATGGGCCCAATAAGAGAGGTCCATTACCTAATTAGCAGAAAGAACAGCAAAACAGAAAAGAACTAGAAGTCCGATTAAAAACAACTGCCTGAACACACATTCGTACGTTCAAAGAACATTCGTACGGTGGCAACGATCTGCCCTCCATAGCGTTCGAACGTTATGACAGCGTTCGTACTACTCCCCCCTTTTCTTTTTTTTTTTTTTTAAAGAATGAAGGACCAGCCTAAGAACTAGAAAAACAACTCGAAGAACAATCCAAAACCAAATATTGAGAAACATCACAGAGAACCTATCTGCTGATTGTAAGGATTCCAATTAGAGAAGATTACAATTTAGACAAACCTCAACCACAAGGAAATGCAAAGTCGAAAAACGACATCATACACCAAGCCATGGTAGTTACAAGAATAATGCAAACATGCAGAAGAACCTGATAGACCAATACCAACCTTCGGAAACAAACTAAAAACATGATCATGGAGTATATTGAAAGTCACTTGCAACTAGACCAATGGAAAGTGAACGGGATCACAACAAAACCAAGGAAATAACCAATATTGATTTTCTTCTTGTCTTTCAACTAGACAAATACTAAAGCCACTTGTCATCATTTTTTTTTTTTTTTTTTTATTTTATAAAACCACTTGAAACAAACGTCATTCCCGTGTGGGAGTATGTAATATCTCCATCTTTTACCAGAACACGAGGGTAGGGTGTAGCCTACATCTTTTCGGCAAAACACACTCAAGAAGTGCAATACCATGGTAACGTGCAACACAAGAACTAACATCTCCTGAGTACATCCGTCAGAGCATGACCCTCACAGCCCCAACGGGTTCTTAGCCAAATGAGTATGCTCTCAAGACATTCAAATGGCTGGGGATTTTGTGAGTCATTGACCACTTACAAGAGGTAAATAAATATAAAAGAAGACAATGATCATGAAAGGAAACCATAGAAGACTAGAGACATACAGGTATGCAGACCGACAATCCAACTACATGGAAATGCATCATGTAAGAAACTACCAAGACAAAGAGAGCATGATGTAACCCTACAACTATGCATGACTCAAAAACAGTTGAGGACGCCAAACTAGAAACATCGGTAAAATGAATCCACACAATAAGGAAGGTAGTATGTTCTCAATACCAACAAAAAGAAGCGCACGACTATTGAATAATCCATCCAGAGAAAAATTACCTTTGCCCTCAACTGATTAAGAAGAAACCAACAACCCAACCATAATGACAAGAACAGACATAACCAGTGATACAAGAACAGAGAGAAAAAGAAAGTAACAAAATAATTAGGGAAGAGTTACAACCCCAATAGACTTACGCAAGGAATGGAAGCGGGCTGCATCAAGAGGTTTTGTAAGGATATCCGCTAGCTGATGTTCAGTAGGAATGAACTCCATTACTATATCACCCTTGTCGACCGCCTCACGAAGGAAATGGTGACGAATGTCAATATGCTTTGTGCGTGAGTGTTGAACAGGATTCTTGGAAATGCTAATGGTACTGGTGTTATCACAGAACAGGTCCATCGCCTGCTGTTGAATGCCATAATCCCTAAGCATCTGACGCATCCACAGAAGTTGTGTACATCCACTAGCTGCAGCTATATACTCGGCCTCACAGGAAGAGATGGATACAGATGATTGTTTCTTGCTATGCCAGGAAACAAGATTATTCCCAACATAGAAACAGCCACCACTGGTACTATGACGATCATCAAGATTACCACCCCAATCAGCATCACAATAACCTGCCACAACACTATTTGTATCTCTAGTGAACCATAACCCGTAGTCAAGTGTGCTAGCAACATACCGAATAATACGCTTAACAGCAGTGAGATCAGATTCTTTAGGATTAGCCTGAAATCTTGCACATACCCCAACACTATAAGATATATCTGGACGACTAGCAGTGAGATACAAAAGACTACCAATCATACTCCGATATTCACGAATATCAACAGACTTACCCATAACATCCTTACCAAGACGTACCCTCTCACCCATGGGAGTATCTTGACCACTGGAAGTGCTGAGACCGAACTTTTTAACCAGTTCTTTAGCATACTTTGTTTGAGAGATGAAAGCTCCATGATCAAACTGTTTAACCTGCAAGCCAAGAAAGAAATTTAGTTCTCCCATTAAACTCATTTCAAATTCAGAACTCATTAACTGAGAAAAAGATTCAAAAAGACTTGGGCACGTCGATCCAAACACTATATCATCCACATAGACTTGGGCGAGAAGAACATCATTATTCTTTCTTAGTATAAACAGAGTCCGATCAACACTGCCACGAACAAATCCTTTTCCTAGTAAGAAGGAAGTCAGACGTTCATACCAAGCTCGAGGAGCCTGTTTTAACCCATACAGTGCTTTTTGCAATTTGAAGACATGATTCGGAAAAGTGTTATCCACAAACCCTTTAGGTTGTTCAACATAGACCTCCTCATTGAGAATACCATTGAGAAATGCACTTTTGACATCCATTTGATACAACTTGAAATTCAAGTGGCATGCCATAGCAAGAAGAAGCCTGACAGATTCCAACCTAGCCACAGGAGCAAAAGTCTCTCCGTAGTCAATACCTTCAATCTGACTATAGCCCTGAGCTACAAGCCTTGCCTTGTTGCGCACAATCTGCCCGAACTCATCCAATTTGTTTTTAAAGATCCACTTGGTGCCAACCACATTAGTGTGAGTAGGTCTAGGAACTAACGTCCAGACATCACTACGCTTAAACTGACCGAGTTCTTCCTGCATAGCAACTAGCCAATCATCATCAGTAAGAGCATCAGTAACAATTTTAGGTTCAAGAGAAGAGAGATAACAAACATAATGAACGCAATTTGTCTCCTTGGCCCTCCGACGAGTCAGACGCTGATCATTAATATCCCCAATGATATCTCCTAAGAAGTGATGTTGTTTAACACGAGGTGAAGCTTGATTAAACACCCCTTCAGGTTCAGCAGGGACAGTGGAGAGATCTGGAGACACATCAATCACATCTGGTGATTGAACTACATCATCCGGTGTGAGCACAGCACCGGTCCTACTAGGCAAGTCTTCTGCAGCACCAGAAGGTTTAGTACCATCATCGCCATTATCAGGTGATGATAACGATATGGAAGACATGTCAGCCGAGTCTGACACGGGTGAGAGAACTGTGACATCCTGTGTACCAGTGGAAACAGAAGAGTCAGATGTAATAGTGTCATCAACAACAACATTAACGGATTCCATGACCTTGCGAGTGGTGTAGTTAAATACTCGAAAGGCCCTACTGTTAGAGGAATAACCAAGTAAAAGAGCTACATCACCTCGACTATCAAACTTGGACAGACTTTGTCTGTCCTTGCACACATAGCAAACACTACCAAAAACTCGCATATATTTGAGATTCGGCTTCTTACCATACCATAGCTCATAAGCAGTTTGTGTAGTACCAGATCTTAGATATACACGGTTCATTATGTAACAAGCAGTATGAACCGCTTCCGCCCAGAACTTGGTAGGAACATCCTTTGCATGCAACATAGCACGAGCCATCTCCTGAATAACACGATTTTTCCTTTCAGCGACTCCGTTTTGTTGCGGAGTGTATGGGGCCGAAAATTCTTGCCACGTACCATTTGCAATGCAATACTCAATCACACCTGTGGCTGTGAACTCACCGCCTCTATCGCTTCTGATATGTTTAATTTGAGTATCTTTCTCGTTCTGAATACGAAGACATATCCCCTGAAACTCAAGAAACGCATCAGATTTTTCACGCAAGAATGATACCCAGGTAAAGCGAGTGTAATCATCAACCATAACCAAGATGTATCGTTTGCCTCCTAAGCTAGGAGTACGAGTAGGACCCATCAGATCCATGTGTATGAGTTCTAAAGGAGAAGATGTGGTTATGGACTTTTTCTTGGAATGTGGACTGCGTATCTGTTTACCTAGTTGACACCCACCACACACAGTGTCCCGATTTCTTCCAAGTCTAGGAACTCCCTTGATATATTCATTCCGAGTTAGATTGTCCAGGTGTTCAAAGTTGACATGACCTAGTCGTTGATGCCACAACAGACCCTCATTTAGTTTGCTAGGTAAGCAGTTTATTCCAGATGCAACAGGCTGAATGGCATAGCAATTATCCAATGTTCGTTTACCTGTCATGATACACTTACCCGAACTATCAAGCACAGTACATATATTTTTAGAAAAATTAACAGTATGGTCAGTATCACACAGTTGGCTAATACTGATCAAATTAACACGCAAACCATCAACTAACAAACAGACATCATTCGAAGATAAACCAATACCAGCGACAAATCCCTTACCAATCACAGGAGAGCTCTTACCATTCCCAAAAGTAACACTTCCACCATCTATAGCAGTAACGGAGGAGAAAAGTTTGGCATTACCTGACATATGTTTTGAAGCACCACTATCAAGTAACCACTCACTATCCGAGCTTGAGACATGAAGGGCAGTAATCGCCACATTTGAAACATTTCCTGCAAAGTTACAAGGAAAAGAGTAAGAGGCATACGGATAAGATGGATAAACATACGACGGCTGTGAAAACAACTTCCATGATTGTGGAACATGAGCAGCCACAACACACTGCGAGGCCCAATGTCCAAACTGTCCGCATAGTGAGCAAGGCATTTGACGTTTTCTTCCCTGAGGCGGAGCACGTCTAAACGGTTTCCACTTACGCCGGATGCCAACCGTGTCCACAGAGTGATGAATGTCGGACTTTTTGGTAGGAGGATGGGGCAACAGTGGAGGTAATTCAGAAGATGACAACCCATTGCACTTTTCGAACGACTGAAAACGAATCAGTTCCTTTTTGACCTTGTCTAGTTCAGTGGACACAATATTACACCGAGCTTCCCATTCGACCTTGTCGTGCTCAAGAGCAGCAAGATTACCCAATAAGGCCACCTTATCAACCTGCCATGACTCAGGTTCCCTATCCAGGATTGACATAGATGAGGAACTAGAAGATAGTAAGTCAAGTCTATCCTGAATAATACAATTTTGTGCCTCCAACCTTAGACAATCCTTTCTGGATAACCGGTATAGGGTAGCCCAATCATTATTGTCCACCAGAATCAAATCCCTGTCACAATTACTAGAGCATTCTTTACTAGCAGTTGATTGCTCATCAGACAGTCGAGCAACAACCGAGACATGTGTCTTACCAGAGTAATCCATAGCACTATTGATCGTCAGCGTGAGCCTTTACGCTCCTTAACCAGCCCCCAGCGACTGATACCAATTGTAAAACTACAAATAGTGCTAATATAACAATTGAATATTCAAACAAACAATCAGATAATATGCAGAAAGTAAATAACACACAGGAATTTTTACGTGGTAAAACCCGAAAAGGGAAACGTCCACGGTTGTCCTCGCGACAACAAATAATCCACTAGATGAAAAGAGATGTACAAACCTATCAACTACCTGCACTCACTGCGAGTTGATACTCCTGGTTATCTCTAACACCTTGACTTCACCAGAGCACCTTGATGTACGCACAAGACACTCGACTTCTTGATGAACACACAAGAAGACTCGAAGCCGAATTCACAATAACTCTTGAAGATCACAAAGTTATGAATTGAGAGAAGGGGGAAGAAAGGGAATTGAGTTCAATAGCCAAACACACTTTTGATACCAAAACCTAAACCAAAACTCAAGAACCAGAAGAACAATGGACGGCCAAAGAACTAACTTGTCCTTTGGAAAAGAAACCCTATTTATACTTAGGGTTGGAAAACAAGGAAAATGGGCCGAAATAGTGCAAACCGACTTTGGACGTTCGTACGTCGATATGACGTTCGAACGTCGCCACACGAAAATAAGCCTGCTGCCTACCATGACGTACGAACGCTCTAACTCGGTACGTACGTCTCCGCACGAAACAAGTCTGCTGCCTACCATAACGTACGTACGCCCTAACTTGGTACGTACGTCCTGACCAAAACAAGTCTGCTGCCTACCATGACGTACGTACGTCCTAAATAGGTACGTACGTCCTAACACCAAATCTTCACTCTGACACATGAACGCGAGAACACAGACTCGGAACGATGTGCGTACAACTTGGTTTTCCTAACAATGAACTCAAGGCGAGATAACCATGGACACTTTGTCACAAAATTGATGTCAAACCACTTCGTGCCGGTTTCACTCTAAACCCTAATAAAGATAAAAACCGGCTCCAAAACCTAATTTATACTAAAAAGTGGTGACCAAAACCTAAATCACCCAGAAAACAAACATGTAATTAAAGTAATCCAGTCTTACTTTTGACAAGAAACTTATTTTACTATTCCATTTTCTTACCTAACACAATGCAAATATGCAATACATCCATTCATCACCTTTGGAAACCCTAGGCTCAACTGCAGAAGAGTTACACACACACGCACACAAAACGACTGAAGAAAACATAATCACTGAGAGTGTCATCAATTTCACACTATATGTTGTTTCTCAGTTGGTGTTGATTCGTTGGCCAATTCAATGGCGACACCGCCAATACCCTTATATCTATACCACCTAGCGCATACCAGAAGATATGCCATGCACCACTTATTTATAACAATTGTGTCATTTGGAAACTGTTTTTGCTGTATTATTGAGCACACCCATATAGATTTGTGCGCCTAAGTATGATAAGTAGGCATAAAATCTGAAATGGAAATGGATTGAAATTTTTTACTTAGTTTTCACTTCATTTTGCGGAGGCTTCTTAGAGCATAGGTATGCAAAGAGAATGCAGCTAATCGTGTTGTGGGTGCATCAAAAATGGTTTGGTGACATTGAACAACCGAAGCAGAAGTTTAGATATTGTAGACAGTTTTCAATAATAAGTTGATCCAATTCCCACTCTTTCGTCTACAAGTAGAGTTGGCCATCTTCAAGCCTTAAAATCAGACTAGGGTAATGCTTCTTTCCAATTTTACTTCGCAAGTAGAGTATCTTATTTTTAGTTTTAAACTTTTACTTCATCTATTCAGTGTAAACCTATGATCTGCCATACCTTGTAAATGATGTCACTATATCCATCATACATTTTATTTGATTGGTTTTGATCATCATAACGACATGATATCCTCAGAAGTGATTTCCATTCTTTTAAACATATTCCACATATAAGATGATATGAGAAACATCTAAGTTAGATCTTTAAAGGGGTTTTTAGTTTTTGGCCCATCTAAATAATACGTATTTAAGATGTAGGACGTTTTTAATCCATATTTAGAGTATGGGACGCCCTCCGTCAGTTGACTGCGTTGACCATAAACGAATGCGTTAGATTTTTCAGAAACCCATTTCTACCCCTGCACGTGCTGAGCACGAGATATAAAACAACATTAAAAATATTTGAGGTTTTTAGTTTTTGGCCCACCTAAATAATATGTATTTAGGATGTAAGACGCTTTTAATCCATATTTAGAGTAGAGGACGCCCTCTGTCAGTTGACTGCGTTGACCTGTTGGATTTTTTTAGAAACGTATATTTATTACCATTAAACTATACAGAACATAAAGGATATTATTTGAATTGAAATCTTCAAATCCTCAGAACATCTTGAATCCCTTACCCTTGAGCTTTTGCCCAACATGAGAACTGATAGAGCTGCACCGTCTCATTCGTGGTATAGGATGCTAGAAGCAGATAATTACGTGGTTGTACCATCCATGCAAATCTCATAAACAACGCTGAATAAACACACAATACTGCAACATAAGGTCAAAAGTGAAAATTAAAATAACACAACTAATTAAGTATTCACAGGTTTCAAAGTCATAGAAATGATTACCTCTAGTCATATTGGCAGATATGAGTTCTGGGGGTTTCTGCGCGTCGACTAATCCCTGTTAAAGCCACCGATTAAACAAAATTATTATTGAGCCAACACAAAATGATAAAGAATAATATTACTAAGCCTCCAAGAAATCATCTTACAGTAAGAAAAATCTTATGCTAATAACAAATTATGCTTGTTATACAAACTCAAAAGGAGTTTTTAGTTTTTGGTCCACCTAAATAATACGTTATGGTCAACGCAGTCAACTTACGGAGGGTGTCCCATACTCTAAATATGGATTAAAAACGTCTTACATCCTAAATACGTATTATTTAGGTGGGCCAAAAACTAAAAACCCTTTTATATTTGTAATGTTGTTTTATATCTCGTGCTCAGCACGTGCAGGTGGTAGAAATGGATTTCTGAAAAATCTAACGCATTCGTTTATGGTCAACGCAGTCAACTGACGGAGGGCGTCCCATACTCTAAATATGGATTAAAAACGTCCTACATCTTAAATACGTATTATTTAGGTGGGCCAAAAACTAAAAACCCCATCTTTAAAACAATTAATAAAACACTACCACAAAATTGTTTTATGATATTTATCATTTTGTTTTACTTCTTTCTCATGCCAAATAGAATAAAAATACGAATGACGTCCTTGGTTTTGTTTTACAACATGATTTGAGTATTGTGTTTTTCCCATTCTATTTGGCCTAGCCATTCCTATTATAATTCACGAAAAAAATGAAAAATCGTAAACATTATTAAAAACAAAGAGCAACTACAAAAAAATATAGTCTTCTTTAATTACACCAATTCTAAGTCCAAAATATTGATGGACATGGTGGGAAGACTCATCTGTATTTGGCCAACTGCAAAATACTGAAAGCAAAATGTAACGCTTTTGATTATCAGATTTACAAGATATATAATTACAGCTGAAACAATTTATAATGAAGAGTAAATAAAAACATACCTCTAGAGTATGAGACCGTAGTTCAAGTGACTTAGTGCTCAAACTGAAATTTTCTTTCACCTTTAACCGGAGATTCCGAAATATTAATATGGATGTCAACTGATGAATGAGGAGAAACTTAGTACCAGATTATTTAGTTGTTATGCAAAAACAAAGTTCAAACTGAAATTTTCTTTTACTTTTAGCCAGAGATTTTAGTACCAGATTGTTTAGTTGTTATGCAAAAACAAAGTTCAAACTGAAATTTTCTTTCACTTTTAGCTAAGGATGGAAATCGGACGGAACGGATCGGAAATGGTATGTTCGGAAAAAATAAATCATAAATCAGAATCAAAAAATTTCTTCCAATTCTGTTACATGTTTTTTTCGGAACAACAAAATTTATTCCAATTTCGGAATATCGGAAATATTCGGAATATCGGAAAAAATCAGAAAAAAATAAATTTAGATCAATCAGAATTCCAACGTACAAAAATCGGAATTCCAACTTGAAAATATATCAGAATTGATTGGAATTACAAATCGAAAATGGTTGACGTGATCCGTTTTGGAAACTTGAAAATCCACTCTTTCTACTGAGTTGATTTGCTTATTAGGTTGTTTTTATCTAACATATTAACATACCACCCCAATATGAAGGATCAAAGTTCTTGAGTATAACACTTTATAAAACACAATTATACTGCAAAATTTATATAATAATATAATTGAATGAACAAAAAAATAATTGATCTGACTAATGAGCGTGGACCTTCAATCAGAAGTATAAACTACCAATAATTTTCTATTACATTATTTTTTTGTTGAACCATATATTGATATTTGATAACATTAAAATTTGAGACTAATTATAATTTGTTATTGAGTCGTCATGTGATTTTAAACTTGGTATATTATTTTTATGTCTATATGTACATATATTTTCAAAAATGAGAATAGTTAAATATCTTAAATTATCGAAAATTTTAGAATATTTATCGGAAAAACAAATCGGATTAACAATCGAAAAAATCGGATCGGAAATCGGATCGGATCAGATTCACAAAAGTAGTTCCAATTCCATTCCATGATTTTTCGAAAAAATCGGAAATCGAAAATTCGGAAATCAGAACTACAATAATCCATTCCAAATTCGGAAAAAATTGGATCGGAAATCGGAAAAATCGGAAAATCGGCAGAAATTTACACCCCTACTTTTAGCCAACTGATGATTAAGGAGAAACTTTAAATGTTCAGCATTATCGATCAAGAGTTCATGCAAGTACTGCGCTGCAGTTTTGAGCATTAAACTTGAAGACGATGTGTTGCAATATCAACTTCTCCAGAAGGGGACGTCTAGATGTCAGACTTTTGAAGTCATCTGCACTGAAGTTATATTTCTCAAGACTCACTCTAGCAGTTTAGCATTGTCCCTGATATATAAGATCATTCCAGCTTGCATTCCGCATACTCTCCTTAACACTCCCTGACAGCGGAACCAGCAAAGTTTACGGCACGACACGGCATAGACCTTCCTCTCTACAGTGAACAATACCTACTCTACACCATCATTTGAATGCCAGCTACCTTAATCCCTTCTTTCAGATACTGTAGTCCCCCAATTCAAGAGCACATCTGTCACATTACAACCATGTACAGACCCTTACTATCTCAAACCATCACCACTCTGTCAACTTAGTATTTTTTATTAGTTTTCTTATATTAATTTCTTAACCCTTAAAAATATGACTATTTCTTGATTGGCAAATGCACCAGACTTGCACGAGGTAGGACCTTCCCCAAAGCTTGCCCAACCCTGTTGTCGTTAAGTTTAGGCAACCCTGCAAGAAGATATTTCACATCGGACTGGTTTTAACTTTTAACATCCCCACCATGTTCTGAATATGCCTTGCCAGTTGTAGCCACACTGTTATGATCACTGATGTCTGAGTATGTACCCTACAACTTCTATATACCTTACTTCTTTAACCTCTCCATCACAACAAATATGACATAGTTGACCCTTGCACCTACTGAATTTGCCGGATGAACGCATGATTTGGACACTTCCTAAGCTGTATTGATGACCTTTGCACCTACTGAATTTCACTGCAGTACTACACATACAGTTCACTAAACACCAATTATGTAAGGAACAGTGGCACTGTCTTTGATTATGAAGGTGGGGAGAATTGGATTGCCTAAGTCTAGCATAACAAAAATAATTTAGTTTTACAATTCAGTCCTAGAGTCAAGAATAAGGATTAAAACCCCCTCAATCAATGTAGTCTTAACCATTTCGATCTTTGAGAATTACATGAATCCCACCATGAAAAAAAAATTGTAAAATTTTCAAAAGGGTTTAAAAAAAGAAAGCACATACAATATTCTATTGTTGGTTGTTGCATGAACACTTACTAAACCTGTTTGTTGTTGCTGGAAAGCTCCCCATCACCCTGTCAGGCTTTCGTCTTTTTTTTTTTTTTTTGGTAGATGTCAGGCTTTCGTTAACAGTTTGGGCTCTAAGTCTGTCTCTACTAAAAGATGTGGCAGTTTTTCCCCTTTTCTTAACCAACACCTGCAAACAACCCACACTTAGCTATAATATTTATATATATAATACTACAATCTTTATTCAATCGTTTTTGTTATGAATTGAATTGTCTTTAGTCAATGTAGAATCTGATTATTCATCGTGTTTTTGTGGACATTAACAAAACACTGAGATGGCAAATGAAAAATTACAGATCAGAACTGTTATTACTTCTTCATCTTCGGATGAAAATGTTTGCCAAGTTGATTTACAAAATAGTGAAGCTAGAATCAGGCATGTGTACCCATTAATAAATTCATTTCTTTATTCTATAATATACAAGAACCTATCTATAAGAAAATATTCTCTCACATAATTGGCTAAAATTGATAGCCTAATTGACAAGTATTTCAATCCAATTTGGATGGATTAGTAATTTTACAAGTTCATTTTAAGTGAGCCCTTAATGTAATTTCACACCCTAACATAATTATCCTACTTATTATTATTCATTTATATATAATTAAATATTTTGGTTATTGGTAAAATTAAAACAACTCATAAATAAAAATAAACTAAAATACACATCATTTGTAGTTTTTCATCACACATCATTCTCCTAAATTATCATTTTCGCAAAAATCAACTAAATTTTTTATAACGTGTCTCAAAAGTTTTGTAGTAGGTATCAACTATTTTTTTTTACTTATACAAGAAAAGATCATTAAAAAGTCTCTGTCTAAAATAACATAAATTAATATTATAATTCGAAAGAATAACAATTCAAAATAGCATAAATGGTAGTACCCCAATAATTTTTAAATGGGTCTCAAATCTTTCATCTTTACTAAATACAAGTGCCTTAGCCTGTGCTACGCACCGGTTAATTTTAATTTATCCGTGTCTTATTACCATTCGAGTTTTAAGTTATTAATTTTATTAAATATGACAAATTACATTAATTTATTAAATCTTATGAAATAATTATTTCTTAAGATTCTCATTATATTTTATTAATTTAAATATTTTTTTAATAAAAATACAACCCATAAATTAAAATATGTTAAATTACAATAAAACCATTATTTAAAAGGTATTATGTAAATTTACCAAAAAACCATGACTAAAAGGGTATTTTAGTCAGAATTAGATGACAAAATTCTAAAGCTCAATTCTCATTAACCGGGACTTACCCCTAAATTTTATTCAGGTTTATAATAGTAGTTTAGATTAAATCACACTTAAGAAAAACTCTCACTTTGAAATAATAAAAATGGATATTGTAATTCATTAGAAATATAATACAGATATTATCTCCATAATAACATAAATTATTAGATCACAAGAATTGTGGTTCAATTTTTCTCTCTCCAAAGTGGCCTAGGTTGAAAACCTAACTTACATGTATTGCAATCCAAAATTGATAACTTTTACAACAAGGCTTAAAAGACAAGTCACAAATCTTTCTCTTCGAAATAGCATAAATTTAGAGTATAATTCTAATCTTTCCCAAGCGGGTATCAAATCTTTGCATAATCCATAAAAATTTCAATTTGATTTTGCTCTCTCCACATGCATAATATAACCCATTTCACAAGAACTGTAATCTGATTTGTCTCTCCCTAAAACAATATAAATTGATATTAGAATTTACAAGCATTGTTATCTGATTTGGATAATTTATTAACGAGTCTTAAATCTTTTTGTACAAATCACTTACATTGTTGTTGACAAGGTCTCAAAATAATACAAAAAACTGCCCATAAAAAATATCTTTCTCCAAAATAAGATAAAGTGATCACAATAATTAATAACTAATTTTTTTATAAAAAAATAACAACAAAAAATTTGTGACGAACCATAAGAATTATACATAAAAACCTTAAAAATTTGTCTGGTTTTTGTAATTTCTACCAGTCTTCAATAAAGTGATGGAAATATTGGTCATAATAACCACCCAAGTTTTGACAGGCTTTGGCGTGAATCCCCCAATGTTGTCTAACATTGGTGTTAACCCCTTTTATCCCCCCCCCCCCCTCCAAGTTTTCATCCATTCAAAATTTGACTACCCATTATACCCCTAATTTAAATTATTTGTCTATAGCCCCTCCAAAAATGGTTATCATAATTGACTTCACTAATTTCAATTTTAATTTGGGGATATAATGGGTAAGCAAACTTTTGCCACGCCAACATGACTTAACGGCCCCGTTAGATAAGTTGAATAGAAAATATTGGGAGGCCGATATTGGTTGAAATTAAAAAGTTTATTGCCTAAATTGAAAGGGCTTGAAGTCGGTTGCCTAAATCGGACAAATCACCAAAGTACATTGCCTACATTATTAATTAAGTGTTATATCAATATATTTACAAATAATTTGAAACCAATCTATACTTTATATAATTAGAGAACTTGCCCATAAAAAAGAATTCTCTGTTCTAATTGATATCCTAATTGAAGAGAATTGAGTTTAATTTTAATTTTACGAAGGTCAAATTTGTATTTTTATAATATTTTTAAGTAGTCCACAACTTAAAGAGATTTAAAAGGGTTGCAACCTCAAGGCCCATACATTTCATGGGCAAAATGGCTAGTTCATTTGAACATCTTATCCAAAATATTGGTATTTAGTCAAAGTTGAAATTAAATTTATTGTAAAAATAATAATAACAAAAAAAAAAAAAAAAAATACAACAACATAAGAAAAGAAAAATCAAAATAATGTCAACAATTTGGATCGTGAATTTGAAGACATATTATACACTCCAAATTAAGAACACCAATTTATCTTAGGGTGTTTGGAAACCTGGAATTGAGGTTGGAATTGAAAAAACATTTCCCAAACACATGCAACTTTGTGCATTTGGAAGGACTATATAGTCCATGAATTGAAAATGGAAATCCTTAAATATCAATGAATCACTAGGTTCTTATGGAGGGTAAAACTCTTGATTCTAGGCTTTGATTGAAAATTTATTTTCTATGTAAGAAAACTTTTAATACTGTCATCTATATTATTTTTTTATTATATCACTTATTAATTTTCTTTTCTCATTTCAATCTATGTATCCAAATATACTAAAAACTAACATTAAAAAAATTTAATTCTCCAAAATCATAAGATTTGGAATTATAAACTCAATTCCAATTCCCACAAAAGTTTCCAAATAGATCCTTAAGGCCTAAATGAAATTGTTAAAAAATAAATTCACAAAATAATGGACTAATTTATTTATTTATTATTATTATATAATATTTTAAATCTCTTCTTCGTCGACAATACCAAAAACGAAAACAAAATTTAGAAAACACCCAGAATTTTACAAAGAGCTATCCAAAAAATTAAGTTTACCCCATCCAAAAATTGAAACTAATTAAAGGCACCTAATATATATATATTTTTTCTCCCCTCTCAACATAATATATCTATATATCTATATAATAGCTAGACCCATGCGGTCCCACATTCTCTCTCATAGGTGGCATCCTAAATGATCTCCAAGCTCTCACAATTTTTTTTATTTTTTTTAAAATAAAAAAATAAATATAAATATAATTGGTTACTTTAATAGTTCTATAACTAATTTTTGTTTTTCTCTACAAATTTTTCTCCATTTTTCATTAAACCAAAAATCTCTACATTTTTTATCCACTCTCCTACTAAGCACAAACCTCTCAAATAAAAATCAAAACACAAAAAATAGCCATAACATAAATTAATCAAACAGAAGTAATACGACCATATGGGTGTTCTAATGAAGTTTTTTTTCATACCCCATCGCGTAGCACGAGTTCCGCAACTTGTTCATATATAAAATTCGATCTTCAAACATATAAGTAAATCAAATGTTGAAATGAAACCGTAAAAATAATATCAAATAAAGTATTAAATTAAGATTTTGGTAAACAAGATAATGATTTGGTTTTTTGTTAATGGGGATGACAAAAAGAGAAAATAGAGAAAAAAATCAACGAAAAATCAAGAAAACAAAATTTTCTAATACGCTTTAATTTAGATTGGTGTGTGGCTCTTAGTAAAAATTATACATAGTTTTTTTGTGGGTGCTTTTAATATGTTGGATAGCTCTAAAAATTTAGAATACTTCGAACAGTCATTCACACAGTTGTACGTAAGATACGGAAACACGTGAAGCATATGCAGCCCAACATTGTTTCATTCCTTTTGTTTTTTATACTTTTGGGTTTCTAGCACCAGATGCAGTTGAACTCTTCAAGAGAATACAAAAAGTGATGAATAACAATGTGATGACGGCGGATTCTAATGAATATGTATTCTGTAGGATTGGTTTTGTTATTCAAAAAGAGCTTGCAGTGCAGTTTGTAGCGCGTACAAAATTAATGATAATAAAAAAATATTGATTAAAAAAAAATCTATGATAATAAAAAATATTTTAATATTTATTTTAGAGGGGACGACTACAAAATTAATATCCATCCAACTAAAAAAAAGTTATATTCAACACAAACACTGAAAAAAAAATGATCTGACAAACATTGCATTCATAAAGTCGACATTGTAATCCCCTGCACAATACAATAGTTAGGAGGACATTATACAAACAAATAAAACTCCTAAATAATATTAATAATAAATTTTCTTCTTATGACTTGGCATCAAATCAGGACAACAATAATTTTACGGAGGAATTATAAAATAAATATAATATATACGTAATAAAATTCTACTTTCAATCAATTTGAACAGCAAAAACTAAAATAATTTTTTTTTTTTTTTTTGATAAAATTAAATTACAGCATATAAAACTATCATATGTAAAGTAATATAATCGAAACATAGCTATTTTCATATTATTGGCAGAATTTGGAGAAATTTGGTGACCTCTTGTAAAAGTCACCCAAGGGTTTTACCAATTGAGGCAAGCGGGCTACACATGGTAAAAATATCGTCTTTTGGGTCCTTTTAATTCTCAGTTATTCATATGTTTAGTCCCACATTGCCTGGAAACTCAATTGAAACTATGATAATATAGCATCTCTTCTCATTAATTACTGTGTTCGTTAGAAAGGAGAGACGGTTGGCATCTCCCCTGACAGGGACGGGAGCAGCTTTCGGGCTTTCCTGTTACCACACATGGTTAAGGCTTTACCACTTCGGTGGATCTTACCAAATTTTTTTTTTTTTTTATTTTTTCCCACTTTTCTCTTATGCACATTTCATCAAATATCTTCAACCCAAACTTACTAGATAAGGTTTTTCTTCCTTTCTCTCTGTGTGGTTTTTTTCCCACACTTCAATGGCTACTTCTTCTATGGTTTCTACAACAGTTCTTGATCTCTATAACTCTAAAAACAAACCCATTTTCTTCTTTTCTTCTTCATCTTATCTTAAATATAAACACCCCAACAAAAAAATTCTGATACTTTGCAATTCTTCAACAACAACAACACCAAGTTTAGTAGAAGAAGAACCCCAACACCATGAATCTTTATCTGAACAATTAAAACCCCTTTCTCTTAATTCACTCTCTGATACTCAAAAACCTCCTCCTCTTCTAACTAAGCCTAAATCAACTTGGGTTAATCCTTCTAAAGCTAAACGTTCTGTTTTATCACTTCAACGCCATCAACGTTCTTCTTATTCTCTTAATCCTAAGCATAGAGATCTTAAGATTTTTGCTAAGAAATTTAATGGTTGTGACTCATTTGTTGAATCTGAGTTATTAGCTACTTTAGAAGAAATCCCACATCCACCTACTAGAGATAACTCACTTTTGATTCTTATTAGTTTAAAACCATGGCAGAAAACTTATTTTTTCTTCAATTGGTTGAAGACCCAAAACTTGTTTCCTATTGAAACTATCTTTTACAATGTTACTATGAAGTCTTTGAGATTTGGAAAACAGTTTCAACTCATTGAAGAACTTGCATATGAGATGATTGAGAATAAGATTGAGCTAGATAACATTACTTATTCTACTATTATTACTTGTGCTAAGAAGTGTGATTTGTATGATAAAGCTGTAGAATGGTTTGAAAGAATGTATAAGACTGGTTTAATGCCTGATGAAGTTACTTATTCTGCTGTTTTAGATGTTTATGCTCAATTAGGGAAGGTGGAAGAAGTTTTGAATTTGTATGAGAGGGGAAGAGCAAGTGGATGGAAGCCTGACCAGGTTGCTTTTTCTGTCTTAGGGAAGATGTTTGGCGAAGCTGGTGATTTTGATGGCATTAGATATGTTTTGCAAGAAATGAAGTCTGTTGGAGTTGAACCCAATTTGGTTGTTTACAATACATTGTTGGAAGGAATGGGTAAGGCTGGAAAGCCTGGTCTTGCTAGGAACTTATTTGAAGAGATGGTTGCTGCAGGGGTTACTCCTAATGAGAAAACCTTGACTAAACTTGTTAAGATTTATGGCAAGGCAAGATGGGGTCGTGACGCTTTGGAGCTTTGGGATCGAATGAAATCGAATGGGTGGCCAATGGATTTTATTCTTTATAACTCATTGTTGAGTATGTGTGCATCTCTTGCCTTAGAAGAAGAAGCTGAGAAATTGTTTGAACACATGAAAGGATCACGGAAATGTAGACCAGATAGTTGGAGTTATGCAGCAATGCTTAATATTTATGGTAGTGGTGGGAAGGTTGAGAAAGCAATGTCTATCTTTGAAGAAATGTCAAAGTTTGGTGTTAAGCTTAATGTTATGGGCTGCACTTGTTTAATTCAGTGTTTGGGAAGAGCAAAGAGATTTGAGGATGTGGTGAGAGTATATAACGGTGGTCTGCAGAAAGGAATTCAGCCCGACGATCGTCTATGTGGATGCTTGTTATCGGTTCTCACGTTTTGTAAAAACAACGATGAAGTAGGGATGATTCTTTCTTGCTTAGAGAGGGCTAATCCCAAGTTAGTCGCATTTGTTAAACTGATGGGAGAAGAGAAACTAAACTTGGATAGAATTAAAGAAGAATTCAAACAGATACTTAATGAGGCTGAAGTAGAAGTGCGGAGACCTTACTGTAATTGTTTGATTGACATTTGCAGAAACAGAAATCTCCATGAAAGAGCCCATGAACTGCTCTACTGTGGAATCCTATATGGGTTGTACCCTGGATTACATTCAAAGACTTCAGAAGAATGGTCATTGAATCTTCGATCATTGTCAGTTGGTGCAGCACAAACTGCTTTTGAAGAATGGATGGGGGCAGTATCGAAAGTTATACAACGAAAGGAAACATTGCCTAAACTGTTTTCTGCTTATGCTGGTGCTGGTACGCATAAGTATTCCGAAGGATTAGCTAATGCTGTGGAATCCCATTTAAAGAAGCTAGGTGCACCATTTAGGCAGAGTGAGGAGAAGGCTGGGTGTTTTGTGGCAACTGAGGAGGATTTGAGATCATGGGTACTATCTAGACTTCAGTCTGTTGCTGCAAGTGCATAAGTTTTGAGACTAATTTTTTGCACGAACAATCGGCTGTTGTATCCAACTTGTAAAGTTGATTTTTGATATATTAAAGGTTTTAATGTAGCTTCAGTGACCTCTTTCAATGGATTGTCTTCAAGTAGCTATATGGATTGTTTATTTTTCCTGTTCTGTAACAGTTGATGTATAACTTAACGAAATGGTGTGACAGAGGTTTGCAGTTTGCACCACCCTAACACCTGAGATACATTTCTGTTATGCTGCTCATGTCAATTCTATGCACTTGAACATTAGACCATCTAGACACATGCCATGCCCACAAAGACCTCTTTACACTGGTGCACAGAACCTTCTTTAGAGGATGTTTTTTCTTCAAATAATCTTGCATTCCTTTTAGACCATCTGATTCAAACTCTGTTGAAAAGTGCAAAAAGGAAAAAAATAAAAAAATAATATGTTCATTTCACTGCTTGGCAATTTCTTTGGGTAGCGTTTTGTGTATGCTCATTGATGAATTTCCCATTCTCTGCTTGTTATACTACATGTAAATCCTTTAACAAGGGCTCAACTATTGACATGAAGAAAATGCTTCCAGTTTCACAGCCAAAACAGTATTCTTGTCCCTTTCAGGTTTTCTGAATTCTGATAATCAACTTGCGCTGTTGCTGTATGCTTTTGTCACCAGACTTTGGTCCAAAAAGGAGTTTACATATCTGCAAGAACTATCAACAGGTTCTAGTATGTTGTGCATGTAGAAACTAGCTTTTTTGCAGAAGCTATATAGATCACCACAAAAAGGAGTATTCCAATAAAAAAATTTCATTTTCTTATAAACTGCTTTGGTGAAACATCACAAGGTTACAGATGTTCACCAAGTAACCCATTCCCTCCCTTTTCTTTCCTAACCTAAGACACATTTCCTTGCGCAAAGGAAACATGGAGGAAAAAAAAACCAACTAAAAAAATGTGAAAGACCTTTCCCCTCTATTCAAAATTGACAAAAGAAAAGAAAAGAAAAAAAACCCAAACCTTATCCCAATGATACCATCAAAACGAAATCCAAACTCTCGCTGCTAAGTTATATCTCATCAGTTCCCACTTTAAGCAATTGGAGATGGACTAAACTTGAAACTTTATGCCATGTTCATGAAATAAAGACCTCTTTGAGCACCCACCAAAAATGGATCAGTTAACGAACTTGCCAACCAAACGGGACTGACAGTATTTGAAGCCTTTCCATTTCCATATTTTGTGCTGGAGACAAACTTTCCAACATGCTGAGTTCTTTTGCACCCAAATAAATCAGTGGAGAAGATTGCAACGGGTTGTTCGCAGGTTTTCATAAATATTTTCCTGATGATTTCCAAATTCGACCTTCAAGTGATATAACCATTACAGTAACATCATCATGGTATTTTCTGCGATCTCCTTGAGGGATGTCCAATAACTCATGGAAATCCATGCCTGCAGCAAAAGGTTTAGTTTAGCTTGGCGCAGATCATTAACCATCATGCAATTCAAATGAGATATCGTCCATACAGATACAAATATATTGGCACAGATCTTAACTATCATGCAATTCAAATGAGATATAGTAGCTGTAAATATACTAACTTCTCTTCATACAAGTCTAAGCCAAGCCAAACAAGAAAGATTGTACAAATAAAGATGGATAACTATTGGTCAAATCATGGGCGCCAAGGGTACATTTGCTCACAGATGTTCACCAATAACCTAATTTTTGTAGTGAAAGCCACGAGAAAATATTTACACCCTCAAGAACTTACATGAGGCAAAGGAGAATTTTTATGAGAGATTATCATGGAAGGTGACTGGAGCAGCAAATAAAGTAATAGCGAACGTTTAATCTCGTAAACAATCTCCACCACAAAGTAAGATAAACAGGTGATATTTTTTTTTTTTGATAAAATGTCCATTTCATTAATCTTCCAAACAAGTTATAACAGGCCTGATCAGCATGTAGATGAACTACATCCTTAGGTAGCCCAAGAGGACAGACCCTCATTCTACAAACTCAGGTAATGTACTCAGGTAATGTACACTCATTATACAGGTGAAAATTTACTTCTGCAATCAACCACAGCTTATGTTTATCTTCTCTAGGCTTGTACCATGTAGAATTTGAAAGAACTGTCACATCTATCACTTGATGGCTAATAGCGAGTAAGAAAAGCTTGTTAAACTTCAGGATTCCTAAATGATTGGAAGCTACAAATTTTGGCAAATCTCTTAGCCACTTTTGAAACTAAAGGGAGGGACCAAAATGTTTTGCCAAAATAAAAGAAAACTAATTTTCTTGCAGCCCTTGTTTGGGGTTCCAAAATTCAAACCAATGTGCCCTGCTTCAATTGAGTATAGTCTCACAAAATCCTAACCATAAGTGATTTAACTAATTAAATAGGTTTTCCGCTCAGCTCGGGCTTGACTAGTATTGGCTGGTTCTTAACATATATGATAGCAGCACCACCCCATGTCCAGGGTTCTAATTCCAAGAGGGGCATCGTGTTAAGTCATTGATTACTATTAGGTGAGTATAAAGGTCTACCATCCAGTAAGGTAAATACTCAATGGAGTGGCAAACAAGGACTTCAACAACGGAAGCGTGGTGGAACGCTAGGACCCTTACAACAAGGTAAGTACTCAATGGTCAATGGAGCGGCAGACAAGGACGTTGACATTGGAAACATGGTGGAAAGCTAGGAACTTAGGGTGTTTTCAGCTATCGGCTCCACTATTGACTCCTGAACAGCTTGGGTTTTCTTTACGACTATTAATCCATCATCAGCATCTACATTACTTGTAACTCATTAAACCAAAGCGAGCAGCTCTTTTTCTGTCTCAAAAACATCGTGGGATGCTGAATTGCATAGATAAACTAAGTTGAGCTCCCAGTGAAGTTCAGGATTCTATTCCTGAAGTAATCATCTTTAGATGGTTACCCCTTCAGCCATCTTGTTATGAATTTAATTGGAAAGAAACATGTGGAAGTTTAATGAGGTTAGAAATGAGATATACTTAGTTCATAACTGAAATCGAGCTGCTTGTGTGTCTGTAATTTTAGCAATGGGAGGCGTGAGAAACATCAATGAAGAGTCTTTAGATTTGGACGAGCCATGAGAAATATAATAATGTTTGATGTAGATTAGCTTTTCAGGCTTTTGTTGTCTAATTACTGTCATAAGCTTCAGCAATATAGGGTGTTGTTAGTTTTTCTTTGTTCTGCTGGTACTTCCAAACAATTCGATTTTTCAGAGAGGCTTTGGGTTATTGGTAGTAGTAGTAGTAGGGAAGTATTTAAATGGAAGCAACTTCTATTTGGAGGCACCTATATGGTTGTTTTAGTTTTCAAGCACTTTGCTTAGTTGGGAATGTAAACAGGTCCAAGTGTTATGATAATGCTAGTGAAAAGAATGTTTTCGTTTGCAGGGTAGATGAATTTTCACATTTTGTTCTCTATAAGAAAAAAGTCAAAAACTTCGAACTACAAAAGAAAATAGGCAATTAATATTAATATTTATGAACTAATAGTCTCTATGAAAATTCTTCTTTTGGAGACTATAATAATTGAGTAGTCTAAGTCATAGAGGTTTTTAGGAGAACGCAAGTTTAAGTGTTGAGTTCATACTTGAGAACTTTGACTCTAGGTACACTTCGAAATGTTTGCGAAATGAAAGCATTTTGGCCAAGAGAAATAGAATATTCTCTAGAAAATGCTTTCAAGTTATAAAGCACGAGTAGTACGTCTTTTCTGAGGCCTATGAAATCATATACTAACTCCCTTCACAACTTAGTATGAAATATAAATATCCTCGTATTTTTACTATGTTCAGATTTGTTTGCATAGTGCACAAGTGCTCAGCAGTATTAATACGAAAGGAAAATAACTTATATAAATAATATGAGAACAGTAAATTCCTCAGAATATAATAAAAAAAATTAATTCAAGAATAATTCTCAGTGTTCATTCAAGTTTGAATTCATTCACATTGGTATACAAACAAACTGATAATATAGTGCTATATAATACACACGTCACCAAATAATTACCCAAGTCTAGACGAGTAGATGACTACCAATTCTAAGAACCAATTTTTTTTTTTTTTATTAATATAGTAACTAATTGCACCTACAAATGACATTTTCTTCATCATGAAAATCCTCTTTTTGATAAAAGAGTAAAGCTAGCACAAAACGCAAAAAGTGGGAGGGACGACATTGCATCCATATGACTAGCGACCTAGAACTTTTTTAACACTTGTTAGCAAATTTGGACTTCAATCACAAATTGTAGCGTATTAAGAAACCTATGCATGGGTTGAACCCTTTATTCCAGAAGACACAAATATTTTATTCAATATATAGAATACACAACTGTCTTTTTCAATATGTGCAAAGGTTCACATTTTAATCACAGTTTATTATAGATTTGTTTATAAGGTTTTGTTTGTAAGCCTTGTCTAACAGTTATTAAATGGTGGGATTGTCAAATTCAAGGATTTATATGACTTGCATCACATAAGATTATGTTCACACCATGGCGCTGGTGACACCATTTGGTAAGTCTGCAGTCTGTCGGTTAAGGGATATATTGCACTTCTTCTGCTTTAGCTTCTGCAATGGCTGATGCTGCCTACCATCTAGCTGTTACTAATGTGCAAATCTACAGATTTGACAAGTACTTGTCCAAAAAACTCGATGTAGCATTATGTCAAAGCAGTCTAACTAAACACGGAAAGCCGCCAACTGGCCAACTTTTAGGATTGTATCAAACTCATTAACTCTCAGAACTATCAAATCAGCAGAATTGGTCATTCTTGACATAACTCAACCAATTCAACAGCCAATATCGCCCATAACAGTACCTAAACAAAATGGAACATCTCTTGGAAGAAAAGTTTCTTCAACCAAACACGGCTTAAAGGCGTCTAAACCAAAGGGCTGAAAGATTGTGCCAGGGGTTTAGTCTCCATTGGTCAGGTTGCTTTCAGGACTTGGGTCAAGTCCAACCGGAGTCTACTCAGCAAGGATATCTTTCTAAAGGAAAAGAACTACACACCTCTCTGACAAGTGGTTAAACCGATAAGTAGGGACAGTATCAATGGTAGGAAGGAGTGGTCTACAGTATAGAGATGTGTACTCTTCGTCCTAAAGGTTGGGGGGTTTGTACTCCTTCGGTTTGTTTAATAAGGTATGTGCCCAGCCCAAGGGGTAAATGACTGAAGGTGATGCCACAAGTTTAGTTCCATATCAGTCGGGTTATGTGCTAGAATTGGGGTCACAAGTGACTGATTGGACTTACCACTGGGGCCTTTACAGAAAAAACCCTCACACCTCCATGGGTCGTTAAGTGGGTAAATACCATAGGTAGGAGTGGGTTGTCTAGTCACAAGTTTGGTAATGGGCTAGTTCTTCCAGATGTTTGCTTTTTTTTCATTTTTTTTTTCTTATTTTTCTTGTATTTGTAGGTTAACTCAACCTACACTTTTTGGTATCCAGATTCAAATCTCTTAACCAACAAAAGGAGAATAAAATATTTTTTGGGAAATGTAAGTGCAATTGTGTATCAGTCATTTTTACTAATTCTAACTACTAAATTCATGTTTTGGTTATTTTTTATCATAAACTGTTGGAAAGAACAATGTGGCCCATGAGTATAATGCATGTTCATGGTACTTGTGGTGAAGTTATCTTTTTGTCTTTGTTCTGTGTTAAGCTAGACAAAATTAGCAACAATTCTCGGTTGTCACAGTTGGACTAATTTATATAAAGACGTTTGAGTAACACCTTAACTAATTGTTGGAACTTGGAACTAAGATGAAGAATGGGAACAAAAGCAAAAGAATGAGGTTATATTTATAAGCATATACTTGGTATTATTTCCTTTCTCCCCAACATGACTCAGAGTAAAGCAAAAATTTTGAAGCAAAAAAAAATAAACTGGAAATCTCACACTGAGAATTAAGTTTGAACTTTTAACACTTCCACTTTTGATAACTTCCAAATAAGCTCTCTAGCCTTTCCTTCTTTCCTTATCTAGGATTTATTTTCCTTCTCTTTATGTTATATTATTACCTAATCAATGGACACGTTAATTTTAGCTTTATGCCCAAAATTCCAAGATCAAAGTTTAATATTTAATCTGTAGTTCTGTCCACAAACCTAAAGTAATGGATATTCACGGAACTACCTCACATAGCTAAGTCTAATTTATTGGAGAAATAAAATTTGATTTATCCAAATCTATAACACATATATGGGAGATAACATAAGCCTAAGAAACAGAATGTGCAGAAAATGACGATCTTAGGAGATTTAACTTACCAGCTTTCTTGGCTGCACGGAACAGAAGCTCTTCAATCAAGTGTTGTGCAGGATCTCCCTCCGGAAACTTATCCATAAAATTTTCAACATGAGATACCACTTCCTCATTGCTCAGATACTGATATAGGCCATCCGATGAGAGTATTAAAAATTGGTCATTGCTTCCAAGTTTATGGTGGCAAAGAGATGGTGAACAGGATATGTATGGAGCAGTACCAATATACTCGTTGCGAAACATTTCCAGCAAAGCATTATTCAACTTCGGCTGCACCAAGACACAGATACATCAAAAACATGGAAATATCAATGGGACTTTTTGGTTATTGTTGAAGTGTTGTAGAATAAAATTTCAAGATGTTCAAAACATGCGAAGTTACTCGTCAACTAATAAAGGTTAAGGCAAATAATATTGGTCAATTGTAAGGATGACAGCAATGTCTGGCTTACAAGATCTGATTAACCAAATTGAGACTCTGTCAAACGAACAACCTATAAAATGAATGATCAATCCATTTCAATTAGACAAATAGATGCCCCTCTAATAGTAGTTAAGGCCGATTATTCCAAAATGCACCTTTGAACTTGTATTCAATTAGACTTAATACAAAACTTTTACAAATCAATCAGTTGAATATTATAATGCAGATTGCCATCTACTAAAACAAAAATCCCATAACCCATATGTTTGGCCACATTAATATCCTAAACTGGAAAAAAATAAAAATAAAAATTGGTGAACAAACCTGCTTGAGAAACCCAGCCCCAAATGCTCGAGTGACCTTTAGACGACCTTTCACCCTGTCATTGACAATACACTGACTATCATCTGGGTGTTCCTGCTTGATTCGGAGGACCTCCTGCACCAAATCAATCACATGAATGAGTTCTGTAAATTATTTCAAGATGATCTGCATCAGTGAAGAGAGGAAAGCTTAGTCAATCAAAATGTTTGGATCTTGAGGAGCCTAGCACTACTAAGAAAATTGGTGGAGGCGGTGACTGTTTTACATTAGGAGCATCAGCAAATAATATATAAATAATCAGGAAATCGCAGTAAGGGAGGGGAGGTGGGAGAAGGAGGAGAGAGAAGGGGGGGGAGGGGGGGTTGTTGAGTGGAAGTGTTTAACTACATGCATCCATGACGCAAATGTATCACTGGAATCGTTAAAAACAGTGTCCTGCATCCAGATAGTTTTCTGCTGGACAATTTTTCTGTGTAAAAGTTTAAATATGTCTTTTCAAAAACATAATGTGTGAAAAGATAACAGCAAAATATATGGATTGAACCCGCAATGAAACACCGAAGACTCCGTCCTCATTTAATGCATCTATGGCCTAACATTTAGATATTTTACAGATGTAGTGGATGGAGCTCATAACTTAATGCTGCACATTCTCTTATGCCTTACGGCAACATAATAAAAACTGGTCACTTTGAAGGATAAAAAGTGTGAGCTGGTTGATAATTGAAACTAACACTTGATCCTACATACGTTCCATTTTAATAATGGACACAATTTAAGATATGGCATTCTTTCTCGTGCATGTAGCCATACTAGGACCGTATTGTTCTTGCATTCCAACTTCAAATATATGCTGAAGTTTGTGATAGTTTATCTTCACTTAACATGACCTACATATATATGCATAATGCATCTAAAATCGAGAGATAGGACTTCAAATAAATCATAGTATATTTGCAAGTTTGCATTAATGCCCAATATATATTTTTCCTCGATGTACAAACAAATAACAAGACTAGTAATGAAACCTTACTTCCTCAATGCTTGTACTGTGATCGGTGGACAGTTGTAATGCACTCAACTTCTTTGCTTGAGCAGAAAGCTCGGTTGCTGCAAAATTTCCTCCATTTTGAGCAGAACTGGATTCTTCAACAATACTCCCCAAATCAAGTTGATTACTCTCTTGTTCTGTCAAGTTTGTCGTACAATTAGTTGCATGTGGTTGATACTGTGCAACTAGAGCACGGCTATCACCTACGTTCATCACATAAACATCCTCGTCTCTCATTAGCACAACCAACAAACATGAACCCATTAGAGCTAGCTCTGGATTGCGATCCAAAACCTTATCTGTCATATCTAGGTAAGCAAGCTCTGTTAGCTCCAAACCTCGAGATATAGCCCTCAGAACCAATTCATGATCAACGGGACCTACTCTACGTTTTCTGAAACTACGATCGGGTCTCTCTTCAGCTCTATCCTCCACTTCAGTTTTCTCTTTATCCTCAGAATCGTATCTCCATGAAAAAAATCTCCTACTATTACCTTGACCCTCCTTACGCTTGGAGAATCCATATTTCAATTTGGATAGCAATAAGGATTGTCGTTTCACAACAGAACCAGCATTGCTTACACGAACAGCATCATCTACTGAAAATGCAAAACGTTCAGAACCTGAAAGATCAAGACCATCATCATCTGCATCTTCAGCAAGAAATTCCCACAGAGGCCTTCTTAATATTGTCTCATCTGACTGAAAGGTCACTTTCTTCACTGAACCACACCTCAAACTTGCCGCCGAATCCAATTCTTTCCCATCCTCCATCACTTGCCCACTGTTCTCTACCTCTCCACCGCAAATCTCCATGGATGGGCAACCTCCGTCCAACCCCATTGCAATTTCTTCATTCCTTCCCTCTTCTGCAACACCCATTGGACAATCTCTCTCTGCATCCCAAAATAATCCTTCAAGCTCATTAAAAACCGCTTGATAAAGATTACCCATCAAAAATTCAGGAGCATCGGGGCCATTAAACCCATCATAAATTCCGACAAATAACCACCCATGTTCCTCAGAAACAACCACATGAACTCTATCCTCCCCAGCTTTCATATGAGCCCATTGAACATTGTTTTCATTCTTCACATCCAAATCATTACCACCATGACCTCTAGGACCTGTACCATCTTTCCTACCAACAAAATTAAGAACAGGCACAACCCAAGGCCGTTTCTTCTCAGACAAATTCCGATAAAACGCCTTTCGAATTCCTGTTAATCCCTTTTTCCTCTTCTTTTTCAAATAAAGACCATTAAGTGGAGCTGAAAAATGAACATGCCCATCATCTAAAATTCCACCACCAGTATTCAAATCAAGTGGTCCTGAAAGAGCTCCACGCTCAATTGGCCCTGACATGAAAAAACCGCGCTCAATCGGACCTGAAGGATCAGGCCTTGGAATTGGCTGTAAAGGAAGAGCACAAAATGAAGAACTACTCTCAAAACCATGAACAGTATTAGTTGTTGTTGTTGTTGTTGTTGTTCCAGCACTTCCACCACCACCAAAAATATCAGTGGCATCTTCGTAAATATCATCATGTTGAAGGACAGTTCTGGGAGTAGAAGTATTAGCACTAACAGAAGCACCAGAAATAGATTTAAAAGCGGTTTCAGCAAAACCACTTCTGGTTTTAAGACCAGTAGTATTGGTGTTGGTGTTGGTGTTGGTGGGTTCATGTGACGGAGATAAACGAAGTGATTGTGATGGAGATAAACGGTCAGAGTGTGATGGAGAAAGAAACCTAGCTGAAGAACGAACATAACAGAATGAATGACCTAGGGTTTCATCTAAAGGTTCTGTTGCCGTAAATAATAAATCCGTTTGCCGGTTTTTTTTAGCTGCTGCTGCTGCATCTATACACGGACACAGTCGCGATAAACCGCTTCCCATCACATTTGAATGATTTAAAAAGCGGTTTTCCGGCAAGAGAGAAGAGTGGTTTTGTTTTTTGTTTTTTATTTTTTTCTCTCACTAGAAATGTTTGAAGTTTTGAGTATTGGTTTTCTCTCTCTAAAAAGATTTTGTTTGAGAAGATGTTCGACCGAAGAAGTGAAGTTGGTTGTTGTTGGTGTTTGGCTTTTTTTTTTTACTTTGAAACCGGAAAAAAAAAAAAAAGAGAGAGAAAAAGAAATGTACACGTCAGCAATAAAGTAGTAAAATATATTAGATTAATAAAATAATTTGGATAGTTGTGCCACATGGATCTTACAAGTCAATGAAAGTATCTTTTGTTTTATCGAAGTTTGACCTTGACTTTTTTGTAATTGACGTTTATGTCCATTGTTTTGGACTTTGGTTTGGATAATGGATAGGATGCCATGGGGAAGCAAAGCAAAGCAAGAAAAAGTGTGAAGAGAGAAACAGAGGAAAAACAAGGGTGATGGGGAGACAACTGGGTTAATTTTGTCTTGTTTTCCCACTAAAATCAATCTGTAAAAAGAAAGAGAGAAAGAGAGAGAGAGTGCGATTTGTCATTTTCAGTTACATATATAATTGATGGTTTGGATTCCTTTACAAAACCAAAGTCAAGTGTCTTTTGTCTTTTTTTATAGCAAAGGTTCCAAACACACTGTACTCCTATACATACAACTGATTCTAATTTATCAAAAATATTGGTTATTTTAATTAGGGGAGGGGGGGATATTTGTACAAGAATGCTTACTTATTTTGGGAATTTTCAATGTATTAACAGTAATATACAAATAAAACATACAGTCCTAAAACACAAATAGTAGTAGTAGTATAGTATTCAAACTATAGAGGAATAGAAGTAAATCACAAAACTAGATCCACAATTCAATAAGCTACTAAAAAGTCTAAATAGTTTGCAACTTCTTAAATTTTGATGTCAAGATTCAAGAAAACTATGGGACCAACCAAGTAAGTAAGTAACCAACCAGTGTAGGTCAGGTAAATTACATGAAAGGGATGCAGATTGCATCTGAGAGGGTCAAAGGGCCTGTCGATTTGTCGTGAAGCTAGGCAGCTAGCTTCAAAGCATAAACCCCAAAAGTTTTTGATCATTGGATTTAAATAATGTCCTACCAAACAACAACAACAACAACAACAGACGTATATTCGATCCAAAAAAAAAAAAAAAAAACAAAAAAAACAGACGTATATGTGTGAAGACATTTTAGTGGAGTAGTAGTATTTAGAACTTTAGTAGTACTACCATAATCTATACTTAATTGCTTATTACTACAGTAAATAATTGGGAAGTTAGAATTACTGAAAAGGAATTCAGGAAAGAGTGTGTGATGGACTATAGTGGTGGAGGTGGGGTCAAACAGTCGTACAGAAATTAGAAAATGAGAAATCCATCACTGCCAAGTCAAAGGTTTGTTTGGTTGTAACTTGTAAGAAAGAGGGAGGTAGAAAGAGAAAGGGAGTGTGAACATCACAAGACCCCTTTGCTTCAAGTCTTCAACTAGACCCAACTTTTCAAACCCTGTCTCTTGTTTCCACCAACCCTAAACCCTTTACATTTCTATTTTTTGATAGTTTTTTTTATCTCATAAGAAAAAAAAAACTTTTAATTTTATTGATAAAGAATTAAAATCACTAGTATAAAAATTTCACAAGAGACATGTAGATTTGGACTCCCCTTCTAGAAAGAAAATGAGTGACATTCACTATGTATAAATAATTTTTATCTTAATGTAAAGGGCCCTAATGTAAGCTCAACCAGTGGCCACCTAACCTAATTTGGCCACACCATAGGCTGTGTTTGGTTCGCGAAATCTAAATTCCAGGAAAACTAAGGGTAGACAGACAATAGTAGGAGAGAGAGTCAGAAGAGTGATCGAAAAGGAGAGAAAAAGAGTCCAACTTAGAAGGGATTCTGATCGGAGATCCTTACTTACCATATTTGTCCCGATCACCAATGGAAACTGGTTACCATTTTTAAAAAATGGAAACCAAATTCTATAACTTCCTTATATGCCAGAATTTGCTTTCCGATCTCCTCTCCTAACTTTTAGGGATTTTAGTCATGTTTTCCAGGAATCTGAATTCCTTCGAACCAAACACAGCCAATGTTCATAGTTAGTAAATTACCAAATTATTATAAAAAATAAAAATGGTAAAAGTTTTTATTAACAAATGACACTCAAATATTATATATGTTTTGCATCAATTTTTATTAATAAAACCGCCTATAAAAATCTTGAGTAAGGTCTTTTTAAAAAAAAAAACAAAGAGGCCGTGGAATATCTAATATATTAAATAACAATAACATTTGTCCCAATTTCTAATATAACCATGAAGATTATTTTCAAAATGTGGGTCATAGAAATTGACTAAAAGTTAGATTACCAAATGATATTCTTATTATATATTAGCCTTACCAAATGATTCTACTTTACAAGTCTGATGTGATTAAGTGGTATATAAGTATATTGATTAGGTGAACTACTTGAATTTGTGTGACCTCAACTTCATGAAAATTGTCATTGATATTAGATTTTCAACATTTTTTATTACAATGATGACCACCATTGGAGATAAATATCATAATTTATAATTTATGTGAATGGATGATGGAGTTGTTCTTAAAATTTTAAACTTGGTGAATTTGAATCATAGAAGGCTCTTCAAAGTTCAAATGCACTTTTCAAAACCTTTTTACGGTTTCATATATTCCAATAAGTTTCAACAAAAAAAAAAAAAAAATTCCATAAGACCAAGACTTATCACTTATGCCTCAACATTTTGTAATACAATATGTACCATTTGCATGATTCCCTTTTGACTATACTTAGTCAATATATGATGTTTTTTTGAAGAGGGGAAATTTAATGACAATTGATATACACCAACTTGCAGAAAATGTAGTCTTTTAGATTCAACTAAAGTGTACCTTAAGGGCCATTGTAGCCCATGCAGTAGAGCATATTGATCAACAATAAGTTAGACTAAAATTACAAATTTTATGTACAATATGCTAATAGATGGCTTTAGTATAAGCATGACTTTTTGGGACAAGAGAATTTCAAAATTGGATCCAACAATTATCTAATAAAAGTCAATGAATCTATGCATGCTGACTCATTCTATGCCCTACCCAATACCAAAACAGGGTATATTATTTAGACAAAGGGGCCCAAATTATAAGGATCCAATCTCGAAAAAGAACAAAATTGATTTAAAAGCACCAATGTGTATGGTGTTGTACTGCACATATAAAGACCTACATGTTGGATCCCTACCATAATCTAACAAAGCTCATCTCAGCTGACAATGTCAACTATCAATCCATCATGTTTGTTTTAAGATTTTGAATGCTGGAAATGAGAAAATGATCAAATGTATGCCTGAATGAACGAATTTTTATTATTTTGTTGCTCTGCTTGGCTTGCCAGAGCTATGGTTCTGCACTTCTGCTCAAAAAATGAACATCTGATTACAAAAGCCGAATGCAGCATCCCAAGATGTCCTTATGCCACTGCTGCCACAATTGGAATCTCAAAAGTGTAGGGATTTTGAATGCAACATTTTAACATTGGATGAATGGATCCATACTCAGGCTATCAACATAAACTGGCTCTGTTCTTAACTGTTTATGATACAATTTTTGGCCAAGTACTGCTGTTCTTTTCTTAAGTTAACTTTATTTTACCATAGGGTTTGCACTGAACTATCAAGATTTTTTTTTTACCACCCCTTTTCCAATATATGCTTCTACCTGGTCAAAATTTCCTAAATAGGTGGTTTAGACCATCTCCAACGAGTTGCTATTTTTTCAGATATTCCTAAATTTGGTCTCCAACTCAATTTTTTTTTTTTTTTTTTTTGGCTATTTTCTCAAATCCATTTTCATATAAAACAGATTTGAGAATAACAATATTATTTTTTATACAGTTATCTGCGGTTGAATAATGATTAATAAGACGGATGACATCCAACATACATGAATATAGTCACCAGCCTTTTAGGTTGCAAAAGCTAATGGCTGGTGACATTATATAGTTTTAGTATTTCAATAATACCCCTTTAATATGTTGGTATTCTAAAAATTTTAATATATAGAAAAAAGGTGAAAGGGTATTTGGGTAAAAATATGGGTGATATGTGTACAAAAACTTGTGTTGATAGATTAAAGTAATATTATTTATCATCAGCCATTGTGTGAGAAAGGCTGGTGGGGTAAAAATAAGAAAATGGGTTAGAGTTGTTCGTGTGGCTTTTCTATAATTATAACAATACAAATAGCAAAAATTCTACTGTAGCGGTTGGAGATGGTCTTACTAAGGATTCCAGTGCGCAAAAATGATAGCCTCTATCATGCAAATAAACAACTAAGCAGTACTATTAACCAAAGGGTAATATCCCAAAAAAGCCCCATGTTTAGGTGCCCCTTCCCCAATAGGCCATGACATGGGTCATCTTCTGAAACAAGCCTTTTGACTACATCATATTTTTTAGCCGGTCAAAATTATCTTTTGTATTACATCATCTAAAATCAGTACAAGACAAAAAAATTCAGAAAAGACAAAAAAACAGAAAAAGACAAAAAAACAGTTGGTGTATAACTTTTTGGTTTTAACATTTGAAAATTGTATAACTTTTGATTTAGAAATCGAAAATGAACATGGTGTATATTTGGATTTCAATTAATCAATAAATTAATTGATTGTGGTGGATCGAATTTCACTCCCCTGGTTCTTCTTCTTTGTCTATTGTCTATTGTCTACTTCGTAAACCAACAAACCCACTTCAGATTTGTTTTTATTTGTCGAAAATCAACCATATACACCATGTTTATTTTCGATTTCTAAATCACAAGTTATACATTTTTCAAATGTTAAAACCAAAAAGTTATACACCAACTGTTTTTTTGTCTTTTTCTGTTTTTTTGTCTTTTCTGAATTTTTTGTCTTGTACTGATTTTAGATGATGTAATACAAAAGATAATTTTAACCGGCTAAAAAATATGATGTAGTCAAAAGGCTTGTTTCAGAAGATGACCCATGTGAGGGCCTATTGGGGAAGAGGCACCTAACTATGGGGTTTTTTGGGGATATTACCCTCAACCAAATGAAATAAATTTTTTTTTCCTAGTATTGTTTTGAAGGTAGTGGAAGAGACTTCAACATTACACTGTGAATTGTGCGTCCCTTGGACCTGCTTCACAAAATGGGATGATCAACCTTTTAAATAAGTACAATCCATATTATATACCTAGGCCAAGTAACAATCTGATGTTTTTTTCTTTTTAGATAACTTGATTTTTGAAGTTAACCATTTTTATTTTTATAAAATAGGACCCAGTTTAAATAAAATAAACTATTAAAAAATTAAATAGGTCCACTTACTGCTGAGTGGAATATGAATCTCATATTGTAAACAACACATGGCAGAGAAAAGGGATGGCAAAACCGACCGACTAATACAGATAGATGGTGTAACATACATAGACCCTTTTTTTATATTTTTACTTTATTATCCTTGATATTTTAGTATAATTTTATTTTTTTACTACACAAGGCTAAAATAGGTTTTTTATAACGCATGGGCACGTGGTGGCGTATTAAATTGACAACATGTGCCATACAAACAATCTCGAAGTGTGGGGGCTTTATATAAAGTGTAATAACGATGATAATGGTTAATTATCTACCAAAAAGTATGAGATGATCCTGTTTTTCATTTTATATGTGACGTCCCCACTTCGAAATCGTTTGTTTAGCATGTGTTGTCAATTTCATATGTCACTGCGTGTCCATGTGTTTTAAAAAACCTATTATGTAGTACAATAACAAGTTTTGTATTAAAATACCAAAGGTATTAAAGTAAAAATATAAAGTAGATCTCTGCATGTAACACCATCTATCTGTATTAACCGAATTGTTTTGTCCTCTTTTCTCTGCATGTGTTTTCAACCCAAGATTCCTATTCCGACTCAATAACAAGTGGACCTACTTAACCTTTTTAATAGTTTACTTTATATAAAGTGAACCCCACTTTGCAAAAATAAAAATGGTTGAGTTTAAAAAATCAAGTGGTTGTTTAAAAAAACAAAAAAAAAAAATCAGATTAACTGGCATGGGTATATAACATGGGCTGAGCTTATTAAGAAGGCTGATCATCCCATTTTGAGAAGCAGGTCCATTCAACCTGGCCAGAGCAGCTCACAGTGGAGTTTATCTCCACTGTCATATATTATGCTGCTGGTCTTGAGCATCTTTATTAATAAATTGGGCCATTTATCAAAAAAAAAAAAAAGTTTTCAGTTTAGTCGCATGTATAACAAGGACTTATACAGTCCATAGTTCCAGTACAGAGGCCACATAAATTAACGGCATAAATCTATACACCACATAAGCATGTTCTCAGTTTAGTCCTGTGTATTGTAACAGGACCAACAAAACTTAAGACAACCCATAGTTCCAGTACAGGCCACGTATGTATGTCGTCGGCACAAAAATCTAGGAAATGTTGCACTAAAAAGTCATATTAATTGGATGTTTAAGAATTATCTAAGCTGAAAGCAAACAGACCGGATGCTTGACCACATACATCAGAACTTTGTTGTTCAAATACATATGCTACTGATAGGTTTTATTTTGATCCTATATGTTTAATTCACAACTAACATTTTCTCGTACTAATTCTCAACTTTCCTAGCATCTTTCCACTAATTTGCATAACCATTACAAATAACATGCATACACAATTGATATTGCAAGACACCAAAGGTGAAAGAAACAAAGCAGGTGCAATTGACATCACATAATATAAAAGATAAGAAAAAACTAAATAATTTCCACAGCAATTTCTTTACAAACCACTTTTCCAGTTTTTACTTGCCCCACCATGCAAACAATAATCACAAATCAAAACGCTATGATGGAGGGTGATGCACATGCTGACTTAGATGGCTCAAAACTGACCTGCTCGTATATCCCTGTCTAGCCGATCCGCGTTCAATGTTCCAGGAAGCTCCCTGAAGTCTTCATTGAATACTGAATATGCACTGTTTAAAACAATATCCCAACTTTGTAAGGCCTTTTAATATTATCCATGTATACACAAATTTGAGCAAAGATGTACATATAATAAGAAGCTTTCTTTGTTCAACTAATTTTGAGGTGTTTGGAACAAAAACAACTTATCCAAGTTTGCTTTGTCACGATATGAGTCTCCCTGTTTCAACTCGTAAGCTTTTGCTAAAACTCTCCAAGATCAATAGAACTTAAATTCACAAGTCTTTTATAATATGCAAGAAAAGTAGAACTGTAAGAGCAAAGCACCAAACATTAATAGTCATTATTGTTGTAACTTCTGGCAATCGTCACAACCTCAGGATTTTATTATTTATTATCCATTACTTGAAATTTGAAAAAAAAAAAAGAAAAAAGAAAAAGGAACATTAGGAAAGAAACAGACACCTGATAAAGTCTCGAGAGAATATATATAATTAAATTAACACATGTATTAGACAGGAGATCAAGCAAAAACTATACATTCATAAATCGCATTCAACAAAGAGTCAACATACACACCTGAGGTCACCATCTTCCCGCTTTCCAAGATTTAGGAGAATAATAGAGAAACCAGTTCCAAGTATCTGCATAAATTATTAAAAAGGAAATGCTATTATGACAAAACTAGTAGGAGTATCTTGCATACAACTGGACGAGAGTGAAGAAGAAAATTGTCAAAAGAATAATACCACTGTATATAAACTAACTCCTGTTCTTCTCAATCTCATGTAATTGGGTGGCAGTAGTTTTACCAACCAAGAAATTATTAGTGTCACGTTAAAGCATTTGTGTCTTATAGCCATTTTCAAGACCACCTAGTTGTCTCCAGTGAAAATATGTTTCACGTTATCTTCATCCCTTTATAAACGCTGGACTTGAACCCAAAGATGTCATTTCGGCAAGGAAGTATGCCAATCATGACACATTTGTGTTATGGGTTCAAGCCCAAGACCAAAACAGAACCTTGTATCTTGTCACATGTTATAGTGATAAACTGCTAATACTATCTAACTAGAGCTTCAACAAAATCAACTTACATATAAAGGTCCTAAATCCCATCTGTATGCTACAGGTGCCAGCATAAACCACAATATGATAAAAGCCCATGCCTTTAGACTGATAGAGAAAATTGCCGTCAACAGGATATCTATCAATTATAACGAAACAGAGAATGTTACAAGATCCAATAAAAATATTTTACAGACTTTAGTTGAGATGAATTCTTACAAGGAAGCTTCACTTTGTCATGAAGAAAAGAGAAAAGCTTCCTCTTCCACTGGCTTGTAGATTGGGGAATTTGAAATTTCTGAAAACCACATAATGTTAGATTAAAAAATATAATGTCTTTTAATATTGATTGCATACTATTTCATATCAATGTTAAGCTATATTGTTCCTAACCAGATCGTCATCGTCGTCATCATCAAAGCCATCCCGAATATGTCGAGCAGGTGATTTTGGTTTAACAGCAACTATAATGGAATCTGGATAGAAAACAAACACCTTCAAATCAAAATCTAGAGGCCTGACAATCCCAAACAACAATTCTTACAGAAAAAGAAGAGATATTACAACTAGTTTTTTTGCCTTCAGTAATGTAAAGAGAAAAAAATAATAATTAATTTTTTATTTCCAAATTGCATGCACCAAATACTCCTAAAATTGCTTACATATAATTCTACCAGATTCACAAATAATAACTTGTATGACATCTATTAAATGAACGATCTTACTACAGTTGAAAAGATATAGGGAAATTTAAACAATTTTAAGTAGGGAGACATCCTGGGGTAGGGCTGGATATGGGTTAGTGGAGAAACCACATTCAACCTACATAATGCAAATATGGAAGAAAATATTATATACCTCTATCTTTAAGCCGAAGGTGCACATCATCTCCATTTTTGGAGTCATGCAAGACTTCTCCACGTAAAATAAGTTTCAAATGTTCGCCTGGCAACTTACCAACCCCCGCTATCAAACTACGCAAATCTCTCACCTTGAATTGGCAAACACGAAAGTTAGCACAAACCAAAAAAAATTTGGAATGAGAAATCACCTAAACAAGAGTCCAACAAACTTAAATGCATTCATAAATTAAAATTTTAAAATAATATTCCCATTTCCTTGCAAAAAGACGCCTCTAAAAAATCTTCAAGTTTGCTTTATATAACAGTAGCGAGAATCTACTTTGTACTCATGAACTTTTAGTTTGCTATTTTAAGAAAGATAAGGAACATCCTTCCCTCCTCCTTCTCTTTGCTCTTCTCCCCTCTTCCTTCCTCTTCCCCCTCCTCTAATTAACACGAAACAAATATAGTACAAGAGTAAAACAAAAAGTCACAATCCCACCTATATCTTGGCTAGTGGTAGTCGTTGAGCAGGAACAAAATAGGGAACACAAAGACTAAAGAGCCTACGCTCATAGGGTGCAAACTGCAGCTGTAGGTATTCCCCAAATCGTAATTCAACAGAAAATTTAGATTTTTAATGAAATAAATTTCGCCAAGAGGCCAGAGAACCTGATTCCAGGACCAGAATCAGAAGTTTTGGTCGTTATTTTGGACATGAAGCATACATGGGTACCATCAGCACACAGTATGGTCACCAGCCCACCATTTTTGTGAGCTTAAACAACCCTTAAATACTGCAGCAATTACAGCTTGTTTCTCCTTACCATTGACGTACCAAAAAAAAAAAACAAAAACCTCTTTCGAAATTCTAAACCCGTGTACTTCAATGCAAGAGAGGAATCACTATATCACCTTATCAATGCAAAACCCGATAAGATAAGAAGCCGAAATGTTTATAAAATTTGCAAAATGTATAAACCAGTTTGAAATTGTTTTGCAACAAAATCTATAACGTCTAAACCTAATAACATCAAATTTAGACCCCTTTCAATTTGAAACTTGTCTAGAGTAAAAGGAATTCAATCATTATGTTTGAATTAAGTAGTTGTCTTCTCCAGTTTCTAATAATTAATCTAAATTCTAAAAGACTAATTAATTTAATCTAATTTCATTCTAAAGTGGAAAATTAAATCATTCAGAATCATAAAACAAAAATTGTTGGGGTTTATCAATAAAGATCGATCAAATCATCAATTTTAAAATAAAGTGGTTATGAAACTTACATTAATGGAAGAGGGAACTTTGATGAAAGTAGGACGTGTTGGTCCTATAGTTTTCAATGTTATCTCCACTTCTTCTTCTTCTTCTTCTTCTTCTTCTTCTTCTTTACTCCTGTTTGCTTCCATCATTAATTACTCTTTTCTAATTTCTTCTTCTTTCTCTACCCCTTTTCAATTCAACTTCTTCTTCTTCTTTCTTCTCGTCGCTCTGTAGAAGAAAAACTAAAGGGTCAATTTGCCAATACACCCCCTTTTTGTGTCATGTTTGGCCAATACATCCCATTAGTACAAAATTTATTTTTTCCACCTCTTTAACGGCTGGACTCTGCTACAACCAACAGTCAACTTCTATTGACTGAGTCAAATCTTATAATTGACCTAATTACCCTTGAACTTCAAAATATCAAAAGTTCCCTGAAATGATCTAAACCATCAATCCAGTATGTATATTAAGATCTAATCTAAGTCGTTGATACTTGAATATGAATAGACTAAGTTGCCATTTTTCTTATAAACTCAACAATACACTTTTTTACCTTCTTCTACATCGAGTCAACCAAATACTTCCGCCATGGAAACCCTAAAAATCTAGGGCTTTGATAATTTTCTTGAAGGCTTGAATAAATTTTTGATAATCTTTACTAATTGAGAGCTCAACTACATTGAGACATCGTCTTTCTCACTTGAATTCTATATTTCTCGATCAATTTTTTCATTATGGGAAAATAAATCATCCCTAACTAATCAATCCATAATCATTCATATACCTTTCTAATCAATTCAAAATCCAGGTTGGTTGTTTTGCTTGTGGAGAAGGTGATCACTTCATCAAACACTGCAAGTTTTATAGCTATCCTTGTGTGAAAATGTGAAATTTGGTGTTAAACAAAAAAAAGTTTCACTAAAGTTCATCATGAATCAATACGATAATGCTAGTGTTTGTCATTATATTATAGAAGTTATGGTTAAAGAGGATACAATGGGTAAGAAATTCTAAAATTGCAGAAAATAAATCTGGCTGCAAGATGACAGATGAAGATAAGAAGAAGAATGAAGGTGTAATTACTCTAAAGATTATTATTAATATCTTAAAACATTTCAATTTCAATTTCTTAAAAGACATTTTCAATTAAATGGAAAGTGGGGTCCCAATTCTAAAGTTAGTCGGAGGGTAATTTGGGTTTTTAAAGATTCAGGGGTAATTAGGTCAATTAAAAGGTGTGACTGAGTCAATAGCAGTTGACTGTTTGTTGTAACAGAGTCAAACTGTTAAACAGGTGAAAAAAACAAATTTTGTACTAATGGGATGTATTGGCCAAATGTGAAACAAAAAGGGGGTGTATTGGCAAATTGACCCAAAACTAAAACTAAAACTAAAACAGCTGTCTCGCCTCAATATGGATTTGGGCCAAAAGTCCACAGATTACAGTTCGTTATTTTGTTTTGGACTAACCCGTTTTATGTAAGAACAAAGCGAACCATAGTTGAAAATGTGGATTTTATGGGGATATCCGATTTCCGAAAAAAAATAATTTTGACACTAAAAACAAATTATATACGAGTATGTGCGAATATACCGATATCCGATTTTTAAAAAAAACGGATGTATTTGTAAAATATGCATAATTTTTTGCGATTTTTTTCACCTATGAAATAAACAACAACCTGCAAGATAAATGTGCGTTTACGGAGGGTGTGCGTTTTAATGAATGAAGGGAAAATCATATGGTCATATATTACCTTAAAATCGAAAAAAAAAAAAAAATGATTGGAGACCCCCTCAAAAAATATATATGTAGCAACAAGTTTGGAAATATTGATGTTACTAATGAAAATTTTAAATATTAATGAATTAAAGGAAGGTAACCAGTTACGGGTTACCCCTGTTACCAAGTCTCCTAGGTACAGTACATGTATTATTATCCACAAAAGTTTAGGATGTGGTTCTTGATATGAGCAGTCATCCAACCATCCATCTATTATCGTCAAATCATTTTCTAAGTACTACCATTCAAGTTTCTATCTACTTTCAAACCAAGCAAACAAAACAAAGAAGCAGAAAGGAAAGAAGACCAAACTAGAAGAAGAAGAAGCTAGAAACCATGGCAATGAGAATGTGGGCTTCTTCAACTGCCAATGCACTTAGAATATCATGTGCTTCAAACACTGCCTTTACTCTCCCTAAATGCTTCTCTACTGGTACTTTCTTTACTTAAAACTCCAATGCCTTTATTATTATTTATAAATATCATTTCTCCTTTAAATGCAGTTTCTACACTCAATATTGTTCAGGATAATACCATAGGTTATTATAAAAAATAATGTTTAGGGTTTAGAAAAGAAGGGTATATTGGGAATATGGTTTCTTGGGGTTAGATGCAAGTGTGCAACTATCTATCTATTTACCTGTAGGTTTTTTTTATGTATGTTTGCTATAAAATGTATGCAGTTTTGGATGGATTGAAGTATGCTCCATCACATGAATGGGTGAAGCATGAAGGCTCAGTTGCAACAATTGGCATCACTGATCATGCTCAGGTAATTTTATTTTTCTCAAATGTTTGTTTTCTTCTGTAATTGTCATGGTGAATCTTCTTTTTGCTAATTTCACTTCATCCAAATGAATAAAATGTGTGAACAATCTGATGTGCATTCTCCTGAAACCACTGAAGGATTACATGTTTATATTACTAGGCCATATTGGTTGGTGCAGCACAAAACTTCACTGTATCCATTTATGCTTTGTTTAATGCAAAGCAACAATGTATATGCCATGCAATTGTTAGGGGTACTTAGGGACCTTATATAGACTTAGTGGATTTAAGTTTGAGTTTCCATTATAAGATAGATTTGCTCCAAATCAATCATTTCTGAAACTTGGAACCTTTTACTACAGGACCATCTTGGAGAGGTTGTGTTTGTGGAGTTGCCTGAATCTGGCGTCGCAGTTTCTAAAGGTAAAGGCTTTGGAGCTGTAGAAAGTGTCAAAGCAACCAGTGATATTAACTCCCCTATTTCGGGTGAGGTTGTCGAGGTGAATACAAAGCTTAGTGAAAACCCGGGTTTGGTAATTCCTCCTCTCCTTCCCTTTACCCTATTTCGAGTTTCTGAACTCTGTATTTCAAGTTTCACACACTTAACACATTAGCTGTAATTCTGTTCTGCAGATCAACTCTAGCCCGTATGAAGAAGGATGGATGATCAAGATAAAGCCTAGTAACCCTGCAGAATTGGAAACCTTGATGGCTTCAAAAGAGTACACAAAATTCTGCGAAGAAGAAGATGCTGCTCATTAGAATTACAGATGTTGGTTTGTTAAACTAATTGGTCTTATGCTTCTTTATATGTCAAAAGATTATATCAACCAGTTGAAGCTTCATGAATTATTGTAACTGAGAATGCCCTCTTAGTCACATTATTTCATAGCAAAGGTGTTGATTAGTTGTCAACCCAGGTCTTTGGGATCAACTTCTTAGAAATGCATGTACCATCAAGCTGGCATTTATTTTTCTCCACATTTTACAATCAGTTATTGAACCAACTAGTTTATTTCATTTTATAATGAAAACTCTTCGTAAGTAAAAACAAAACGTTGTTGCATACAAACGCAAGCAACTAGGTGCATATAAGGAAATTAAATCCCCCTTGCCCAATAATCGAATCCAGGACCTCTTGGTATAACCATGAAGGGCTTGACCAGCTGGGGTACGGGACACTTCTGAGACTGAGGCACGAGCATTTTAACGCTGAAACACTTATCACCATCAGTAGACTAATGGTGAAATTTATTTCATTCTTGCCAAGCAATTATCAGTTGGCCTTGGATATGGGGCAAATATAGAATTGGGCATTTCGGATTGAGCCTTTCAAGCCTGTACAAAGAGAATTACAGTTGATAACATTTTTATTGAATGCAACAACATTCTAGCTTAAGCATTCATGTAACAATGTAATCATTATTTTTTTTTCTTTTAAATTGCTGAGCTAAAATTCATTCTCAAATAGCAACAGAGAACATACCGATAGTTCAGGAGAAAATGGTGCAGGAAAACAAAGATTTCTAGGTTAGCTAGATCATTTCCAGGGCATAACCTGCTTCCCAATCCGAATGGAATGTAAGCTCCCGCTTTTGGTGTGTTCCTGAAAATATATGATTATAAAGCATATTAAATACAGATAGCTAGCAGGACATTATGTATTATGGGCTGATCAACATGATGCTATATGACCATGTTAAGATAAAACATCCAGCTTTTCACCTACATCCCATCTAGATGGATCAATTTTCTTCGGATCAGGGTAAACTAGAGGATCTAAGTGAACATTTCTCATCCGAACCTGAACCCTTTATCCTTTGGGTATGAGATAAGCTGTACAAAAGGAAAAAAATATCTCTAGATTATTCATATAGTAACGTAGTATTGTGGGAAAAAATATAGAAATGAGTAACGTTACTGACCATTCAAAATGACATCTTCTGTTGCCTCACTAAATATTATCAATGAAAAGTTAATATAACAGAGAGTTTCATCAACCACCTTCGATAACAGAACTAGTTGAGTTAGTGTACTGTATTATCGCAAAGTACTAGAACTATAGAGGGTTACAGTAGAACACTTAGTTCACTGGCACGTACCTTAGAAAGATAATCCATTTGTCTAATTTCCTTTAGTGTCAGTTCTTTCTGCATTGGTGACCTATTCTTTGTAAATGTAAGTGAATTTGGTTCTTAGAACAAGTCGGAGAAGATGATCGGAATTTAGAAGAGGAAGGAGATGAGGTTGTGGAAATGGCTGAGCTATCTGATTAGATAGTTGCCTACGTATCTGAGAAAAATGACTTAGTCCCAGAATCAAGCCCACGTAGTTCATTATATAGGTGATTGGGACAACGGATAGCTCATTAATTGCCCAACGGAATGGTCAATTAATGGGCGGATATTTTGGATCTGACAATATATTGTAACCGTAGAGAATCAAAACGTAAAGTGTTTGAATGAGGACGATGTAGCTCGAGTAAAAGTAGCTCTACGTCGGGTGAGCTCGGATAAAAATGGGCTTATGTCGAGTGAAGGCTTTTGAAGGTCGGATTGTATTAACATTTATGGTGACGCAGTGAGCTCGAGTAAAAGTGGTGTTACGTCGAGTAGAGTTGAATATAATTGGGTTCACGACGACTTGTGTGAATAGGTATATACATATCCCCTTTTTTATTTTGAGTTGGGGCGAGGAAGCAATTTTGTAGATGTGGTGGACTCAAGTCGAAATAAAAAATGTAGAAGATGATGATGGTTTGGTGGGTTGCTTTCTCTCGATTACGATGCAAGGAATGATTCCATTGCGTGCTGCAGTAAATGAGTTTGTATTTTCGAGAGAAAAGGAATGATTGCGGTTTTTGGGGGGATGTGATATTTTGGCCACGTGGATTGTTTTTTTTGAATTTTGAATTTTTAGAAAGTAACCGAAATGGGAGGGAAACCAAGAGTTTCGTCGGTTGGATTTCTCGCAACGTATCTGGCCCTTGATTGAAGTCGGTTTGGACGGTTAAGATGAAGTGGTTGGGTTTTATAAAACCTAACCGCACCGCTAGAAAACCAAGGGTTTCTTTTGCTTAGGATTTAAGGCTTCTGCATCTGCTCAGCACAAGGTAACTTGTTCTTCTTCTCTTTTGCTCTTCTTCTTCATTTCTTCTATTTCGTATCTCCCTTGCTGTTCTTCATTGTTTTTGCTTGTTTTATCCCTTTTTCTTCAAGTGGTGCTTGAGTAATTTCATCTTCCTTTTGTACCTGTTTTATTTCCTTGTTTATCTGTTGAAATTGCCGTTGATTGGGTGCTGGTTTTGATTATTTCCTCCATTGTTGAAGTTTTTTGAAGCTTTCTGTGTCTGTAATTGGTAGTTGTTCTTACTGGAAAGTGTTTGTTCGTTGATTTGTCATAGTTGTAGCTGTATATCCATCGAAAAAATGAGTGATAGGGGGTCGGAAAGTATAAGTGATAACGATGGAGATGTTCAGGCTAGTGTTAGTGGTAGTAGAGTTGAAGCAAATGATGACGAGACTACTAGTGGAAGGGTCCTTAGTGTGGACGAGGCTCGGAGGTCGTTTCCGGAAATTCGAGCTGAGTTTAACATTAGGATACCCGACCTTGAGATGTATAGGGTACCTGATAGGCTTTTCGACTTATGTGGGGATACAACCTCGACGTTAATATGTCTTGGTCAGCTGAGGGGTGGCATGCGTCTTCCATTTAGGAAGTTCGTATGTGATGTGTTAAATCATTACGACGTAGCTCCCATTATGATGCCCACCATCTTTTGGACATCGATGTTAATTTTCGAGGAATTAAACAGGCTGTATAAGGCCGATATCGTAAAGTGTGACGTCGTTGCATATTTCATGTGTGTGACTGGTCGGAGTGGGGATTACGTTTGCTCCTTAAATAGGAGACGGAGTTGTGGCCCAGCAAAGCTGTTCAATCCTTCGACCTCGAATGATGGTTGGAAAAACTCCCCTGTATATAGAATCCGGGGTCAGTTTGTCCAGCCCAGTGCGTTCCTATGTCGATATGCGATTCCGAGCATAGGTGAACGTATGTCTTGTAACTTTACCTTATATTTTCAAAGTTGAATTTTTGCTGACTTGCCTTGTGTGTTTCGTAGGTCAAACAAAAGATTATAACGAGCATATCGACGGTCGTTTGCACCCGAGCAATATAACTGATTTTGCTGAGAAATCTTGGGCCGAGAAGAGGAAGTTGTTACCTCATCTGGCACGTTTCTTTTGTGAGCCCCGAGTTAAATTTAACAAAGGTACCGAAGTGGAAGTTGGTGCCTCCAGCGCTCCCGCACCAAAGAGAGTCAGAAGAAAGAAAGGGGAGCTTGCTATAGCTCTGCCGGTTGCGGAGTTGGTTTCAGGTCGACCAGGAGATTTGCCCATCGAGGCTGTGGCCGCTTTACCCATGGCTCCACCAAAGAAGTCTGCTGAATTTCCCCTGACCGGTGGATCTACTCATCTGGCGAGTAAGGTCCCGAATGCCCCGAATCTGAGTGACTTTTTTGGATCGAGGTCAATCGAACCTGCTCCTCAATCTAAGAAGAGGAAAGCCCCAGCTAGGGGATCTGAGCCTGGGACCGCCTCTAAGGTTGATAAGCCAACTCAGGATACGGGGAAAGGTAAGGCACACGCCCCTTCCTCTAAGTCGACTAAGCCATTGGCTATTGATGTGAGTGAAGATTTTGCCGCTGGTGAGGCGAATAGGTTCTCGCCGGTGTTTCCTTGTCGTGAGGGCTATGTGAAGGCTGATGACTCGGCTTGGGATGACAAGGAGATCAGCCTTTCGCTGATGGAGAATTGTTTTCTCTCTGAGGATGCAAAGAAGGTTCAGCCCCAGTCTCTTGTGGAGGATTCCTAAGAATTTGCGTCTTGCGCGTATAGGGTGAGCTTTACTTACCCAGTTATGATTTGGTTTATCCTTTTACCTATCATGTACTTGGTTTTTTTATTCTTCCTCTGCTGAACGCCAGATGAATGTGATCCATAACAAATGGATCACAAAGCTCGAGAATGCAAGGAAGAAGGCTGAAGCTCTGCAAAAGGCCAATGTTGATAACAAGGCATTGCGAGCTGAAGTCCAGAGTCTGAAGGGTAAGCTCGAAGCTTCCCAGAAAGAGTGTGCCAAATATGGTGCAAATCTGGATGAGGCCCAAAGTTTTGTGATGACTCTTCAAGGTCAGCTTGCTGATGTGAATGCGAGCTGGGAAGCTGATGCCCAAAAGTCTGTTAAGAGTATCATGGGCTGGCGGCAGATATCTTATGCCTGGGAGGAGAGGTGCCTTCGTCGTGAGGCTCATATTGCGTCATTAGTAGAAAACTTTGTTGCCTCTGCGGATAAGGACGCCATAAAAGTTGCCGCTCTTGAGCGTTTTCGTCTTGACACAGAAGAGGAGAATAACGCCACGGCTGCTGCCTCGACTGTGGAGACTGAGAAGGAACCCTCTCCTCGAGCTGAAGAGAATTCTGGTGCAGCGACCCCAGATACTCCCGGGGAGCGAACTTGATACCTATTGTTGTATTTGAAATTCTGTTGAGAGTTGTGAGGTTTTCTCTTTATGTTGTAAAACATGAGTAAGGAATTCCGATCTCGGTTGGCCTTACGTCTGCTATATTTTGCAATCCAACTATTTTGAATTTATGTTTGTATGTTGAATTGAAAATGTCTGGTTACCGTTACAACTTGCTGTTCAATGTAGCTCGAGATCACTTGCTTTGTAGTATGAGCTCTATGTTGCTTTATTACTTACCCTTGCTGTGAGGGAATGGAGGATGCCGACACTTGAAAGTGATCAAGGTAGGTAGATTTTTAGAAATTTCGAGTTCCAAGGTCGAGGCACCTGTTCCCCTTCGGCATCAATTAGTGTGTATGCGCCATTTCCTAAGTTGGTTTTGATAATGTATGGTCCTTCCCAATTAGGATTTAGCTTTCCGTCCCCAGGCTTATTTGTATTTGAAAAGACTTGTCTGAGGACGAGGTCTCCACTTTGAAATTCCCTTGATCGGACCTTTTGGTTGTAGCTTCTTTTTAAAACTTGTTGGTAACGAGCAGTGGTGATTAAGGTTTGGTCTCGTTTTTCTTCGAGCATGTCGACTTCGTGGGCCCATAAATCTTCATTTTCCTTGGATTGTACGAGCTCGGATCGAGTAGTGAGAAAATTTAGTTCAGTTGGTATGATAGCTTCTGTGCCATAACATAAGGCAAATGGAGACATTCCTGTAGATGTGCGCGGTGTCGTTCTGTACGCCCATAGTACCCTATCGAGTTCCTCTATCCACTTCTCTTTGTGTGCTTCAAGTTTTTTCTTAAGATTATTCATGATGGTCTTGTTGGTGGCTTCAGCCTGACCGTTGCTTTGTGCGTAGCGAGGTGTTGAAAGTGCGTGGTTGATTCTCCAATCGAGGTAGAATTCCTCGATTAGAGTTCCACAGAATTGTTGACCATTGTCGGTGACTAGAGTATGCGGTAGTCCGAATCTGGTGATTATAAACTTCCAGATGAAACTTTTAACATCTTGTTGGCGTATTCGTCGTAGAGGTATTGCTTCGACCCATTTGGTGAAGTAGTCTGTTGCCACAAGTAAGAATCGTTTTTTGGATCTGTCTCTCAAGATGGGACCCACAATATCTAACCCCCATATTGCAAAAGGCCAAGGGCTTGAGATTGTCTTGAGGTCCCGAGCTGGTTGGTGAATTAATGGAGCAAATCTTTGGCACTTGTCACAGTGTTGGACAAACTTGTCTGCATCTGACTGCATGTATGGCCAAAAGTAACCTTGATTTCTTGCTTTTTGGGCTAAAGACCTAGCTCCTGCATGGTTTCAGCATTCCACATGGTGGATTTCAGCGAGAATTGTGTGCGCTTGCTTTGGTGGGAGGCACCTTAAGTATGGCCCTCGAGTTGACTTTCGGTAGAGTCTTTTGTCGAGTAGAATATAGCTTTTAGCCTTTCGCTCGAGTTTACGTAATTCGAAGTCATCATCTGGGTACGTTCCCTTTAAGTAATTGATGATTGGTCCCATCCAGGAGTTTTCTATTTCACTTGGTGGGAAATCTATGAAGTCTGATATTTCATTTACCTGATGTACCTGTGCCTCATATGCCGGGGCAGACTGTATGACAATTTGTATTGTCCGCGGTAAATCGGTGTCGATTTGTGAGGCTAGATATGCCAAGCTATCGGCGTGACGGTTGTCATCCCGTGGGACATGCTGAATTTCCCATTTTTTGAAATAGCTTAGTAATTTTTTGGTATGCTCCAAGTATAGCTTTAGAGTATTTTCCCTTGTTTCGTAGTCGCCTAGAATTTGGCTGACTACCAATTGTGAGTCACTTAGGATTCGCAGTTCCTTTACCTGTAAAGCTATGGCCATTTGTAAGCCTGTGTGGAGTGCCTCGTATTCTGCATCATTGTTGCTTGAGGTGAAATTTAGTCTGACAGACTTTTCTATGATGGCGTCCTCTGGTGAGATTAGCGTGGCTCCTACTCCTGAACCGTTGAGGTTTTTGGAGCCATCGACATAGAGTTTCCATATTGGAATCTTTGTTATTGTCTGGTCGATGACCTCATTATCTGGTATCCATGAGTTGTCGTCGATGGCGTAATCCACCAGGAGGTCGGCTACGATTTGCCCTTTTCTGCTACTTCGCGGAGTGAAAATGAGCTCATGGTCTCCGAGTTCTTGAGCCCATTTTGCCATTCTTGTAGATTTGTTTCTGCTTTCTAACACTTGCCGAAGAGGTGCATCTGTTAGGACTCTTATTTTGTGCGATTGGAAATACGGCTTCAACTTTCGTGAGGCGAATAGTAAGGCTAAACCTACCTTCTCGAGGCTTGAATACCGAGCTTCGGAAGACATCAATGTCTTACTGATGAAGTATATTGGTCTTTCTATACCTCTCTCATCTCGGAACAATACTCCACTAATTGCGTGTTTAGACGTGCCAAGGTAGAGCCCCAGCACGTCGCCATCTTGTGGTACCGTGATGACTGGTGGAGTAGCCAAGTATAACTTGAGCTCGTCGAATGCTTGTTGGCATTCAGGTGTCCAGTTATAAGTTGACCCTTTCTTTAGTAGTTGAAGTAATGGGCGTTGTTTGTCTGATGCCCGGACTATGAACCTGTTTAAGGCTGCTATCATGCCGTTAAGTTTTTGAACTTGTTTCTTGGTTTTTGGGCTCGACATCTCAAGTATGGCTTTGATTTTTTCTGGGTTGGCTTCGATACCTCTTTGTGTGATGAGGTAACCCAAGAATTTTCCAGATGCTACGCCGAATAAACATTTTTCCGGATTGAGCTTCATGTTGTACTCATTAAGTCGGAGGAATGTTTTTTCGAGGTCGGTGATATGGGTAGCTTTGTGCTTGCTTTTGACAATCATATCATCAACATACACTTCCATTGTGTTGCCAATCATATCATGGAACATTTTGGTTGCGAGTCGTTGATACGTGGCTCCTGCATTTCTTAATCCAAATGGCATGACTGTGTAACAAAAGGTACCTTGCTCAGTGATGAACGCGGTTTTCTCTTGATCTTCGTCTGCTAATTTTATTTGATTGTAACCTGAATAGCCATCCATTAAGGAAATTAGTTCGTGACCTGCTGTTGAGTCAACGAGCTTGTCTATTCGGGGAAGAGGAAAGCTATCTTTCGGGCAAGCTTTGTTAAGGTCCGTGAAGTCGATACATACTCTGACTTTCCCGTTAGGTTTTATGACTGCGACAATATTGGAGAGCCAGTCAGGGTATGCGACCTCACGAATGAATTTTGCATTTTTTAGCTTTTGTATCTCTGCGTTAACTGCATTGGCGAGATGAGCTGCTAGCTTGCGAGCTTTTTGTTTCACAGGCTTTTTGTTAGTATCTACATTTAACCTGTGACAAGCAATAGTGGGATTGATCCCTGGCATGTCGGTATAAGCAAAAGCAAAGACATTTTTATTCATTTTAAGAGTAGCAATGAGTTGCTCTTTTACAATGGGGTCCAAGTTAGCCCCTACATAGACATATTTAGGATCATTATCCGATCCTATATTGACCTTTTCACCTTGTTCAATGACGGGTGGGTCGGATGGATGAACAATTTCCTTGCCGTTTTCAGCTTGTGATATCTCATTCTCAGTGGGTTGAGTAGATGCTTCGACTGCCTTGCAGATTGCAGCGATCATATTGACAGTGGGCTTAGATGAGCTCGCCACCGTTGTGGGGGTATCCACTTTATTAGGGAGTGGGATGACCTCTGGTATGGCATGGCAACCATGTGCTTCAATTTGGTCACCTCGTAATTCCATGATGCCTCTAGGGCCAGGAAACTTGATGACCTGATGATATGTCGAAGGTACTGCTTTCATCTTATGTATCCATTTCCGTCCCAGAATTGCATTGAACTGAGCGGGGACATCAAGGACGAAGAAGGTGCAATACACCGTTACTTCGTCTTCATTTTCACCAGTTGCTACAGGGAGGCAAATTTCACCTTTTGCTTCAGTTTCAGTTGAGTTGAATGCAAAAAGGGTGACTTGTGGTTTCTGAAGGACCGAGTCGGGCATCTGCATCTGACTGTATGCCTTGTTGAATATTACGTCACAAGAACTTCCGGGGTCGATAAGCACTTTTTTCATTATCCATCCCCCAATGTTGATGTGGACTACCAATGCGTCATTATGCCGGAGACATACTTTTTTAAGGTCGAAGTCAGAGAAGATCAAAGCATTGTTACCTGTGACTTGTTTAGCCACGATTGCTTTGTGAGTCAAATGGAAGGTATGGTGAATGTGATGAATCTTTTGTTTCTTTGAACGAGCTGACCATTCAGGAGGTCGGGCATCCATAATCATGTTGATGGTTCCCTTAGGCTGCTTACCTTTCTCTGTTGAGGTCTTTTGTCGTTTGGCATCTATTTTGCTGCGGAGGTCGGGTTCATTTTCGGAGAGGAAGTCATCGAGGTGACCCTCTTCCTTGAGCTTGTGACAGTATGCTCGCAGAATACGGCAATCCTCAGTGAGATGGTGGCGGCACTTATGTAACTTGCAGTATGGTTTCCCTTCAATTGGTTCTAGGTCGTGAACTTGAGGCTGGAAGTAATCTTCATCTTTTATGAGGTCGAAGAGCTGATTATATGAGCACTTGAAGGGACTCGAAGTTTTGGATTTGGTATTAGATGTGTGCTTTCCTTTGTATTCTGATCGATTCGGCTTTGGTTTTGAGTGAGTGGTCTCTGTTGTTTGGACAACAACCACTCGTTCCTTGGATTTTGTGAGGGCATCCTCCAGTTTGATGTACTTGTCAGAACGTACATACAAGTCTTCCAACGTTGCAGGGGCATCTAGGATAATATTCTTTCCTAGTGCTGTATTGGGGTTGACAGCAGATATGAAGGCCAAGAGACACGAGTATTCATCTGGATTCTCGGCTCGCAGGCATTCCTTTTTGAATCTTGCCATGAACTTCTTTGTTGTTTCAGTTTCATCCTGTTTGAGACGAAAAAGGGCCGTAACCTCGATTCTTCTCCTTTTGTTGTGGAGATATTGGGTGACAAAAAGTGACTCTAGTTGGTCGTACGAGGTAATGGATCTTTCTGGTAGTCGATGATACCAGTCTATTGCACTCCCACGGAGTGATGCAGAAAACAATCGGCAGAAAATGTCTTTGTACTTTGGCCATAGGGCCATGCTTGTCTTGAACTGTAGGACGTGGTCCATTGGGTCTCCACTTCCGTCGTAAGTGGTGAACTTTGGAGGCATGAAGTTTGGGGGGGGTTCCTGTTGTAGGAGGTCTTCGTGAAGGGGTTCTATCTTATAACGTTCTAGGGTTGTTGAGGCTACCTTTTGGGCTGTGTTGGCCTTAAGTGAGTCTTGATGATTTTTATCAAGCTTTTCCGACAGCTGTAGTATTCTGTCGTGAGCAGCTTGAAGGTCAGCTATGGTGGGGGCGGCGGTGTTACTGGAGGTGGGTAGGGCAGGGTTGTTGACAGTTGTTGTGACTTCTTCAGCGTTGAGCGCATTTGCAGCAACTCCGTTGAGCGGTGTGCCATTAGTGGTGGCGGTGGTGCTCTTGAGGTGATTGTTTTCAGCCACCAGCCTGTTGATCTGTTCTTGTTGATCAGCCATCTGCTTCTGGAGTTGTTCAAATTGCTCGTTAGTAATTGTTGCCATGGTCGGTTGTCAGGTTATTGTCCGTTCACGAATCAGTCGGCGCCAATGTAAATGTAAGTGAATTTGGTTCTTAGAACAAGTCGGAGAAGATGATCGGAATTTAGAAGAGGAAGGAGATGAGGTTGTGGAAATGGCTGAGCTATCTGATTAGATAGTTGCCTACGTATCTGAGAAAAATGACTTAGTCCCAGAATCAAGCCCACGTAGTTCATTATATAGGTGATTGGGACAACGGATAGCTCATTAATTGCCCAACGGAATGGTCAATTAATGGGCGGATATTTTGGATCTGACAATATATTGTAACCGTAGAGAATCAAAACGTAAAGTGTTTGAATGAGGACGATGTAGCTCGAGTAAAAGTAGCTCTACGTCGGGTGAGCTCGGATAAAAATGGGCTTATGTCGAGTGAAGGCTTTTGAAGGTCGGATTGTATTAACATTTATGGTGACGCAGTGAGCTCGAGTAAAAGTGGTGTTACGTCGAGTAGAGTCGAATATAATTGGGTTCACGACGAGTTGTGTGAATAGGTATATACATTCTTTACAATCTCTACTTGCTCCGCCTAAGAAAATGTGGATGGCAGTTAGGTAGCAGCTAGCAACATTTAACCATTTAATGACTACAACTCATCGACTTGAGAAACAAACTTTAGCAAATCAATGACAGTTGGGTTTATCAAACATTTTTATTCAAAAGATTTGCTCTGATTAATGGTTTTTTCTAACGAAAGAAAGAGGGACAAAACTTTTAAATATTGAAGGTGCTATAAAAGTCAGTCTCGTTTGGAGGCTAATGAAGAAGTTCGGATAAATTTTTTGCAATAATCCTGCATTGAATTCACAGACTAGTGCTTAATTCTGGTCCACAAAACGTCTACCCCGCAAACTTTTAATTAACTCTTTGTGAATAAGGTCTTGGTGCTCTAGGGAAGGATGGGGATGAAAATGACAAGAATAATTAGCCATTGACAGGGGTGAACAAAATATAATCGTTGAGAACTTCGTAATATCAGTTATATCTATAATTAGTCGGTATGAAAATAAGAAGTCTTGAAAATGACTTGATGTGTTCTGATCATGCCAGAGTTCATTAGAGGATTCAGTTCGCACAATCCTGTGTGACTGATGAGAAACACACTCTTATCAGTTTGATGGTTATTTTGTCAATAGTGCAACAGATGTCTTAGGTTCTCTGAAGACTTCTAGAGGAAGACGATGTTTGGGCACCAAAGCATGGATCCTGGGTTTTGTCACTTTGTCTTTGATGCTTAGATGGCCTATCCAATGAAGACCCTCAGATCAGCCCAGTTGGGATGGTGCTCTCTTTTCGTTCTGCTCATAATTTCCCCACGGACAAGTTTCATTTTCTCCCAGGGCAAGCATCTCTCTTTTGCCTACATGCCAGACAAAAGTATCATTTTCAACCTCAAGCTCCCCATGTCTGCTAAAACGGCATGAAACTAAAAAGCAGTCTCATATATAGGCCGACTGCATCTGCATGGCATATTATGGTGGTTGTCCTTCAAATATGAGGAAAAAAACCCTTTTAACGGCTCCAATGGAGTTGGCCATAGTAACCAACTGCACTGATGACCTAGCGATGTTGCAGCTGGCATGTCACCCAATGTAACAGTTATATTTGTGTGTCTACACTCACAAGTCACCGCACCAAAATCTTAAGAAAGAAATTTAGCCATAAACTTGGTTGAACATTGACATTACCTTGGCCTTTTGGAACATATCAGGATGTTCTTGCAAGAGAACAGTAATCCACATGGTTGCATGAGCAGAAGATTCATGACCAGCACTCAAGTACATCACCAGAATATCAATGATCTGCTCATCATCTAATGTCTCACCATTTTCATCTCCGACAATCATCAAATTATCCACCATGTCTTTTTTCCCTGGAGTTCCATATTTCTCATGTATCCCCCTTTTTTTAGTCAGAACAGATTGGAACATCATGCCCAGCCCTTTTCGAGCCTAAGAATCAAAATAGTCGAATTCAGTGGCAATGAAAAATACTATGACTGAACCATTCAATATAGTAACAGATGAAGCAAGAACTTACCTTTAGTGCTTTATAATAAGCAAAACCAGGTAGGTTAATTGCCATGGATCTTAATTACTCCATAATTTAGTGTTGTTGTATATTCCTTTTCAAAGCCTCCATCACAGGGTCGCCTCCTTCACTGACAAAGATGTATGTAATTATATTGAATGTAAGCTTCCTAATTTGAGTTAGGAACTCAAATTCTCCCATATTTGGCATTTTCTCTAACGTGGATACTACTGCTTCTTCGATGTACTCAAGATATGTAGATAACGCTTCCTGACCATTGATAAGACCTGCCATTAGCTTGCGGAGTGGCTTGTGTTCATCATGGGGAATGCATACAAACAACTTATTGCCAATCAGTTCTGCTATGGATTTTGGCCAACCAGGCTTAAATCATCGTCCATAAATACTAGCTTGTATAATTCAGGTACTGTAATCAGGACACTTGGGTTTCCAAACATGAAGGATTTGTATATTCCAATCCTGCCAAATCTGTATTGATGTTGCATAATTATAAGAATCATTAGTAAGGAAACTATTGGCAGTTATTCTGTAACGCCCCTGAAATCCGATCCTAGCTGGCCAGGCCAAAATCGGGTAACAGAGTCATAATGATCTCCATATGTCCTCCATGGACCGTAGGGTCACACTACTGTCATGTGATATCACACCTCTAGACCACAGAAGAACATAATAAAATAAACAACAAATACTAAATTAACAGCAGGAGACTAAACAAAATACAAACTATATAAATATACATCAGAGTCATGCCCGAAGGTTACAACTCATCAAACTCCAACTAGACATATGAGCAACTCAAGACAACCTCCACCATACTGCAATCCAGTCACAGATTTTCTGACCTTCAAAGAATCAGTTGTACAGGTCACGTCCGGAAGATTCACATACTCTACTTTATATGCTCAGATGCGTATTTTCAATAGGGTTCTAATGACGTAAGATTCATGTCATTCCGAGTTCTGTAGAGAGAGTTATGGCCGAAATACTAACAGGGTGTTATCAAAAACGGGAATCCATATATTTCTCTTCAAGTTTGAGATTTAGGGTTTTTCTTTTTGATTTAATAACTAAGAATATTATATATACTAATATTTATTTATGTGGATTTAAAGATGAGTTTAAAATAAAGCCCAAAGGCATGATACTAATCCCATTAATAAAACCTATTTATATAGTCAAAGAAGTCCAAATTGAAATCCAATTTCTATTAAACACAAGCCTATCAAAATACCGGGTATTACATATTCAGTTGCGCAACTTCATCTAGTTTAGGTCTGGACCGGGGCTCAAGCTCACTCAATCTGAAGCAAGTTTGAATTTGCATATCCAAAAAAAAAAAAAAAAATTCCAATGAACTCAATGCATTAATATCTAATAGCGATCGGAGACAGTGAGATTATCCCAGGTACCTAGAAATTATTGGAATGCAGAGTTTTGATAGGATGAAGATAAGTAACGATGAGGCCTACTGTGATTCTGTTAAAATTGTTTATACAATATATTCGACCCAGACACCAACTGAAGAAGATATACATAGACGGGCATCTCCTTGATTATGTTGGGCATCCCCTTTGTATCCAACATCTTGTCGTTGTTGTTTATGTTGATTAAATTGATATAATGTCTCAGTAATAAGGTTTATTTTGATTTGAAATCCATCCTTTTGTAAATTTATAATACATGTCATTTACGAAACATAAAGTGACGGGTGATACTAGTAACTTAGCAGGCACTCAATATTGCACACCCAATGTCCTAAGCTCACATATCAACCCTCTGGTTTGTAAAGCATCATTAAAGATATACATAGTCGGGTGTCTCCTTTGTATCCACCGCATAAAAACATCATTAAAGATGAAGAAGATCTATTGAAACTCACACTCGTAAGAATATCACAAAGTAGTCATTTATAGTAAACACGCAAATCTCATATGTTCAAAAACAGACTGTGTCCAAGTAGTTAAATAGAGATAGAGAGACTAACCTCTTGACATAGCTGTTGATGAAGGACTCGGGGTCCTCAGATTTGAATGCCTTAAGAAAAGACCAGATATTACAAGCCACTCTAAAATATAGATAGCACTGCCAAAAGATTGTCAAAACCTTTCTAGTCTTTTGTCATTCTATATCTTCTGTGAGAGCATCTTATCCCATGTGAAAAAATATATATATATATATACATATACATATATACATATACATCTCATAAAAATTGTACAGGGGAAGCCTAGAATTGCAGGGGTCTCGGATCACCAAAATAAGTTAAAATTAGGTATCTCATAAAAATTGGATAGGTGACTATCTAAGAAAAAATTATACATCTTCATAAGAAATTTGTTTTTGTCAACATATAAGATATGAATATATACCTGATAAAATTTGAAAAATTTGAGATAAGAAATTTGTACCTGACAAAAGTTTTGTAGAAGTCTTTGTGATTGAGATCGATTTGTTTGATTTGGTGTTTATTCGAAAAGCTTTGATTAGGTTTGTTGATTGGGTTAAAACCATTATATAGAAGTGAAGGAAGAAGAAGTAGATCGATTTCCATTATAAATCAATTTCTTATTTCTTTTAAGTGAAGAAATAAGAAGTACAATTTGTATTATAAATCAATTTCTATTTTTATTTGTATCTACCCCCTAGTAATTTAAAATGTGAAAAAAGCTTATTTTCTCACTTGAGTGAGAAAATAACTTAAGCATTTTCTCACCTCCTACAAACCATTGGATTGATATTGAAGGATATCTAGCCATTGATTACATTATGATTATATATTTGAAGTTTTAAATTGTTGCTTTCAACTTTGATGGTGGTAGATATGGAGTTTTGGGTGGTGGTTGGTTTCAACTTTTGGGTGGTGAAATCAAACATTGAGTTAGTTGGTTTATTGTTTTGTGAGTGGATTTAAAGTTTTGAGATATGGGTATTAGGGTTTTTAGTGGTGGAGATAAAATTTTGAGGTGGTGGTTGGTGTATTTTCATGATATTTAAGCCAAATTTAATCATTTAAATGATAAATTATATATTGTTGGTGTTAATTTCATGTTTTAAACTTGGAAATTTAACATTTTGATTTCAAAATCTATGATTGTGGAGGTTGATTTCGAAGTTTAGGTGGTGGATCTATGATTTTGGTGGATTATTTCATCAATTCTTTTTTAATTTCTCATTGTAACCAAACAAAACAAGTGAAAAAATAATTAGAATTCTCATTGTCAATCAAACACCCTTATTTGATCAAGTGGAAAAACTTAAAAATATTTTCACACTGAAGTGGGAATTTTTTTTAAATCATTCCCACTATAGTACGAAATTAATTAAAATTCCCACTGAAATAATTCCCACTCCTTTTTTTTTCCACTTTGCAATCGAACACACCCTAATTGATTGAAGTTGTAATTGATTCGAAGTTGTAAAGGAGTCGGCTTTGAAGTGTAGGAAGATTGGAGCAAAGGAAGAAGAAGAAGAAGAAGAAAAAGAAGTTTTAATATAAAAAACTTATACACATAATTTCCTTGTTAAATCTCTTTAATCTAAGCCTCCTATCAAAATTTTACATATAGATCTCAAGGCTATCCTAACCATTGAACACAACTTAAGTTTGGAGCCAAGCATTGATTTAATCTCACCCACAGATCTACTCTCACATAGATCTCAAGACGATCCTAACCATTGAATACAACTTAAGTTTGGACCCAACCACAGATTTAATCTCACCCATCTATTATTATCAACACATCTCTAGATGAGCTCAAGGCAATCCTAACCATTGAACACAACTAAAGTTTGGACCCAAGCATTGATTTAATCTCACCCACAGATCTACTCTCACACAGATCTCAAGACGATCCTAACCATTGAACACGACTTAAATTTTAGACCCAACCACGAATTTAATCTCACCCACAGATCTATCGTTATCAACACATCTCAAAACGATCCTGACCATTGAACACAACTTAAATTTGGACCCAACCATTGATCTAATCTCACCCACAGATCTCCCCTCAAGCACAGATATCTAGACAATCCAGACCTTTCTTTGTTTTATCTAGACAAACTGTGTTTGTCCCATCCTCACAGTATAATATAGATATATAGTAAAGATGAGTCATGAGCCACTACATCAATGTACCCACGACCACGTGCATAGAGATAGAACTTTTTCATACAAGAGTAATTAAAATTTGAAAGCTTAACCTTATCAAAAATTAAAATTTCAAATTTCAAAACTAAACACCATGATGTAGTATTGATTGATGTAAACTGACCTGTTGAAGCCGAAGCGCAACAAATCGCAACAGATAGTGGAGAAGCCGAAGCGCAACAGATCGCAACAGATAGTGGAGGCTTCGTTGAGAAGAGAAGAGAAGAGGGTTTCGTATTTTTTACAAATTAATATTTAATTAGGGTGTTTAATTATGGTTTATTGTTTTATCTCGACCGTCAGATCAAATATCAACATCTTACGGTCGAAAATATCTCTCAAAATTGTCTTTTAATAGATGTTTAATCTCTGTCGTCCATCTAAAATCAGACGGTCCAAAATATCTCTCAAAATTATAAACTGTCTCCCGAACTTATGTATATACATATGTATCTAAGTTATAAGACACAAAGGGTACATAAGTTGGGGAGACAGTTTTGACGAAGAGACAATTTTGAGATATTTTGGACCGTCTGATTTTAAATCTGATATAGATGGACGTCAGATATTAGATTTTTGACTTAAGTGGATGGTCCAGGTACTTTTAATGGGCTTGGACTCAATTCGGATCGAAAAGGGCCAGTTTTGATGTTGCATTATAACCATCAAAGCCCTAATCCAAATACCATAAACTCACATCAGTGATAAAACAATACGGAACCTCCTTCTCTCCTTCTCTTCTCAGCAAAGCCTCCTCCTCAAGCTGCTAAGACCCGTAGGATGTTATAACTCAGATGGATGGCAGAGATTAGATTAGAAGTTAACTTGGTTTCCACTCACTTAAAATCTTAAAACCCTAATTAAACTAAACCCCATCGAGAACTCCTTCTCTGCCTCTTTTCAATTTGTTTTCCCTAATTTGAAACGTTAATCTCTCTCTCCCTCTCATAAATCAATTTCTTCTTTGCTCTTTCTCTCTTTTTGCTCTTAACAGATGATTTCATCATTAAAAGGTATGTGGTCTCTTATAATCATTCAATTTAAATTTTGAAGCTCTCAAATTAATTTCTTAAATATCATAGCTATTAATTGATAATTCATCTCCAATCAAATCTAAAAGACCTTTAAATTAAACGGTTTCTATTCGTGTTCAAAATTAGTCTACTCTATTGGCTTAGTATTTGTCCTCCTGGCTGTTTCAGATCTTGAAATTCTACCTGTCATGAATCATGATAAATGAAGGAGGGTTCACCCACTTCCTATAACCAACAACTCTGTTGTTTTTAGTGCTTGAGAACTATGCAGATTATGTTATATTGTGAAACAAGTCAGTTCGAATTAAGTTTATTGGCTTAATTAAATCATTTGTCATAGTTAATGTATGTATATCCTTTTCGATCATGCAAATTTTGTTCTCATTCGAATTGCAGCATATGTTGTACGTATTATGGAATTTTCGAAAATGTTTAAATTTCTTGGCTTCAAGTACATATCTCCAGACATGAGACTCATTACACTATTAGGTGCAACTTCCCCCTTATGAATTATTTTTATTTTTATTTTTTAATGCTTTGACATTATATTCAATTATGCAGAAATCATGAATGATTTCAAGTTACCCTCAACTCCGAAAGGAAGAAAATCTATTCCGGATCTACGATAAGATTGGCCTTGAACTTTCTGGCAGGTACTTTTTCTTTTCTTTTGTAACGAAAAACTAAGAATTTATGAGCACCATAGAATTTCAATATTTAGGTCAACCATCTATTATTGGTGGAAGTAAAGAATTTGTAAGAGAAGTGGAGCAGCTACTTCAATGATTAGAAAGGATCTTTATTTTTATTCAAACCCAAAAGGATACAAAAGTGTTGTGCATTATGTGGCTGGACAGTTCCTGACAATTGACATGGCTGAAAAGATAACATGCCTCTAACTTAATTAGAGGTGAGTGAAATTGACAATTCGCGACAAACTTATGCAAGAGTCGACGATATAGTCCTATTGTCTTTGAGTCGATTCGAATTAAATATTTTTGGTACTACAAGGTAAAAGAGAATGAGGGTGTTCGAAAAGAGATCGAGATGTGGACATAGTGGGAGGTTTGTTCTTTGTAAGTTAATTGGAGTGTTATTGGTCAGGACCTGAAATATAGCTGTGTACAATATAGATAGTTCAATGACAAAGGATTGTTCCATTACTACAATGGTACTCAATAGTTAAGTCCATGTTCAAGACCTTGGTCTTCTGGCTATAGGAGTGGAAATTATCATTTTAGGGGTTAATGTAAACATTGAACTTAATATTCTCAACTTAGGTTGATGCATTGTCTATTTCATACAAGAAAGGCAACTCACTTCACTTATATTCTCCCTGCAAAATGTGAGTAGTGAATTCAATCATAAAATTTTATAAATCTTATAATTTTGGTATATCATATAGTTGATGCCTATATCGAAGAGATGCATCGATCTACTTAGATGGGAAGGTTCTGTTATTTACGCTGTCCTTATTAATACCTTACCTTAGGAATCATGTACTATTTGCAAGTTCGGATGAAAATGTATATATACAGTTGGATGTCAATCATTTGTTCTTTTCTTTTTTTCCAGATATTGCTAATCTAGAAGATTATATATAATAATCTCATTCAGAAACTTATCGAATGAACATGACGAAAAATATAATGGTGTTGATTTGGAATCACAAACTGAAAGGGTTGATGCGACGACGAATATGAAGTAATATTAATTTAACTGTCCCTTTGAACAGGTGGACCTTGGAAATGCGCCTGAGTTCTATGACGATCCCCCGCCTTATGATTTGACTCGAGATTTATACTCGAATGAATAAAGGTGAGTGGTTTTGCTTTCATTATCGTCTTCCCTTTTGATTTTCTATTAATTGATTTCACCCACATCCTTTAACAAATTCATCTTTTTGACAAGCATTTTTAGTCGCACTTAGCTTCAAGCATTTTTCCAATAGTAGCGCTGCAAGTATGCCGATTGAGGAAAGTGGAATATGTTAAAAACCAACTAAGCAACCTTGCAACATAAGGTACAAACCACCCAAAAAACAAATTCACCCTATTATTTTTGGAAAAATTTGTGTCCAATTGTCCATCAATAGAATTAGAAAACAAGAAAGGTCATCGTTGATCCTATTTGTCTGTCTTTCAGTGGATGACATACATATCATATTAAAATAAGTTATGCTTTCTGTGCCCCACCTATACACTATTGGTTGTCCAGTAGGCTGCAAATGGTCAACTTTATACTTTCTTACCTGTAATTTTGTGAAGACACTGAAAAATATAAAATAAGAGAGAAGATGATTGAATTGCATTCCATCGGTCAGTATAGCAGTGGGTCATATATAAAATAATAGGAAAACGAGGTACTTCCCTTTTCTAAAAAATTATAAAAGATAGGATGGTTAGTTTACATACATGTACGATTTCTCTGAAAAATGATATTTGCATTTGATTTACCTCGTCAAATATGGTAACTATTAGCTACTAAGAGATAAAAACTCAATTGGTTGACGACTCTTAAAGGCAAAATGTCATCTCATAGTTTTTTTACAGGTTGACTTCTCATTCTGTAAAACAAGCTCTTGCGAAATAAACTTTTACGATTCACGATTCTGCTGCCTCTACATAGTTATTGATACCTAGCTACCTGAAGGTCTGTCCCTTAATCTGTTGTTATTAGGTTTATTTTTATTGTAAAACTCATATCATGAAGGTACTTATTATATTGTACGATAAATCTTAGAATTGTAATTAGGTAAACAACAAACTTTATAATGTTTGAATGGAAAAAATATCTGAACTGTCTATCTCACCGCAATCCTGGCAATTAGATTTAGATGATCAAATGTGTATTTAGTGTATCTACTAAGATTAAAGATCAATGGTACATAAGTACAATACTGACGAGTTTGAACAAATATGTGAGTTAGTGGTATGAGTTTATCAAGTTAGTACAATAGTGCATTTTCCATCTCAGATTTTGATAATTATATCTAGCTTCAGTTTCAATTCTGCAGGCCTATGGAAGCTATCCATGTTTGTATTTGGTTTAGTTAAATTATTTTTCTATTACATCTATTTATAGGATTATTTTAATCTAGAAATAGAATTTATGCCCCCTCGGCTTCCTTTTAACCCATTTTCTGGTTTAGGATTACCAGATTATAACCTTTGACAAGAAGCACATGAATTATCAAAAAAAATTAAAATAAATAAAAATATTTTGAATTTAGGAAATCAAAATTTCCCCCTTGGTCAATAAAAGAAAGTAAAGGAACGCCGTCAGAAAAATTGATAGGTTACACCGTCAAAATTACATCTCAAATGAATACGTTTAATTTGAGATCATCTCTTTTCATATATTTGGTCATTCAGGAAAAAGTTGGCATGAAGAATAAATTGATAGATTAGATCATTTCATTTATGAGGGCAAACGTTTTTAGTTAGAACTTAATAATTGAATCTACTGAAGGTATTTGCATAGTATTAATGGAATAATATAAGTATTCAATGCATTTAAATCTCACGATCGAGGTTCAATCCAACTTACTAACAATTCTTTTATATTGACATCGTACTAAAGCCTAAAAATCTCTACTGTTATGTTCCACACATCTATTCCATCCTCTGAATCGTTTCAAACTATTCTTATAGCTTTCTCCTTTTTGTTATTTTGCAATAACCCATATCGTGTCTTGTACGGATGTCCATTTACCTCATGATCAGATACATTACATTCTTTAGAGTTAAAATCCCCATGCATGGAAGAAGATCATACAAATTGGCTGATGCACAAGTACTTGCATTGCATTTTCCTTAACTCTATCAAGATCTGATCTTGATGGGAGGAAGTTGTGGAAAGTTCTATGGTTTCAGATGAATGGAGAATAAGAAAGTGCAGAACATATTTTCAACTCTGCTATAGAGTGAGAATAACATCCATATAGTTCCTTTTATCCTATCAATAGTCTTGGTTTGTCCACCACTAAGTTCTTAAAGGCTTTATCATTTTTGTCTTTTCCGTATCATCCACATGATTTATTTATTTATTTTTGGTAGGGGACAACGTTGTGCGTGACACCCAGGCAGACATGCCCTCGCCTAAAAGGCCTCGAGCGCAACTATGTTTTATCCACATGATTGGTGGCTACATATCTTTGCATCCAACATGTTTTAATTGTGTTTTAGTCATGATTTCAGGAACTTTTGCAGACATATCTCCAGTCATAAAACATGTCTGCTGGTGTTGGACATTGGCTATCACTTCTTCACAAGGTATGTAAGAATTTTGTTATGTGCCTAATTTTCCAATAGTTAGTGGTGCAATTTTAGATTGTGTTATAGTGTAGTATGTACATATGGGTTGTGTTTTGGTTCGCAGAATTCAGATTCCGTGGAAAGTGCCTATATATTAGCCTTAATCAAGGAAATCAGATTCCGGATCAAAGATTTCTCCTCTATTAAAAGGGAAAAAGGTTTCAACTTTATAAAATTAGAAAACAAATTCTTGGGCTGATCGTAAATTTGTGGATGTCACTAGGTTAGTTAAAATACCTCCTTTCTTCCCGAGGCTACTGATGCAAATAGATTTTGTGTTTCAAATTCTATTTGATGTATTTGTTATATACATGTCACACAGGGATTAATAGTAGTGTAATGAGATATAATTACTCTTATCTATTTTTCTCTCTCACACACATACACTTCAACAAGTCAAAATACTCTTAATTGTATTCCACCAGATAAACTCATAAACATATAGGATTTCTCTTCTGCCAACTGTAATCGAACAGAGTGTATCACAAAAAAATATTGCCTAAATGTGTTATGTTACCCTATAATAACAGGTAAATTGCTTCTCCCACATCTATTGAAGTAATGCTTGGGCAGTTATGATTGGTGATTGTACATTTTCTTTTGTAGATAAACAAACTATGAACCACTAATAGATACTTTGTTGTGATTATGAACCAACGACCATGTTTGATTTCATCTATGGCATTCTCTGTCAGTCAGTGTTAATACTTAATTGTGTATTCCAGCCAGCTATCTATGTCACAAGTTTAGCAGTAGTTGAATTATTACGACCGTAAGGGAGGGCAACAAATAATAGATTATGTTGATATTACTTGCGGTCTAAGCCAGGGAGAATATACTGCCCTTGCATTTGCTGGAGCTTTCAGGTGAACCCACATGTTTTTATTACAAAACTACTTAGGCATTCTGCGATACTGTTTTTTTTTTTTTGTTGCACTTGCATAGATAGTATATTAGTATATATAAGCCATTTGGTATGGAGAGATTCTAGGCGATGGCGTTGTAGTTTGGTTTGGAAATAGGTACATTCATAAAATTGAAAATATATAACACCATGTATTTAATACAGTAGTACTTAACAGAAGACCATTTTCCTGAGTTTGAGTCCATTTTGTTCATTCTCCTGTGTTTATGTTCACTTCCACTTGCTATTGAATTGTGCAAGTGAACCAACAAGCTGTCAACAACAGTTGTTTATGATTGCTTATGCGGCCCAAAAGTAGAAGTGAAGATTGAGTGTCGATACAATTAGAATTTCCCACCAAGATGCCACCCTTTGAAAATATTGTCAATGCAATATAAGATAGATGCTTTGTATCCTTGACAAAGACTTTTACAGATCTATCACTTCCTCTAAAAAATAACACAGTTCGTGTTTCTCCTACACTAATTGAAAATATGAAATAATCATCATTTGCAGAGAAGATGATTTTCTTTTTACAACAAACAAAATTTTAATTTCTTCATAATGTAGATGTATTTTTGTTAATTGTGAGCTGGATGCATGTCTTCTCAACTCTCAAGCTTCTCGCTAAAATACTTGCAATATGTGATGTCCAATTCGGAATGAATGCTCATTTCTTTGAATAACCAGTTGGGATGTGTTGTGATTATCTTCATCTTGCCCATTTTAATTCTCTGAGGATGTGTTTGGTTCGATGGAATTCAGATTCCACGGAAAATGTGATTAACACCTTACTTGTAGGAGATAAAAAAGGAAAACAGATTCTGGCAGATTGTGGTGTAGGCTGAGATGATGGAATGCGGTTTCCTTATCTTCGCTAAGATTTCATTCTATCTTGGACTCTTTTTCTTCCTCTTTTTCTTGCGCTCTCTGTTCTCTTTTCTTATTTCTGCCAATAGTGCCCTCTGCTTTCCTGGAATCCAAATTCCAAAAAACCAAACACAGTCTGAATGTTTCCTAATTTTGTGATTTCCTCTAATTCCAGGGATATATGCATCAACAATCCAATGACTACAATTGTGGCAGATCAGAAGCACCAGCTCCCCAAGGCCATGGTAAGTCGTACATTCGTGCCTTAATATATGTCTTTTTCACTTATAGATCCTTTATGTTGATAATAGCTTTGGCATTCTCTTTTGATCAAAATTATTATCAGCTTCTTCTCTAATTGGTCTTTTCTTGTTTTTTTATTTCCTACTTGTCTAAGTGCGAAACTATAATTTTCATTATGACTCTAAATTTAGTGTATCTGTGAGACTAATTTCCAAAGGACTAAATTTTCAGTTATGACTAAATTTAGAATAATGATAAGAAAGAAGTAAAAATGTAGGATTTGTGGGGTTAGCGTTTGATACCAAAATATGAGTCTTCAACAAGCAATGACCTGCCATAGGTTGGAATTATAGAGACACATAAGATAGACACATATGTCTATTTCCTCTTTCTTGCCGAAGAGCTAACATTTGTCGACGAAGATTACAATAGAATACATATAATACAATAGAAAATTACAAAACGTATGAATATTATACGACTGTATACCTAAAAACACATCTCAATTGTTTAATTGATCATGAAGGGTGGTTGAGATGGAACAAAACACACAATTACAATGATACAACATACTTCGAATAGTATGCCAACACTGGCGGTGGTGCTTCGACATCTAGAAGAGTCAACTGGTGTGGTCTAAAGCATTACAATTCACAATGGAGAAATAATTGATAGCCTATCATTGTTACCTACAGCAGAGGTGTCATTTCACCTTGGCCTGGCCTCTGAGTGATGTAGGACAAGATAGTGGAAATGTAGGAAGAGTTATATTTATTGGTTAAAACAGTTAGATGGCTGAAATTAATCGAATACAATGAGTAGATTATAAGTAAGACAAAAATTTATTCAATTGCAAGGTGCATGTGATTGTTGTTCTTCTTGTACAAATGCAAAAATTGTAATATTTATAAATTGTTATTAATCTCTTTAGTCTTTCTTAACTAATAAAAGGTTTTTGATTTTAGGAAGAGGTGTTGCTACGTTTTTCTTTATCAATCTTCATTACTCTCTCTAATCAGGTACTTACATCACTCTCTTCTGCGTTCTGAAATTGGAATCATCTCTGCAAAAATCTAATTACAGTGTACTATATAATGGATGAGATAAAACCAGTTTCGAAAATTAGGATAAAAAGGGATTTACATACACACCCCTAAAGAATAATTGTTAAATTTTCCAGAAAAAATTAATTAGTTCAGTATTTATTATCAACAACCTGTGAATTAGTTCAGACCTAAAAATGCCTTGCAGTGTAACATTAGTTCAATATTTATTATCAATAACCTGCTAAATTGAATTAGTGCAGTGTAACATTAGTTCAACATTAATCAGTGTAGCATTATACCATGTCAGATATTAGGACATGCCAGGTCGTTCTAAAACAGGGAATATTAGTCAGGTTTATGAGAAGCCCAAAGTGTGCTTCCAAAACTCAATTGTGTGCACCCATCTTTGATGTTTCATCAGCTCCAAATATTTATGTGTTCTTTGTAACTTGTAAGGTACATGTCAGATATTTATACCATGCAAAAGCTTTTCATTTTTAAACATTGGATTTTATAAAAAGTTTTTTTGTGCTCATTTTAATCGTATATTAGTATTACATTGCACATTTTTGCTGAATGTTTTTGTTTTTTCGTCAATATTGCTTAACTAGCCAGAACCACGAGGGGAAAATGGAAAAATGATGCAGTTGATCGAGTTTGAAGAGTTTGGTACGAGGTTTTATTATGTAATGATGATAGGTTGGTACTGAGATAAACAAATAGTGCTAAACTAACAATTCAATATTCAACCAAATCAAACAATACGCAAAAAGTAAATAACACACAGGAATTTTTTAACGTGGTAAAACCCAATATGGGAAACGTCCACGGTTGTCCTCGCGACAACAAATAAATCCACTAGATGAAAAGAGATGTACAAACCTATCAACTACCTGCAATCACTGCGAGTTGACACTACTGGTTATCTCTAACACCTTGACTTCACCGGAGCACCTTGATGTACGCACAAGACACTCGACTTCTTGATGAACACACAAGAAGACTCGAAGCCGAACTATGAAACAAGCTTACACCAGAGTTCCTTGATGAACACACAAGGATACTCGACTTCTTGATGAACACACAAGAAGACTCGAAGCTAAATCAATATAAACAATGATAGGAAGATGAATTGGGGAAGGATAGAAGATAGAAGTACACAAAGATCAATTGAGGAAGAAGATGATCTTTGTGGAAGAGCCAACAAACAAACTAGGGTTATATGGAGGCTAGGTTGGAACTCTCACCTTTCACATAACACCAACGACCTATTTATAACCTAGGGTTTGAAACAAGAGAAAATGGGCCGAAATAGATAAAACACATATTGGACGTACGTACGTCGAAACAGCGTACGTACGTCCTGAGACGTAAATAGTTCGCTGCCTACTTGGACGTACGAACGCCCTAACTAGGTACGTACGTCCTGACCAAAACATGTTTGCTGCCTAACATGACGTACGTATGCCCTAACTAGGTACGTACGTCCTAAACCCAAAAACAGACTTTTGATACACTTGACGCGAAGACAAAGACTCGGGATGACGCGCGTACAACGAGGTTTTCCTAACAATGAACTCAAGGCGAGATAACCATGGACATCCAATGTCACAAAATAAATGGCAAACAACCGAGTGCCCGTTACAATCTCCCCCTTTGACATTGATTTTGTGACAAAAACCTATGACTCTAATAGCACTTATAAAACGTGCTTACAAACCCAAACCATGGCATTTATAAACCATGCCTACAAAAACACTCAAGGTAGAATACATACCGAGTCACCAACACATGATATCCAGCTTGAGTAAGACGCTTTAACCATCAGAGACCGAACGGAAGCAACAAGAATTTCTGAAACAATCATAGAGCCAACAGAAGTTCCTCGAACAACTCCCCCATACTTCATGAGCTCCAAGGTTTAATACTCGAGCTTACCCAAAACTGTACATGCATTTTGTGATCATCATCACTTTCATTCCCCCATACATGTTCACTCCCCCATACATGTAGTATACCTGAAACATGACCCAAAACTGTACAACCTCTAAACATTAACACGTTCACTCCCCCATACGTGTAGCATACCTGAAACATGACCTAAAAATACACTAACAATGAAGAAAAAAGTGTTAGTATTAGAGTCATAAATCTCCCCCTTTTTGTCACAAATGAAGCAAGGTAACAAAAGAAAGAGAAAAGAAAAATTCCAAACCATAACAAATAAGATTAAAGAAGAAAAGAAAGAGAACAATCATGTTAACAACAAAAAAGATATGCAACAGAAGCCATAAAATAAGCACTTGTTAACACGATGTCAATACAAAGAATTCTTCCCCTAAGCAAAAGCTCCACCTAAATGCAATGCATATGAGAAAGATGCACCTAGAACAAACAAACCAAATAAGGATATTTGAAACACACAAAGAACCATGCATACAAGGGTAGAAGAGAGTATATGCAAGCTCAATTAAAACAAGATACTTAGTAAAGATGAATAAACTTGGTTTCATTAAACAAAGTACGCACCAATCAAAGATTAAGATATGAAACCAAACATCTACTAGAAATGCATCCTACAAACATCCTTGGTGTGTGTGAAAGTTAAAGAAAACACAAAGAGAGTCATTTTCACACCTCACTCACAAACCATAAGAACACTCAAAACAACTAGTATTCACCATTAGAAGGATTTCACTGCACAAACGCCTAAACAGACACGGGGAAATGCACTTATAACCTTTTTATTTTATTATTATTATTTTTTATTGTGCATAAATTAACATGTGAAAGGGATTTTTACCTTCATCTTTTGCAACATGTGGTAGGGTGTAGCCTACATCTTTTCAAATTACTTCCCCCTTAAGAACAAACTGAAAGTAGTGCAACATCATGGTAACGTGCAATACAAGAACTAACATCTCTTGAGTGCATCCGTCATTGCATGACCCTCGCGGCCCCAACGGGAAAATATACCAAATGATTTCTCTCTCAAGAAGATCAAAAGGCTGGGGATTTTGTGAATTGTTGACCACTACCACACCGCATTCATACTAATAATCAAGATAACATAAGAAGGCATGCATACGTATATTTCCAACTAATGATTATCCTAGAAGTTCATCATGTTCAAAGGATGAAAAAAGATATGGAAACAAACTCTCAAAGTGCCACCTAGCCGTGCATAATGTAATCAAGCAAGGATATATGCATGAGACACAACTAGATAAACGTTGGTCTAAAATCTAAACATGAAAGCACAAGCGTATGCTAAGTGTAATAAAATAGTTATATTCATGAGCACTAAGCATACAAGTATGATTGAAAGCAATAGACCAATCTAACCACATATACAAAGTATGTGTATCCCAAACACCCATAACAAAGTAAACCACAAAATATTTTTTTTTTTTAATAACTTTTCTCTTTTTTTTTTAAAAAAAAAAAAATAAAGTAAATACTTCCCAACATTCAACATGATATGAAACCTTAAACAAATAAACTACAAACACCAGAAGCCACTAAAATGCAATCAACATGATTAAATACCAAAACCCTAACAAATAGCCATATGTAAAAAAAATAATTCAATTAATCATACCATAAGGCTACGAAAACATACTCAATCATCCCAAACCTGCAAAAATCGATTATCTCTAAAATAAAATATATCAAAACCATGAAATAATTGATCTGCAAACACAAAAGAATTAACTTTATTCATCATAATTGCACCAAAAGGATCTACGCATGAGCCATTACGCTCCATAACAAGCGCCCTGCGACTGATACCAATTGAGATAAACAAATAGTGCTAAACTAACAATTCAATATTCAACCAAATCAAACAATACGCAAAAAGTAAATAACACACAGGAATTTTTTAACGTGGTAAAACCCAATATGGGAAACGTCCACGGTTGTCCTCGCGACAACAAATAAATCCACTAGATGAAAAGAGATGTACAAACCTATCAACTACCTGCAATCACTGCGAGTTGACACTACTGGTTATCTCTAACACCTTGACTTCACCGGAGCACCTTGATGTACGCACAAGACACTCGACTTCTTGATGAACACACAAGAAGACTCGAAGCCGAACTATGAAACAAGCTTACACCAGAGTTTCTTGATGAACACACAAGAATACTCGACTTCTTGATGAACACACAAGAAGACTCGAAGCTAAATCAATATAAACAATGATAGGAAGATGAATTGGGGAAGGATAGAAGATAGAAGTACACAAAGATCAATTGAGGAAGAAGATGATCTTTGTGGAAGAGCCAACAAACAAACTAGGGTTCTATGGAGGCTAGGTTGGAACTCTCACCTTTCACATAACACCAACGACCTATTTATAACCTAGGGTTTGAAACAAGAGAAAATGGGCCGAAATAGACAAAACACATATTGGACGTACGTACGTCGAAACAGCGTACGTACATCCTGAGACGTAAATAGTTCGCTGCCTACTTGGACGTACGAACGCCCTAACTAGGTACGTACATCCTGACCAAAACATGTTTGCTGCCTAACATGACGTACGTACGCCCTAACTAGGTACGTACGTCCTAAACCCAAAAACAGACTTTTGATACACTTGACGCGAAGACAAAGACTCGGGATGACGCGCGTACAACGAGGTTTTCCTAAGAATGAACTCAAGGCGAGATAACCATGGACATCCAATGTCACAAAATAAATGTCAAACAACCGAGTGCCGGTTACAGGTACGACGGGATTGGGTAATTTGTATTGGAACATAAAAGCTGACGCTATCATATGGGTGATTACAAATGCAAGAAATGCTAAGATCTTCAAGAAGAAAGCTAGAAAACTTGAACAAACATGTTGGAGATATTAACGATACTACACTAATGGTCTCTACAGAGCAATGGGCCCACACTGGAAGGGTTCAATATTGCAATGGTGTTTAAAATTATGTATAATGTCACTGTTGTGTTATTATTTTCAAACTTCACTATACAAGATTATGCGTTTTTCTAATATCAGAACAGAGGATGCTAATTCCAAGATCAGTTTGAAATTTAAATCAATCAATCATAAACAGTTGTAGAGCTCAAATTTGTCATTAATGAGCAACTTTCTTTGTATTGATTCAACAACTACATGTCGGGTGCTATGGCATGATTTGCTTTCTCTCTGGCCGGTTTTATTGGTCTTGGAGATGATAACTCAACTAATCAACCTACTAAATACAAAACAATTTTCATTGGGGTGATTTAGGTTTTGGTCACCAATAGTTTATACTAATTAGGGTTCAGAGCTGGTTTTCTTTTTTGTTAGGTGTTGGGTTATTATTTTTGAATCAAAAGCTAAAAAAACCCGGTTGAACCAGAATTTTTATCATAATACCTAAAATTTACCCCTAAAAACCTCACGGGCCTGGCACGTGCTAACTTCATAACCCATGAAATCTCAAAATAAGAGCACAAATGTTATATCTTCTTCTCAATCTAAACCCACAGTTTTGTTTCTAAGGGTCTGTTTGATTCGAGTTCGGGAAATAGATTTTTCGGGAAATTTCAATTTCCCATGTTTGATTAAATGAAAAATAAGCGGTAAATATTTAAAACGAAATGATAAGTTAAAATGTTGGGACAAATTGGAGCTCAATTTTGTCGAACTCTCACTACAAGCATATTTAAATGATTTTCCAAAAAAATTCATGATCAATGTAGTATTATAACTATTTTATCAAAATTTTATTTCCCAAATATTTGCACATGGTAAATCTATTTCCCGGTAAACTCTTTTCCCACCCGAATCAAACAGACCCTAAGATCCTTCATTAAATTTGATTGGCAATGTGGCTACCAGAGGAAAGCTTACCAAGAAAAACAATTATTCATACCCCATCATCTGATTTTCTTCATTCAAAGGTATTTAATCTTTAATCCAAGATGAAGAAACCCCACCACCCACCACCCCCAAATCAATATCATCATTAATAGCAAATTCAAATCTGGAAACCCTCAATTTTTCATCATGTTCATTTTGCTAGATCTGTTCTTCGATCATTTTCTTGCTCAATTCAACCTGAATTAATTTTTCCTGAATTCTCAAATATTTCAACACCCACATCTGCAATTTCTCTAACTGGTATGGAACTCGAATTGTTGTCTAAAGATGAACAAAATTGAAGAAGTTGTATGCTGAGTTTAATGATCTAATTACTGCTGCAGATAATCTGAGTGTTATGAATTTGTTGGAAATAATGGTTGAAATGGTTTTGGGTATGATTAGAAGAAAAACAACTGAAGAGATGCGTGCCAGTTTTGGAATATCAGAATACTCAATGTTTGGCATTTGATGATTTAGTGTAAGTTTGTTGTTAAAGGAAACACTTTTATTTGAATGGATGACTCTCTTGGGTTATGGGGGTAAGTGATGATAGTTTTATATCCAGGTTTATGCTTAATTTTGTAGATTGGGAATACATATAATTGGGGGATTTAAATGTGGAAAAAAAAGTGGAGCAGAGGAGGTAAGACATACAATTACATGAAATTGTTGAAGGTTTTCCTACTGTTTAACACTTTAACCAGGTGTATGTTGGAAAATAGAAGAAGAGAGAAACCTCAAGTTGCAGAGATTAAGAGGAGAAGATTTTAGAGAAGTTGGGTGTGTGTCACCCATTGTCCGACGTACAATTTTGCATCGAGATTTATGAAGTGCTGGATGGACAAATGGATTTGAACAAGGTAGATCCAGCCGTCATATTTGTGTAACATGTCTCAGTCAGATCTCAAAATTTGTTCCTGTGCAAATCACGTGTAATTTTTAGCAAGGGTATTTTGGTCATTATAATATGTTGTATGGTTCAGTTTATGGTTGATGGTCAAAACCTAATAAAAAGAAAACCAACTCCGAACCCTAATTAGTATAAACCTTTGATGACCAAAACCTAAATCACCCATTTTCATTGCTATGCACAGTATAATCATATATTCATATGCAAATTTGTACTCAAATAATCAACCTTCTGATTCCTGTTTGGCAAGGAATAATATGTTGTATCCAAAACGGATCAAGGCAAATTGAATCTTAACGTGCCCCAATTTTTTGGGAGCAGTGTGATATTACGATGAAGACTTTGACAAATACAGAGACATTAATGAAACATAGCTAAAATGGATACCCTCTGAAAACGCATACAAATATTAGTCCCATAGTTATTAATTTTTTTTATTCTTATAATTAAAATATATTTTTATTTTATCTACCAACAACCTACTCAACATAACATTTTTCTTGGTTCTAAAGGTGTGCATTCAATGATTTTATTAGTTTTAACCTTTTTAATTGTACCCTATGTTTATGTCATAGTTTTGATTGATCTAAATTTCCAAATGGTGTTTGAATTAAAAACATTTAAATTCATTTCTCTTTTTTATTCTTTTTCCTTACACTTTCAGTTTTTTTTTTTCTTTTTTTCTGATTTCGGTTTACAATAAATATTTTATTTTAAAATACAAATATATTTAAATATAAAAATAATAATCGACCGGCGTTAGGAGGTCTTTTAAGCGTCGAGTGGGACTGAAACTCATGTCTGTCCCCGACCTTTTTTATTTATTTTTGTCTGTCCGACTAATTTTTAATTTAAAATTTTTTTTTCAATGTTTTATAATTTTTCGTGTCTGTCTTTTTCTGTTTTTTTTTTTAAATCCTTTTTTTTTTCTTTCTTTTCTCTTCCTCTCTTCCTCTCTTTCCCTAACGTCGGTCTCCACCGTATCACAGTTCTATATTTATTTTTTATTGAATTACTTCATGTAGATAATCAATGGTGCAATAGTTAATAGTATTTGTATATATATACAAATACAATAGTTAATACATATATTTGTATATATATGTATATATATGTATTTGTATATATATGTATTTGTATATAGTACACTTTGATTTTTTAATACTAAGGGGGCATTTGTATCCTATTTCATTTTAAACATTATTTTGGGATTACTCTGGTATGATTACTCTGCTGCTTAATACAGTTTTAACTTGTAAGTTTCTAACAAACACATTTATCATAGTAATGTGAATGTACTATCATATATTCGAAGCTTTCACTGTTCACCCAAAAGCAAAAAAACAATTTTTGTTGTGTAGGCGCTGCCACGACTACCATTAATAATTTGAAGATAGAACTCTAAAAAATATAATTTTTTTTAATTTAAAAAATATAATTGTTTTGACACTTTATAGTCTTAGGGACATTGATGCATTGATAAAATTGTTGATCTAAATTATAAATAATCACATGATTGGTCCCTATAGTCAAATACTCTAATAACAAAAATTTTGCATCATAGGTGGTAACATTAAGCTACTGCTATAACACAACAAATTTCAGTACAACTGCGCAAAACTGAGCAAGTTTCCGACTGTCAGATACTCAGGTGATGTTGGTCAACCATTATTTATTTGAAGTAATTATTTTTAAAAATATAATAATTAATCTAATTAACTAAATTTTTTAGAGTAAATATCTCTAACAGCTCAATGTATCCATTTGAAATTTCTTGTATATCATCTTCTTTTTCATCAAGTCCATTTTGTCCATTTCGTCCATATATGTATCACTTCTTCTTCTGGTGGTATATCTTCTACTGTTGATCTTATTATTTTCATTATTTTCTCCTTTCAGATTGTTTTCAAAAAAGCATTTGGATATATTATTTGTCCATAATAACTTGTAAGTATGCCATAAAGGTCAACTGTATACCATCCGTTATCAATAGTAATACCTTCAAAAATTAGCTCTATCTTATGATCTGTGTCCATCCCTAAGCGAGTGCTTAACGTAGTTTGACAGAGACAAAAAAACCACCAGTTTGATGTTATGAACAACATAATTATCTATTCCACTCAAGATAATCATGTGATGTGGAAATAAAAGTTAAAATCACATATGGTATGACAAAATGAATAACCATTTTTTTTCAAAGAAACCATTTAATAGAAGATTGTGTGATAATAATTTTATCAAAAATATAATGACATATTCGTAAATTGCAGTCGGCAATGTAATATTTTCTATTGAAAATACTACCTTACATAATAATATGTAGGATTTCCTCAAAACAATATAAATAAATTATTTTATTGTTGTTGAGATTCTCTATTTTGATGCTTGACTTATCTTATATTTGTATCTTCTCTCCAATGACTGTTTCTTTCTTAGTCTTTGTTTGTTCATATCTTTTTTTTTCTTCGAAGAATACCTCCATAATCTCATTTTCTTCTTTCCAGTCAATGAGATACTTCGATTTTCTTATTGACATTTTGAACCTATAATTATTTTTTGATAATTTGGATATCACTACTGTCATAACTTATTGTTGGTTGTTAGATTATTTTTTATTTACATATAAATGCTTTAATCCCTAGATTCTTTAATAGCCAATTCCTCCAGTCTTTGAATCTCAAATGATATCCGAAATTAGACAGCCAAGGAAACAGCAAGTAATATGCTATTTTCATGTTCTGTCCAAAATTTAGATAAAAAAGAAAAAATCACCTTCAGTACCTAGGGAACATAGTGAGCTCGTGAAGAAGTTTGGGCCAATGTTTCAGCCATATTTAAGATCAGTTGTTGTGCTAGGAACAATAGACAACAATCTTGCAGAAACATGCTGATAGTACGCATGTTGTTACTTTCAACTATTGATAGCACTTCCGCCAAAGCTCAAGTCTATCCACCACGTGAAACACCATAAACAAAGTTCTGAACAGGTGAGAGTTTCAAGCTTGGAGATGTTGCTATTGCTATATCAGGAGATATCGAAATACTATGAAATTTTGTTTAGAAAAACTGTTTTGGCCAATTGTACATGAGGGTTAGAATAGGGACCTTAGAAAAGTCATATAGAAATTACCAAACAAATTTTGATAAAAAATTCTTCTAAAAAACCCATGGAGTGGACAAAAAAATCCCCTTTTCTGCTCAATTTCGTCTGCCAGCTATCTTCATCTTCATTAAAGACCATGTTTCACAACTATTTGTGTTAGTTTCTAAAGATCGCAACGATTTCGAGGATGAAAACAGCTGTGTGCCTGTCACTACACCAAAACTGGGTTTTAGTAACGTAGGTTTTTTTTAATTTCTAACGGCAAAATACTGTTAGAAGGCTTGTAACGGCATTATGGTGTTAGTATTTCATAAAAATCGTTAGTATTAATTAAATCATTTTTTTTGATTTATTTAGTAACAGCATCGGAAAAATATACTAACAGCTTAATAGTGTAAGTAGTTACTTAGGAAAATAAATTTTTTTCCCATGTGCTTATCACGTGATAAAGGAAAGTGTTAGTAACAAAATTAAAACTCCTCAAGAATTAACTTCCCCGATCCTAACTCTCCCTCTCTTCTTCCTCTTCCACCATGAAAAGAACTCTCCTCCTTCGATAACTCTCTCAACTCGATCTATAAATCCTTCCCCCACACTATCTTCTCAATTGCGCTCTTTCTCTCTCTCTCTCTCATTAATTTGATATCAAAATCAAGGGTTATATACAAATTGGAAAAAGTTGCATAGATAAATCGAGTAGTTAAAGGTAAACAAACATCTTCCTTCTATTTGTTCTTTTATTGTTATATCTTGTAATTTATTGTTCGTGTTTCTATAAAGGTAGGGATTTTCTCAAATGGAGTTGGATTTCTTAGATTTAGCTTTAATTTGTGTTCTAATTTGTTGTTGGTTTTGTTGTTGTTGTTGAAGTTGAAGTTGTTGTTTTGTTGGTTTTGCTTAGATTTAGCTTTAATCTTGTGGGTAATGTTGAGGTGGCATCATTTGATGTTGCATCACCATTGTTGCTGCTGGATATTGCATTACCATCCATTGTTGTTGTTGTTGTTGTTGTTGTTGTTGTTGTTGTTGTTGTTGTTGTTGTTATTGTTGCATCTGCTTTGGATCCACTCCTCCATTCGTTGATTGCATCTTCTTCTTCTTTTTCTTAATTATAATTAAATAAAAATTAAAACTTTATTCTTTTAAGTCGAAATTTGTTGAAAAATCGAAAAAGGGTAGTGAAGAAAGACGGCTTGGTTTCAGAAAACAATAGAGAAAGAGAAAAGAGAGTGTTAAACTGTTAAGGTTAATAAGTGAAACCGGCACGAAGTGGTTTGACATCAATTTTGTGACAAAGTGTCCTTGGTTATTTCGCCTTGAGTTCATTGTTAAGAAAACCTGGTTGTACGCGCGTCGTCCCGTGTCCTTGTCTTCGCGTCGTGTGTCACAAGTATGGTGTTTGGTTCAGGACGTACGTACCTCTTAAGGACGTACGTACGTATGGTATGTCAGCAAGATAGTTTGTGGTCTGGATGTACGTACCTTGTTAGGACGTCCGTACGTCCAAGTAGTCAGCAAGATCGTTTCGTGTGGAAGACGTACGAACGTCATATCGACGTACGTACGTCCAAAGTCGGTTTTCACTATTTCGGCCCATTTTCCTTGGTTTTCAACCTTAAGTATAAATAGGGTTTCTCTTCCAAAGAACAAGTCAGTTCTTTGGCCGTCCATTATTCTTCTAGTTCTGGAGTTTTGGTTTAGGTTTTGGTGTTGAAAGTGTTTGTGGCTATTGAACTCAATTCCCTTCCTTCCCCCTTCTCTCAATTCATAACTTTGTGAACTTCCAAGTTTCATTGTGAATTCGGCTTCGAGTCTTCTTGTGTGTTCATCAAGAAGTCGAGTGTCTTGTGCGTACATCAAGGTGCTCTGGTGAAGTCAAGGTGTTAGAGATAACCAGGAGTATCAACTCGCAGTGAGTGCAGGTAGTTGGTAGGTTTGTACATCTCTTTTCATCTAGTGGATTATTTGTTGTCGCGAGGACAACCGTGGACGTTTCCCTTTTCGGGTTTTACCACGTTAAAAATTTCTGTGTGTTATTTACTTTCTGCGTATTGTTTGATTGTTTGGTTGAATATTCAATTGTTATATTAGCACTATTTGTAGTTTCTCAATAAGAGGATTGATTGACAATGGTGGTGTCGGTAGTCTTAGGTTTGGATTGAGATGAGATTGTGCACGGTTGATTAAACGGCGTGAGTTTGATTAAAACCGTTGGATTGAAGTAATAATTTTTACTGAATGAAATAAGTTCGATTCGATTTCATTAAACGAGTTGGATTGGATTTCTTAGATTTAGCTTTTAATATGTGTTCCAATTTTTTGTAGAAATAAGTTCGATTCGATTTCTGGATTGGATTTCCTAGATTTAGCTTTTAATATGTGTTCTAATTTGTTGTAGAAATAAGTTCGATTCGATTTCATCAAACGGGGTTGGATTTCTTAAATTGGCGTTTGTTGCGTTTCGTACAGGTAATTTTTTTTTTTTTTTTTGGATTTCTTAAGTTGGCATTTGTGGCGTTTCTCTATAGAAAAAGCTTTTATTAATCTATCACATCCATGTTAACATTGCCAATTTTTCTCTGTTGATCTTCATTAGAACATGTTTTGTAGGCTTTGGTATCACACTTTTTAACTTTTAATCTTGCTGATATGTTATCTGGTGCAAATAATTTAATGTCAAATTAAATATTGTTCAGACTTGGTTCTGATGTGTCTATAATTGTATAGAGCCCTAAAAATTCATAGAGAACACTAGATTCAATAATTTTGATAATAGGCATGACATGTAGAGATGAAGATTTAGAAGAGGAAACTTTTTTTTTTTTTTTTTTGGTTGGAAAGCGGGGTTGTTACTGAGGTCCCCTACCCCATTGCATTAAAATGATTATAAAAGGAGTATTACAATCTTTTATAGGCTGTACCTATGCTGTCATCATACACAATTTTTTTTATATCCTCAAAAAATGAACTAGGAACAATTTCAACAAACTCAACAGTAGGAATGTTTGCTGCAAGTGCATCCACCAACTTGTTAGCTTCCCTATAAATGTGATGAATACTGAATGTTTGCATTTTTCCTATCAAGTCTTTAATCCTTCTTTTCATATGCTTGGCTTGCCACGGAACTGTGGTGTTGTTAATGAATGACACAATATTTGCTGAATCGGTTTGTGCTGCCACTCTTGTGATACCCTTGCTAGCTGCCATAATCAAACCTTGCTCTAAGGCTTGGAATTCAATAAGAGAAATACTCGTGTGTGTAGATTTGCCTTGTGCTGCCCCCAGGACCATGCCCTCTTCATCTCTCAAAACTGCTGCCCAGCCTCCTTGTGTTCCTTGTAGCGTCCCATCAGTATTGAGAGCATATAGACCTGCTAGCTTCTGGTTTCTCCCATTTGCACCATTTCACCTGGTAGGTGGTCACACTGATGTCCATACCCCAAATATCCATGAGTCTCTGCCTATCTGGTCCAACGTCCATGGTTGCCTTTAGTGCTTGTAGCTTAGTTCTTACATCTCCCAAAATGTGTTGTGCAATTCCCACTGCCAGCAATTCCCACTGCCAAAGTCTCCTTGTGCTTGGATATTCTCACATTTCTTTCTCTCCAAATCCAGTAGACGAAGGCATTGAACAATAACCTTAGTGCATCATATTGAATTCCTTTACCTTTGCTAGTATTTATAACCCAAAGTAATTCCTGATCCCAGCTGCCAGCCATGTTTCTGTTATATCCAGCTTTGCAAAGTATAGTCATCCATACATTCCGGGAGTAATTACATCCATAGAATAGATGTTGCTCAGTTTCAGAGTAAGCTGATGGAGGGTATTTGATTTGGCTTAAGGCCCGACTTCGTTATGAGCGATAGACAATGGATGGTGGAGTGGGTGAACAATTCAACCTTTTTACTTTTTATTTTTATGAACTTTATTCTATTTTGGTTATTTTAGAGATACGTGGTATTCGAATATGATGTTTAATGCTTTTTATAGACCTCAAATCATTGTGTTTACTATTCATGTATGGATATTTAAACCAATCAAAATGTTTGTTTTTGGTAGATTATTATGGATATTTCTGTATTGGTCTATTATAGTTTTTATGATATGACAACGGGTGGGGATTCATAAAGAATTTATGGCAGAAGCTACTGTATTGGTATGTTATAATTGAACTGATATGACAACAGGTGAGGATTCATAAAGAATTTATGGAAGAAGTTACAGTATGATACATATATGTAGGGGCACCGAAACATTGTATGTGTTTTTTTATTTTTAATTGATTTAACCCCTTTTTAACTCCGCCAAAGCAAACTTATGAAAACCTTTGCTTTGCCGGTCCCAAGCCCGGATAAAGGAAGAGGGAAAAGGGTAATATTGTTAAGTAAGTATTAAGTTGAATTGTAATATTGTACCTTAACTGTATCAATAATTAACTTGGTTTTGTTTGTTACAGAGACTGCATAGGGTACGAGATACAAGCTTGAGCAATGGACGATAGTAATTCATTCAATGCATGTATAGTGTTCTACATTACAGGATTATTTTCAGGTATGGTCATATCTGGAGGTGTCGAACTTTTTTTTACCTTTGATAATTACGTATCAAGTTGGTACTTATGCTACTCGACATTGTCCTTGCAGAACCTGGTCTAAGTGTTGTGCTACCAAGCTTAGCTATTTATTAAAAGATGATGAAATACACAGTACCAAAGTATGCAGCACAACATTAGTTCTTGCTATACAAGTAATACACACTTATTTATGATATACTTGCACAAGAAGCACAAACAATATGAGAAACTATTTGCAGGTACGTCCCACTTTGTATACAATGTAATAAAAAACACATTTTAACGTTAGGTGCACATGGGTTGAACAATAGTGAGTTGATTGGCAAAAGATCTTGAAAAAAGGTTGGAAACTGCATATAAGTTATTTTCATAGGCTATGTGACTTTGAGTGTAGCGATTATAATTTTTTTTCGTCATGGAAATAAGTGTTTAAACTTGTTTACCACATGACATTCTTCTGCAGAGTGTTTGAACAACACGAAAAAAGGTGCAAGAGATATATGGCCGAGATGGATGAATTCATGTCAAGCAACACCGACGGTTCACTTACCCCATAGCAATTTCCACAACATACCCTTAAAATGGCATTGCTCCAAGAGTTTTGGGCGATCTGATTGGAATGGTAAGTGTAATTTTTATTCTGTTTCCACTACGTTGTAAAAGGCATAAAATGTAAATCTTTATCCAAAAATGCCTTTTAAAAAACTTTTTTTGCAGGTATAATCATACACTACAAGAGTTGGCTCTGGTTCTTTTCCAACAGAGGATTTTGGAAAGGCTGTTGATCTCCTTCGATTGGCTGGGAAGGAGTTCGGCACTACTATTGGTCGTCCTCTAGAGTAACTAAAGGCAAGCCTTCCTATTTTATTCTTTTCAAAATTATTTTAAAAGTGCGCTAATTTATGTCTAAAAAAGTTTGGCAAATGCATGTTGAAATGATGCACTTGTATTGAAGTGAATCCTTGGTGAAGGATGACACTCTTTGAATGTTAAAGTCTTCTAGAGTAACCACTAACCACGTCCACTCCCACTCTTGTGTTGTACGTGTTAACTATATATACTCGTATTATTTATTTATTTATAAATAATAAGAGACAACATCAATCAATTTAACTATCACCCAACCCCAACCCCAACCCTACTGCTATAATCTTATCTTCCGTCAACAGGAACACTTACCATTAGAAGAAGTTTTTCATCAACTCAAAACAACGCGGGAAAGACTTCCTTCGGAAAATGCTGAAGCCCGCTTAAAGATATTTGGTCCAAACAAGCTCGAGGAAAAGCCAGTAAATTTTTCCACCTTAGTGCTCAAAACTTGTAATCTTTGTTTTGCATATATTATTTAAGTCGGATAAGTATCAAGCTAATGCTTCAAACCTAGATTTGGCATTGTTGTAAATTTTAAGCTTCTCTAACTTTGAATGTATAGTATAACGTAGTTGATTAGAGCACATTAAACCACATGAATAAATGACTCTCCAAAGTGACTAGAAGGAGTTTCCAGCATTAATGCTTTTTTTACCATATTTTTGGGGTGCAATTTACATGTAGAAGAGTTTGATAATGAAATGGTACACTTTTCATGTTGAATAGATTCTTCAAAGAAAAACAGTGTCTCATTTTCAGCAATGTCTAACAAATTCTAAAACTCTTAATGAATCAGGTTTTACTTGGAACGGAATTATTTACGATTGTCACTCACATACTAGTTTATTTGCTGCAGGAGAACAAATTCTTGAAATTTCTTGGGTTTATGTGGAATTCTTTGCCGTGGCCCCTGGGTTATGGAAGCTGCAGCAATCATGGCAATCGTCCTTGCCAATAGTGGAGTAAGTATTTAATTTACATACTTAACATGCTGTGAATGCTATGAAAATGTTGGATTGTAGTGGCATTGTTCAATGTCAAATTTGGAATATGTATATGTAGTGGTTGTAGAAATTATATATAGCACCAGGTAGGAAGGGAGAATTTTTTTTTTAATTAAATTTAATATTTCTAACGGTAAAATATTGTTAGTAAATATATAAGTGTTACCACTTCCTAACGTTAGCGAACTGTTAGAACTGACTCGGTGTTAAAAATTACTAACAAACATTACTAACGCTTTACTGTCGTTAGAATATACTAACACCGTTCTGCTGTTGGAACTAACTCGATGTTACAAATTACTAACAAACAATTCTAACAGGACTATGCCGTTAGTATCTTCTAACGTCCAATTGCCGTTAGAAATGTTTTTATACTAACGGCTAATAACCGTTACAATAGGACCTGTTACTAAATACTAACGTCGATTTGCTAACGGAGAAAAACCGTTAGTAAAAATTCTACTAACAGCATTTTGCCGTTAGAAAACACCTGTTCTGGTGTTGTGTGTGTAACATATAGTTCTAGGCTAGAATGATGACAATATAAAAGAATTGAAACTAATTTCATTACATCGTTGAAAACACCAAATTGTAGTAAAACTGGCAATTAAAATATAAATTGTAAAAAATGCCTGAACTCAACATCGAGGTGAAAAACCATCAAACTCGAACAAAATGAGGTACTTGAGGTAAATATGAATATTATGCCAAAATATCAAAGCTACAGTAAATACAGATGCTAGAAGAAAGGCTTGAACCTTCGACTTTATGGTTTAGAAGCCACACACTCTAACCAACTGAGCTACACCAGCTAAGTATGCACAGCATGCTAAATGCAAATATTTTATTAAAATACATGACCTTATGTTCCTATTTATAACATATATTCACGATAAAAAACATTGTTTACCCAAGTGTCTTGTGTTGCTCAAAGGAAAATGTAAATCAAAATAGTACCGCATAAGTAAAGAAAAAATGATTATGGGAAAGAATATAGAAAACAAATAATTCCTAAAGATATAAGATGTCGTATAAGCTGAAACTTAAGTTTGGACCTTAACAACTGTAGGTTCTCGACATCACAATAGTGGTTCTATAAGGGATATATCATATAGACATTGTGGTTGAGATTTAAGTTTGGAGCTTAACAACTGTAGGTTCTCGACATCACAATAGTGGTTCTATATATCACTATAAGGGGTATATCATATAGACATTGTGGCTGAGATTGGTCTCCCTAGGAAATTCGATTCACTTGACTATTTCCTAGGCGATGAAAAACATGCCTAGGAAAAATAGAATATTCATCTCTGCAATTATTTAAGAGATGAACATTGTTCAATTTATTGCATACGTTCTGCCATGTTTTTCCATCAATTTATTGCATACTCTAGCCAACATAGTGTTTGAGAAAGAGATTAGAGCAAATATAGACAATTTGTAAGCAAGGATTGAATTTCAACATTATAAACATAAGTAAAATAAGTGACTATAAACAGAAGCCGTTGATGAACTATCTATGTTTGATTGCAATATAGGGTCTGACTGATTCTGGTGGAAAATTAGTTTTGTTAAAATTTGAAATTAATATAACCTGATGTGTGTAATTACTCAAACTAATTGTATTAAAAATATGCTTTTATCTAAATCTATTAAAAAGATTTAAATAATACTGGTCTATACATTTGTCACAGGGTATTATACTGAGATAATACTGAAACAAAGAAGGGGAAGTTGAATCATGGTTACTTAATTGCAACTCACATGAAAAATTAAATCTATGTATGCCTCTTTTTCATTCACAAGGTATTATACTGAGATAATATAAAACAATGTGTTCTTAAGCCGTCCTGACTATAATGTCAATTGTTTTTTTATAGGTACAAATCTGGAAATTGGATTTTCTTCTTATTGTTTAACTATAAATAGAAGCCGTTGAATTTTGATTTGGGAAATCACTTGACTAATCTTATAGAAAAGAAGAAGAAGAAGAAGAAGAACCTGCTGCTGCCGCTAGTTAGATTCAAGATATTGGAGATGTGAATATGAGTTCGAATTTTGGTGGTGTTGCTGCTGCTAGTTAGATTCGAGATGATATTGGAGATTCGCAGATAGAGAGAGGAATTAAGGTTTGGTTGAAGCAAAGGATTCGTGTAGAGAGGGGGGAGAAGATAATGGAAAACAGGTTTCCTGATCTCAACCATATGATCTCAACCATCCAAGAGAAGTTAAGTTTGGACCTAATCTAATTTAATGACTAATAAACCAGTTTATCTCTAATTCAATTACAACCGCAAATCTAATCTACAACTTCGAACTCGAGAGAATCTGGATCGCTACTTATAACCCCAACTTGTATATTTTATGTATCCTTTGTAGATTATAATATATTTTACCTAAAGATAGAAAATAATAGAAAACAAATAATTCCTAAAGATATAAGATGTCGTATAAGCTGAAACTTAAGTTTGGACCTTAACAACTGTAGGTTCTCGACATCACAATAGTGGTTCTATAAGGGATATATCATATAGACATTGTGGCTGAGATTTAAGTTTGGAGCTTAACATTTAAGTTTGGAGCTTAACAACTGTAGGTTCTCGACATCATAATAGTGGTTCTATATATCACTATAAGGGGTATATCATATAGACATTGTGGCTGAGATTGGTCTCCCTAAGAACTTCGATTCACTTGACTATTTCCTAGGCGATGAAAAACATGCCTAGGAAAAATAGAATATTCATCTCTGCAATTATTTAAGAGATGAACATTGTTCAATTTATTGCATACGTTCTACCACGTTTTTCCATCAATTTATTACATACTCTAGCCAACATAGTGTTGGAGAAAGAGATTAGAGCAAATATAGACAATTTGTAAGCAAGGATTGAATTTCAACATTATAAACATAAGTAAAATAAGTGACTATAAACAGAAGCCGTTGAAGAAGAAGAAGAAGAAGAAGAGAAGTTAAGTTTGGACATAATCTAATCTAATGACTAATAAACCAGTTTATCTCTAATTCAATTACAACCACATATCTAATCTACAACTTCGAACTCGAGAGAATCTGGATCGCCACTTATAACCCCAACTTGTATATTTTATATATCCTTTGTAGATTATAATATAGATTCGAAGCTTTCACTGTTCGCTTTCACTGTTCACCCAAAAGCAAAAAAAACAATTTTTGTTGTGTATGCTTGTATTCATCCGAGTTCAGTTAGGCTTGAGTTCATCAAGAGTTTCTTAGGATTTTGTTGGTGTTTAAAGTGAGATAAATACTAACTTTAACCCCTTTTCAAAAGTTGGATCTGGAGTTATGTGCTTGAATTGATCGGATCGATTATTGTAGCCTTGGCCACTAGTCAAAGAAATCAATCACTCTACATCTTCAGCCAACAGATCAAATAGTGGGTTTCAACAGCAGTATCATCTACATCACCCACTAACCTTCAATCCTATCAAGTTCCTTCTTCGACTTCTGTCCTTTTTTTAAGCTCTCATTTACAATCTCAACCTCTGATTTCCAGAAAACTTTTGGGGGTTCTAGGTTTCCGGCGAGATTTTAACAGTTTTTCGGTGATTTTAATAGTTTTCCGGCAACTTGACATCAATTCCGGCGCCGCTTCACAGTTTGAACAGTAACTCTAATGACTTAACAGGGTTTAGAGATATAAGAACAAATTTCGATCATCTTTGATCCTCTTATTTATTGAAATTGTTTTGTTCGAAGCTATATCGCTTTGTAGTAGGTTTGTTTTCTGGTGGGATTGTGTTGTAGAGGCGGTGAGTAACTTTTCTCAATAACTTCCAACAATTTTCGGTGACTTAAAACTAAACATTTTCTTAAATCTTTCACTCTTTTCCCTTTGTTAGTTTAGAACAGAACAAACCCCACAACATGATTATTTAAAAAAAAATATATATATTCAAAACATTTTAAAATTATGCAATGTTTTAGCTGTTACATACAGTTATGAATGATGCATGAGCATGTGAGACATCCTCTAATAAACACAAACTAATTCAAATAGGAATCTTGAGTTAACTTTCTACATTGAGAAGTAATTCAACAACAAAAACGCTTCTGAATAAACAGGGAACAAAAATGATAAAAAGTATCAAACTATGAAGCCAAATGAGACAATCCTTTTGCGTTTCAGTGGTTTTCGCTAGGTTTTAATACAAGCAAAAAGGATACATCAAAATACAACCCCGACATTGACAAGGTGTGCCACCCACTTTAGACCAAAATAAAGGAAGATAAGGATGAAGAATGGTATGTTTAAGATGCACTAAGCTGTGAAGGAAACTCCAAAACAAACCTGAGAGTTGGTCCCATAAGGGTATATCATTCATATAAAATAAAAATACCAAAAACACATATGCCAAATTTTGTCACTTCTCAACTGCTTCATTCTTTAGTATGGAATGTCTCTTAAGGAATTATTGATTATATTTTTGGGGAGATCAAAACTACTGTATTTAAAGTTGATCCCTTATCAATTATTAACTCAATCATACATTCTTTCAAGTTTATACACAATGTCTAAAGAAACTTCCAAGTTCTACCAACCTTGGTAAGAACTCTTTTTGATTAATGAAGAACCACCTTTGAATTCTACATAATGAAGTTTCTGTGGTCATTTTAGTTCAGTGCAAAACAACACTTCCTAGAACATGCATGCAAGTTTTTGGTGTTAGTAATCAATCTACTCACTGTGGACCTCAATGAATTACATTTTAAGAAGTGCATCGATCATACCATGTGGTATCCAAGAAAAATAATGTAAATGACCAATTTTAAGCTTTAAATTACGTTATACACTTATACTCCTTGAACAAGTGCTATTAACTTCTGCTGTATCTTCCTGTACTGTTCTTTCTCTTTTCGTGAAGTTGCTATTGAATTTTCAATCTAATATAGTTTGATACATGTCAATTATGTCTGAAAGTTGGAACTGTTAACACAGACCATTTAGAAGATGTTGCATAGGTGCAATTCCCAGAGGTGTCTCAGATTCTCAAGGTGGCAGTTGTGGAGCTGTGAAAACTGTCAAAGCATCCAGATGTTGACTCCCTTGTTTCAGCCAAGGTTGTCTGAGGTAAACTCACTTACTGAACCGCAGGGTTTGTTAATTTTTCCTGTTCCAAGTAACTGGAAATCCAGTTTTTGACCTAATACAGTAACAACACTCTATAACGCAGATCAATCTGAGCCTACATGAAGAAGGGTGTATGGCCACGATAAGCTTAGTAGTCCTACAGAGTTGAAGTTCTTAATGGCTTCAATGTGGTATTCGTATTTATGAAGAAGAAGATGCGGACAGTTAATTTCAATTGAATGTGTTGGCTTTTTCTTCGACTAACTGGTCTTGTGCCTCGTTCTCTTATGTTTGAAGATGATATCAACTAGTTGAAGCTTTGTGATTTTTCTTACTAGAATTATTCGAAGTATTTGGCATCCTGTCTTTCAATTTCAAGTCTTATCAAGCTGGTCTTTCTTTCTATTTTTCCTTTAAAGATTTGCCTCACCTTTTACTTGCCGTTTTCTTACGAACTTGGTTATATTATCTCAATTTCTCTATTATACAATCAAGATAAGAAGAGCATATATATGATGTAGAGCAATCATATCAGAAGTCAGTCTTAACTGAACTGACTCATTAGATATTGTCAAGTAACCCATATGTTTGCTAAATTTTTATTACATTCCAGATAATAATAAAATATGTGGCACTCGGATCGGAATGACATGTAAAAATGGAACTCACACTCATGAATAAATCAGAGGCTATACAGATATTTATTCATACCTTTACAGTTTATTACACAGGTGTGTATCTTCAGTCATTCAGACATTATTAGAGCATTTCTTCTGAACTGGTCACATGTGTTTATCAATTCTGTTTGCTGATCATTTAGATGGTGGTAAAGCTTTCCCCATTCTGTGGAACCAATATGTGGCAAATCTGACAGGCAATGATAACAAAGGCATGTCTAAGAACTCAATTTCATATTTTTTTTAGGAAAAAAGCAAAAAGCAATATTTACAAGCCTCACATGTTACATAGATGTTGAGCTTTTACTGATTCGTGCTAAGCAATTATCGCGAGGCCTTGTATGGGGCAAATATAGTATTGGGCATTTCGGATTGAGCCTTTCCAGCCTGCACATGGAAGATTAGGATTAATATTCCTTTTATCTTAAGCAACAAGCCAACAACACCTAGGTGCTCCTTATAGCGTAAATTTGCAATGTCTTCGGCGACATAATAAACCTATTACGTGTTTCAGACATGGACTTTTAGAGGCCATAGAGTAGAGATCTATGCTTTTACCACCTGGTGCCACTGTTCAAGTCTATTTGTGTTTGATTTATTCGTAAATTGAGGGGTTTTTTATTTAACTAAACAAAAAATAATAAATAATAAATAAGCAACAGCATGTAAGAACAATTCTTCCTCAAGTGCAACCTTCAAATATAAATCCTGAAAATACGAGTATTTTTACTATTTTAAATTAGCTGAGACCTGAGAGATAAGAAACCTGAAGTAGCAGGAGCAGATTACCGGTAATTGAGGACAAAATGGTGTAGGAAAACAAAGACCTCTAGTTTAGCCAGGTCATATCCAGGGCAGAACCTACTTCCTAATCCGAATGGAATGAATGTTCCTGCTTTTGGTATATATCCCTGCACATATTTAATCATAAAGCATATTATATAGCAGAATATTAAACTTTTTATGCCTCTATATACATGCTTCTGTACAACAAACAATTAAAAGAATTTATTGACTTACATCCCATCTAGATGGATTAAATGATTTTGGATCAGGGTAAACTTCAGGATCCGTGTGAATGCTCCTCATCCAAACCTGAACCTTCCATCCTTTTGGTATGAGATAACCTGTTCAATAGAAAATCCCATTTTTATCTAGTTCATAAATGATCACCTACTATGGGGGAACAAAAGGAGATATAAATAATGTTTACTCGCCATTAATGGTGACATCTTCTTTTGCCTCGCGGAAAACCATATTTGACATATTAAGAAAGCGTAGACTTTCATCAATCACCTTTAAAACAGATATCTTAGTAAAGTGACTGGCATATACCTTGGAAAGTGTAAAACACTAGTAGCTTAAGTTCGCTAAGGTGACTGGCATATACCTTAGAAAGATACCCCGCTTGTTTGATTTCCTTTAGTATCAGTCCTTTCTGCGTTGATGGCCTGTTCTTTGCAATCTCTTCTTGCTCAGCCTAAAAATGTGGAAGCCAGTTAGGTAGCAACATTCAAGTCACAAATTGTTCACCAACTAAGTTATTATTAGGAAGCCACAATTAATTGTTTTATAATTTTAAATAAGTTTTCGAAGAGAGGAAGGCTTAAAGTAAAGTTGAATACATAATTTGAAGGTTGTATTTATGATGTCTCAATTTAAACCCAAGCTAGGAGAATCAAATGACTTTTTCTCATGTATTCTATGATAATTCCAAAGACTATTGCTTGGTTCAGGCATCACGAAAGGATTTAACGCAGCTAATTGTTTGAACTCATTGTGGAAATGGTATTGGTGTTAGAGGGAAAAGGGAATGATGTCAAGAAAATAATGGAGATGAACAAGTCGTTAGGCTTGTAAGAGTACTCTTGTCAGGGGACACACATGCAAATAAAAGATGAAAAGAAAGGATTAAAGGAATCATGTTATTTTTCTCTCCAGACCTACTATTTATGGATAGTTGAACGGGTATAAGATTCTTGAAAAAGGAATTCATGTGTTCTGCTCAAGCCAGAAGTTTTGGATTAGGCAGGCACAATCTTGAGTGCGATGATCAGAAACATGCTCCTATTCTACACAATATATCGTCATAATTACTACAGGTGTGTTAGTTCTCTATAGACTTCAACAGGAAAAGGTTAGACAGATCGATTTCTCTTTAAAGCCTATCTCAGAACCTGAGTTGTTAGGCCATCTCCAGTGACAAACATCATATTTAAGGGGCCATGTCGGACTTGAAGGCTATTGTGAGGCCAGATGAGATAGCAGAGGGAGGAGGCGTTGCAGTGCTATATTTGTTCACCCACAAATTAACTTCATATATGAGGGAGCATACCGAGGACATTTGCAGTGCCATTTTTGTTGTTCACCCTCAAATTTTTAGGATAGAGACCCTTTTAAGGTCTCCAGTGGAGAGTTCACATGAGATAACTAAAAACCTGGCACTGTTGCGGGTGGCATGCCACACATGCAAGGTCATATCTATGTATACAAAGGGTAGACTCAAAACTCACACGAAATAAAATAATTAACATTTACCAAACAACTATGGTTGAGCTCTAGCTTTACCTTGACTTTCTCGAAAATATAAGGATGCTCTTGCAAGTAAACAGTTGCCCACATGGTGACATGAGCAGAAGATTCATGGCCAGCGTTCCAGTACATGATCAGTATATCGATTATCTCTTCATCATCTAAATTTTTACCATTTTCATCTTTGATGTCCAGTAAATTATCCATCAGATCTTTCTTTGCAGGAGTCCCATGTTTCTCCCGTTTTGCCCTCCTTTCATTCACAACTGATTGGAAAATTTCATCCAGCCTTTTTCGGGCCTAAGTAACAAAGGGAACTTATTTCAATGTCAACAAAAATAAAAGCAAGAATGAAAGAATCACAACTGAATCACAGAAGCAGCTAAACTCACCTTGAGTGCTTTATAATAAGCAAAACCAGGTAGGTTAATCGCCATGGCTCTTAAGCCATAATTAAGGGTTGTATACTCCTTCTCAAGATCCTCCATCACGGCATTGCCTGCTTCACCGACAAATATGTACATGATTATTCGGAATGCAAGCTTTCTAATTTCAGTTAAGAATTCAATTTCTCCCATATTTGGCATTTTCTCTAATGTAGATACTACAGCCTCTTCGATGTACTCAAGATACACAGATAAAGCTTCATGACCATTAATAGGATCAGCTGTTAACTTGCGGAGTCGCTTGTGTTCATCATCGGTAATGGCTAAAAACGATTTCTTGCCCATAAGTTTATATGTGGATTGTGGCCAACCAGGTTTAAATCTTTTGCTGTCTGTAAGGACTTGCTTGCTTAATTCAGGCACTGTAATAAGAACAGTTGGATTTCCAAACATGAAGCTCTTGTATATTCCAATTTTTCCAAATCTGCATTGATGACAATGTCATAAGTTAACAAAGTATTGTTAGTTAGTTAGTTATCGGTATATGCTAGTGCTACTTCACAATTTGAATTCTAAACAGCAGTCTGTAAGAATCAATCTACACCCATAGTAAGAAACTAAGCTAGAAATATACAGTGATTAAAGCTTAACAAGGCTAACCTCTTGACATAGCCATTGATGAAGGAATTAGGGTCTTTAGACTTGAAAGCCTTAAGAAAAGACAACATATTACCAATCAAAGGCCACCCCATATCACCTGGAGGAAGAGAAAACTTCTTATCACCTAACTTACTTTCATAGAACCACTCATTTGCTTTCTTAAGCAATCCTACCAAAACCATCAAACCACCAACCAACACTGTGAACACCAACAGCAACCAATAAATTAGTACTTCCTCCTTAACCATCTCCATTACCATTACAAGTTATAACCCTTTTTCCAAAACATGGAGAGAAGAAAACCCATACTATGTAATCTATATGTAAGTAATGTGGTGAGCTTCTTGGAAAGTTTTGTCTGTATCTTCAATTTCTGGATTCTTTTTTAAGTAGAGCATCTCTTCTCATAGTATTGGGAAAATTGGTCATAACCCCCCAAGTTTTGACCGGCTTTGGCGTTTAATATAAAGAGGGCATTTGTATCCTATTTCTTTTTAAACAGTATTTCGGGATTACTCTGCTGCCTAATACAGTTTTAAGTTTTTAACTAACACATTTATCATAGTAATGCGAATGTACTATCATATAGGAGTATTCACAACATTTTAAAATTCTGCAATGTTTTAGCTGTTACTTACATAAAGTAAGGAATGATGCATGAGCATGTGAGACATTCTCTACTAAACACAAACTAATTCATAAAAGAATGTAGAATAGGAATCTTGAGTTAACTTTCTACATAGAGAAGTAATTCAACAACAAAAACGCTTCTGAATAAACATGGAACACACATGATAAAAAGTATCAAACTATGAAGCCAAATGAGACAATCCTTTTGCGTTTCAGCGGTTTTCGCTAGGTTTTAATACAAGCAAAAAGGATACATCAAAATACAACCCCGACATTGACAAGGTGTGCCACCCACTTTAGATCAAAATAAAGGAAGATAAGGATGAAGAATAGTATGTTTAAGATGCACTAAGGTGTGAAGGAAAGTCCAAAACAAGTCTGAGAGCTGGTCCCATAACTGTATAAAATGCAGGGTCTATCATTCATATAAATAAAAATTTCAAAAACATATATGCCATATTTTGTCAGTTTTCAACTGCTTCATTCTTTAGTATGGAATGACTCTTAAGAATTATTGATTATATTTGGGGACATTAAACCTTATCCTGGAGATGGAAGTTATATTTTAATTCAGTCCTGATTCAGCAGGGGAAAAAAACGAAAAAAGAAAGGCTAGAGTATCCACATTCTACTATGGAACAAAGTAGCTAAAAACCAGCCATATATGCATTTTGCATTCCAGAACAATTACAAAACACAATCAAATTATAGTTACCAATTGAATTTTCATACTACCGTCTAATGTGTATAGATTATTTTATCAAATGATTTTCATCGATATTTCTCTTTTATTTGTTCTGGCGAATAGGTTTGGTGTAAATGAAGTCATTTCATTTATCCAAATGCGATAGAATGTGAGCAGGAATATTGGTTTGATGTAGCAAAAAGTTTATACACAAGGTCTGAGGAACTTCCAAGTTCTACCCACCTAGTAAAAACTCTCCTTTGATTAATGAAGTACCTCCTTTGAATTCTACATTATGAAGTTTCTCTGGTCATTGTACTCTAAAGAAAGGTTCCAAATATTTTAGTTCAGTGCAAAACAACACTTCTAGAACATGCAAATTTTTGGTGTTAGTAATCAATCTACTGACCTGTAGACCTCAATGAATAACATTTTAAAAGGTGCATCATACCATGTGGTATTGAGGAAAAACAATGTAAATGACCAATATCAAGCTTTAAATTACAGTACTCCTTTAACAAGTGCCATTAACTTCTGTTGTATCTTCTAGTACTGTTTTTTCTCTTCTCATGAAGTTGCTACTGAATTTTCATTCTGACATAGGTTGATACAGTCAATTATGTCTGAAACTTGGAACTGTTAACGCAGACCATTTAGATGATGTTGCATCCATGCAATTCCCAGAGGTGTCTCAGACTCTCAAGGTGGCAGTTGTGGAGCTCTGGAAACTGTCAAAGCATCCAGTGATGTTGACTCCCTTGTTTTAGCCAAGGTTGTCGAGGTAAACTCACTTACTGAACCGCAGGGTTTGGTAATTTTTCCTGTTCCATACTTCCATGTAACTGGAAATCCAGTTTTTGACATAACACAGTAACAACACTGTAATTTGAGCCTACATGAAGAAGGGTGTATAGCCACGATAAGCTTAGTAGTCCTAAAGAGTTGAAGCTCTTAATGGCTTCAATGGAGTATTCGTATTTTATGAAGAAGATCCTGACAGTTAATTTCAATTGAATTTGTTTGTTTTTTCTTGGACTAACTGGTCTCGTGCCTCTTTCTCTTATGCTCGAGGGTGATATCAACCAAGTACTTGGCATCCTGTCTCTCAACTTCAATTCTTATCAAGCTGTTCTTTCTTTCTATTTTTCCTTTAAAGATTTGCCTCATCTTTTACTTGCCGTTATCTTACCAACTTGGTTATATATATTATCTCAATTTGTCTATTTTTACATTCTAGATAAGAAATGCATATGATGTATAAGAATCATATCAGTAGTCAGTCTAACTGAACCGACTCATTACGTATTATCAAGTAACCCACATGTTTGTTAAATTTTTATTACAATTCAGATAATAATAAAATATGTGGCACTCGGATCGGAATGACATGTAAAAATGGAACTCACACTCATGAATAAATCAGAGGCTATACAGATATTTATTCATACCTTTACAGTTTATTACACAGGTGTGTATCTTTAGTCATTCAGACATTATTAGAGCATTTCTTCTGAACTGGTCACATGTGTTTATCAATTCTGTTTGCTGATCATTTAGATGGTGGTAATGCTTTCCCCATTCTGTGGAACCAATATGTGGCAAATCTGACAGGCAATGATAACAAACGCATGTCTAAGAACTCAATTTCATATTTTTTTTAGGAAAAAAGCAAAAAGCAATATTTACAAGCCTCACATGTTACATAGATGTTGAGCTTTTACTGATTCGTGCTAAGCAATTATCGCGAGGCCTTGTATGGGGCAAATATAGTATTGGGCATTTCGGATTGAGCCTTTCCAGCCTGCACATGGAAGATTAGGATTAATATTCCTTTTATCTTAAGCAACAAGCCAACAACACCTAGGTGCTCCTTATAGCGTAAATTTGCAATGTCTTCGGCGACATCATAAACCTATTACGTGTTTCAGACATGGACTTTTAGAGGCCATAGAGTAGAGATCTATGCTTTTACCACCTGGTGCCACTGTTCAAGTCTATTTGTGTTTGATTTATTCGTAAATTGAGGGGTTTTTTATTTAACTAAACAAAAAATAATAAATAATAAATAAGCAACAGCATGTAAGAACAATTCTTCCTCAAGTGCAACCTTCAAATATAAATCCTGAAAATACGAGTATTTTTACTATTTTAAATTAGCTGAGACCTGAGAGATAAGAAACCTGAAGTAGCAGGAGCAGATTACCGGTAATTGAGGACAAAATGGTGTAGGAAAACAAAGACCTCTAGTTTAGCCAGGTCATATCCAGGGCAGAACCTGCTTCCCAATCCGAATGGAATGAATGTTCCTGCTTTTGGTATATATCCCTGCACATATTTAATCATAAAGCATATTACATAGCAGAATATTAAACTTTTTATGCCTCTATATACATGCTTCTGTACAACAAGCAATTAAAAGAATTTATTGACTTACATCCCATCTAGATGGATTAAATGATTTTGGATCAGGGTAAACTTCAGGATCCGTGTGAATGCTCCTCATCCAAACCTGAACCTTCCATCCTTTTGGTATGAGATAACCTGTTCAATAGAAAATCCCATTTTTATTAGTTCATAAATGATCACCTACTATGGGGGAAGAAAAGAAGATATAAATAATGTTTACTCGCCATTCATGGTGACATCTTCTTTTGCCTCACGGAAAACCATATTTGATATATTAAGAAAGCGTAGACTTTCATCAATCACCTTCAAAACAGATATCTTAGTAAAGTGACTGGCATATATCTTGGAAAGCATGAAACAATAGTAGCTTAAGTTTGCTAAGGTGACTGGCATATACCTGAGAAAGATACACCATCTGTTTAATTTCCTTTAGTGTCAGTCCTTTCTGTGTTGATGGCCTGTTCTTTACAATCTCTTCTTGCTCAGCCTAAAAATGTGGAGGCCAGTTAGGTAGTAATATATGAGTCATGAATCGTCCACCAACTAAGTTATCATTAAGAAGCCACAAGTAATTGTTTTAAATCATCAAGTTTTCGAAGAAAGGAGGAAGATTATAAAAGTAGAACACATAATTTTGAAGGTGGTATTCAAGTCTGTCAAATTAAACTCAAGCTATGAGATTCAAATGACTTTTTCGATAAGGCTGGCACAATCTTGAGTGTGGTGATGATCAGAAACATGCTCCTATTCAACAAACGTTTTGTCATAAGTACTACAGATGTGTTAGTTCCCTGTAGACTTCAACAGAAGGAAAATGTTTGACATGGAACAGTTTCTCTTTTATGCCTAGCTCGCAGCCTGAATTTTTAAGCCATTTCCAGTGATGGCTATAGTGAGGCCACATGAGATAACAGAGGGAGGAGGCGCTGCAGTGCTATATTTGTTCACCCTTAAATTAACTTAATATGAGGGGGCCAAACTGAGGATATTTGCAGTGACAGTTTTATTGTTCACCCTCAAATTTTAAGATTAAGACCATTTTGTCTCCATTAAAGATTTACCTCATATAACTAAAAACCCACAGATGCAAGGTCATATCAATGTATACAAAGGGTAGACTCATAACTCACACGGAACAAAAAAAATTTAGAAACCCATTTAACCATAAAACTTTGGTTCAGCTTTAGCTTTACCTTGACTTTCTCAAAAATATAAGGATGTTCTTGCAAGTAAACAGTAGCCCACATGGTGACATGAGAAGAAGATTCATGGCCAGCGTTCAAGTACATGATCAGTATATCGATTATCTCTTCATCATCTAAACTTTTACCATTTTCGTCTTTGATATCCATTAAACTATCCATCAGATCTTTCTTTGCAGGAGTCCCATGTTTCTCCCGTTTTGCCCTCCTTTCATTCACAACTGATTGGAAAATTTCATCCAGCCTTTTTCGGGCCTAAGTAACAAAGGGAACTTATTTCAATGTCAACAAAAATAAAAGCAAGAATGAAAGAATCACAACTGAATCACATTATAGTAATGACAGAAGCAGCTAAACTCACCTTGAGTGCTTTATAATAAGCAAAACCAGGTAGGTTAATCGCCATGGCTCTTAAGCCATAATTAAGGGTTGTATACTCCTTCTCAAGATCCTCCATCACGGCATTGCCTCCTTCACTGACAAATATGTACATGATTATTCGGAATGCAAGCTTTCTAATTTCAGTTAAGAATTCAATTTCTCCCATATTTGGCATTTTCTCTAATGTAGATACTACAGCCTCTTCGATGTACTCAAGATACACAGATATAGCTTCATGACCATTAATAGGACCAGCTGTTAACTTGCGGAGTCGCTTGTGTTCATCATCGGTAATGGCTAAAAACGATTTCTTGCCCATAAGTTTATATGTGGATTGTGGCCAACCAGGTTTAAATCTTTTGCTGTCTGTAAGGACTTGCTTGCTTAATTCAGGCACTGTAATAAGAACAGTTGGATTTCCAAACATGAAGCTCTTGTATATTCCAATTTTTCCAAATCTGCATTGATGACAATGTCATAAGTTAACAAAGTATTGTTAGTTAGTTAGTTATCGGTATATGCTAGTGCTACTTCACAATTTGAATTCTAAACAGCAGTCTGTAAGAATCAATCTACACCAAACTCAACCCAAAAATGAGTTTAAACTTTAAATGTCCAATCCAAAACATAATGAGACTATCACAGTCAGATTTCATTTAAAAACAAAAAAGTTAATGGCAGATGATGATAGAACATTTGCGACATAAATACCATATGACTAGATAATCAAAACATACACCCAAAGTTAAAAACTAAGCTAGAAATATACAGTGATTAAAGCTTAACAAGGCTAACCTCTTGACATAGCCATTGATGAAGGAATTAGGGTCTTTATACTTGAAAGCCTTAAGAAAAGACAACATATTACCAATCAAAGGCCACCCCATATCACCTGGAGGAAGAGAAAACTTCTTATCACCCAACTTACTTTCATAGAACCACTCATTTGCTTTCTTAAGCAATCCTACCAAAACCAACAAACCACCAACCAACACTGTGAACATCAACAGCAACCAATAACTTAGTAGTTCCTCCTTAACAATCTCCATTACCATTACAAGTTATAACCCTTTTTCCAAAACATGGAGAGAAAGAAAACCAATACTATGTAATATATATGTTAGTAACTGTTGGAATTTCCACTTATAAAACCAATACTATGTAATATATATGTTAGTAACGTGGTGGGCTTCTTGGAAAGTTTTGTCTGTATCTTCAATTTCTGGATTCTTTTTTAAGTTGAGCATCTCTTCTCAGATTGGAATTTAAGCATAATGGAAAGTTATTTATTAATATGCTTAACAACCTTTTGTTGAAATGTTTCAAAGAGAATCAATAATGTTGAAAATATGCCAATGTTGATTCTTGAGTGAATGATCCATCAATTCAGAGGTCACTCTCATCCACAGTTCATATAAAGATAATTATCAGTGACCATGCCTTGCAAGTTGCAACATTTACATCCACACCCCTGCCACTAATATATAATATCAACAGATAAACCCTGATTATCAAGGAGAAGATTGAAGTGCAGTTGCATATAAGTTTCTGAAAAAGCGCAGTGACAGGTATGTTTTAGGTTTTAATTCTGTTACATTTAATTATTTTCAGTAATAGGATCATTGTTTTTTTTATATAAGATACTTTAATAAAGGGGCATTCATAATAGCGTGCGTGATTGACAGAAATGGATCAATCATAGACAGTTTTATTTGGATCATAGGTAGTACAAATTTACCGAAACTAGTTTATTTTCCTTGATCTAAAATGATATTATTTCTCACATTCATTACTAACAGTGGTATAACTTAGAACATAATTGTATTCTTTAGGAAAACGCAATGCCTAGGACCAACTTTTTCATGTTACATTCATCCTGAGTTTTTCTTGATTCTTCCTAAGCAATTGTCGGTAGGCCTTCTATGAGGCAAATTCATTATTCGGCAATTTGGGTTGACCCTTTCAAGCCTGCGGCACACAAGATAACTGTTAGTTATTATTCATTTTGCCAAAAAATGTAAAAGATCACATTAACAACAACATAATAGGTGTTTCTATCTCCTTTTCTAGCTGTTCGAACGATTATTCTTCATGTTGATTATCATGGAAAGCAAAAGCATGTAGCCACACTAGAACATACCTATAGTTGAGGAGAAAATGATGCAGGTAAACAGCAATCTCTAACTTAGCAAGATCATTTCCAGGGCAGAGCCTGCTTCCCATTCCAAATGGAATAAACGTTCCTGCCTTTTGTGGATATCTCTGAACAAATTTTAATCACAAATAAAACATATTAAATGGCAGAACATTATGCTGTAGAGACGCAGAGTAATGTTTTATATGTGTATGTACATATTAAAAGGGGAAAAAATTTATTTCACTTACATCCCATCTAGATGGATCAAATTTATTAGCATCAGGGTGAACTTCAGGATCCTTGTGAACGTTCCTCAGCCAAACCTGAACCTTCCAGCCCTTGGGTATCAGATAGCCTGTGGAATGCCCCCGTTAATTTTGTCTCATTCTTAATCACTCGTTGCTAAAGAAATATATTGTAACAATAAAAATGTGCACTTACCATTGATATTGACATCTGCGCTTGCCACCCGGAATACCATCAATGAGATATTAATAAAGCGCATCACTTCATCAATCACCTTCAAAATCAGAAACTAATCGTCTTAGTGTAATGTTCTGAAGTATACTTTAGGACTTTAGGTGTGTGATAAAATTCTAGCATACCTTATTAAGATATTCCATTTGTCTAAATTCCTTTAGAGTCACTCCTTTCTGTGTGGGTGGCATGTTCCTTACAATCTCTTCTTGCTCAGCCTATAAAGTTTGTGGAAGCCAGTTAGAAGCAGCAAGTGAGAACTAACATATATAGCCAACTCTTTCAGAATATTTCACCATACAACCAGCAACTTCCTGATAAATCTTTTTTCTGATTTTACTTTCAGGCCCTAAGGAGCACTTGACTGATTTGGTTTTAGTTTTCCCGTTGTGGAATCTGAGGTTATGGGCGAGAGGCCAAGACAATAAAGGGAAATGACTAAGACACCAAGGTTGCAGGGAGGCATACAAATGATGATTGGAGCGGGATACTTCTTTGTTTCCAGGCTAGCTATTTGTGGTCAGCCTTGAAGCGGGAATTTCCTAAGAAATATGCACCTTCTGTTTCTGTTTCTGATATTTTTTTAGCACTGTAACATGAGTAAGCTTCCCTAAAGACATTGTGCTGTTAGTACTAGGTAGTTGACTAGTTGGTATCACCGCATCACCACTTCAGTGATGACATTGTGCTGTCTCAGCTGGCATGTCATGTACCCCGTAGTTCTTTTTTGTGTATCAACACTCATACCAACTTAACAACCCAAGTCTCAAGGAAGAAATTTTAAGCAGTAAGAAGTTTTTTTTTTTTTTGAATAAGTAAGAAGTGATTGAACTCTATCATTACCTTTGCTTTGTGGAACACATCAGGATGTTGCTCCAATAGAACAGTGACCCACATGATTGTATGACCAGATGATTCATGGCCTGCGTTCAAGTACATTATCAAAACATCAATAATCTCCTCATCAGTTAATTTTCTACCATTCTCGTCTTCACAATCCATCAAGTTATCCATCATGTCTTTCTTTGCTGGAGGCTCACATTTCTCCCGTCTCCTTCTTCTTTCATCTACAACTGATTGCAAAAGTCTTACCAGATTTTTTCGAGCCTGGAAACCAAAGAAGCTTAACTCTCAATACTGACGAGAACATAATGACAGTAATACAACTGAATGATATCAATAAGTGACAGAAAAGCAGGAGCTCACCTTGAGTGCTTTATAATAAGCAAAACCAGGTACATTTATTTGCATAGCTCTTACTCCATAATTCAATGTCGAGTATTCCTTTTCTAAAGCTACCATCAGGTCTTCACTTGCTTCACTGAGAAAGACGTACATAATTATTCTGAAAGTAAGCTTTCTAACCTGACTTAAGTACTCAATTTCACCCATATTGGACCATTTCTCTAATGTGGATACTACTTGGTTTTCGATGTACTCGAGATATACAGATAATGCTTCATGGCCATTAACAGGAGCAGATGTTAGCTTGCGGAGTCGTTTGTGTTCTTCAGCGGAAATGCCTATAAACGACTTCTTGCCCATGAGTTCTACAGCGGTTTGTGGCCAACCAGTCGGAAATCTTTCTTCGTCCATGAGGACCTGCTTACATAATTCAGGTATTGTAACCAGAATAGTTGGGCTTCCAAACATGAAGCTCTTGTATATTCCAATCCTCCCATACCTGCATTGATGTTCCATTGTCACAAGTATCATCATGAAGAAACTCTAGGACTGACATTTTCTATACAGATTACAGAATGATTTTGGGGGGGGGGGGGGGGGGGGGGGGAGAATACATAAATGAAGAGCCCATTACAAGTAACAGAGCTATCAAAAACCCAAGCCCAAATAAGTCAGCTCTATCAAAACAAAGCTTGAAGTCTTGAACGCTGGTCCAGGCCTGGGCTATTACCTGGACCGAGCCCAATAACTACCCATGTTAATAATGGAAGCTATTTGCAGACATATTATTATTTTCCTCAACCTCAACATAAACATGAGATCACCACACCTCATCAAATTTACCCATAGTATGGATTGTGGTTTGTTTCAGTGTTACAGTGCACATGATACAGTGAAACCTGTCTAAATGCACAACCTTTGAGACCAACAAACGATATGTATTTGTATAAGAGCATTCTCAATGGTAGGTTTTAAAATACTTTTAGACACTTTTACTCTTGCCAATGGTAGCTTTTAACACATTTTTCAAGTAAAACACTTTTAACTCCTTGGCAGGACTTAAAAGTGCCAAGTAGGATATTTTAGCTAGTTAAACATTAAATTTACCCATAATGTACACTATGTTTTTTAAAAAAAAATAAAATATTAAGTTTTAATACTTATTTTAAAACCAGCCATTGGAAACTCTAAAACCACTAATCACTTTTAACATTAATTTTATGCTAAAACCTTCCCTCTCTCTCGTATGTGGCACCCCTAAAACCCTTTTACCATTGGGAATGCTCTGAGTGTGTATTTATAAAGTAAAAATAAATATATCTTTATTATATACATACGAGACTATAATATTTTTTGTGCGTTTATATAAAGTGTACATTTGGATAGGTTCCACTGTATTATGACTCACATATCATGGAACTGCATCTAGGGAGTAAAAAACAATGTAGCTGCAAATAGCCAAACAGTCCATGAGAAATATAGAGCCAAAGATTGTGCTTGGGTACTTGGTCCATCAGACTGGCTCATAGAGTTGGTAAATTGGTCAGATTTGTCACCAAATATGTAATAGGTTCTACCTAAGGTTGGACCAATCCAAATTAACTGGACCCCAATAATGTCCACTTGTGAAATATCATATCATAATAAAGAGCAAAATCCAATAATACCTCTTTGAATTATATTGTTTATGGTCTCCGGAGTATTATATCACTAATATCCAAATACAACATTTTTATTTTTCCAATTCATTCTGAAATAAATCTCAAGTATAAAACACAGATTTTAGTCTTGTTCATCAATCAACAAACCTTAATCTATATATAAGAAATAACACATTAAAATCATATGAAAATACATAAGAAAGGCGGTCGACTATTGATTGTCATTGTAAAAGACAACATTTCATTTGATCTTGGGAACCAATTTGCAAATTTTAAATTCTAGTCATTTTGGTTTAAATGCACATCATATTCTCTGTGATCATGTCATATGTTTTGAAACTGTGTTATGATATATGATCAACGAAAAAATGTTTTGTCTATTCAATATTTATTCCCTAATAAGAGAAAATATTAAGATTCTAAGCATTATTAGTCACTAGTGAGTGTCAAACCTTTTTATTGTTATTGTGTATAGTTTATAACAAGACCAAATTAATTAAAGAAAACATGTTTCCAATAATAATAAATGAACAGAATCAAAATAAGGCTGGCAGTATCACTTACTAAATTGAAACAGAGGATTTATTTAAAAGAAAATTCATGCTTCTTGATAAAGTAATACTGTGGTTAGTTCTCAAATTGCTTTCCAACCAAGATGATCAAATGACATTAAAACCATATATATATATAAACGAAATGAAGTTTTGAAGATAAAAGCTAATTAAACTGGAAAAAAAAAAACAAAGAAAAGAAAAAAATATTCTTCCACTAGCAAGCTTGACTAGAGATAGAGAAATGCCACTGCAAATGACAAGAACCGTTTATATATATTCTTAAATAATCTTTCTTAGTTGAAAGTACAACACATAATTAAGATTCTCAAAGTAAAGCTGTTTGAACAAGTTAGAGAGAGAGAGAGAGAAAAAGACTAACCTCTTGACATAGCTATTGATGAAGGAATCAGGATCATTAGACTTGAAAGCCATAAGAAAGGACAACATATTACCAATCACAGGCCACCCCAAATCACCTGGAGGAAGAGAAAACTTCTTATCACCCAACTTGCTTTCATAGATGTACTCATTTGCTCCCTTAAGCAAAACCAATAGAATCATCAACAAAGCACCTATAACCACTGTGAACATCAACACAGTAATCTCCATTGGAACACCTCAGCTCTCTCTCTCTCTCTCTCTAAAAGCTAGCTTTTCAAAAACCTTTCTGAGTGTGGAAGAAACAAGACTAAAGCATATAGCTAGAGTACTTTATAGAAACAACATACAACTAAAACACTGACCATATATATAGAAGGAAAATAGTACATGGTGAAATTTTGCATATTATGGGGCTTAGAGTTTGCCGGCCTAGCTATATGGTTTTCACCATGCTTTGTCCTTTATCCTTTTGGAATCTTTGTAATAGTGAACAAAACCCATTATTACCACATTAATTTTCTATGATGACTAGGGATCCACACATGTCACTAGGAAGTAGGAAAACTATGAACTTAAGTCTGAGTTGGATGGCAGAGATGGTTTTCTGCTCCCTTATTTTTTCTATTATTTGAGAGTGATGTTGTGGTCAAAACCAAAAACAACAATTTTCTTTGGTAACTATGCAGTAATCAATAAGTACTGTATATGGTTATCTAGCAACTTATTCATGGTTAAAATGATTGAGTTTATAGTTTTGGATTGGACTTTGCAGAGGTGCCAAATATCCCAAGCAATATGATAGATCAATGGTGCTCTAGAGTCTAGATGCATGCTTACATGTGAGGAATGGTTGATTATTGATAGGGCAAGGCTACTTGATTGACATTGGTAAGACAATGGATGTGATCCAGTTATCCAGATATGCGAGCAATTTACACACCATTACTTGATGGAATTGGTAGCACAATGGATGTGATCAAGTTATCCAGATATGCGAACAATTTACACGCCATTATGTGAACAAATGTGATTAGAAACGAAACTTGGTTAAGCGGGGAGAATATTAGCTTAAAGTATGAACCAAATCGTTTTCAAATGGTATCAGAGTTGACAACTGGTTACTCGTTGAGAGCAAAATGGGTATCAGAGTTGACAACTGATTACTCGTCAAGAGCAAAATGGCATATAACAATGGCAAGTAATATATGGATGTGATCCAGTTCTCCAGATATGCGAGCAATTTACACGCCATTACTTGATGGAATTGGTAGCACAATGGATGTGATCAAGTTAAATCGCATTTGATGATACGTAGTATGAGATGAATATAACTTTGGAAATTGCATTTGTTATGTATATTTTTTAGCAAATGATTATTTTTTCTTATATTTTTACTATACTATACACGAAAACGAAAACGTCTTAAAAAAATACTGCTTAATTTTATACTAGTTATTAGACTCGTGTGCTTAATTTTATACTAGTTATTAGACTCGTGTGATATACCAGTTTAAAACAAAATAAAGATACAACCCTGATCAAGTGAGGATAAAGATACAAAACTGGTTACAGACCCTTGCTGAAAACTCACAAAATCAAAAATTTCATTCTTTCCTTTATATTAGGCTTCCCACCTTCCTTTAACTGAACAGAAGTTGAGAGTATTTGCATTTCTTATTGAAAAAGAAAAAGAACAGAAGTAGAGACTTGAGAGTTGAGAGTAAGGGTGTGTTTGTTTAAAATGTTGAATGCTGAATGCTGGATGCTGAATGCTGGATACTTAATGTTGGATGCTGAACACTGAATGCTGGAAAAATTGTTTGGTTATCATTTTTAAGAAATTTTGTTTTTGATTTGTTTGTTTATGCATAAGTGTGATTTTGACCATGTTACCCTATTATTGGAAAAGTATTTTGACAATACACAGTACTTTATCACATAACCCAAAAACCTAAAGTTGATTTGCACTCTGGTTGCGCAAGTTGACCATTCAGTGTTGTGCTTCAGATGAGAATGTTTCACCCTTAGCCAAAATATTTGTGTAACTACACTATATTGTTACGTCGTACAAACAGAAAAATGTTCTAACAATAAAACTATACACGCCAATTTTTCTTCTAAAACATGATATTTAAAAAAAAATCTTAACCTTTTAAACGGCTCGTCTAAAAATTTTAAATTTTGGATATGGTACAACAGAAATCGTCATGAACATATGGAAAATATTTCAAAGTGAACAGACAAAGGAAAGATCCCTTACTAAGCAAACGAATCTGACTGTAATTTTTCTTCTAAAACATGACAATCACAAAAAAAATCTGTAACTTTCAAACGACTCGTTTAAAAATTTCAAATTTTGGATATGATACAATAAAAATCGTCAGGAACATATAGTAAAACTTTTAAAGTGATCAGACAAAAGAAAGTCTCCTTATTAAGCAAACGAATCTGACTGTAACGTAATTTTTCTTGTAAAACATAACAACCACAAAAAAATCTGTAACTTTCAAACCGATCGTCTAAAAATTCTAAATTTTAGATATGATATAACAGAAATCTTCAGGAACTTATGGTAAAAATTTCAAAGTGATCAGACAAAGGAAAGGCCATTAACTAAGCCAATGAATCTGACTGTGATATTACTTAATGGTTATGGATGATAAAAACAATTTTTATAAGGGTAGAATTGTCTAAATAATACAACAAGCATTAAGAAGTTAAATTAACCGTGAGATTTTCGCTGGGCCAAAATCGCTGAAATATCCCAATTAGTTCTTAATGCTTGTTCTAAACAAACAACTTAAAAAACACTTATTTCTGAATTTTAACCTGGTCCACCACTTAAGAAGCACTTAATGCCTAATGCTTAATGAAACAAACACTACCTAAAATAAATTATCTCTCCTTGATTCGATTGCAACATTCCAACTGCTTTTTTTTAAAAAAAAATAACATTTGTATTGATGTAAGAAACTAAGAACATTATATACTCAACCACTAAATATCTCTTATTAAAAATGGAAAAATAAAAAACAAGATATATAGTCACAAATGAATATGCCTCCTCAAAAGAAAAGGAAAGAATAGATTTACTATGTTAAACAACCTTTTTTAAATAAGAGAATTTTTTTAGGTAATTTCCCGAATAAGCACAGCTTTATGGTGTTTCTTCCCAAATAAGCACACTTGAGGGTAATCTTCCCAAACAAACACAAATTTGACTTTGAATTTTTGTTTTTATCATTTAGCTTTTTTTTTTCCTATTATACCCTTTAGCCTATAATCATTATTTTTTATAGGTTTTCAATAGATGTGACATCTTAGATAACGACATGACAACATATTACAACCATTGGATCATGATAACAAGATATAACCGTTGAATATAATTTGTTAATTACTATCCTCCACAAGTAGATGTTGTTTCCTCTACAATTTAAAATTTTAAAAACATATCTGCTGCACTAAACAATAGCCACATCAGCGCCATGTGTCACTAACCGTTTGGCTTTTAAATGAGCGGGATAATCAAGCGGGAACAGGTAAAGGTTATCAAACTAGGGTTTTTAGACCTCATTACACCGTTTCAGAATCCCTAACCACCCCACTCTCTTCTCTTTTTAAATACTCATTCCTCTTCCATTAAACTGCTCACAAGTCACAACCCTTCATAATTTCTCTCACATCTTCCAATTTCTACACAATCATCTTCCATCCAATTTCTACACAATCACTTCCAATTTCTACATATTCATCTACCATTCTTCTCAATTTTTCACAAATTCAAACCATGCCGAAGAAAAAGGTTGAAGGTGGGAATAGAAAATTTAGCATCACTGTGAGAAAAATCTGCCCACTATCTAAACCCACTATCTAAGTTTGATCCCCACTATCTAAACCCAAAAGAAAAATCTGCCCCCCCCCCCCCCCCCCCTAATGAGTTATAAAAATTTCCCCTTTGGGCAGTTTTTGAGTTTGGATGAGAAAACAAAAAATCTGCATGATAACTTCTATAGTTACAGAAATTGTTTTAATGAGGGTTGGTCGATTGAAGTATTTAATTTGGGGTAGAATGCTTGAGCTCAAGTTGACAGATCTTGCTTTGATTTTGGGGCCTTTGAAATTTGGGCATTTACCTATTGATTTTGTTGTTAGGAAGCAAAATGAGTATATTGCATTCAGATCCAAATACTTCCAAACTAACCTACACATTATAGATTGTCATATCCTTGATGCAATTAAAGAAGCGAGGGATACCCAAGATACAGATCCAGATGATGGCAATAGGTTGAACAGGTTGTATTTTCTTGTAATTTTTCTGCTTGCTGATTCATCCAAAACAATTGATGTAAGGTATGTCGATCTTGCTGAAAATTTGGTGGATTTTGATGATTTTCCATGGGGTACTGCTGCATTCAAATTGCTGGAGAACACTTTAGAAGATGTGTATACAAAAATTGTTGATGGTGTACAAAACTTCTGTATCAATGGATGTGTGTTTGCATTCATTATTTGAGCATATTTGCATCTCCCAGATCTTGATCCCAGAAGGATTTAAAACTCTCATTTTCCAAGGATGTTAGGATGGTATGATCTTCCCACTAGGAACAAAAGTAGAGATAAACTTTCTGAGAAATTTCACCCCAAGAAAGGCTTCATTAATGTGGCCTATCCACTGGATATCACTCTGCAAGAAAGAGCTGCATCCAATTTACAAGTGGTTGAAGAAGTAAGTCCTCTTTATGTTGCCGTATTTCATTATCCCCTACTTTGTTTGGTTTATCTTCTACAATTATGTTCTTATCCATTACTTGTTAATTCCAGTTTTAGGCTCAAGCACAAGCAGAATATGAAGAGTCTGCTTCTTCAAGGCCAGTTGCTAGGCCAATTCGTCCATCTCACCCATCATCTTCAACAAGAAGTGCTTCCAATTTTATTACACTTGAAAGGATAATGCTCTTGAGACAATTCTGAAATGAGTCTTTGAAATAGTATGTTGTTATCTACTACTTTGAAATTTTGTCTGCAACAATGAATACCTTATCTGCTTTATAGGTTTGTTACTTATTACATTGAATACAAATATTCTAAAACCTATAGTTGATAAATATTGATATTTCATACTTTCCTCCATATACCCCTACATGTCATAAATTATCCTCTATTTTATCATTTATATTTTTCACTAATGATATGTATACATGTGTTATTTGTAGGTGAATGATAACCATTGGATTCTGCTATCATTCAATTTTAGTGAGAAAAATGTTAGAATCTATGATTCTTTGGAAATGACAAGGGGTACATCTGAATTGACAAATATGAAAAAAAATTTGCCATATGTTGTTTTTCCTACTGATCCATCACAGGTTCAACTCAAACTGGATATGAAGTGGAAGCGTGAGTATGTTAAGTGTGTTGAACAACCAGATGGTTGTACTTGCGGATTATTCCTTCTTGCCTTCGTAGAATGTGTGATTCTAAGAATACCACCTCAGTTCGATGCAGATCCTCTTCATATACGTTACTGTATTGCTAGAGGCCTAATTGATATAGGGGAATCACCCTCTTCCAAAAAACAAGAGCAAAGTTTAGCTATTTGGTGTGTTGTATGTTATATGTTTTATTTGGTTGTTTGAAGACATGTTTTATTTGGTTGTTTGTGAACGTATGTTATGGTCCTGGTTGTTTATGAACCTAATTTATGTTTTATTTGGTTGTTTATGAACCTATATTGTTCTTGTTCTTTATGTTTGAATTGTAGAGGATAAGAAAATATATAGCAGCCGATATTTAGTAACAACATAGCGGATAAAACTGAAATGCACAGCAAACTATCTAGCCAAAAATCCTAACACAAGAGGATAACAATGAAGTGTCACTGATAACACATTCGATAAAGAGAGTGTTTGCATGTCAAAAACATATTGGATAACAATGAGATTGTAAGCCCCTACCCTCATATAACATGGAAATCAATACAAAATAAACACAAAAGATAATGGGCTATAGCTAGATGATAGGACCGAGTATGTGGAAGATACATCTTCAAAAAACATTACAAAACCCCTTTCAGTACTTAGATTGTAGTTGGGAGAGAGCTTAGAGGTGGCCCTTCACCAAAAGGGGTTTAATATTACATCTCTATAAACAAGTGTACTGACGTTATCTGCTACAATATCAGTGTTAACGGCTACAATTGAAAGTTTATCATCTAGAAATAAAAAATGTATGTCAAAGTGATAATCAGTACCACATGATAAACCCACTTTTAGATCTTATAATCATTAGAGAAAAAACTTCAAAACCCCCATCAAAACAGAGACAAAGACCACTAGACACTAGTGATTTAAAGCTTGAAAACCACATACTAGAAACCCATAAACCAAATTCTGGGGTTTTCATACCCCCAACCCAACAATCAACTAGGGTTGGAACCCCACCCACAATTGAAGGCTTGCATTTAAGCTGGTGGGTGTGTGTGAATACTTTAATGCCATTGAAATTGAAACCCTAAAAAAGACAACTTTAGTACCAATGATTGGTATTGATGCCACTGAAAATCAAAACCCCATTATCATTATACATGAACATTAAAACCTTTAAACCCCAAAACTTATCAGGAATATGAAAAACGTTCATAACTTGCTTGCCCTTATTGCTTCTTTTTTTCCCCATGATGAAAGAATGGGCAATGAAAACCCCAACGTCAAAAAAAAAATTCGAACCTTTACGACAAAGAGAATGTGATCTGATGAAAAGAGATTAAGGTTTTATCTCCTTGTTCATTCTCTGTGATGAACAAAGAAGATGAAGAAGAATAGAGAAAAGTTTGTTTTAATTCTCTCTTAAGGTAAGACAACTGTTTTTGTCTTTTATGAATGGAGGATAAAACAGTGTAATGTGGAGGATTGCTAATGCAGGTTTCTGTGTTATTTCATCCATTAGTGGCAATCAAAAATGTTTTTTCATCTAAATGTGAGGGTTTACTTTGTTGAATTTAATGAAGAAAGAGAAAATAAATCAAGCAAAAGATAAGATGTTGATGGCTTAAAGTTGTCATAAGGGTAGATATGTCCAATTAAATAGTCAAAGTCAAATTTGTGCTTGTTTGGAAAGATTACCCTTAATTGTGTTTATTTGGGAAGAAATACCATAAAACTGTGCAGCTTATTCGGGAAATTACCCAATTTTTTTTTGACAAGTCTGTTATTTTTTTATTTTTTATTTTTTTAATAAGAGAATTACATTATGGATAAAATCCTTTTCAAAGGAAAAATAACCCATTTTGTGTCCCATACTCCCATCTAGCTGAATCAACAACTTGTAAGAATAAGGTTCTTTTTATAAAATTAACAACAAAAATAAAAATAAAAATACTTATATGGAAGTGGACTTGTGGTCGTGGATTGTGATAATGTGATTAGTTGAAATCATACGACATAAGTTAAAGAGAAAAAAAAATTAAAAAAAAAAGATTATAACATTCCAATATTTAAACAACATAAAAAAGCAAGAAACATTTTTTAGACAAATCATACCCTAGGCTAATACATAATGGATTATGGTGGATATAGTCCCCCCAAAATATAGAAAATATTCAGATGAAAAAAAATTGATTAATAATAAAGAGATTTTTGGACATACCCCCATTCGAAAGTCAAAATTTGAGATACCCCATTTGAAAATTTTTTTGAGATACCCCCATTTCAAGACAGAAGAGCTTTACAGCCGTAGGTGAGTTTTATGATGGACGGCTAAGATAACACCACATCTTGAAATGGGGTATCTCAAATTTCGACTTTCAAATGGGGGTATGTCCAAAAATCTCAATAATAAATAGTATCAAGCTGCTTAAAACTAAATCTTACATTTCTAAATTTGAACATTACTTTGAAGGAACCCACCTCCATCAACGGTTTGATAGAACCCTCTTTTCCACCACATATTCTTTTCTCTTAGATTTTTTAATAATTAATACATACCTCACATATTATATTTAATAGTATAAAAAATTATTAAATAACTGATATAGAACCCACGGATTTGAGACAAAAGAAAATAAAAATAAATAAAGCAAACACTCTAATCCTCTAATTTTATTTTCAAATTAATACACTTTCCTCAAATCAAATTTTTCAAATTAATGATTCAGTAAAAAAAAATACTAGTAAATCCTTTGAACAAATAATCCAACACTCAAAAATTAACTTCTTGAATTTTTAAATTATAAAAATAAAAAATAAAATATATTTAATAGATAAACAACTTATTAAACTATCTATAATTCCTCAAATCTTTAGCTTTGTGTGTGTGCGTGTTTTTTTTTTGTTGATCAAGTTAAAGTATTTCATTCATCTTGATTCCTTAAAACCTGAAAATCAAAATTAAAAAATAAGAGTTTAAGATGAAAGAGGAGTATAAAATTTTCAAAAGAAACTATATGGTTTTATAGAAAAAAAATCATAGATGAACATTTTTGAGGCAAAAAGAGCATTGGGTTTCACAAATTTGTTTAAGAATTTATTTATTAAATTGAAGTAGTTGAAAAACAACTCATTTAATGTGTGTTTTCTATCTTCAAAACTCATTTAATGCATGGACACATGTCAAACACTTAAGAAGGTTCTATCCATTCTCGGATGGAAGTAGGTTCCTTCAAAGTATTTTCCTTTAAATTTTGTAGCTGGGTACTAATGTTCGTGAATTATTTATGTGCATCACAGGTTTCAACACCACTGGGATACATGGAACCACATTCTTAATGTTCCCTAAAGTGACTGCATATAGATTTTGCAACAGTTGATCCATTTTTGGCCTATTTAATACTACTCAATTCAATTATGTCTGTCCACAAAAATCATTGTCTTCAAGACTCATTATCCATTTCAGGCAATTAGGTTGTCCATTGTCCACACACAAGGAAAGCTTCAGTTTGAATATTTTTTATGGTTTTGGTACATGTCCTAAATTCTTAATTAGTGTGCAGAGACAGCTCCTTTAAGAATGCAATTTGGTTTGGTACACTAGCTGAAGCAACATATAATGGTTAAAGAGTGAACAAATTACTTACATTACCTTCCACAACTACTAGATGCCCTTTCCAAGTCAAGTTGATTGACGGTGAGTTCTAATGAAAATTTGGGGGAAGAACCGACAGTCTTAATCCAAATCAACCTAGTTGAAAGATACAGAGAATGATAAAAGGGATCAACTTCAAAAGCTTCAATCCAACAGCTACTGACATGCAACACCTTTTTATCCACTTGAAACCAAAATTGAGAAGGACAGGTAGGAAACCCACAAATTTCAATTAGATATGTTGAAAGAGATCTTGATTTGAAGTTACAAGTGAAAAGTTACAGGAAGAGCTGGCAGGAAACTGATAGAACCAAATGAGCCAATGTCTTGGTTCTGAGGGTGAAGTTGATGATTCAGGAATATATGGCATGAAGAAATTGGCACATTCATGTCGATGGTGCCTGGTAGAGGCAAGCTCAACATTCAAAACACAAAATAATGAATGTTACAACTCCTCCAGATATTTGTATGCAAAAAAAAAAAAAAAAAACAGCCTCCTCCACATTTACAAGGCCACAATTCAGCAGCTAAAACCCAAAATTTTACTAAACCAAATTTTGAAGGACTAAAAATATAGGAATTACAGACTTCAGTCCAGTGGAAACCAAATGGATGCATTACTTAGAGCATATTACACTGGCAAATTAAACACCCCTCCAAAAACGAGGTAAAGTATATTACACAAACAAGTGAACAACTAAAACACACCTCCGAAGACAGGGAACTTTTTTTACACAACCTGTAAAAGGGGTGAATATGGCTCTAGGATCCTCTAACATTGAGCATATGTTTAAAAAAGACTAGCATCCACTATCCTTAATGCGACTGTGACTTTGACTAGTGTGCGCAGACCACTCAGCCAGTTGTCTTCCTTAGAGATTCCATTGTTTCCTGCAATTGTTTTTTAACTTAATTCTATTATGACAGTCACACATACACTAATGCTAATGAAGGTAAATTGAAGCTAGATGTTAATACACTGGGAAGCATAAAGTTAGTCACTGAAGCTATAGCCCAAACTTATTTGTGTTCATTCGCAATAGACTCACAACTTTCCCTTTCATGACTAGGAGAAGCATTGTGCAACAACGATTGGTCAGTAGAAAACAAAAGGGAGAAGACAGAGTAATGACATCTTGAGCCCACAAGAAGTCCTTCAGAACGAGGACTTTCTAAAATGAAACTGGAATACAAAAACTAGTGGAAATCCAACTCAAAGTAGAACAGACATGAAATGAAACCATTATATGTCTGACTGAGCTATGAACTGAACTTAATTGTAAATGTCCTATCACCAAATAGGGAACACAAAAAGGAGATGAAAGTATCTACTCCCACTATTCCATCTATTGAACCTACTCTGCAAGTCATACCACATTCTCTTGAACCATTTTTCTAAGTCATCTGATATGAAAGGATATGTATCCTTGCACATTGCACTACTGTGATGACTAAATGACAATGGATTCACATGAGCAACTTTTCCCTAATGAAATCACACTATCCTTCACATAAACAACGAAAGGATGAAACTAAAACTTTCTCAAACCAGGTACAATAGCTCTCATCCACAAACACATCACCTTGAGATACATCCATATTGATTGCAGGTAAGCATCAAAGGTATTAAACATGCGTAAGACGACGAACCACGCCAATGCATTTGTCAGCTATTTTCCTACACTCTGATAGATATGCAACTAACTACCCTTCAAGTTCACTAGAAACCCATCTCCATTTTAACGGGGGACGCCCTCAGATCACATGGCTCTGACTTGTATGGTCAGGGCTCAGGACTAACTGTAAATAGCTGACAAATGGGATGAGAAAAAAATGTGTCACAAACGAATGGGATGAGAAACACTAACTGTAAATGATGACATCCAATATTTTTCCATTAAAACCTAAAATGCCTCGGACAACTCTCAGTTGATAGATGTAAACAGTAGTAAAAATGAGACTCACAACTTAGTTCGGAAACAGGAATCAAAAATTATATAGACAAATAGACATACACGACGTCTAAGCATGTTTCTAGAAAATATTGAAGTAAAACAATGATGTACAAGGAGCTTTGAATACAATTTAAAACACATTACCAAAGAAAAGCAAATGCAACAAGGTGACACTATGCCAGCAGGAACGTCACTCTGCCCACTAAAAAGGTAAATTTAAGACCATACATCTATACATGTGTATAGAGTCTCAAATATTAAGTTTATATGTTTACATCAAGAAACGGATGTCCAGCGTAACTGAAACATAGAAAGTAAACACATTATTAGTAGGTTTGAATCACAGCATACAATCCACTACATAAACTTTCTGTGATCATGAAGATGTTATTCCAGCTAATCGTTGTGGTTCTTCAGTGCAACTGGTAAAGTACTAACATCAGGGGATTGTGTGTAAGAGATTGAAATCAACTCAGACCTACACTTTTCAGCTTCATCTCCATCGTTTAGATCAACATGATTCACACTGTTACCATTATCAGGTAAATGTTTCGAGTCAAACACCTTTTCTGGAATGCAATGCGAGATAGCAATAAGCGACTCCCTAGTCTCCTCCTGAGATAGCTTATTTTCAGGTGATTTGGTATCCATAAAATGACAATCTTTCCCCCCTGTAGAACTCCAACCCAAACCACTCTATTGAGAATTAGACATGAGATATGAAAAAACAGACACTAGATTTCCTCCAACTTCTACTTAATGCATCTTTACAGAATTACATGTTATATGTTCATAATAGACATGTACCTTCATGTGACCTATAAACCTCAAATAAAAGATTGTTGTCTTAACTTAATGTCTCGTGTATTCTCATAATATATTTACTGATGGAAATATGCATATTCAAGTAACCATAAACTGAAACTCCAGTAACCCATTAAATTCAACATCGCCATCACCTCGACAACATCATGGGATAATACATAAGGTTCATTGGATGTGATACACTCCCTACTCATTTACCACCTCTTCAATACAAGAAGAGATACATGTATGTTTGTTTATTTACTTGCGTATTGTTATTTTAGAACTTGACTTAGCTCAAGTGTGGAATTATGAATGCAGACATATGGTGAAGAGAATAATGAACTGAGTGCTTCAGTGATTTTTCTCAATAAGGTAGGTAGCTTACTAGTTCTACTAGGATTGTGAAACAAAGCTTACTTGAGTTCTTTCCAAATGGATTTGGTATTCCTTTGTGGTCTTAACAAGGGAAAACACATGGGTGGAGGAGTTACAAGAACAGGTGGTATTACTAAGGTCAAAGTCAAACTGGAATAGGCCTTCTCCAATTGTGTTTACCAAAGATATCTCTGCGCTCAAGGGCATGTTTCAGTGCCCCAATCCAGTCCAGTGCCACAAATGGATAGACATAAACTGATTAAGCATTAAGGACAAAGTTGAACTGCAGGAGGATAAGAACTGCAGATCAAACCTGGCTAAACTCACCAAAATATTGCCATGTCAACCAAAACTCAAGTGGGTGTAACAAAAGCACTAGAAAAAGCCTAGGACAATAATCTAATGGTCCAATGAGACAAGGCTACACAGAGAAAAATCTAATTCACAGATGACAAAATTATTGGTTGACTATCTTAAATGTATTTTATCCTGTAGCTTCATACTAGTTTGAGGAAGAGGTACTAAAAAGTACAGCAGTAATAGGATGAATAAATCAATTATTTCTTACAGAAAGTAAAAGATAAAACAGAGAAGAAGAATGAACTAAACAACTATAAGCATCTGATTCTCCATTATGATCACTTATTATGAGCTAGTTTTTTACAACACTAAAATTGTATTATTCTTTATAATTGTTATTTACAGACTAGATAACGACGAGAGACTATTTGTTGGCTGTAACCTATGAAGCACGGACACGGACACCGGACACCGACACGACACGGACACGCCGACACGTAATTTTCTGAAAAAGTAGGACACCGACACGTTATATATATATATATAACAATGTAGATTGCTAAAAAGTCATTTCTAACATTCATCAAAGTGGCTTATTTAATTCTTCATCAAGAGGTGATGATGCACTACTACCATCTGTTGAAGCTGTTGAAGCTGAAGCCATGGAAGATGAAGAGAAAAGAATAGAGAAAGATGAAGAGTAGCAGAGAAAGAAAGTAGAAGATGAAGAGAGGGTAGGTGAGACTTGTAGAGAAGTTTTATCCTTGTGAAGCTTGTGAGAGAAGTTTCATGTTTGACTTGTTTCTCTCTCCACATTTATATGTTTTTTACTTTATTCTTGACCCCACTTTATTTATAAAAAAACTAAAATTACAAAACTATCCCCTAACTAAGGTGTCCTAATGCAGTGTCCGGAAGTGTCCTAATGCAGTGTCCGGAAGTGTCCAGCAGTGTCCGGAAGTGTCCAGCAGTGTCCGGAAGTGTCCAGATTAGGAATTTTTATTTTTTCAAGTAGGACACTTAATTTGGGGTGTCCGACACGTGTCCCAGCGTGTCCAGGACGTGTCGGTGTCCGACACGTGTCGGACACCGGTGCATAAGGTTTAGGGAGGTGTCCGTGCATCAGAGGTTGTAACAACCCAGGGCAGGTTATTCAAAGAGAGCTTGACCAGTTTGATAGCAGTTAATCTGATTAAGAAAGTGGATTCCAATGGAATCGAGAGACACCATTGAAACTGGCATTTGGTTTCAAGGTTTGACATCATTTCGTGTTTTGTGTCATCGGCTATCTCGCTTGGACTTCATTGTTAGGTTAAACCTTGGTACGTGTGTCATTCCTCATTCTTTCCTCTATCATCTTGTGTTCAGGTTTCTCAGTTTTCAGTCTGTCGTGATTTGGTTCGGATGAAACCCTTTGGTTCAGACGAATTTGTTCCAGATCTTTTATTCGTGCAGAAACTGGAATTTGGTTTGGACGAAACCTTTGGTTCGAACGAAATTCTTCTAGTAAGTTTTTCGTCCATTTGTTTTGGTTCCTTTTCTAGAGTCCATATAAATAGGTTTTCTCTCATTTGAAAACCTAACTCTCCAGCCGTCTCTTCCTCTATTGAGAGTGTTTGTTTGTTAAGGGAAAAACTCTTCTTCTTCTTGATTCTTCCTTCTCTCATTATAATCCATATTCCCTTGTGAGTGCATATTGGCTTCACGATCTCCTCGCGTGACTATCAAGGAATACTAAAGGAGCAATCTATACTTTCTAGACTTGGAGATCATTGTGTGTTAATCAAGGTTCTCCGGTGAAATCCAAGGGTGTTAGAGATAGCCGGTATTGTCAAGTAGCAGGTGTATGCAGTAGTACTTGATAGGTTTGTAATCTCTTGCAACATAGTAGATTGATTTGTTACCAATCGAGGTAACCGTGGATGTTTCCCAGTTTGGGTTTTACCACGTAAAAACTTCTTGTGTTCTTTACAATTCTTGTTGATTTATTTACTGTTTGTTTATTCCATTATATTGCACTTGTTTGGGGTTTCAACCATTCGTACTGATGGGTTAGATAGAGTCAGTAACAAATTCATGACAAGATCAAGGTGACACAGCTGTCCAAAATTTTGGCTCTCTCTACCTATATTTGTTTCTGTTTTGGTTTCATTTATTTATTACTGAGTTATATTATAAAAAAATAATTCTATTGTGGTTCTCCTCATGGTCTCTCACCAAACTCAACCTGTAAGATCCTCCTAATAGGGCTGATTTTGAATGTTGTTACAAAACCATCTAATGTAAGATCCTCCTCATGGTCATCACCTACTCAATCTACTCTCAATTCTTTATTTGCTTCGCCACTCAACTCAGCATCTCCACTAAACAATATATTTGTTAGGTTCTCTATAACCCTAAAAAAGAATGGTTTGGCCTCATCCCCTTATCGACCATCGTATATAATTTTAAAATTCTTATCACAAATATAAAAACATAAAACCTATGTGAGTAAAACTATCAATCTATCAAACATTTGGAACCAACATATTGGTAATGCTATTTGAAATATTTCTTAACAATTAATTTTTATTAGCTTAAACTTTTGTTTAGTTTCTTGCTTAAGTAGGGTTGACACAAGATTTCTATGCTAAACTTGTAGCTATTGCATTTTGTCATGGTTCACAATGTTCCAAAGCCTACACTCAAAGCATTACAATATGATAGTCTGAATGTTTGGGCGTGGTTATGTTTTAAATAAAGCATTACAGTATCCTATTAAATATTAATCTATTAGAATGACGTGAGTCGAATTTTTCAAAGATGCGTAAGTTCCCAGTACACCCATGACCTATGAGCATCACGGTACGTTGATAGTGTCAGGAAAAACATATTGAGAAATGCCGAGTGTTGTAATCCAATAATCTTAAATTTTATGAACTATATTGATATGCGTTCTAGAAGACACAGAGTTAATTGTTGGGTAAACTGAATCTTAGACTCAATGCTGTACAACCTCAAAGGAACATTTCGCAGCAATCACAGCATCTTTAACTAGTTTAATGACAAATTTATGAGCTCTGTCATCCATGAATCATCGTAAAGGAAGGCGGTACAAATTTTTACCTCCAAGTCCAACCAAACAAGAAGAAAAACAACTTGTTGTTACCAAACAATCCCTTACTTTGAAATCAACAAACTCTTTTTCAATTCAAGTTAAATTAATTTGAACAAAACCATCCTCTAAAATTGTATCAAAATCAAGAAACAAATTATTATACCGTTTTTTAATTCATTCAGAGTTCACATGATTAATCCATAACATCAATCAACATACATAGAGATGATGATGATTAGGTGAAGAAACCCTAGAAGAAGAAGTGAAACAAACTGAATCTAATTGAAGGTTGTTTCGTTCGTACCTTTGTTGCGATGAATATAGGATTCAGAAGAGCTGGAGGTGTGGTTGTTTGGTTGGTGACTTTTGTGTTGTTGGTTTTGACTTTGTTGTTTACTTGTTCATTTTCTCTCTCTCTCTCTCTCTCTCTCTCTCTCTTTCTGTGTTTCAATCTTCTTCTGCTGTTTTACTTTGTTTTCTCGCTCTTTTTAAAAGTGTGTCCGAACTCCCAAGTTTATTGGTGTAATGTTCTGGACACAGCTGGTAGTCTGGTATTGTACGTACGGATTACGTTCTTTTTGTCTTAAGCCCAATCCAGCACTCCAGATCCAGCCCATCAGGGGTCCATGACTTCCTTGTTTGAGGATCAAAGGTTGACTTGGGGTGACACGTCTGCCTACCAACCTGCACAATATGGTATCAAACAGTAATGGATTTAATTTCATTTGAGCCAGATCTAATAACTTTTTTTTCGATTGGTAATAAAATAAAATTTTACTTTGGGGATGCAGGGAGTTGAAAAAATGTTGTGGTGAAAAAAGTATTGAGGTAAGCCTGTTTTTAATGAGATCAGTAACTAGCTAATACTGTGGTACCATCACACAAAGGTTTTACCAGTTGAGCCCAACTGGAACTGGCATTTGCTGCAACTGTAACAACTTATTTTCATCATGTTTATCTAAAAGTTATAGCTAAAGATGTACAGTACAATGTAGAGCTAATAGTAACTCAGCAAGACGAATAGAAAACAATACAGTACGCCAAAGCAGTCAATATGAATGTGAATGCTTGCTTATTCCGTGAATAAAACTGTACATTATACTCCCATCTCCCCTCTGTAAATCTTCACTAACAAGCTCGCCCCTACTCAAAACCTCTTCTACTAAAGTTTTGCTCTACCTGAATTAAGTGCCTTAGTGTAGCAAAAACCATACTAGCAGTATTCCATTGGGATTTTTTTTTCCTTTCAACTATTATGAACTTGTGAAGTACGCACTTTAACCTCGCCAGCTATTTTGTTTCTTTGATTCGAAGGCAGCGCCATCATTGAGCATGTCCTGAGCATCAGTTTCCATTCCGAGCTTGGAAAGAGCAAGAGCTTGCAGGTAAAAGGCAGTTGGCCACTCTGGTATGCATACTTGGGCTTGCATGGCATCCCTGAGAGCAAGTTCTGGTTGACCACTCATCAGGTACGCTAAGGCGCGTCTAGCAAAGATAGTAGCCGAAGGAACAGACATCATCACCACTAACTGTATTATGCCAAGGGGAAGGGGCCTTCAGTAATCAAATTAACTGTACAATAATAATCTACCCCCAAGGTCCCAAGTACTAAAGCAAAACCACATGCTACAAGAAGGATAAAACATAATACTAATGCTACAAGAACGATAAAACTTAATACAAACTTCCTAAAAACTATGATGCAGAAAAATAAAAGCAGATGATAAATTAACTAGAAGTTATGATAAACTAACAAGGCACCATTGACTGGATAAGAAAAATCAAAAACTTCGTTGACTTTCAATGAAATATAGTGTACACACGACAAACAAATCAAATAAGTTTTGTTACTGGGGACCTATCATTACTGAGAGAAATGAATTGCTGTTTTCCCTACTTCTTGTTCTCTGTTTTCCCCTTTAGCAAAAAAAAAAGTTCTCTGTTTTCCAATTTTTCCCCTTTTTAATGTATCATGTACCCTATTCCCAATCTGGGTTTGAATAATAAGATGCCGTTCTATTGTTTTCTTACAAAACCGATAACAATATCAATAAACTTAAAAATCAAGGACTACTGCTTTGCTTTAGATAGTTACATCATGTATTGAGATCGGAAAATGGACTAAAACGTATGCAAGTTTTTTGTTCCTTTTAAATTCAAGCTGTAGGCAAGTTTAAGTCCTAACTTGGAAAACAACGGATACAAGATTCTAAAGAAACAGAACATCTTATTAGAATAAAACATAGAATCTGACATCAGCAGCTGACTGAATGTCTCAATCTAATGATCAATGAAAACCTGAATGCAGACGTGGATATAGACCAGGAATATGTATGTGACTTCAAGTACCGGTGCATATGGACCAGACTCAATGCAACAAAAAGTGCGAACCAGCCCATCTAAAATGCCACAACCATAAATAATAGTAAGAAATAAGTACTTTGCTCTATAAAAACATACATACCTTTGAATAATAGTCAATGGCACTTTTAAAATCCTTGTCTCGGAAGGCAATATCCCCAAATTTCTTCGTATTCAACATATCCTGCACTTGTTGTGTCCATTCTTGGAATGATAGCTTCATATTGAAACAATGTTATCACTTACCAGTCAGAACAGGAAAATAAAAAAATTGTGAAGTCGTCATGCATGAACAATGTAATACATTTATAGAAAAACAAATGAAAAATCAATAAGAACTTTACCCGTCAATAATATCATTTTTAATTTATGCATTATTGTAACATCTACTAACAATAAGAACTTTGCCAATCAATAATAATAACTATAACGACATAAGAACAATATGGTAATAATGTTGATGATAACCATGAAATGCCCTATACGAAGTGATATCAGATCAACTGCAACAGAAAGATTGACATTTCTTACTTGAAAGTAGAATGACCAAAACCAGATAACTGCTGAATGCATTTTGGTACATGAATTATGCTCAATTTGCTTATGGCCTAATTGGCGTGTACATGATACAATTGAAAAAGACAATGATTCTGGTCGGTTACTTCCCTCCTCTATTATTATCTTGGTGTTCATGTGTGGGGAAAGAGAAACACAATTGGACTGCAGGCAAACTGAGCATTAAGTTCTTATAGGAAAAATGGACTCATCTGATAGGAATGGAGAACTTCCCATCAGAGCACCTTCTAACCTCTATCGTCAATTAAGACTGAACTAATGACAACTGGCCTATCAGCCAAAAACCGTAACCGTTAAAATTTTATTTCACAATTTGTACTTTACTAAATAGATAACAAAAGATTCTCTAAATGCTAGTTTAAAATAGCGTTATCTAACCTCATTTTCTGCACCCTCTTCATCCTTGTAACCAGTTTTTAGCAAGATATCATGCACAGCCGTAAGATCCATCCTGGCACAAGCCTTCCCAAGAGGAGAAAGCATTGTTGGCAGCACTGCCGTGTTTTTTTGCAGGCCCATGAGTACATACGATGCCACCTAACAACCCCAGTAAATAACAAAGACACAGATAAGAAAGATAAACAAACTCCATATTCAATCAAGCTCATCAAAGTTAATACCTCTCTCTGCTTTTGAAGAGGTGCTACTGATGTTACAAGAAATTTTGTATTTGGTCGATCTCTGGCCTCAGACTGAAGACATTTTGAAGCAAGTTCAACCAACTTGGTAGCATCTTCATTAGCATATTGTCCCTCTAACGATGAATCCATCAACAATAATACATTTTTGCCTCTTATCAAATCAAGAGCCTGAAAACAGTTAAAGAAACAGTCAATTACTTCAACACATGATTTCAAACTTCATAAAGGTAACAAATTTCGGTTTATTATTTCCAGACATGATTTCAACAGTCTGGTAAACTTCACAAAGGTCACAAATTTTGTTCTTATATATCTGTAGGTAAAACTTAAGTATATGGCCTTTAGGTATGTGACATAGACACGAAAATGAATTATAACGGGACAGTCATGGATCGTGGTGGACACAACAGTTAAGCTAAGACTTGACTACAAATAATTTGTTCTTGGCAATTATGACAATATATAATCAAGAACTTCTGGATGGAGGGTACAAATCTTAATCATGTATTCTCTCAGTTACATTTCATTTGGTTCCAATTGTCCTCATTACCAACATGAGCTCGTCAAATTATAGTTTCAAACGATATTTATTTTATCATAACGCGATATGTAGATCAAACAATTGAAATTCTTATGAATTAGAAAATACAACATAGCCCTCTATATATTATGCCTTTCCTGGTAGTGTTGACCAAATATAGTCACAGGTTAAAGATACATCTACTCCACAGTTAAACAGCACTACTTTTGGACACATCACGGTATTCTGGACTTAGACCTGTTACGTAAATGTTGTATATTATTGTGAAGATAAATAAATTTGTTCCATTCTAAACTATCACTTTTATATAATAAACTTAAAAGGCTGGTGTTCCTTGTTATATACACTAGTGTACACTGCCTCATGGCGTGTACGCGTAGTTCTAAAACTAAAAATATACACACATCTAACCTTAGGTTCAGTATTTCAGTTCAACAGTTCTGTACACCTCAAATCCCAGGAAAGTTTACCATCACAAGACATATCCAATAGTATATATCTAGCAAGTATGCAGCTATGTGGAATTGTTCAAATAATTAGATCAGGTAGCACCTCTTTTGAACTATTGCTATATAAATGTGTGGTCAACATCTAATCAGTGATTGATTCACCCACAAAATTTCAATCATATTCAACTGATCAGATGCTTATACCATGAAACAAACAAACCATCTTCCTATTGGGTTATATACTCGAGACGTTATCGTAAGGCCGAGATGTCCTCCTTTGGACGGACACATGTTCAGAAGGAAAGAAAAAAAAAACATGAACCCCTTGTTTACTGTAATATAGATGGTATCGTTGTTATATTCTTTGTAGGTGAGGCCACGTAAGCTGAGATAAGGGCATGTCAGAGATGTATGTAATGTCACTTTCTCGGGGATCTGTTTGTATCCAGATCCATGATCCGTTGAACGTGCTACTATGTTGCTTATGGGGTGGGGCCTCATAATCTGAAGTAATGACATTTAAGAAATGTCATCCATATCTCTCTTTCTCATGGATTCATCTGCAGGGTTTTTGTTTGTATGCAGAGCCATGAACATAGATTGGACACAAGTGCATCCAAGACATAAATAGAGCCGTGAGTATGTCTATGAAAAAATATTCTAAGTTGTTACGTAAGCTCCACTGACCTGTGTTGCTCTCTCCAATATGACTCCGATTTTTATGTGAAGAGGTTTTGGAACAGACCACCACAATATCCAAAATAAGCATCCTCGATAAACAAAAATACGTAAATGCCTCCTTTCTCTCTTCCTTCCCCTCTCTGTATTGTGTACCTACGTTTATTTGTGGGTTCGTGGTTAAAGTTTCAATCAAACTCTAACAAGTAATTGATAAACTGAAACCAAGAATCCTCAGAGAAGTGTCATTAAGTAAGAATCAGAAGCAATCTTCTTTCAAATATATTCTAATTAAAGAGGGTTATAAACACACATGGACCAACTAGAGAAGGAAATATAAAAGATCAAACATGGGGCTTTTCAGAAACTTAGTAAAGCAATTAATTCAAAGCTTTCCAAGTCTCCAGAAAACATGGTGGCAACATCAAAACACCTTTGTCGAAGCTAGTAATATTTCCAAGTTCCAAAACATGAGATATAATGAGCACATTTATCCAAAAACAATATCTAAATACCATAAACAGTGGAATGCAATTCAATAAGGTAGAATAAGTATACATGGCTAGGTGGGATATGCTTGCCACTCAAAAGGTCCAATAAAATTGTTCCATAACTGTAGATCACACTCTCCGGGATGACTCTACCTGCACCAATAAAGCATACAAAAATCATGTTTTATAATACTATAAACCATAAATGACACCTCAAGATACTGAGATGGCATGCCAAACCTAAACTATAAATCATATACTCTTGTATTCTTGTATTCTTGTACCTACGTATAGAGAATGATTAGAAATTACAAATTACAAAAAGGTGAAGAAGTTACTTGGGGTGTGTGTGTGGTAGGGTGGATGGGGTTCAGACCTTCGGTTAAAGCATAATTTTCTGCTAAAAGTAGTTATGTATTAAAGATGACCACACTACAATCTAAACAGATGAATGATTACATCAACATAAATATATATATCCTTTCTCTTCCCAGAAAACATATAAAGGATCACTCCTCGTAGTTGGGGTACATGACCCATTTGATGATTGTATGAATGACTGCCTTAGATCTCGATGCCTGATGCTTCACTGTTTAATCAATGCATTAATAATTATTGTCCACTGATATTTCTTATCGAGGACCAACAGACAAGGGGTCAGGAATGACAGACTCTTCTTTATGCAGGTGCTGCACTGAGTTGCTCTTTATTTTTATATTCTTGGGGTGTTCCCTGGGATAGGATTCTCATGGTCTGACAACATAAGGAGAAGAGATGTTACTATTCCCAATAGATGTGCCCTTTGTTTGTTGCAAAAACGAGGAAACAATGTTCCATTTATAAGTGACCGGCCACGTAGTTCAAAAAATGAGGAGATTACTCGCTCCTTTTTGTTGCTGTCTTCCTCAACATAGAAATCTGGATAGGGATTTGGATTTGTGCGAAACTATAGGTTGACGTTACCTGCAATAGATATAACACAGTGATTTGCAAGCTCATTCCCTATTCAACGTGCTGGACCATTTCAACGTCCTGAAATAACTCCATCTTCAATGACATAACATAACAATCACATGCACAGCTAGTTTTGGTAGTAGATACTAAGTCATGCCTATGGTATTGAGCTCCCAGGTGGGTTTTGACAGACTGATTGTTATGATGAGAAGAACATTAAGATTGAATTTTCACAGTAAAGCGTCACTGCGGCACTTCTTGTTTGCTAGGTTTTCATTTTCACATCATAACAATCATTTTCAAATATGAGATATCGACATTATTATTATATGATTTGAGTAAAAAAGAAAATTTTACTAAGGATGTACTTCTACAGAAGAAGAAGAAGATTAGGACGCGCTTGAAGCAGATTTGATGTTGGTAGTGAGGGGAGCAATAGATTAGGTGACCTTTTGGGTTTCTGCCGTTACAATGGCGAATTTTTTGTAAGTGGTATTGCAGGTGTAAGTGGGTCGTGGGTAGCAGGAATTGGTATCTAGCTAATCCTTGCTTATTTCCTTCTTGATGTATTAAGTTTTGCTTTATATCAATGAAATTGAAAACTTTTATTTATCAAAAAAAAAAAAAAAAACAGATACTCATCCAAATGTAAGAAATATTTTACAGATAAATATTCACTCAAGAAACCTAGTGTCGGATATTGGTCAGATTTCGCCATTTCGGTCTAAGATATGACATATGAGCCATTAAGCCTGTTTGAGTGTTTGTCAATTAGTGTCACTCCCCACATTCATGGCAAACATCATCTTACTAAAGATGACAAATTTATCTCTTCAAAAACAGGCATTCCTCCTATTATGACATAACCATGCTTCTAGAATCTAAAAAATATATCTGAGGTACGTATGATATATCATCTTTTTTATTATTATTACACGCTTTTCCTCTGAAACATGGACACAACACATTTTAAAGAAAAAAGAAAAAATATATGCCGGACACATAGACAACACATGTCCGACACACGACAAACTGATGTCTATGAATTCGAGTCAATTTTTCTGTTGAACCTTAAAGTTTGAATGAAAAGAAGAGAAAGACGAAAGAACATATTTTTACCAGGGTGATGAGATAGATTTTTTTTTTCATTTGTTTACATTTATAAGAAAAGATAAAAACAAATGCAAGGGGAGATTTTATTTTCTCCGTCTCAATCACAGATTACACAAGTAGATTATGTGTTTCACCATATCCAGGTGCTTTAAAGATGTTTTGTCAACAGTCGTACCTCTGTCCGACACAGACACACATACCCTGTAATGTCACTTAGCCCCTTTCAGATGCAATTTCACCATTAAATTTAAATTAAATGATGACCTCACGTCCTCACATAGAACCGAAAGTTTAAAATAGGAAACCCTAAATATGCCTTCAATATCAAAAGCAGAGGATGTATGAGTGTATGACTAATCAGAACTCACACTAAAATCTAAGTTTAGTATATACGTTAGACAGTATAAAAATGAAGTTGCAGAAGAATTTACCTGTCCTTAAAAACTCGGGTGGAGTATAAGCTAGATTTGTGCTATAGCTCTTCCCATCTCGACTATTTTTCATAAGGCCAAAACTGGATAAACGAGGGTCGCCATCCTATATGGAAAAAAGAATAGAAAGTGTCAGGGGATGGGGAACTGCACCCCAACAGATACACATCACTGAGCACAGCAATTTTTTCTGCTGTTTATTTTTAAGATACTATATCACATCCACATGTTAATCCTGGTTAATAGAGCATTTTAATGCAATGACCAAAGATTGCAAACAGATATTAACAAAATAGAGCACAAGAGATCAGAAATCTCAAATTTTATCTTGCCAATATATCATTATAATAAAAAAGAATTTTAAGACTGCCATCACAACTTTTAAGGGGATAAATTACATTTGATCAATTTTTGCAAGAAAATGTACTTCATCACCTGTCAGTCACTTGACTGCAAAGATCTGTTGATCGATGTATTTTCTACTCTTGACTGATTTTGTTTAAGTCCTAATTATTTAACTCTTTTGCTATTATCATCACCAACTTACACCAATCTCAAGAAAAATCAAGAGCTACTGTCACAACCTAAAACCCATCATCACCAAAAACCACCACCAATAATTCCAGCACTCCATTTCCATGAGCACCACGACCACTGTGACCATTATCTTAAGCATCATCATTTTAACCACCACATAATCAGCACCCACCATCATCAGCAACGCCATTGCCCTTAATAAGATAAACTCCCATTGAAATCAATCATTTACTACTGGTATAGGGGAAGCATGTGATCAAAGAACCACATTGCTTGGACACTAATTCCTTTTAATTTACAATCAGATTTCACATATTAAAGAGTGTGGTTTCATTAAAAGTGTTGATTATGGTGGTGGTGGTGGTGGTGGTGGTGGTAATGATTGTGGTAAATGATAATGGTGATATGGTGTAATAGATGTGATGGTGGCTGACAAAGGTGACAGTGATAATGGTGGGTGTTGATCGTGGCAGTGGTGATGATGGTGGGGGTACAAGTCATGGCAGTGATGGTGGGTGAGGGTGATGACAAAGGTGAAGAAAAAATTAAAAAGAAAATATATATAAGTATAATTACAGTCTGACCAAGTCAAATAGGAAGATTAACAGCACTAAACAGATGGAATTATGGAAAAAAGACCAAGTGTAACTTAATTAAAAATACAATAAGCTGGCCAAATGCAAATTACCCACTTCAAAATGGGGGTAAAAAAATCCTTAAAACGAGAAGATAATGTTTATTACTCTGAATGAACTAGAGTGGTATATCCACTTCAAAAAAATGGAAAATTAACTAAACAGATTCATGCATATTAGTCCCAGTAATAGCAACAATATGAACCACAACAGAGATTAAAGACTAAAGAGACTAGAGCTATGTTTTTTAATCTTACTAAAAAAAGAGTAAACTATAGCACAAAACTTACATGACAGAATCATGTAAACTAATGACAGTAATTAGTAAGATTTCAAGTCCAAAGTCAGTAATGGGTCCATAGCTCAGTTGGTAGAGCATTTGACTGCAGATCAAGAGGTCACCGGTTCAAATCCGGTTGGGCCCTTTTTATCTGAGCAGTTCGCTGCAAACTTGTTACTGGTTCCCCTATGCTTTTTATCCTTAGGAACTACAGTATGGCATGTACTAGACATGAGTCATGACCATGTAAAATGATTTTCTAGAATATCAAAAGAGATTTAACAGTTGGGTCCATAGCTCAGTTGGTAGAGCATTTGACTGCAGATCAAGAGGTCACCGGTTCAAATCCGGTTGGGCCCTTTTTATCTGAGCGGATCGCCATAAACTTATTACTGGTTCCCCTATGCTTTTTATCCATAGGGTACTACCTATATCCTTAGGAACTACATATGGCATTTACACGAAATGACCATATAAAATGATTGTTTATAATATCAACTAGAAATTTACAGTTGGGTCCATAGCTCAGTTGGTAGAGCATTTGACTGCAGATCAAGAGGTCACCGGTTCGAATCCGGTTGGGCCCTTTTTATCTGAGCAGATCGCTGCAAACAAATTACTAATTCCCCAGTTCCCTATACTTTTTAGTTTCAACACTATTTATCTAATTCAATAATTGTGATGAAAAATATATCACAACAGTCATACACATCATGTTTCAGGGCAGCCCAATAAGAGACAAACTGGAGGCATGAAACTCAGATCTCCAACTTCTCGCCAGAACCATTAGTTAGGTTTCAAAGGTCAATGCATGAGGGAAAAGAAATTTTCTCACCAATACTTTCAAGATGTATTAGTGAAGCTATGTTGATCAAACTACGGGTTTTAAATCATAATAAGATGTTAAGAATGCCTTCACTACTGCCGACTCCACTACCTTTAAACAAACTATGCGTTATAAACCTTCGAGAACTGGAAGTACAAGGAATAGTAGGGAATGGGTTGCTGATGGTGGAACTGTGGAAGAAATAAAACGAGGACTGTGAATGTGGCAGTGTCTGACCTATTAGATTTTTGGTCGGTTTTCTTGAATAAAATATGGGGTCCACACTTTTAGAACTGGGGTGTCCCCAAAGATGAAGCTTATTTTAAAGCCTTACCCAAATTTTCATTTAGTTTTAATTTCCAAAAAAAAAGGGGATGGTATATTGGTATGGTCACAATCTTGCCAAGTGATTCTGTATCTTAATTTTCAAGAGATGAACTGATTTGATCAAATCAAATAATATCTTGTCAACATGGAAACTGCATCGCGGTATGGATAGTATATATTGGTTAGGAATTGGTGTTTCCAAATTAGGATTGGTTTATATATGCTTCTGTTTTCGTCCAACTTAGTTTCTATACACTATACAATTGCCTAGAAGGAAGGGTCCATCATCTACAACTACAAGACTATAACTTTATGTACTATCAGTCTATCACCATGAGTAGCATTTTGAGACCCTAGTGTGGAGCTTTTGAACCTTGATAAGTACAATTTTGGGCAAAAAAAAGAACAGACATATCATTTAGAATTTGAATAATTTTCCTTTTAAAAAACGCAATGCAAATAAAAGAGACCCACTAAAACTATCGTTTACAATAAAGCCGTACAAACAAATAATAAAGACAAGTAATTTTACATAGAATTGTACATAGCCACTCGTATTGCTTAATTTAGGTGGCTTCAATGTCCAAGAAATTCAGATAAGGTAAGCTAGACTCGCCATTTATTGTACTTAGTTGACAAAAGAAAATTGAAGTATGCATTTTGGTTTTGTTTCACTTCGTTTTACCAAGCGTAACTTATTTATTAGAAATATAATTTTGTTACGAAGAATGTTCGTGTGTATAGCAGGAACGTAGATCACAATGAAACTAGGAGCAAAACAGTTTTCTAGGTAAGTAAGCATAACACTACATATAATACAAAACTCAGTTAGATCACTCCTTGTGAGTTGTGACATCAACATAGTATTTCGTAAAGATAAGAAGAAAACATACACTACCTCGTCAAAAAGAATTCTGTAAGCATTCAAATCATGATAAATCCTCCGGTTTTCAGTATTACAATGGTCAAGTGCTTGCGCAATATATTGTGTGACCCTCAATCGCATTTCCCATGGCAATGGCTGCTTGTCCCCTACAAAAGTCAAAACCCATATGGGATTAATTTACTAAAACATACCAAAATTGCAAATAGTTGTTATAAAATCAACAAATGTGCTCCCCCCACATAAAAAATCCACAAAAATGTCAACAAACAATTCTTTTCATGACTCAAAATGATGGAGGGTTGACTGAACTGAACCAAGTCACATTAAACAGTTAATTAATTTAATTTCTTAATTAACTCAAAATTATACAAATATGAGGACAATACTTACAGTGGAAAAGATGCTTGGAAAGAGTATCATTGGGCATGAACTCAGCAACTAACAACCGTTCATCTCCTTCAGCACAACACCCGATGAGATTTACTAATCTCTTATGCCGAAGTTTCCCTACTCCTGCTGCTTCCACCTAATAACAAGATTACAAGAACAACAAATTCATTCCAATATTTTGTCACTAAAACCGAAACGAAAAGCTGTTACAATTAGACTAGTAGTAGTAGTAGTACTTACAATGAACTGATGAGCATCAGGCCAAGATAATTTAGAAAAACGTTTAACAGCAACTAATCGATTATTCTCAAGTTTTGCTCTATAAACAACATTAGGAGCTTTTTCACCACTTTCAGAAACAATATAATCGGAACTAAATCCATTAGTAGCATTTCGAAGTTCAGATAAACTATATTCCTTGAAAATCGGAATTTGATCTAATAAAACTACTACTCCAACGTGATGATCTACATCTACATCTGCATCTGCATCTGCTGGTTTTAAATCAACTTGTATTGTTTCTTCTTCTTCATTATCATAATCAGGTGATTGAACATTACTTGTTTTTGACTGTAAACAACCCATAATTTGACTGTAATAATAATAATACTCTTTTCAACCAATCACAAATTGACACTTAGCAAGCTGCAGTTAACAAGATTCCTCCATTAAAGGAAGCTCGGTTTAGTTCGAATTCTCGCGCTTCTGATTTGTTTAGCGGTTTTAGAGAGAAGAAGAAGAGAATGTTAAACGGAGTGAGAGAAGAGAGAGTCACATGGTGGAACACGTGACGTAGACGGTAACGATGAGAGAGACTTTTTATTTGTTGTTTTGAATTTTTGATTGGTGGAGATTGGAGACTATCGAGAAAAGTGTGAACTGTGAAGAGGAGTTTGGGAAGTGGAGTGGTGATGTATTGATGTTATGTTTGGTTGGGGTTTGTTTTTCAACTACTGCAACACTCAAACTATGTACGTAGCAGCTTTACTTTACTTTACTGCTGCAATGCTGCTCTGTAACAAACAAACAAACAAACAAACAAACAAGTGAAACAACACTCTCTCTTTCTTACTCAATCTACAAGATTTATTAATGTGGTCCTAGTGTTATATATCTATCCAACTTCCACATCAAGTGTGTACTTGTATAATTCCATTGTTCAATTTAGATCCATGAAATTGTCACATGTTTTTTTTTCTTCTGAAAGCAAGCTCACTCAATAGATAATAATTAAATATGTAGTGGGGAGAGGTGAAAACAAATTGAATTTGACGACTCTAGATTCAATGCAACCTATAACCCAACCCATTGACCCAACATGGTGAATTGGTGGTGGGTTGGAAGCGGCTGAACCCCATTCAGACTGATTGATGATGGTGTTGGATGGTGTGGATAGCCAATATATCATACATTACAATATTGTGAAGGTCCCACTAACTTGAAAATGTAGTGAAAAGTCAAATATAATTGCAATAACTGGGACTTGTGTCGTGTGTGTTTGGGACTTTCTTCCAATGGCTTGGCAGGGCAGGGCAGGGCATGGCATGGCATAGCTGCTCTTCTAACGACTGTGATGTGTCATTACCAGTATTATTTATTACTAAGATTAAAGGTATGATTTCATAGAATCATCAACATGTAAATATATCTCATATTGTATGTATATACCCATTACCGAGTTCCCTTACTCGGAATACCAAAATCCGACTTTACACTTATTTCATTCGACTTCACATCTAATCACATTTTACTCATTTCCATTCAAATCTTAATCTTTCCAACTCGGTATGTAAAACACCGACTTGGCACTTATTTCATCCGACTTCTTATAAAACCATATTTCATTCACTCTCATTCAAATCTTAATCTCATAAAGTATCCGAGCACATCCGACTTGGGGCTAACTCACTCTGAACACCGAGTTCGACACATTCAAACTCCAAATCATACGACGGTTACGAATCTATCCCATTGAATCCCTGAATATCCGCACACTTTATGATCCGAACGTTGAGCCATTATTGATCCACAACCTAAGCCACCTATAAAAGGAACTACGTTTGGCTTGATTCTGGATCGCCCCTTCCAGATACGTAGGCAGCTATCCATGCTCAGATAGTTCAGCCACTCTCAATCATTCAAAACCTTCCTCTCTCCGATCATCTTCTCCAACTTTCCGGCTAGAATTTCTACTACATTTACATTGGCACCGACTGACTGTGAACGAATCATAACCTGACGAAGACCATGGCTGGAATCACACAAGAGCAATTTGAGACCTTCCAACGACAACTTACTGAACAACAGGAGCAGATCAACAAGTTGCTAGCTGAAAACGCTCAACTGAAAAGCCCTACCATCCCTCCGGCAGCTGGCCAACCAACTGATGAAATCAACACCAACAACCCCATCGCCATACCAACTTCCAGCAACACCACCGCCCCCACCATGGCTGAAATGCAAGAAACCCACAACCGCCTCCTACAACTTTCAGCCCAGCTTCATAAGAACAACCAGGAATCTGGTAAGGCCAATACTGCTCAAAGGGTGGCCAACACCACCTTAGAAAAATATAGAACAGAGCCCTTACACGATGACCTCCTTCACCAGGAACCACCCCCACACTTCATTCCCCCTAAGTTCACAACCTATGATGGAAGTGGTGACCCCATGGACCACGTCCTACAATTCAAGACCAGCATGGCACTGTGGCCCAAGTACAAGGATATCTTCTGCAGACTCTTTTCTGCCTCGCTCCGAGGTAGTGCTATAGACTGGTACCACCAACTCCCAGAACGGTCAATCACGTCGTACGACCAGCTTGAGGCACTCTTCGTCACCCAATACATCCACAATAAGCGGCGAAAAACTGAGGTAACCGCATTATTCCGACTTAAGCAGGGTGACACCGAAACAACCAAAAAATTCATGGCTCGCTTTAAGAAGGAGTGCCTCAAGGCAGATAGTCCAGATGAGAACGCATGCCTGTAAGCGTTCATCTCGGCTGTTCACCCCGAAACCGCCTTGGGAAAAAATATCATCCTAGACGCACCACCGACACTGGAAGACCTGTATGTCCGTGCTAATAAGTACATCAAACTTGAAGAGGCATTGGCAAAAACAAGAGAACATGTCTCTGCCGTACAGACGGTCAATTCCAAAAATCCAGAGCCGAAAACAACAAAAGGTCCCCCCCGAGGTAAGCAATCTAACAGCTCGGTAAAGCACAGGTTTCCTAACCCGTTTAAATGTTCATATACGCAGCTGTATGAGCTAATCAAAGAAGAAGATTACTTCAAGCCAACAGTTCATGACCTTGAACCCATCGAAGAAAACCCATACTGCAAGTTACACAATTGCCGCCATCATGCAACAGAAGATTGTCGGTATCTCCGAACCTATTGCCACAAGCTCAAGATGGATGGACACTTGAATGACTTCTTGGCAGAGGAGTCTGATGACCTCCGCCAGAAGATTAATGATAAGCGCAAAAGAACAGACAACACCTCCAAGGCAAAAGGAACGATAAACATGATCATGGATACTCGTCCACCTGAATGGACATCCCGAGCTAAGCGACAGAAAGTGAATCATATTCACCATATATTTCAGCTCACTCATCAGGCAGTGATAGCCAAGCAGGTGCAAGGAAAGAATGCACTGATCTTTTCTGACCACGACTTGAAGAAGGTATGCTTGCCACATAATGATGCACTAGTTGTCCATATCCGAATTGGTGGATGGACCACTAAGAGAGTGCTAATAGACCCAGGGAGCTCTTGTGACGTACTATTTAACAAGGCTTTCGCTCAAATGCTCATGCCCGACTCGGTCTTACAGACCCCCAACGTCACACTCTTTGCTTTCAACTCGACAGAGACAACGGCAAAGGGCCAGCTTACCCTCCCTGTCGCCACAGGAGAGGATGAGAATGAGGTTACAGTTGAATGCCTCTTTTATGTCCTTGATGTTCCGACGCAGTTCAATGCTATCCTTGTTCGGAAATGGATTCACAGGATGGGAGCTGTTCCGTCTACATACCACCAGGTCATCAAATTCCCTGGACCAAATGGTATAATGGAACTCCGGGGTGACCAAATTGAGGCACATGGCTGCCATGCCATTCCTGAGGTCATACCCCTCCCTAATAAGAAAGCAAAAAAGGTGACAGTCGTTAGCCCTGAAAAGCTCACTGTCAACCAAATTTCTGAAGCCACTGACGGCAAGGCCACTACTGAGCCAATTTCTGAAGCCACTGACGGCAAGGCCACTACTGAGCCAATTTCTGAAGCCACTGACGGCAAGGCCACTACTGAGCCGGTCTCTGAAGTCCTTTACGGCAAAGTCGGTACTGAGCCAATTTCTAAAGCCACTGATGGCATGGCCACTACTGAACCGATCTCTGAAGCCCTTGACGGCAAGGTCGGTACTGAGCTAATTTCTAAAGCCTCTGACGGCAAGGCCATTTCTGAGCCACTCACTGATGCCACTGAAGGCAAGCTTGTCACCGACTCCCCAACCATCGAGAAGGGTGAGCCAGTCAACATAGGCACTGAAGCCGAACCTAGAGTTGTATATGTAGGAGCTCATTTAGACCCTATTGTAAAAGACCAACTCATTGCAACTTTGAAAATGAATAAGAATATCTTTGCTTGGTCGTATATTGACATGCCTGGTATAGATATTAATGTGGCATGCCATAAACTTCATGTCGATCCAACGAAAAGACCAGTAAAACAAAAGGCACGGAAATTGGCACCCCACTTAGCAAAGGCGGTCAATACCGAGGTCCAGAAACTAATTGATGCTAAATTCATACGCGAAGTCAAATATCCCGACTGGCTCTCAAACATAGTAGCCGTCGTGAAGCCTAATGGCAAAATTCGAGTATGCATAGACTTTACAGACCTAAATAAGGCATGCCCAAAGGATAGCTTTCCACTACCAAGGATAGACCAACTAGTGGATGCTACTGCGGGCCACGAGCTCCTCTCAATGATGGATGGTTACTCAGGGTATAACCAAATTAAGCTCGCAAAAGAAGATCAGGAAAAAACAACATTCATTACGGAAAGAGGTACGTATTGCTACACGGTCATGCCCTTTGGCTTACGCAATGCCGGGGCTACATATCAACGACTTGCAACGCGAATGTTCGAGGATATGATAGGTGATACCATGGAGGTATATGTAGATGATATGATAGTTAAAAGTAAACTCAAATCATCTCACATATCCGACCTCGAAAAGACCTTCAAAAGGCTAAATGACTTCAACATGAAGCTTAACCCACAAAAATGCCTATTTGGAGTAGCATCAGGCAAATTTTTGGGCTATCTCATCACACAACGAGGAATTGAAGCTAACCCCGAGAAAATCAGAGCAATATTGGACATGCCGAGTCCCTCAACGAAGAAGCAAGTCAAAAAGTTAAACGGAATGCTAGCTGCACTAAACAGGTTCATTGCTCGTGCATCCGACAAGCAAAGACCATTGCTACAGCTACTCAAGAAAGGTTCCAAGTACGAGTGGACGACAGAATGCCAGCAGGCATTCGACGAACTAAAGCTTTACTTGGCAACCCCGCAAGTCATAACAGTACCCCAGCCAGGGGACGTACTCGGATTATACCTTGGCAGCTCCGACCATGCAATCAGCGTTGTTCTCTTCAGAGACGAACAAGGTAACGAACGACCCATTTATTTCATTAGTAAAACTCTGCTACAATCCGAACTCAGGTACTCTAGCCTCGAGAAAGTAGGACTGGCCCTATTATTCGCCTCTAGGAAGCTGAAACCATACTTTCAGTCACACAAGATTAGAGTTATAACTGATGCCCCATTGAGGCAAGTGTTAGAAAATAGGAACAAGTCAAGTCGAATGGCTAAATGGGCCCAGGAGCTGGGAGATCACGAACTCATTTTTACGCCCCGGAATAGCAAGAAAGGCCAGGTCGTCGCCGACCTGCTTGTTGACTATCCAATCGAAGATATCACCTGGATACCCGAGGAAGAACCGCGGGACAATTTCCCACAAGGAGAACCCATGTGGAAGTTATATGTAGACGGATCAAAAAACAATAACGGAGTCGGGATAGGTATAACACTTATATCTCCTGAGAAGGTAATAATCGAGAAGTCAATACGACTGAACTTCACCTCTTCGAATAACGATGCGGAATACGAGGCCCTTGTAATGGGCTTACGAATGGCAAGGGATATTAACTTGCAAAAAATCAAGATTTACAGTGATTCCCAGTTAGTAGTAAGTCAACTACTTGGGGATTATGAAACAAGGGAAGAAACACTTAAGTTATATCTTCATTACACAAAGTGCTTGCTAAGCAGTTTTGAGAAATGGGAAATCCAACATATTCCCCGGGATGAAAACCGTCATGCGGATAGTCTCGCCTACCTGGCATCCCAGGTCGACACGGAAACAACCAGGGAGATACAGGTCGAAATAAGGAATACTCCAGCATACGAAGATAAATCCCTTCACGTCAATACAATATCAGACTTCATTGACATATCTGAACAGGAAATCCAGGACTCGTGGATGGCCCCCATAATGAATTACATCAAGGGAGTCTATCCAGACGAAGAGTCGGAAATCAGAAAATTGGAACGAAAAACCAAGAGTTACTTGATCCTCGATGGAAGACTATACAGAAAATCGGTCCGAGGACCTTACCTCAGATGCCTACCACCTCGTCAAGCTCAGATGATCCTAGCAGAAATCCACCAAGGAGAGTGTGGAAACCATGCCGGGGCTCGTTCCCTAGCACAGAAAGCAAGAAACCAAGGATACTTCTGGCCCTACATGCAGGCCGACTCGGAGATCTTTGTGCAACATTGCGACAAATGTCAACGATTCTCACCTCTACACAATCAACCCCCAAGAGATCTGAAAACGATATCCAGCCCATGGCCATTTGCCATGTGGGGGCTTGATATTGTAGGACCACTTTCGAGGGATAGGAGTAAGAAACGATATCTCTTGGTTGCCACGGATTACTTTACTAAATGGGTAGAGGCAATTCCACTTCGGAAAATTAGACAACAAGAGGTCAAAAACTTCATTTGGAAATACATAATCACTCGATTTGGCTTACCACACACATTGGTCACGGATAATGGCCAACAATTTTGCGGTAACACGATTAAGGAGTTTTACTCGGATTGGCGAATCAATCACGCACTATCTACACCAAGATACGCACAAAGTAACGGCCAGGCTGAAGCCACTAACAAGACAATAATGAATACGCTCAAGAAAAAGTTAGAGGCGGAAAAAGATAAGTGGATACAGGAGCTTGATAGAGTCCTATGGGCCTACAGAACGACTCCACGCACATCAACAGGCGTCTCACCATTTGCATTATGCTACGGTACTGAAGCTGTTATACCTACCGAGTTGACTTACTTAACAACTAGGTCGGAATTGGTAGAATCAGAGGAAAACGAAAATCTCCTAGCACATGAGGTAGACATGTTGGAAGAAAGGCGAGATAAGGCTATCATACAAACAGCTCGTTACCAGCAAATACTAAGGAGGAGCTACAATCAAAAGTAAAACCAAGGACTTTCCGAACAGGAGACTTGGTCTTAAGACAAACCTTTCAGAACACCAAGATCGCGGGCGATGGAAAATTCAACCCCAATTGGGAAGGACCCTACATTATTCAATCCGACTTGGGTAATGGTGCATACAAGCTAATTGATCATGAAGGAAACCGAGTCGATAGACCGTGGAATGGAAAATATCTTAAGGCATACATTCCATAAAATACAAACTTCAGCATAGGGCATCAACTCTATACTTAGAGTATTTAAGCCAAACAATAGGATGCATACACGAATAAAACAGTTTCTTTCAAAACAAAGTGTACATTCAAACCATTCATATTCGAAGGACCCACCTGAGTCGAAATTATCCCTCTTTAGTTTCATACAGCCAGGTGCTCAAAAGCAAAAACCTCACATCTCTCAAACAAAGGAAATAGCTAGGCAACAGCCTCATGATCCATGGCCTCAGCTCCTTCACCCTCCGGCACAACTACCTCATCAATCTGCGCACCAGCCTCATCCACTCCATCGTCACGCTCGAGTTCGCTAGCCAGGTTAGCAACTCTCTCCATCTCCACTTGTTGATCCGAGTCGAACTGTGTTTGGGCTTCGGCATTGATTTGCTCATTATCGGCTAAGGGATCAAAGTCGGGGATGACTTCCTTAAGCTTTAACTCGCGACAGATTCCACGACGCTGCCAGTAATACGCCATCTTCTGCCAAGCAGTTATACTCTCGACCGACCTGGCATTATCAGCCTCATACCTCTCATTGGTATCTTTCAGCTCGGCATCAAGTTCAGCACTCTTCTTCTTCACCTCCAAAACTTCTTTGTTCACCTCCAACACTTCATTGTTGAGGATCCTCACTTTCTTCTCCTCCTTGTCTAGCCGATCGCGCAACTTCTTCAACTCGGCACGTTCGGCAGCAAGTGCCTCCTTAGCCTTCCTAGCCTCCCGCTCTTTCTCATTAGCTCTCTCGAGCAGAGCCATCCACTTGCAATGGATAATGTTCATATGAAACGAAGGAACACCCGAGGTTAGCAAACACAAGTATCGAGGAAGGAATAGAAAAATCGAAAAGAATTTACCTTGTACATAGACGAGCTCAGATCCTTCAAGTCGTCCATGATCGAACGCTCGCATACCCGAGCCCCATCAGCATCCAGAGCCAGGTGTTCCATCAGAGTAATACACATATCTTCATCTTCCCAAGCAGCATCGCTGGATCTCACATAAGTATCCTTGTAGGGGAATACAGGTGCAAAATGACCATCAACAGGGCGAGTCGGAGGAGCCTCTTCATCTACCTGAACCGACTTCCCTTTCTGTTGCTTCGCCTGCTGGGCACGAATTCGTTGGGCCTCCCTCTCTTTCCCAGCCCTCTCAGCATCACTGAGGATTGTTATGCCAGGTGCAGCGACGGTTACACCCGCCGACTTCGAAGTTTTCCTCTTCTTCGAGGATTCCAACTCGATCTCCACCCTACCGAACTGGCTGCCCGGTGGACCAGGAATAGGCTTGGGAGGCATCGGTAGAGCTGCTCGAGGAACGATAGGGAGATCACCGGGTCGGGGACAGGCAATTGTGGCAACTGCCACAGCGGTAGGTAAGTCCTTCTTCTTTCTGACCGACTTTACCTTAGAAACGGCTGGCTCGGTACGTCCACCACCAGCAACTCTTTTTGGACGGGGATCCTTAAACAAATGCGCAAGGTGAGGCAGGATCGCACGCTTGCGTTCCCAGGACTCTTCCGCAAACTCGATAATGTTACCCGGAAGGATGCGCCCGTCAATCTTCTGATTATAATCCCGAGTACAATCTACAGTACCTACCAAAGGAAAAGTCAGAGACCACGGAGGAACATAGAAATAAAGCAAGTACAAGATACAAATCAAACGACCTAAATACCTATGCGGGGAATGCGCAAGTGCTTCAGATAGGCACTGGGCTTGATAAACGACCCTCTAATCCTATAACAGGCCGACTTCTTCCAATTATCATTGGAACTCGGTGCATTGTAAAGTTCGTGAGGACCATGCTCAGCCCTCCTATTAAGTGAAAACAAAAAGTCACCAGACCAACCCTCTACACAAGCGAAATATGCTACGACGTCAGGCTTGCATATGTCATAGCCGAGCTTGTTCAGCTCCTCAAAGATTAGCATAACCCGCCAGAAGCTGCTGTTCATCATTATCGGGGCTTTTTCATAATGATTCAGGACGTCACAGACAAACTTCGAGAAGGGAAGTCGCATCCCAGCCCGCAATTGACCCTCACAGATCAGAGTCGACGTGTCATCCCCACCGAGATCAAACAGCCTACTATCTACCCTATACATCTCGAGATCTCGAATCCGGATGTCATATGCTTCCCTAACCTTTGGAAATGCTTTCCGAGCTCTAGCTATTTCTATCTCGTGACGGCTAATTATTTCTTCCTCATCTCCAGCTCGACTGGTACTCGGCTCACCACCACCACTATTCTCGCTAACCCGCTCACTACTACTCATCTTCACCAAATGAAATGAAGAACAGAAAAAGAACAACAATGGCGGAAAGCAGTAAAAGGAAAAGGAAAATCAAGCAAAAAGCGATAAACAGAAGCAAAAACAAAAATGCAAACACCAGAAACAGGTTCAAGCAACAAATTCCGGCAACTTCAACGGAAAAAACAAGAACTTCAAAGCAAATCAGGCAAGGAATGTGAAGAGAGAAAAAAGAAAATGAAGAAGAAGAAGAAAGAGTTACCTTCAAAATAACTCAGCAGCGGCAGCTTTAAACCTTTGCAAAAACCCTTGGTCTCTTCTAGCAGTTACAAGCAATGAGTTTTATAAAACCTTGTGCACAATCTCAGCCGTACATCTTCAACAATCAACGGTCAGATATTATCCCTAAAATCTAACCGTCCAACCGTTCAATCTCCCACCAAACCACGATCGATTTTTCAAATTCAAATCACCAAACATCCTCCACGTGTACAAGCACAACGCGTATCTCAAGGAGCAATCATGACCTAAACCTCGAAACTATAAGCTAGCAATCAAACCAGCACACAACGGAATCTTTGCCTCTTGGCGTTCCATAAAGCATCTCCCCACAGCCGACTTGATTTCCATTTACCCTAAAGGCAATAACTTACCTTCAGCCCAAATGGAAAGGGGCTATGTATATACCCATTACCGAGTTCCCTTACTCGGAATACCAAAATCCGACTTTACACTTATTTCATTCGACTTCACATCTAATCACATTTTACTCATTTCCATTCAAATCTTAATCTTTCCAACTCGGTATGTAAAACACCGACTTGGCACTTATTTCATCCGACTTCTTATAAAACCATATTTCATTCACTCTCATTCAAATCCTAATCTCATAAAGTATCCGAGCACATCCGACTTGGGGCTAACTCACTCTGAACACCGAGTTCGACACATTCAAACTCCAAATCATACGACGGTTACGAATCTATCCCATTGAATCCCTGAATATCCGCACACTTTATGATCCGAACGTTGAGCCATTATTGATCCACAACCTAAGCCACCTATAAAAGGAACTACGTTTGGCTTGATTCTGGATCGCCCCTTCCAGATACGTAGGCAGCTATCCATGCTCAGATAGTTCAGCCACTCTCAATCATTCAAAACCTTCCTCTCTCCGATCATCTTCTCCAACTTTCCGGCTAGAATTTCTACTACATTTACATTGTACACCTCTGAAGTGGGATCTATTGTGTTTGTATCGCAATTTCACAACATGTCCACTCTAGAACAAGGAAGTACAACGATGTTGTGTAATTTTCACTTACAAATTATCTTCAAAACTACTCAATGTTGTACTCAACATGCCCCCACCCCCAACCAAAAAGTGTTTCCATGTAACAATTTTTTTTTTTTTTTCTTTTTTTACAAAATGCAAAACTTCTATTATTAGAAAGCCAAATAGGCTACTCATTACAAGAGGCTAACCGAATATTCGGGCCAGCTTTCCCACACCAATAGCTAGCTTTGTATTCCAACCTAATTGTATTACGACCTATTACATTACTAACCGAATGTTTCTTTTTTTTTTTTTTTTTTTTTTGTGGGGGGGTTGGAACCAGTCCTATGCTTGGAGGTTAGGCACCCACGCCCGTTCTTGGATCACAAGGATCTTTGACCTCAAGGGTCATGGAGGAACCGACCAACAAAGTCGTTGATATGGATAGAACAACTCCAACATGCTCATGCTCTAGCCCATGAAAGTATGTCCAACACATTAAGTCCATTCGCCCAGGTGGGTCGAAACGAATGTCCAGCCCGTGAAAGAAACCAAAACTCCAAGTGTTTGCGAGGTAGGACAACTTAGGATACGTGGTAGATGCAGAGTCATGTTAGATAAAACAATGCTTTTCTCACATACATGGCAAGTACAGGCAAATACAGAGAGAGACCACAGATAAGTGTCTTTTATGTACATACGTGTCAAAAGCACAGCTTACAATGCAAAGCTTGAACAGACACGTTGCATTATAGAACTGTAACCCCCAGGTTAAAAGTTGACACAATTCATGGATTGGAGCTGAAGCTACAAGCCCAAGTGTGGAATGGGCCCAATTGGTTTAAGGCCCGTTATGGAATATTAATAGGGTTTTTCTACAACAAAAAAAAACTTAAGGATTCCAATCTCTCCATCACCTCCAGAGCTTCTATGTGAAGCAAGGAAACCTTCATCTTCTCCATTCCAACAAGTTCACTATTGATTGTTTAAGATCAACTACTTCTCAGAGAGAGTCTGTGAAGTGAACCACGGTTATATCAAGTAGAATACTACTCGGAGTGTAGTTGCAAGTGTTAACATCAGGGATTGAGTTAACCGGAGTTTGTTTCTGTGAGTGTAATACTTTTATTGATATAGTGGATTGTTTATCGTCTGAGGACGGTCATGGATGTTTCCCGGTTTAGGGTTTTACCACGTTAAATATTGTGTCATCTTTTGCACTGTTTTACTTTATTGCTTTCTGTTAGTTATCCATCAGAACTTTGCACTACTTGGGGATTACAAGAACACCACGTGTCAAAGTCTCACAAACCATGGTTTTCGGTCATCTTTCCCGGGATATCACGGGAACCACTTTTCTGTTAAAAAAAGACACAGAAAAGAGAAAGATAGGCCTGAAGCAAACGCATAGCCCGTTTAACGAGCCCACAAAGACGATTGTCGAATTAAAGCTCACACTTCCCCGACAAAGCCTGATTATGATGCCTTAAATTTTGAATTCCAAGACCACCTACAGCAATAGGCTTACATGCAAGCTCGGAAGAAAATTAGTGCAATTTTCTTTTGTTAGCTTCACGACCCCATAGAAAAGACCTCCTGATTTTATCCAATTCGTCAATGATTAACTCTGGTATTTTCGTACAAGACATAGTATAAGTTGGTAATGCAGATAACACCGAGTTAATCAAAGTGAGCCTTCCACCCTTTAATAAAACATCAGACTTCCAACCAACAAACCAGGACTTGAATCTCTCAATGAGAGGTTGAAAACAATCTTTACGCGACCCTTCCAAGTAGTGGCGGTGTAACGAGGTAAAACGAAATCTGAGAAGTGCAAGGTACCTTGTGGATTACTCTAAGTAAAGCCAGATGTCACATGTGGAGGTATTTATTGTGAATCAATTGGGATTTACTTCTGTTTATTGCCTGACAAGATGTTTTACACTATTTATCAAGTCATAGGTCATCAATACTATGGGCTTCCTCAAGACTCCCTTTTGCAAAAATCATTAAATCATCCCATACATAATATGAGTAAGTGAGTCGTTGTGTCGATTGAATTTGGTACCTTGAATGGTTCCTTGAGCGTGCAGTTGATGGAGATGTAAAGATAACAACTTAAAACATAAAATGAAGATATATAGTTATAATGGAGCACCTTGGCGGATCCCCCTCGATGGTTTGAAATATTCGTAAGCAGAACCATTTAGAAGGATTGAGTAAGACGTTTTTATACAACACGTTCAAACAAGTGTTCATTCAACTCATGATCTTCAGAGGTGAGAATATTTTTGAAGTGTTGTTGTAGGTGTTGCCCAATGTCTTCTTTACCAGTGAGTTCTTCATTGCTTTCAGTGAGAAGACGGTTGATGACACTTTTATGGCTTTTTTTTTCATCAAAGTGGAATGGAAATAGTGTATTGATCGAGCTCCCATAGATGTAGTTTTTCAACCCTTGCCTTCTCACCCCAGTGTAGATTTTTTTTTTTTTTTTTTTTTTTTTGAAGTACTTGATCATATTGATGAAGCAATTCGATTTCTTCTTGTACCAACTATTGTACTTGATCTGGAGTTAAATCTCATGATTTTATCATTGAATTTTTTTAACTTGGTTTCAAGATGACTGAAATAGTAAATTCTCCAAGACTTGAGTCGGTGACTACACTGCCTTCACTGTTGTGTTGAATTATCGTAGCATCATTAACATGTAATCATATGGTTTTTTTTTTTTTTTTTTAATCGTATGGTTATTAACATTATTTTTTTTTAGTTCTTCAAAAGTTTGTTATAGAAAGTGGATAATGGGGTGGAACTTGGAAAATCAATAAAAAATGGAAAAAGGAAGGTCCGTGAGTCGAAAACTTCAAGTCGTGGCCCTAATTTGTATAGGGCCATGAGGGACAATCCAAATGACATATGTCATTTGGGTTACCAGTTTAAGCCCACTAAGGTTCTACATAGGCGATATTTTAGTAATTAAATAAAAAATTAGTGACATGTGGTGTGTTGTGATTGGACCCTCGTGACCACATACAAAATGGGGCCACAACCTAAATTTTCTGTGAATGAATGACCAATCCCTGGAGGAAGACTATGATTTTGTTTATATCTAGTCGGACTAGACAAGGGTTAATATGTTTGAAGAATGTTAAGTGTTGTGAGCTTAAGCATATTGAGAATATGAATATTATAAGAGTCGTTATTTATATAGGGTACCCTCACAACCACATTAGTGGGAAAACACAACTTACCGTCAGATATGCTGACCAAATCTCTAGAAACTTTAATGAGATTCTCTGCTAACTCGCTTTCAAAGGGTGACCTTGGTATTCTTTTTATTTTTATTTTTTTTTAAGTCAAAACAATGATTAAGATAAACCAATACCCTTCGTCTTCTTCATCATCTCTATGTAAAAATTTCACTTTTAGGCAGAATGGACATATAAAAATAATCTTTTCTTAGTAAAATTTATTATCCTAAATCACATTTTCTATTATTTTGTAAGAAATTCGATCTATCTTGGAATTCAAGAAATGGGTAGATCCATCGTTCTTATTCTTTTTTTTTTTTTTTTGGCAAGCGAGGTTGTAGCGACCCCTACCCCTTTTAAATTACGTGTGGAAACTTATATCAACAATCTGTTGTTGACGTGTTTCGAACCCACGACCTCTCCACTTTGTGAGAGGGGTGCTACCATTGAGCCACATGCTCATTCGCCTTATTCTTTTTGCCTTCTGACGGGTGTCACATCGATCTTATTCTTTTTTAGTAGATTTATTTTTTATTTCTTACTTCCCCAATTTTTGTTTTAATTAAAACAATAAAAAACCACCATTTTCATTACAAAGTATTCATATTTTTACTTATTAAGCAAACATACAAAAATATTTATAATTTAGTATTCTTCAAAACTTTATAAAACACAAGAAACTAATTTAGGGTGTTCTTAAGAGATATGGTTAAGAAAGATTTTTTTTTTCCTTTAGTTAAGATAACCATAATCTTAATTAAAATATTGATATTAGGCTATTAGCTGAAGGTGAAGGTGAACTTTTACTTACTGATGTTGTAGAAGATAAACAGGTGAAGAATATTGGTTTCTCTCTCCTAATCCAGATTAGATTAATTTAAAAAAATACCAAGTTTACCCTTCAAAAATGTGTTGGCAAAGAATCTTATTAAATTTTTTATGAATTTAGACTGTCTATTTGAAGGTAAGATGTGCTTTCCTACTAATGTGGTTATGAGGGTACCTTCTCTGAATAACGAATCATATTATAACACTTCAACTAAGGAATTTGCTAGTTAAATGTGGATATGATTATGAGTTCAATATATACGCTCAGAATCTATTATCGGTCAAACTCTATACTAATTTGTAAAAAATAAGAATCCATAGAAAACTTTTCCACTCTAATTAGTGCAACCGACAACAATTTGAAAAGTGAGTGTTTGATTAAAGGTCGTTATAATGTTGCAACTTTGCAACATACATACTGAAACGTCTGAGGTATATCCTTTTGTACCTTATTTTCGTTGATTAAAATGTATTGATGTTATTAAATTCCATACGTGAACAATGTCATATTCTTTAATCATTTTTTTTTCTATTTAATTCGTTGTTATTTGTCCAAAATATGTTGTAATATGCATAACTAAATTCAATTATTATTATTATTTAAAGAAGTTTATGGCAAAACATAGGTTTGCATTAGATAGTAGAATTTATGGGATGTCCTTAAACTATTATTAGTGTAAACTTTACGGTCAATTAATACTTTGTTAGGTAGTCGATTGGATTATAATTCTGACAAACCAATTTTTGACTTTCTTTAAAGAATTCGTCGAAGTCCATGCATTTGATAGAGGGGATGTTAAGTACATTCTCTAATTCAAGTTGTTTAAAACTGTGTGGACTAATATGCACTGAGAGTTTTTATTTTTATCGGAGTCAAAATTTTATTGATAAACTCAAAGAATTACATAAAAGTAAAAGACAAGCGCGCTACAAACTGCGTTGCAAGCCCTTTTTGAATAGCAAAACCAATCCTACGAAATATATATTCATTGGAACCCACCGTCATGACATTGTTATTCATCACTTTTTGTACCCTCCTAAAAAGTTCAACTGCTACTGGTGCTAGAAACCTAAAAGTGACAAAAGCAAAAGGAATGAAACAATGTTGGTTCGCTACACATGTTCCTTCGTGTTTCTGTACCTTAGCTGCAGCTCCATGAATGGTTGTCTGGCCCACTTCAAAATTTTCATTACCAAACAACACCATCGGAGATGCCCCTGTGATGTCAACACATACATGTTTCCCTTCTAACCAATTGTATATCAAAACATCAGCTGAGCGTAGTGTTGATTTGCCTTCTGACGGGTCTGTAAAAAAAGAAAAAATTGATGATAACCCCCCACATTTTGACCAGGTTTGGCAAAAAACCCCTAATTCTGCCATTTTTTTGCCTAAACCCCCCAACCCCCACTTCAACAAATATTTTGCCTATTATACCCCTGACTTAAATTATTTGTATAAACCCCCAAATATAACTTAACAGAAGTTGACTACAATTAACAGAATCTATATTTGCCTTTCACATAGAAAATCAATTTAAAAACCCCCAAATTCTGCATGTCTTTCTTATCTTTTTGTTAATCTTAAAAGAAATAGTGATAGTAGCCTTATTTGAATTGTTAAAATTGACAGTAAAATTCTAATCATTATAAACAAATTGAAGATAAATTCACGTAACAAATGGAGATGAAGAATTTGGATAAGATTGTAAGTAAATTGCGCCTAAAAATTGTGGGGTTGTTGTTGTTGTTATTGTTGAAGAAAGAGAAGAGTAGTGGACTTTGAATTGTGTTTACAGAGAATTGCTGCTCGTTGTTGTTTAATTTGTTGGCTTTTTGTTTGGTGGAGAGAAGAAACCAACAAGAAGAGAAGAAGAAATGTGTGTTGGTGATGTGTTTAATTTGTTGCTCATTGGTGATGTGTGTTGCTCATTGTTGTTTAATTTGCTAGTCATTTTGATGTGTGTTGGTGAATGGTGATGGAGAAAAGAAGATATGATGGGTTTAGAATGTTTGGTGGTGTTGGGGAAGAAAAGAAAAGTTTAGGGATTAAGGGGGTTTGGAAATAAAGGTGAAGAGAAAGGGTGAAGAAGATGATGATGTTGTTGGAGGGGGGTGATGTGGAATAGAAAACATTGGTAGTGTAGAAGCGGATAGAAGAAATTTCTCAAATTTCTTGCAAATTGGGTGGAGAGCAACATTGATTAGTTCATGAACTGATTCTTTCCATAAACTACATGTTCTGTTAACGGAGTTAATCAGGTTTGTTAACTTTGTTAATTTCAAACTTGGGGTTTAGCCAAATAGTTGAGTCCAGGGGTAAACTGGGTAATACATGGTATAGTTTTGGGGGTTGGGGGTTTACGCCAAAAAGGCAGAATTAGGGGGTTTTTTTTGCCAAGAGCGACCATAATGTGGGGGGTTATTGCCAAATTTCCCGTAAGAAAATTGACCGGAGCCTCTTTTTTAATCTGTATTCTTGCGTGCCACACCACATCATACAATATATCACACACATGATCGTGTTTGTATTTAAAACCAAGGTAATACTTACAGTGTACAACATGGTCCCCAAAGGCGTCCAGTCGGCTCTTCTTACATACAGGACATAAATCCCCATCTGTAAATAATGGGATCATGAGACGGTACCGGAGAATAGCACGGTACTCCACTGCCGTCATGCGTTGTCCTAACCCTTCCATAGGAATAACAATAAGGAAGTCCTTGGCATATTTGGTCTGTAAGCATTCTATCACAACCCTCTGACGAGTAGACAAATCAAAATCCTTGTCAATACTAGTAGCAATCTTTCGGTAGTAAGCTTCCACCAGTGTGTGTTGGGGTTTTAGGGGGGGGGGGGGGGGGGTAGAATACTAAGGTAGAAATCAGGGAGAGAAACTTATAACTCAGCAACTGCACTAACAAAAGCATCATCCATGTGTGCAGTACCACACCCTCGGAGTATGTGGTCCTAAAGCTCCTGAGTTTGGCATCGAGAGGATGCGAAGGCAAACTTACTGACATCTGTGGCACAATAAATGCCAAGACCACCAAGGTGTAACGACATGGTTGCTATGCGCTACTGAAGGTCACCAAAACCCGGACCATCAGAAACTACGATACCCCGAAGGGTTGCCCGAAGGATGCAATCAAAATACTCTGCTGCTTCTCGAATAAAAGTTGGTTGGCAAGTGCGAAAAGCGAAAATAAGTTTAGGTAATCCCATATATGCTTGCAGTAGTGCCAGCTCAGATTGTAGGTCTTTTAATTCTGCCAGTAAGCTCATCAGCTACATTGTTTTCTCAACACGTTGTCGAACAACGCCCACAATAAATGATACATCAGAACTAACAACCCCTCTAAGCAACTTGACTCCACGTTAAGGACATGATATACCAGGTGGAAACAGACCAGTACTAGAGCGACGAGGATCAACTGATGGCCAAAACACATTAAGAATAAGCCCCAATGATGGTCCAAGTGTCTGAATGATATGTATGGCTACCGCAACTTGATCAGTTCACCAATCAGGGTCCCATCATCCAAATGTCACGCATGCAACTTCAAGTGACACTCAGATTGGATGCACAGTACAAGTGGATGCAAGACTAAGGCAAAAAGAAAAGGCCCTAACGGATCCCCTTGCTGAATTCCGGTTCCTGACCAAATATAAGTGGACCCAGATATAATCGCTCAGACTGGGTATATAGATATTCAACACATGGTGCAATACTAGGACAATGAATGTACACCTTTTAACATAGTCGTGTGATCAACAAAAATGAAAGCATTTTGAAAATCCACTAGCAACATAAAAAGAAATGTGTGATCAGTCCTCAAAAGTGTATATTTATCCCCCGAATAACACCTTCTTTGTCTAGCACTTAGGTTATATTATTGTGTTATATCTATTGATTAGTGCTTTCTTGTCTATTGTGTAGGTTTTATGAGCCGAAATGCGAATATTATGTAAAAGCCCGCGAAAAATCAAGAAAAGCAAGCAAAAATGTGTTATTTATACATGGGAAGGAGAATCGATATTTGCATCCACAAGATCTGCTGAGGGCACCCCACGGTCAGACCAGTTGACTTGACTTTATGTCAAAGTGGGGTGGTCCAAATCTCGGCCCAAACCGGGTCTTATTGGAGCCCACAAGTCAAAATTTCTATTTTAGGCCTTATTTAAGTCCAAACTTAAAAAAGCTCCACAAGAAGATCCAGAAGTCTGATTTGGGCCCATGAGCTATCAAACTGAAGGTCTTGGTCCCAACTACAACTTAAGTTCAAGAGAATGAGGTTTTTCTAAAAACCTAATTCCTCTATAAGACCAACAGCAGCAGCCACGAATTTGACTTAGTTTGGAAGTCTTTGCATGCAAGTATTCTACTTTGTATTTTCTATATAAGAGAAGTAGTAGCTAGGGTTTAGGTATCCTTTAGTTATTCTTTGAGATCAACTTTCATCGAAGAAAAGTTCATCTTTTTCTTCATTGTATCAAATTCAATATTCAATATCAATTCCATTATCTTTTCCATTTTGATGTCTTGTGATTTATTTATTTATTCCATGGTGTCATGATCAAGGATGAGTAGCTAAATCTCCTTAGGGTGATGGTGGAAGCTCTCTAGATGATGCAAAAGCACCATGTTTGTTCTTATTGTTCATTGTGATTCGAAATACTTAATGCTTATTTACTTTTAATTCGCGATATGAGGTAAGTATGATTATTTGCATGTTGTTGTTATCCATGATGTTAAAATATTATTGTTAGGGTTTATGGAGACCTAGCTTTAATGGTAGTATTTATATTTGTTGTAGATGTGTAGTGAAATAGCTGAGAGGTGATTCTTACATGTTTGCAATATATATCTTTTATTGGAACCCTTTTGTATTTAAATTGATATCCGAGAGGTGACGGTTTATTTATGAATTAATATGTTGAATTAATTAGATTGAATAGTTGAGAGGTGACGGTTTAATTAATAAGACATATTCAATAGAATGCATAAGAGAATCCCGTTTTAGTTGAGTGGAATAGCTGAGAGGTGACTACTTGATTATTATAGGTATTAATGATTAGTTGGAATAACCGAGAGGTAACTAATTAATTATTATAGATTGAACATGAAGGAACAACATGTTATGTTTGCATGATTTAGTTAGTGGATACCAACTCTCCCCCTTTGTCATCATATATCTTTTTTTCATCTCTACCATATTCTTAAGTTAGGGTTTACTATTTATTATTGCCTGTAGGAAGTAGAATCAATCTCCAATCTTATTATTGATTCCTTTGGTGTTCTTTAACCATTGTTTTCTATTGTGTTTGAACTAAGATCTCCTCTTCTGAGGTGGGTACGACCCTTGCTTGTTACTTGTCTACTTTGATAACCAATTTATACAGGCACAAGAAGGAACTTCAAATAAAAATACAATCTTTTGATTAGTGTAGCCAAAACTATACTATCAATGTGCTATCCTGATTTGCATGAACAAATCGATTAACCGTATGCAACACTGCCTCTGCCCCACCAGGTATACCGACGCCAAACTGAAAGTCATTGAGGTATGAGACCATATCTTGGACAACTCCTTTTATGGTAATCTTGGACACTAGACGTCGCCATACCATGCCTACTGCGATTGGTCGAACCTCATTATCAGGCTTGAGAAGAGGAGTAAGGGGTGCACTTGCAATACATTCTGCTAATACCGGTGGGCATCGACCCTGTAACCAGAAGTTCACAACCAAAAGCATCTATAAAATCTGTACTAACAGCAAAGGCTGCACCACTCATAGCATCTAGCAGGTGTTGGGCACGGAGTCCATCACACCCACATGATGTACCCTTCGGAAAGAACCTGATGCATGACAATATTGCATCATTCTCAACAGTCAAAAGTGGGTCAGACAATGGAGTATCTGGTATGGACGGTGGTGGGCTCATCGGGTGTTTTTCCTCTAATGCATGTCGTCTCTCTGAAGTGTCTGGTGCTACTCCCGAAGATAACACTTTAACTGCATCTGCAAAATGTCTATCTTCAACTTTTTGCAAACAACACCTTACATTTTGGTTACGAGATGGTTGGGTTGATGATGAAGAATAAGGACCCCGTACCAACTCTAAGAGACGGAATATACCACCCGGCTCATTCCAAACTACTACGACATGCATGAATTTTTATTTTTATTTAAAAAAAAAAAAAAAAACATTTATTAATAAAAATTTGAGAAATTATACAAAGTTAGAGGACAAGCGCGCTACAAACTACGCCGCAAGCACTTTCTGAATAGCAAAACAAATCCTACGAAATACATATTCATTGGAACCCACTGTCATCACATTGCTGTTCATCACCTTTTGTACCCTCTTGAGAAGTTTAGCTGCTTCTAGTGCTAGAAACCCAAAAGTGTCAAAATCAAAAAGAATGAAGCAATGTTGGTTCGCTGCACATGCTCTCTCGTGTTTCTGTACCTTAGCTGCAGCTACATGAATGGCTACCTGACCCACTTCGAAATTTCCATTACCAAACCCCACCACCGGAGATACCCCTGTGATGTCAACACATGCATGTTTCCCTTCTAACCAACTGTAAAACATCAGCAGGGTATAGTGTTGATCTGCCTTCTGACGGGTCTGTAAGAAAATTTATCGGAGCTTCTTTCTTAACATGTATTCTTGCTCACCATACCACATCATACAATATGTCACGCACATGATCCTGTCTGTATTTAAAACCAGGGTAATACTTACAGTGTACAACATGGTCCTGAAAAGCGTCCAGTCGAGTCTTCTTACATAGATGACATAAATCCCCATTCATAAATAACGGGATCATGAGACGGTACCGGAGAATGGCACGGTACTCCACTGTCGTCATGCATTGTCTAACCGTTTCATAATAATAGCGCTAAGGAAGTATTTGGCATGTTTGGTCTGTAAGCATTCTATCACAGCCTTCTGACGAGCAGACAAATCAAAATCCATGTCAATACAAGTAACAATCTTCATGTAGTAAGCTTTCGCTAGTGTGTGTTGGGGTTTAAGTGGGGCGGTAGCCCTTGAGGCTAGGATACTAAGGTCAAAATCAGGGAGAAAAAGTTGTAGCTCAACAATTGCACTATTAAAAGCATCATCCATGTGTGCAGTACCACACCCTCGGAGTATGTGGTCCTGGAGCTCCTGAGTTTGGCATGAGAGGTTGTGAAGGCAAACTTACTGACATCTATGTCATAATAAATGCCAAGACCACCAAGGCATAACGACATGGCTGCTATGCGCCACTGAAGGTCAGCAAAATCCGGACCATCCCTGAAGGGTTACCCAAAGGATTCGATCAAAATACTCTACTGCTTCCCGAACAAAAGTTGGTTGGCAAGTACGAAGAGCGAAGATAAGTTTAGGTAATCCATACATACTCGTAGTATTGCCAGCTCACATTGTGGGTCTTTTTATTCTGCCAGTAGGCTCATTAGCTTGGTTGTTTTCTTAACTCGTTGTCGAACAAGGCCTACAATGAATGATGCATCAGTACTAACTGCCCCTCCAAGCAACTTGACTCCACATTGAGGACATGATATACCTGGTGAAAACAGACCAGTACTAGAGCGATGAGGATCAACTGATAGCCAAAACACCTCTGTCTTATTCACACTAAGAATGATCCCCAATGACGGTCCAACTGCCTGAACGATATGTATGGATGCGGCCACCTGATCAGTGCTACCAATCAGGATCCCATCATCTAAATACCATGCCTGCAACTTCAAGTGACACTCAGATTGGATGCATAGTACTAGTGGATGCAAGACTAAGGCAAAAAAAAGAGGCCCTAAGGGATCCCTCTGCTGAATCCCGGTTGCTGACCAAATATAAGTTGTAGCGACTCGACCTATATCACCACCGATATTGTCCGCACTTAGCTACTGCGGATGTCCGACAGTGTGGGGTTTTATTGGGCAGCAGCCTGCTTCCCAGGAGGTCACCCATCCTGAGAATTACTCCCACCCGAGCATGCTTAACTCCGGAGTTCTTTCGAACTCTAGAGCCAAGTGAGCCCAAAAGGCCTCGGTGATAGTATATGACGGATCTATACCTATATTCCAATGTCGGGACATCCCCCTCTAAGTTCTGTAGGACCCACTCTCTCGGCAAACCACCTGCCTACCCGGGGTGTTACATAAATGGACCCCAAATATAATCTCGCAGACTGACTATATATATATATTCAACCCAAGGTGCAATACTAGGACAACGAATGCATACCTCTTTTAGCATAGTCGTGTGATCAACAAGATTTAATACATTTTGAAAATCCACCAGCAACATTGAAACAGATGTGCTATCCTGATTTGTATGAACAAACCGGCTAACCGCATGCAACACTGCCTCTGTCCCACCAAGCACACCGACCCCAAACTGAAAGTCGTTGAGGTATGAGACCATGTCTTGGGCAACTCCTTTCATGGCAATCTTGGACACAGGATGTCACAGTTCTCTCACCCGTGTCAGACCCAGCTGACATGTCTTCCATATCGTTATCATCACCTGATAATGGCAATAGTGGTACTAAACCTTCTGATGCTGCAGAGGACGTGCCTAGTGGGACCGATATTGTGCTCACACCGGATGATGTAGTTCAATCACCAGATGTGATTGATGTGTCTTCAGATCTCTCCACTGTTCCTGCTGACCCTGAAAGTGTGTTCAATCTAGCCTCACCTCGTGTCAAACAATATCACTCCTTAGGGGATATCATTGGGGATATTAATGATCAGCGTCTGACTCGTCGGAGGGCCAAGGAGACAAATTGTGTTCATTATGTTTGTTATCTCTCTTCTCTTGAACCTAAAAATGTTACTGATGCTCTTATTGATGATGATTGGCTAGTTGCTATGCAGGAAGAACTCGGTCAGTTTAAGCGTAGTGATGTCTGGACGTTGGTTCCTAGACCTACTCACACTAATGTGGTTGGCACCAAGTGGATCTTTAAAAACAAATTGGATGAGTTCGGACAGATTGTGCGCAACAAGGCAAGGCTCGTGGCTCAGGGCTACAGTCAAATTGAAGGTATTGACTATGGAGAGACATTTGCTCCCGTGGCTAGGTTGGAATCTGTCAGGCTTCTTCTTGCTATGGCATGCCATTTGAATTTCAAGTTGTATCAAATGGATGTCAAAAGTGCATTTCTCAATGGTATTCTTAATGAGGAGGTCTATGTTGAACAACCTAAAGGGTTTGTGGATCACACTTTTCCGAATCATGTCTTCAAATTGCAAAAAGCACTGTATGGGTTAAAGCAGGCTCCTCGGGCTTGGTATGAACGTCTGACCTCCTTCTTACTGGGAAAAGGATTTGTTCGTGGCAGTGTTGATCGGACTCTGTTCATACTGCGAAAGAATACTGATGTTCTTCTCGCCCAAGTCTATGTGGATGATATAGTGTTTGGGTCAACGTGCCCAAGTCTTTCTGAATCTTTCTCTCAATTAATGAGCTCTGAATTTGAAATGAGTTTAATGGGAGAACTAAATTTCTTTCTTGGCTTACAGGTCAAACAGTTTGATCGTGGAGCTTTCATTTCTCAAACAAAGTATGCTAAAGAATTGGTTAAAAAATTCGGTCTCAGCACTTCCAGTGGTCAAGATACTCCCATGGGTGAGAGGGTACGTCTTGGTAAGGATATTATGGGTAAGTCTGTTGATATTCGTGAATATCGGAGTATGATTGGTAGTCTCTTGTATCTCACTGCTAGTCGTCCAGATATTTCTTATAGTGTTGGGGTATGTGCAAGATTTCAGGCTAACCCTAAAGAATCTCATCTCATTGCGGTTAAGCGTATCATTCGGTATGTTGCTAGCACTCTTGACTATTGGTTATGGTTCACCAGAGATACGAATAGTGTTGTGGCAGGTTACTGTGATGCTGATTGGGGTGGTAATCTTGATGATCGTCATAGTACCAGTGGTGGCTGTTTCTATGTTGGGAATAATCTTGTTTCCTGGCATAGCAAGAAACAATCATCTGTATCCATCTCTTCATGTGAGGCTGAGTATATAGCTGCAGCTAGTGCCTGTACTCAACTTCTGTGGATGCGTCAGATGCTTCGGGATTATGGTATTCAACAGCAGGCGATGGACCTATTCTGTGATAACACCAGTACCATTAGCATTTCCAAGAATCCTGTTCAACACTCACGCACAAAGCATATTGACATTCGTCACCATTTCCTTCGTGAGGCGGTCGAAAAGGGTGATATAGTAATGGAGTTCATTCCTACTGAACATCAGCTAGCAGATATTCTTACAAAACCTCTTGATGCAAGCCGATTCCATTCCTTGCGTAAGTCTATTGGGGTTGTAACTCTTCCCTAATTGTTTTGTTACTTTCTGTTTCTTTCTGGTATTGTCATTGTGGTTAGGATGTTTAGATTCGGTGTTTTTGGTGTTAATTATTATTGTGGTTGTTTTTGAGGACATACTACATTCTCTATTGTGTGGATTTCATTTTACAAATGTTTCTAGTTTGGCGTTCTCAACTGTCTTTGTGTCATGCATAGGTGTAGGGTTACATTATACTCTCTTCGTATTGGTAGTTTCTTGCATGATGCATTTCAATGTGGTGGGCTTGACATTTTCAATACATGTTTAACTCCAGTCTTCCATGGGTGATTTTTCATGATCGTTGTTTCCTTTTATTTTTTTTTCTCACCTCTTGTAAGTGGTCAATGACTCACAAAATCCCCAGCCATTTGAATGTCTTGAGAGCATACTCATTTGGCTAAGAACCCGTTGGGGCTGTGAGGGTCATGCTCTGACGGTTGCACTCAAGAGATGTTAGTTCTTGTGTTGCACGTTATCATGGTATTGCACTTCTTGAGTGTGTTTTGCCGAAAAGATGTAGGCTACACCCTACCCTCGTGTTCTGGTAAAAGATGGAGATATTTCATACTCCCACACGGGAATGGCATCTGTTTCAATGGTTTACAAAAATTAAAAATAAAAAAAAAAAAAAAAAAAAAATGGCTAATGGCTTTCGCATGTGTCTAGTTGAAGGACAAGAAGAAAAACAATAGTGTGTGTTTTTGGGCTAGTTGCAAGTGACCTTCAATATTCTCTATGATCATGTCTTTAGTTTGTTTTTCGGAGGTTGGTATTGGTCTATCAGGTTCTTCTACATACTTGCATCATTCTAGTAACTACCATGTCATGGTGTATGATGTCGTTCTTCGATTTTGCATTCTCTTGAGGTTGAGGTTTGTTTAAACTATATTCGGTTGTAATTGGAATTCGTATGATTCGTAGAAGTGCTTTCTTGTGATGTCTCTCAATATCTGTTTTTCGGGTTATGTGGTTTATTTTTATAAAAAAAAAAAAACAAAAAAAAAAAAGGGGTCGTACGAACGCTGTGATGACGTCCGAACGTTGAAGTGGGCAGATCTATTTCCTTCTCTCTTGCACGTACATAGGAAGTCTTCACCTTCTCTCAAGGTCTTTTCTTTGGTTTTTCTGTTCTTCGTCTTCTTTGGTGGTTGTTCATTGCTTCTCTCAAGCAGCGTGTTTCTATTTCTTTGGTATTGAGCATGTTCTTGGATATTGCTATTTTCATGTTAGTTCGACTTGGTTTCTTTGTTTTGCAGTTTTTTTTTGGTAATGGATCTCTTATTGGGCCCATGATAGGTTTTCTCCTATAAATAGGGGAGTCTTCTCCTCTTTTACTCCTATTGTATCTTCTCATCTCTTGCTAGTTCCTTCTTTGTTCTTCAGTATTTTCTATGGCAGAATTTGCACTTCATGGAGTTTTTGTTCCGGGTGTTGGGTTTGTGTCTTTCATGGCGATGGAGTACAAGAACAATGCCAAGGTGTGTCGTTTATGTCGCGTTCCCCATGGATTTGACTATGATCATCGACCTTTACTTCCCTCATGCGTGGTTCTTGTCAATCATTGGGAAAGGCTACCAGGACATCTTCAGAATCACATCTTGGAGTTGGCTGGATACCCGAGGGTTTCAGGACTTGCTGCTCCTCTTACCGTCTGTGGCTTGGACAGCAGAATTGGGGAGTTATTTTGTACGAGTGCTGATAGTCCTGTGCACACTCGGTGGAATAGCTATTCGGCTCGTGCGAAAGCTTTATGTCCTATCTTAAGCTTTATGTTCATATGATCGCTCGGTGGATTAGACTTCTACTAGCTTCCTCTAGGTCATTGGGAAAGGGTTTTTCGAATTCGTTAATTCGAACCTTCTATTTTTGTCGTTTTTGGCTTTTCTGCTTGTGGGTTTCTCTGTTTGGTTATTAGTTGACTTTCTGAACTTTTAATAGTTGGATTAGTTTTATATTTTTATCTGTCTTATATGCTTTGTTTGGTATTGATTTCTTCTTCTTGGTTATTGGTTTCTTGTTATTCTTTTCCTTTATTGGTTGGTTATTTTGATCACTTGTTGTGACAAAAAGGGGGAGATTTATGACTCTAATTACTAACAATCGTCTTCTTGTTGTTAGGTTATTTTTGGGTCATGTTTCAGGTATGCTACACGTATGGGGGAGTTGCTCATGAAGTTTGGAGCTCATGAAGTATGGGGGAGTTGCTCGAAGGAACTTCTGTTGAATCTTTGATTGCTTCCGTTCGATCTCTGATGGTTAAAGCATCTTCCTAAAGCTGGATAACAAGAATTGGTGACTTGTTATGTGTTTCTATTTTGAGTGTTTTTGTAGGCATGTTTTATAAATGCCATGGTTTGGGATTGTAAGCACGTTTTATAAGTGCTATTAGAGTCATAGGTTTTTGTCACAAAATCAATGTCAAAGGGGGAGATTGAAACTGGCACGAAGTGGTTTGACATCAATTTTGTGACAAAGTGTCTTTGGTTATCTCGCCTTGAATTCATTGTTAGGAAAACCAAGATGTACGCATGGTCGTCTCGTGTCCTTGTGTCTCTTAGGTCTGTCTAGGGAAAGTTATTGGGTTCTGGACGTACGTACCGAGTTAGGACGTACGTACGTTCACTGTAGCAGAGAACTTCTTTTGGTCAGGACGTACGTACTCAGTTAGGACGTTCGTACGTCCAGGTAGTCAGCAGACGTGTTTTCGTATGGAGACGTACGTACCGGTTTAGAGCGTTCGTACGTCATGTTAGGCAGCAGGCTTATTTTTTTGTGGCGACGTTCGAACGTCATATCGACGTACGAACGTCCAAAGTCGGTTTGCACAGTTTCGGCCCATTTTCCTAGGTTTTCAACCCTAAGTATAAATAGGGTTTCTCTTCTACAGAACAAGACAGTTCTTTGGCCGTCCATCCCTCTTCTTGTTCATGTGTTTTGGTTAGGTTTTTGATATTAAACTTGTTTGTGGCTATTGAACTCAATTCCCTTTCTTCCCCCTTTTCTCAATTCATATCTGTGTGATCTTCAAGAGTTATTGTGAATTCGGCTTCGAGTCTTCTTGTGTGTTCATCAAGAAGTCGAGTGTCTTGTGCGTACATCAAGGTGCTCTGGTGAAGTCAAGGTGTTAGAGATAACCAGGAGTATCAACTCGCAGTGAGTGCAGGTAGTTGATAGGTTTGTACATCTCTTTTCATCTAGTGGATTATTTTGTTGTCGCGAGGACAACCGTGGATGTTTCCCAGTTTGGGTTTTACCACGTTAAAAACTTCTGTGTGTTATTTACTTTCCGCGTATTGTTTGTTTGCTTGGTTGAATTCACATTTGTTTGTTTGCTTGTTTGAATTCACATTTGTTATACTAGCACTATTTGTAGTTTTTCAACAACAAAATGGAAGGATGATGATGATTTTGAAGAAGAAATTTCTGATTTTGAGCTAAGTTAGGTTTTACAATTTATAATTTTAATGTAATTTTTTTTCTTAAATAACTTCTACATCACAGGTTCTTGCTTAATTACTTAACAATTTTTAATTTTTGAGCTATTTAGAGATACCCCCGCGGATAAGTTTGCACTCTTTGAGATACCCCCAGATTTAAGTTTCATTAGAGATACCCCCCACTTTCTCGTTTGGAGCTGGTCAACCAAGCCATTGACATCTACTTTTTTGATATTGACAAAAATACCCTTCTTTTAATTAACACATATCCTAGTCACCAACCATACCACCATATATGCCACATCATTTAAACTCTACATCTAATCCTAACCGTTCATCAACATATAACCCTTTTGGATCTAATCATATGGTTAAAACATCTTCTTATCCAACCCATCTCAAATTAAACAACTCAAATTTCTCAAACCCCATTAAGATTTCTTTTCCACTTCTCTCTCTCTTTCTCCACAATACCACAACCCCCCCCCCCCCCCCCCCTCTCTCTCTCTCTCTCTCTCTCTCTCTCTCTCTCTCTCTCTCTCTCTCTCTCTCTCACACACACACACACACACACACACACACACACACACACACACACACACACACACACACACACACACACACACACACACACACACACACACACACACACACACACACACACACACACACACACGAATTTATTTGGGGTTGATTTTATTGTCGAAGATGACGATGGTGGTGGTGGTGGTGGTAAGTTGAGATTTTTTGTTAATTGGGGTGGTGGGTGTATTGTAAAAGAACCCAAAGACGAAGAACTCGAAGAAGAAGATAATGGGGAAGTTGGTGTTGATGTGGGTTCAAAAGCTTTTGATTTTAAGTTTTGAAAATTCAAATTTGGTGGTGGTGGTGCAATAGATGGTAGTGGTGGTTATGTATAAAAAATAGGAAGGGAGGCGTTCCAGGGACTCAGGAAATGTTTGACTCAATTTTGACTCAATCTTATTTAGGGTACTTGTACATATTGGATTGGCATGATTTTTGGTAGATATGATCTCCTTACTATAAAGATCTACTACATAAAATATTAGCTCATTTGAATATATTTAGACCCATCAAATATAATATTAAATTCAACGGTAAAAATGAACGTTCCACAATACATTAACTTGTAATATGATTTTTCTAAGGTTAGAAAATTCAGATTATGATAAAAGTTGGTGAAGATGTCGTACATAATGAGAACATTCATCGTACCAAAAATCATTCAAATCCAATATGTACAAGTACCTTAAATAGGATTGAGTCAAAATTGAGTCAAACATTTCCTGAGTCCCTGGAACCCCTCCCAAATAGGAATTATGTGAAAATTGGTGGTGGTGGTGGTGCAATAGATGGTAGTGGTGGTTATGTATAAAAAAATAGGAATTATGTGAAGATTGGTGGTGGTGGTGGTGGTGTAATAGATTCAAACAATAGGAATTATGTGAAATTTGGTAGTAGTGTAATAGATGTAGTGATGGTGGTGGTGGTGTGGTTAAATTTTGTTTCGTGGGGTTAACATTTGGCTTTATTAAAAGTTTGTGTGGTGGTCGTGGGGTAATACATGGTATGGTGGTGGTGTATTAGATTCAAACAATGAGAATTACCCAAAATTGGGTGGTGGTGGTGATATAGTGGTGGTGGTGGTGGTGTGGTTAAGTTTTGTTGGGTGTGGATAAAATTTAGTGTTATTGATTTTGCTAATTAGGATTAAGTTTAAAATGAAGGGTATTTTGGTCTAACAAATATAAAAATTGGTCAAACACAGGTGAATGGCTTGGTTGACTAGCTTGAAACCAAAATCTGGGGGGTATCTCTAATGAGACTTAAATCTGGGGGGTATCTCAAAGAGTACAAACTTATCCGGGGGTATCTCTAAATAGCTCTTAATCAACATGTTCTTGCTTAATTTTACTTCACAATTACTGATTTTTTTATGTAAATTGTAAATTATCTTTGATGTTAATTTGTAGTTGATTAATACATTAAATCAACTATTCAAATGGTGTAAGTAATTTATATCATATTATCTCCATTTCTGTTTAGTTGTATAATACATTAATTAACTCAATGTAGTAGTTGATTAATGTATTAATCAACCCAATTTACGTATTTTATATTTTCAGTTTAGTTGATTAATGTATTAATCACCTTTTACCTTAGTTGATTAATGTGTTAATCAACCTAATTTATGTACTTATATTTTCTGTTTAGTTGATTAATGTATTAATTACCTCTTACCTTAGTTCATTAATTAATTAATCAACAAAAAAACTTATATTAATTACCTCTTACCATATTCTTTCTTCAGACATTAACTGAAATGGATACAAATAATTTTATTTTTCAGGAGAGGTCACCTGAAAATCCACCACCAAATAAGAGAAAGAGATCAAATAAAAAAGATGCGATTCTAAAATCTCCACAGACCAGATACTCCACAAGATCAGCGGCAAAACAAGTTAAAGCAACAACATCACAGAAGAAAAACAACAAGAAGGAGAGCAAACCAGGAAAGAAGACACCAAAAATGTTGAAGTTCCAATGGTGGAACAAGATGGACGTCTTAAAGATACATCATTCTTCAAATGTGGTCTAGAACCGTTGAGGAAATTGTTATCAGAAATAAAAAACAGGCTGACTCCCGAACATCTAGCTATCCTTAAGTCAACAACATTTGGTAATCTCTTTAGCCTTTTCGATAGCAACAAGATCAATGTCTACAAGCCGAAAAACGAAACTATAAAGACAGCATTGTTTCACATCATTGATTGCTACATACCAGACGAGGAAGGTTTTAGGATTGGTGACCAGGTGGTAAAGTTCAAAGTGGAATATGTCGTTGTGTTGTTTGGACTGAAGGCTTTTTGGAACAAAAATTGACCAAAAAACACGTAGTAGGGACAAACATGAGAACATTGATATCATCAAGAACAACTTAGGTGATGTTGCAATGGACAAAGTTTCCAAGGAGATGGTGTCTGACAGGCTTGTTAAATTAACGAATGTTGATGATCACAATAAAGAGGACGTCAGTTTCTTCATCATAATATACATGTTCATCACCATATTTTTCGCTAATTCATCAAACAGGGCAGGTTGGACTCACCTCAAGTACCTTGAGAGCTTGAACACAATGAACTTTGTTAACTGGGCAGAGGCGGTGCATTATTTCTTGGTAGAAAAGTTGAATGAAAACCACCGTAGGAAAACCTTGCTGGTAGGGCACAAAAACTATCAAAATGGAAAATGGTATTTTGTATTTGGTCCCTCTTGAAGATGGGTAATTAGCATTTGGTCCAATCTTTATCGTTTATTAGTAAATGGTCCATTTTTCGTCACTTGACTGTCAGTCAACCCAGTTATTTCCATGGGTGGTGGTTATATGTTGTACTTCACTCCAACTAAGGTAAGATAACTTCCATGGTTATTTCCATTACTATTTACAGGGACTAAATTTAAAACGAAATATGAAAAAAAAGGACTATAAACCAATTTTTCATGTTTACAAACAACTAAATGGTGTTTTTTGAGTTTTAAGTTTTGTCATGTCACTACAAGAAAACATGGATTTTGGCACGGGTAGGCGATTCGCTTTGCCACGGTCCGGGTCAGTGGCAAATTTAGGGACGGTATTTAGCCGTGGCAAAAATTAAAATATCGGTGGCAAAAAATTGAAATATTTATAAACTATTTTGTGACCCTAGCAACAGTTTCTAACCGTGGCAAGGTATAAATGTTTTAGCTGTACGATTCATAATCCATTATTGAGATCGAGGGTTGGAGATTTGTTTTAGGGCCGTGGCTGTTTGAAGAAGTGAAAAAGCAAAAATCTCTGTACCCTAATTCCTTCCTTCCTACTCGTCTTTTCTATTTTTTCTTATTTCTGCCCTAGCAAACAATCTCTGTTATCACTCATCTTCTACCTAATTCGCTCTTCCCACTCGTCTTTCTCTCCGTTCACCACAACAAATTGAGGTAAGATTTATGTGATTCAGTTACTTTGGTGATTTAGATTTTCATCTAGACTTTTTTCCCTTGCAATCTCTCTATCTCTTTATAAATTATAGTTCTAATTTTTTGTTTGAAAATTTTTTTGCTAGGGTTTTGATTAATTGAGCGATTCTCGACAAGTTTGTTCTAATTAGTTAATTAAGTTCTGGATATCGAAGAAAGGCAATTCCATGTTTTTCTATAATTAAGAAGAGTAGTCTTAATTAGTGACTATAAATGCCTAATCACTCTTAATATTCATTCAAACTATAAAGAAGGGTTTCTTCTTCTTTTCTCTCCCCTCTAAAGTTTTGAGAAACCTTAAACTAAAATTAAACCCTAATTTGTATACTTGTATTTCATTGTTGGTTTTGAAATCATAATCACAGAACTTCGATTTTACGGACGGTGGCATCTCTTCTTGTTTTCAGAATATAAATCTACCTTGAGTTGTGCAAGGTAAGCTTTTTTCTACGTATTGTTTCATATATTTTTTTTTCTCTCACATCAATTTTGGGTTGTTATTTTTGTTGGGCACTGAAATTTGGTACAGATTTCGGAAAGGAAGAAGAAAGGTGAAGAGAATTGTAAAACCAACTGACGACCATTTGAGCTTAGCTGACATGGATGTAATTAAAGTGATTGGAAAGGGTAGAAGTTGGGATTGTGCAACTGGTGCGTCATAAATGGACTGCCAATTTCTAGTTCTTAAGGTATTATTCAGATTGATATGCCAGCCTTGTTTTCTTCCATTGTTTCGCATTTATAACTCATAAGTTGTAGTCATAGATATGATAATACTTATAAAAAATTCTGGCGCTAATCAGATATATATGCTGGTTGGTTAGTTTAGAAAAGCATGGTCCCAGAGTTTTATTCTAGTTTCGTACTCTTTTCTAAGCAATTGTCTAACAATATACAAATGTAAGCTGTTGCTTACCAGTTTACTCCTTATGTAATTTTTTTTATGTAATTTGTTAATTATATCACCAAAAAAATTATAACTTTTTCTTTGTGAGGTAAATTACACTTTTCATTTGGCATGGAATCACTGTAATAATTTAGGTGGTTTTTAATAGTGCTATAATTAGATGAATATTTGTGTCCTCATTTTTTGTGCTCATTGTGAAACCGGCACGAAGTGGTTTGACATCAATTTTGTGACAAAGTGTCCTTGGTTATCTCGCCTTGAATTCATTGTTAGGAAAATCAAGATGTACGCATGGTCGTCTCGTGTCCTTCGTGTTTCTTAGTTCTGTCCAGGAAAAGTTATTGGGTTCTGGACGTACGTACCGAGTTAAGACGTATGTACGTCCACTGAAGCAGCAAACATCTTTTGGTCAGGACGTACGTACGCAGTTAGGACGTTCGTACGTCCAAGTAGGCAGCAGACTTGTTTCGTGTGGAGACGTACGTACCGAGTTAGAGCGTTCGTACGTCATGGTAGGCAGCAGGCTTATTTTTGTGTGGCGACGTTCGAACGTCATATCGACGTACGAACGTCCAAAGTCGGTTTGCACTATTTCGGCCCATTTTCCTTGGTTTCTAACCCTAAGTATAAATAGGGTTTCTCTTCCAAAGAACAAGTCAGTTCTTTGGCCGTCCATTCTTCTTCTAGTTCATGTGTTTTGGTTAGGTTTTTGATATTGAAAGTGTTTGTGTCTATTGAACTCAATTCCCTTTCTTCCCCCTTCTCTCAATTCATATCTTTGTGATCTTCAAGAGTTATTGTGAATTCGGCTTCGAGTCTTCTTGTGTGTTCATCAAGAAGTCGAGTGTCTTGTGCGTACATCAAGGTGCTCTGGTGAAGTCAAGGTGTTAGAGATAACCAGGAGTATCAACTCGCAGTGAGTGCAGGTAGTTGATAGGTTTGTACATCTCTTTTCATCTAGTGGATTATTTTTGTTGTCACGAGGACAACCGTGGACGTTTCCCTGTTTGGGTTTTACCACGTTAAAAATCTCTGTGTGTTATTTACTTTCTGCGTATTGTTTGATTGCTTGTTTGAATTTACAATTGTTATACTAGCACTATTTGTAGTTTCTCAATTGGTATCAGTTGCTGGGGGCTGGTTAAGGAGCGTAAAGGCTCACGCTAACGATCAATAGTGCTTTATAGAACCTCACAAGGTTGCTACTTCAAGTCTTCCTCCACAATTTAGTGGAAAAGACTTTGGTCATTGGAAAGTACGGATGCGAGCTTATCTCCAAGCCTTAGGAGAAGAAGTCTGGCTTTCTGTTGTCACAGGGTGGAAAGAACCTCTGACTACTACAGGTACTGGTGATACTGCTGTTACATCACTGACGCCACGTGAAAAGTGGACGCCTGAACAGAAGTTGTTGGCAAATTATAACAACAAGGCACTCAATGCTATCTTCATGGCATTAAATGCTAGTGAGTTTCGTCGGGTGCAAGGCTGTGAAGAGGCTAAAGATGCATGGAACAGGCTTATCTGTACACATGAAGGTGACGAAACAGTCAAAGAAAGTAAGCTGGAACTGTTAACATCTCAGTTTGAGAATCTACGGATGGATAATTCTGAGACCTTTGATGATTTCTTTATTCGTCTCCAAGACATCATAAACTGCAGTGCGGCTATTGGTCATGCATATACTGACACACAAGTGGTACGTAAGATATTGCGTGCTTTGCCTCCTCGGTTTCGTTCTCGTAAGGATGCCATCACTGAGAGTAATGTGATTAAGAACATGTCCATCGAGACACTTGCTGGGAAACTAAGGACATGTGAGATGGAACAGGCCTTCGAAGAACCTTTGAAGAACAAATCTGTAGCATTCAAAGCTACATCGTCTAAAGAACCTTCCACAGGACGTTCTGATGATGAAGAACAGGATGTGGATGATAACTATGCGTTTCTGTCACGTAGCTTTCAGAAGATTCTGAAATATCAACAGAATCGAGACCCTCGAAAGCGATTTCCTGATTCCTCAAATGCTCCTAGGAGTCGTGGTTTTGAGCGATTCTCTGTGGATGGGAGAAGAGCTCGAGTTGATCGTAAAGATGTCCAATGTTACAAGTGTCGTGAATATGGACACTTTGCAAATGAATGTGACAAGAAGGTGGATCGCAAACCTGGTGATAATTCCAAAGCGAACCTCACAGTAACATGGGATGATTCAGATGAAGATGATGATGGGAATCTCTCAAATGTTGTCTCCAATTATGTGGTCTTCATTGCATCCCTGGATGAACATCCAGGAGGTATTGTATCCTCTACTGATGATTTTAATGTTTCTGATTCTGGTGTTCATGCTACTACTAGTGAATTATGTGATATGTATAAGTTTTCCATGCAACAAGTAAAGTTGCTTGAAAAAACTAACACTGTCTTACAGGATCAGGTAGATAGTCTTGGGCAGGATATATGCAATCTTACAGGTGATTCCAACATGTTGAAGGAAGAATTTGTGAAGGAAAAGGAGGATTTCCAAGTGCGTATTGCCACTCTGGAAAAACTGAATAATGATCTGGAGACACGGTATCGATCCCTTGTTTTGGAGCATGAGAAAGTAAAAGCTGAGTTGTTTGCTGCTAACAAACAATTGGTTGGGTTTGGTAAAGCAAGTGGTAACCTAAACTCTCTGTTGGGAATTGGTAAATCCCATTCAGATAAATCTGGTTTAGGTTATGACACATCTGTTCCTCTTTCTATTGCTAGCACTTCCCGCACTACTTTTGTGCGACCAACAAGTGTCGCTCTTCCTGCTCCTGTGCAGGTGTCTAGTGTGGTATCACCACCCAAGGTTACTCATGTAAAGCATGTTCCGAAAAGGAATTTTAGACACAAAGGCTTTAAATGTCTAATATGTGGTCGCATGGGTCACACTTCTGCTTTTTGTTGGAATAATTTGTATCCTGCTCATCATCCGTCTTTTGCAGGTAATTCATATTGGAACAAGTCTTCTACTTTCTCCATGCAGGCTCCATACATGTGGAATGGCTATGCTCCGTGGGGTTTACCCAGAACTTCTCCTTATGGAAATCGTCCTCAAACAACACCCATGCCTACTCCACCACCACATTTCTGGGATAGGAGTATGGATGCATCCAAGAAAATAGTATCTCACATGGCTCGTTTGGTTGAACCAATGCCTTTATCATGGTATCTTGATAGCGGTTGTTCGCGCCATATGACAGGTGATAAGACTCTGATTGATAACCTGACTCTTGGTTATGGAGGTAAGGTTAGGTTTGGTAATGGTAAATTGCTTCCGGTTGAAGGTAAAGGTAACTTTTCTGAGGTTGGATCGCTCAATAGTCATGAGCTTCTTTTTGTTAAGGGTCTTAAGTCCAATCTATTGAGTATTAGTCAGTTATGTGATGCTAAGTTTAAGGTTGTGTTTGAGGATAATAGGTGTGATGTTTTTGATTCCAATCATATCTTGGTGTTAACTGGTAGTCGCTCATCTGATAACTGTTTCATTGTCACTACACCTCTTCCGCATTCATATAACTAATGTGTTCATTGGAACTGTCTGTGTTAAGGACGTTTAGGTTCGGTCATTTATTATTGTTGTTGGTATTGAGGACATACTACATTCTCTATTGTGTGGATTCCATTTTACAGATGTTTCTAGTTTGGCGTCCTCAACTGTTTTTGTGTCATGCATAGTTGTAGGGTTACATTATACTCTCTTCGTATTGGTAGTTTCTTGCATGATGCATTTACATGTGGTTGGCTTGTCTTTTTCAATACCTGCATAACTCCAGTTTTCTATGGTTTCTTTTCAGGATCGTTGTTTTCCTTTTATATTTACTCACCTCTTGTAAGTGGTCAATTACTCACAAAATCCCCAGCCATTTGAATGTCTTGAGAGCATACTCATTTGGCTAAGAACCCATTGGGGCTGTGAGGGTCATGCTCTGACAGATGCACTCAGGAGATGTTAGTTCTTGTGTTGCACGTTATCATGGTATTGCACTTCTTGAGTGTGTTTTCCCGAAAAGATGTAGGCTACACCCTACCCTCGTGTTCTGGTAAAAGATGGAGATACTTTATACTCCCACACGGGAATGGCATTTTTTTTTAACAAAAAAAAAAAAAAAAAAAAAAAGGGAATCATAAGTGTCTGTCACACTTGTCTAGTTGGACGACAAGAAGTAAAACAATTTTTCTGTGTTTCCTTGGTTTTGTTTTGCTCGGTTTCACCTTCTCCTTAGTCTACTTTCAAAAGACTTTCAATGTATTCAATGATCATTTTTCAGTTTGGTTCCGGAGGTTGGTATTGGTCTATCAGGTTCTTCTACATGCTTGCATCATTCTAGTAAGTACCATGTCATGGTGTATGATGTCGTTCTTCGATTTTGCATTGTCTTGAGGTTGAGGGTTGTTTATACTGTATTCGGCTGTAATTGGAATCCTTATGATAAGTAGAAGTGTTTTCTTGTGATGTCTCTCAATATTTGTTCTTAGTAGTTCTTTGGTTTATTATCTGACTGTTTGGGTGGTTCTTCATTTTTTTTATATATATATATTTCAAAAAAAAAAAAAAAAAAAAAAAAAGGGGTTCGTACGAACGCTTTCATGACGTTCGTACGTTTAGGTGGGCAGATCTTTTTTAAACGTACGAACGCTCCTAGGACGTACGAATGTGATCTTAGTCAGATGTTTGGTTTTTGGGTCCCGACGTTCGAACGTTTTCAGAACGTACGAACGTTCGTCATACAGTCCGGCCCATTTGTGTTTAAATTCAAATTTTTTGAACCAAAGGCTAACTGTTACATTAATCGTGCCCCTTTCTTCTCTCTTGCACGAACATTAGGAAGTCTTCACCTTCTCTCAACGTCTTTTTTTTGGTCTTTCTCTTCTTTTTCTTCTTTGGGGGTTGTTTATTGCTTCTCTCAAGCAGTTTTGTCTTCCTTGGTGTATACTATGTTCTTTATCAAGTAAGTGAACTCGTCTCCTTCCCACATTCTTCTCTTTCTACCTCTCCTTCTTCTCTCTGTATTGCATGATTATTCTCTTAGTTTTGTTGAATTGCATGGTTAGTTTAAATTTTTTTTGGAATTGTTTGTTTTGGTGTATATTGATTGTGTTGGTTAGTGTTTCATTTCATCTCCTTGCAATTGGTGGCCAACTTGGCTCTCTCTGTTTCTTGTAACTTCTACTCTATTGTTGGGTCTATTTGCTTGTGTGTTTGGGCGTTTGACATTCTAAATTGTTGTCCATGGCATGTATCAAGATTCTGCACACCAAGTGTTTGTTGAAATGCCTCAATGATTTTTTTTAATTTTATTGGTTTTTCTGTCAATTATCTTACATTTTTGATTTGTGCTTGTGTAGACAATGGCTTCAAAGCGCGCACGCACCACTCCCACCTCCACGGCATCCGTGTCTAAGGGTGCATCATCTTCTCGCGCTCCACGGGGTCGAAGCTCCACTCCGGCCTTGTCGCCTCCTCCCACATCTCTTGGTGCTCATCCTCGAGCAAAAGCTATTGTTCCTGAGCGTTTCTTTGACTTGGCAGACATCGCTGCTACCCCTCTTGGGACTACTCAACTTGGCAACATATCCCTATTCTTTGAGACTCGGAATTGGCTAAGGGTGGCTCAACCAATCACCAAGTACTCGGTTGAGCATACGATAGCCTTCTATGAGACAAAGACACCCTCGCAGAATCGCTCGAGTTTTTCGGTCTTGATTGAAGGTCGGAGATACACCATTTCTCCTAAGGTGATACGTGAGGCGTTGGGTATTGATGGTGACTTTATTCCTGAAGGTGCTGTTTCTGTCAGATGGCCCGTTCCGGATACGATTCAAATTGACTTTGTCAATCAAGTTCAGCAGATGTTTATTGATGGTGTCACGGAAAGGTATCATGCCAAGCACTACAGCGCCATCCTTTTGCACATGGTTGCCCACTCCAACATCTACCCCTCCAAGGGCAACAAGATCATCATGACCGACGACATGGTCAAATTAGTGGTCTGTATGTCGGTGCACCATCTTCATCTTTCTGAGGCCATCTACACTCGAATGCTTCAGATCGATGCAGCTAAGGGTACTCTTCCTTTCCCTAGCTTTATAATGACTATACTCAAGCACTTGGGTTTTCAGGGACAGTATATGGGGGTGAGTTCTCCAAGGTTTGTTGGCCATGATTGGGTCAACGCCATCAAGAAGGGCTGTCAGTCTAGAAAGTTGGCCTTTGAGTCCGTGGGTGCGCGTCTGACGCATCACTTAATTTGGGGAGGCAGGGCTCTTGTTCGCCATGATGATTTTGATCGGGCTTTGACCTCTGGACGCCCCATCTCAGCCTCTGCTAGGGGCAATCGGGCTGTTGCAGAAATTGATGCTCGGGTTTCCTCTCTCCGACGTCGTCAGGATCATATGGATGCTCGGTTAGATCGTTTTGGGGTCATTCTCTCTCGTCATCATGTCATGATCAGTGATATTCATGCGATGAACGTTGCTCAGATGCGTCATCTACAGCTGGACTTCACTCCCACCGACTTGCCTCCGTTTCCGGAAGAGGTGCCTCCAGTTCCAGGTGAGAGTGATGGTGATGACTCAGAGAGTGAGGACGAGGGTGATGGTGAACACAGTGATGGTGCCTCGGAGTCCGAGTAGTTGGTTTTCTGGCTTACTCTCCACATTTTTGTACTTAACTTTGCTCTTTTGCTATATCGGTTTGTTTCTATTTTTTTTTGGGTATTGAGCATGTTATTGGATATTGCTATTTTCATATTAGTTCAAGTTTTTTTTCTTTGTTTTGCAGTAAATTTCTGTTTTTAGGTAATGGACCTCTCTTATTGGGCCCATGTTAGGTTTACTCTTGTTTTTCCTATATATAGGGGAGTCTTCTCCTCTTTCACTCCTATTGTGTCTTCTTAACTCTTGCTAGTTCTCTCTTTGTTCTTCAGAATTTTCTATGGCAGAATATGAACTTCATGGAATTTTTGTACCGGCTGTTGGTTATGTGTCGTTTATGGTGATGGAGTACAAAAACAATGCTAAGAGATTACATCTTGGAGTTGGTTGGTTATCCGAAGGTTCCAGGACTTGCTGCTCCACTTACCGACTGTGGCTTGGACAGCAGAATTGAGGAGTTGTTTTGTAAGAGTGAATGGCTGGAGGATTATAATGATCATGTGATTGCTCGGTGGAATAGGCCTTCGGCTCGTGCGGAAGCTTACTTCTCCAAGCTTCCTCTAGGTCATTGGGAACGGGTTTTTTCGAATTCGGGTTTTTTCGAATTCGTTAATTCAAGCCTTGTGTTTTTGTAGTTTTGTCTTTTATGTTATGGATTCCTATGTTTGGTTATTAGTTGATTTCCTGAACTTTTAACAGTTGGGTTTGGTTTATCTTTTTATCTGTTTTGTCTTCATTGTTTGGTATTGATTTCTTTTTCTTGGTTATTTGTTTCTTGTTGTTCTTTTATCGTTTCTTTTGTTGGTTGGTTACTTTGTTCACTTGTTGTGACAAAAAGGGGGAGATTTTATGACTCTAATTACTAACAATCGTCTTCTTGTTGTTAGGTTATTTTTGGGTCATGTTTCAGGTATGCTACACGTATGGGGGAGTGAACGTGTTGATGATTTTAGACGTTATATAGTTATGGGGGAGCTCGAGTGTCAAAAATATTTTGGAGCTCATGAAGTATGGGGGAGTTGCTCGAAGCAACTTCTGTTGAATCCTTGATTGCTTCGGAAATTTCTAGTTGCTTCCGTTCGGTCTCTGATGGTTAAAGCATCTTGCTAAAGCTGGATAACAAGAATTAATGACTTGTTATGTGTTTCTATCTTGAGTGATTTTGTAGGCATGTTTTATAAATGCCATGGTTTGGGCTTGTAAGCACGTTTTATAAGTGCTATTAGAGTCATAGGTTTTTGTCACAAAATCAATGTCAAAGGGGGAGATTGAAACCGGCACGAAGTGGTTTGACATCAATTTTGTGACAAAGTGTCCTTGGTTATCTCGCCTTGAATTCATTGTTAGGAAAATCAAGATGTACGCATGGTCGTCTCGTGTCCTTCGTGTTTCTTAGTTCTGTCCAGGAAAAGTTATTGGGTTCTGGACGTACGTACCGAGTTAAGACGTACGTACGTCCACTGAAGCAGCAAACATCTTTTGGTCAGGACGTACGTACGCAGTTAGGACGTTCGTACGTCCAAGTAGGCAGCAGACTTGTTTCGTGTGGAGACGTACGTACCGAGTTAGAGCGTTCGTACGTCATGGTAGGCAGCAGGCTTATTTTTGTGTGGCGACGTTCGAACGTCATATCGACGTACGAACGTCCAAAGTCGGTTTGCACTATTTCGGCCCATTTTCCTTGGTTTCCAACCCTAAGTATAAATAGGGTTTCTCTTCCAAAGAACAAGTCAGTTCTTTGGCCGTCCATTCTTCTTCTAGTTCATGTGTTTTGGTTAGGTTTTTGATATTGAAAGTGTTTGTGGCTATTGAACTCAATTCCCTTTCTTCCCCATTCTCTCAATTCATATCTTTGTGATCTTCAAGAGTTATTGTGAATTCGGCTTCGAGTCTTCTTGTGTGTTCATCAAGAAGTCGAGTGTCTTGTGCGTACATCAAGGTGCTCTGGTGAAGTCAAGGTGTTAGAGATAACCAGGAGTATCAACTCGCAGTGAGTGCAGGTAGTTGATAGGTTTGTACATCTCTTTTCATCTAGTGGATTATTTTTGTTGTCGCGAGGACAACCGTGGACGTTTCCCTGTTTGGGTTTTACCACGTTAAAAATCTCTGTGTGTTATTTACTTTCTGCGTATTGTTTGATTGCTTGTTTGAATTTACAATTGTTATACTAGCACTATTTGTAGTTTCTCACATTGCTAAGTTCTTATTGCAGCTGGAAGCTATCCAATTCATCACATCCCACAAGTCCATCGTAGCCGCAGCTAAGATTTCTGATCTTATGGATATTGTCATTAAAAGCGTATCGGGTCTTGCAGTATTATCTCAGGTCCGTTTTTACTAACCTAGGTAGTTTGCTTGAATTGAAGGAGTCTGTCAATGAACATGCACACATGGTTATATAGTCCTTCATAGTTTCTCACAAGTTTTTACTAACCTAGGTAGTTTGCTTGAATTGAAGGAGTCTGTCAATGAACATGCACACATGGTTATATAGTCCTTCATAGTTTCTCACAAGCTTACTTCTTTCATCATGATGCTTGCATTCACCTGCTCTATTCCATTTTTTTTTTCTTTTGTCTAATATATGTGTTTCATTGCTCAGGAATTACCTGTATAATGAAAAGCATGCAACCTACACTAGAATTGGTTGTGAGTACAACGTCTGAGGGATCAACTGGCCCTGTGGGTGGCACTTCTAAAAAGTGAAAATCACTTGCAGCATACAAAATTTTCTAAGGTTGTCCATTGAGTTACAATATTAGATGTAATAGTGTTTTTTAAGCTGAAAAATACTTATTTGGTTATTGGATCTAATTGTTATCTCACCTTATATAATAAGAATTATGATTATTTGTGTACTGTAGGTTTACTGCATCAGCGTCTGTCTGTAGAATGGCTGAGGCAGCACTTGCACAAGTCCTTGGACAGTAATTACATGCATTGGGTTCATATCTGAAACATTATCTTGATGCAACAGATGTTGTCATCAATAAAATATTTGAGCTTTTGACATTGCTTCCAATCACTCGTAAGGTATTCTTTGAATTTGTTTATCTCCTTTTCTTCTTTTTTTCAAGCCTGCTTTATGTGTGATAGCATGATCAAACTGATTTGCCTGTGTTTGCATTAGTGTTAGGACTTAATCTTTTTCTATCAGACATCAGTTCAGTTGGCAAAACTGATTTGCCTGTGTTTGCATTAGTGTTAGCACTTAATCTTTTTCCTTTGACTGTTTCAGAATTTTAGAATTACGGAAGTTGTTCTAAAAATACCAATTTAATTGTTCTTAACCAGGTTGCAGACCATCTGGCCACATGAAAGCACACATGAAATGCCCAATAATCTTTTGTGATCCTCTTCAAGAGGAACTTTGGAACTTGTAATGGTGTCTGATGTGTATGATTTGTTATAAGACTTGTTTCGATAAAGAAATCGTTGTAATATTGGTGTTCAGATGGGTTGGAAGAAAATAATAAATCTAATATTAAATTATGATTTCATATTATGCCATGTGGAGGTGCAAACCATATGCAGGGCATTAACTAATTTTAGATTATGCAGGGCTTTAGCTAATTTCATATTATGCAGGTAATTTTTTTTTTTCTGAAAAGAATTCAGATTTCCCATGGCTGAGAAATGTAGCTAATTTAATTTTTTTTTTTTTTTTTTAAATTCCAGATTTGCCACGGTTTTGAACAGTAGCTAATTTAAAAATTAAATTAATTTCCAATTTTTTTTTTTAAAAAAAAAAATAGTTTGCCACGGTCTTGGACCGTGGGGACGATGACAAATTGCCATGGTTGAGAGCCGTGGCAAATCCCACGGTTTCAAACCGTGGCTAAATAAAACATTTTGCTACGGACCCGGACCGTGGCAAAAGAATTAGCTACGCCCTGAACACCCACGGTCTCGCCACGGTCGAAAACAGTGGCTAATCCTGTTTTGCCACGGTTCCGGTCCGTGGCAAATTTGATGTATTCTTGTAGTGTGTGCTAGTCACGTGAAAGGGTAGTTTGGTCATTAAGAAAATATGGATGCCTTGACTCTGGTCAATTGGATTGACTGACAGTCAAGGGACGGAAAATGAACCATTTACTAATAAACGATAAAGATTAGACCAAATGCTAATTACCCATCTTCTAGAGGGACCAAATACAAAATAACCCAAATGGAAATGATGTAATGGGTAGATGCGTAATAGTGTTATTGGTAAGTGACACTACATTTTTTCTTCATACATTGAATGATTTTTGAACTAGTATTGCTTATAAATAACTATATTCTATTTTTTGAATTCAGTATTGGTTGTGTGAGCACACAAACATCACTCAGAAGATCGTAGGAGTAGAAGAGAAGTTACCAAGGCTTGCAAGGTGGGATATGAAACAAGCAATTAATAGGGTTCTAGAAAATCCCACTCTCAACTGGGATGGAATGAAGGTAAACTATTGTTGATTAGTATAGTAATCATCCAGTTAATCTAATGGTACTTTCTGTTTGGTTGATTAATGTAGTAATCAACTTGAGCTTTGGTTGATTAGTACATTAATCAATTTTATCTTTAGTTGATTAGTATAGTAATTAATTTTATTTTTAGTTGATTAATATATTAATCATCTATTTAATTTAATAGTATTTTTTGTTTGGTCGATTAGTGTATTAATCAACTTGAGCTTGGTTGATTAGTAAAATAATCAACTAGAGCTTTAGTTGATTTGTACATTAATCAACATAAGATTACTCAAGTATCTAGTTGATAAACATATTTTGTATTACAGGTGATGGAAAACCTTTCTGAATTCAGCAAAGAAGAGTATGAATTCATGGAGCCAAGTGAGGAAGTTGAGGAAGAAACTGATTTTGCAACAGAGAATCAACGGCTTAAAGAAGAAAATGAACAGTTGAAAGTTGTGATTCAGCGGTTAGAAGCTGAAATTAAACACTTGAAAGACAAGAAGAAAGATGATGAAAGTGGCGACAATCAAGAGAGTGAAGAAGATCATGGAAGTAGTGATGATGATCATGATGACAATGAAGGTAGTGAAAAAGTTTTGAAAACTAATGAAGAAAATGATCAAAATTCTACAGAAAAGAATGATACTGAAGAAGTGTATGAGAGGCATGATCATGTTGAAGTGCATCTGGATGATGATGAGAATACAAAGGAGAAAGGTGATGAGGAAACAGTGAAAAAAGGTGATGAGGAAACAGTGGAAGCAATAGATATGGATACTATTTTGAATATGGAGATAATGAAAACACAACAACTTGGTGGAAATGATCAAAGAACCCAATCCACTACTCAATCATTAGGAATCATGTGTATCATGTCATTGGAAGGAATGCAAACAACCCAAGCCTCACATGAAAGATTTAAGAATTTTAACGAGGATGGTGAAGTGGAGAAAACACTGGTAAAAAAAACCGTTATAAAGATTTGGATGGAAATAAGATTCGTTCAAGCTCGATGGTAAAAAGAGTCAAAACAAGGACAGAACAAAAGAAGAAGGAAAAAGAGATAATAACGGAAGATCAAATAGACCTAGGAAATGATGAAGAAATTAAAGTTCTGCTCGTTGATTGGAGGGAAACCACCTATTATCAGATGTTAGCACAAGAGCAAAAGAATGTTCTGGATCAATATTTGAAAGATGTTGAGGATGGAAGGTAATAAATTTATTTAACACATTGATTAATAGATTAATCAACTGTTGATTAATATTCTAATCATCTTAATAATTGCAGCACAATGGCATGGTCTTCTCCAGATGCAGATTTGATGATAACTGCTTCGCAAATGATCTTATGACCGTGAAATACATCGATTATCAGGTAACATGTTCTCTTTATTTTATATTTTTATTCTAAACTATAAACTCCCTCAACATTTTGTAATGCTAACAAGTTTTTTTTTTAGGGTTATTTTGTATTTGGTCCCTCTAGAACATTCATATTTCGCAAGTGGTATAGAGTTTTTCAATTATTAGCAGTTGGTCCTTTTTTCGTTATTTGACTGGTAGTCAACTCTGTTGACTGTAGTCAAACCATCCAAGTTTTTAAAATACCTAAACTACCCATGCACATGTTAATCATGTGCATTTTTATGAATAACAAATATCATTCTATGCTTCATCCAATGGTTCAAAATAAACCAATAAATAGAAATAAACTAAACAAAATAATAGAAATAAAAAAACAAAGATAGTGATAAACAACAATAACAAAATCTTGCAAAGTAATATCCCATCAATCTAACAACCCTCAATACAAAATCAAGAAAACCAACCCCAAAAATTATCAAGATTGAAACCCAATTTTCTTTTAAAGCAATTGAAATTGAAAAGTCATTCTTTTTGTCAAGCAATTGAAAATGAAAACCCAACACTTATTGTTCTTCTATAAATACTTAATACCCATAGTTCTTGCCAAACAATTAAAATTGAAAACCAAATACCCATTTTTCTTCTCTTCCAATTCGGAAACCTAATACCCATCCATTGTTCTTGTCAAGTAATAGAAATTGAAACCCAATACCCAACAAAATCAAAACATTCTCTATACCTCAAAGATGAAGAAGATGAGAAAGAAGCTTAAAAATTATTTTATTTTATAAGCCAATTCATAAAAATGATTTACAAAAATGATTCATAGACCAAGAGCAATAAATTTTGAAGGATGAAGAACAATGGGTATTGGGTTTTTCAAAATCATTAATGGGTAGTTCTTCATTTGCAAATTTAAGTAATAAAACTTATTCTTTTGTCAAGGTAGAGTTTAAAATTTTATTTTTCTTCTCACTAAAACATGTGCCTCGCACGTGCATAGGTAGTCTAGGTATTTTGAAAAATTGGGTGGTTTGACTACAGTCAATTGAGTTGACTGTTAGTCAAGTAACGGAAAAGGGACTAAATACTAATAAATGAAAAACTCTATACCACTTGCTAAATACAAATATTCTAGAGGGACCAAATACAAAATACCCCTTTTTTTTATCTGTTTGTATGAAGATTATTGATTGGTATGCAAGAAAGTTTATAGAAAGCTATGAGAGAATAAGTCCTAGAACCCAATCAAAGAAATATTGTCATCTTCTCAGCTTATGCATGGGTATGTAATTTCCATTACATTTCTTCTCTTGCATTGTTTGATTGGTACGTTATTCAGTTTTATATTCCTCTTACATTATTTGATTACTACATTAATCAACCATGTATTCCTTTTTGTTTAGTTGATTAGTATAGTAATCAACTCTTACATCAATTGATTACTACATTAATCAACTCTTATAATGGTTGATTACTATATTAATCAGTCATGGATGTATTCTTTTTTGTTTAGTTGATTAGTATAGTAATCAATCCTATTTTCTTTTCTGTTTAGTTGATTGGTAAATTAATAAATAGTTCAATCTCATGAATGTTTTTTTGAGCAAAATACACACATGGTTGAGAGACTTTAAAAATCAGAAGAAAATAAAGAAGGACCAGAAAAATAAGGAAGACAAGTACTGGAGTGAAGTAATTGAGAAGTTCACCGAAAAAGAGTCGCTCTTCTTGTTTCCATTCAACACTTCAAGAACTGATACAAACAAGGTTGGGTATCACTGGAGCCTTCTTGTGCTTGAAAAAAGTGAAGGATGGATCCTTTACAACTCTCTTGCCAGAAATAAACCTTTCGACAAACGTGTTCTAAAAGATTGTAAAGCTATTGTGAGTAAAATTTCTTAAACTTTAGTTTTATAAATTAATATAATTATTCAATATTTTCACATTTGAAACATGCCGAATACGTCACTCCATTACTAAACAAGAAGCTCATCAAGTGTGGGGATGTTCGTTATGAAAGTGAACCTATCGTGCAACCACAAGATCTTCCGCATCAAGGCTCTTCGTAATTGCAATTTGATTTTTTGGTTAATTCAATTTTTCAGGGTGGACTGTGCATTGTTTGTATGCAAGTTCATTGACACTGTAGTTTCTGGAAGAGAAATATCCAAGGTTGACTATACAGAAGGAGTGATAAAATGCATGAGGGCAAACATTACATGTGACTTGTTGAGTGAACCAGGACATAGCTTTAACAAGGAAGTATGGGATCAACAACAACAAAATAATAAAGGCTGATGCAGAAGAAAAAAACGAAACTTGCAGAGGAAGCGGAAAAGCAAAATCAAATAGGTCAAGAAAAGATAAAATAGGTTCAAGTGCAAAATATTTGTTTTGGTGTTGATAAACAATAATTTTTGTGTTGATAACAAACAAGTATTGATGCGGTAGAAGCAGTAGAAAATCGTTGTAAATAGTAACTTTTTGTGTTGATAACAAAGAAGTATTGATGTAGTAGAAAATCGTTGTAAACAGTAATTGTTGTTGATATATAAATGGTATTGTTATTTGCTTTTATTATGGTGTTTAAATAATAGTTGATCTAACAATACATTAATCAACTCTTTCATAACTTCTAATTTTCTATAACTTACCATCAGTTGATTACTACATTAATCAACTGTAATAATTATATTTTACTTTTTGTTCAGTTGATTACTACATTAATCAACAAAGCTCTACCTAATGTACATCAATCAACATTCTCTTAGTTGATTAACATACTAATCAACTTGTCAGTAAACTTTTCCTGAATAAAAGAAAGTTGATTAAAACATTAATCACTCATCACTATCCTTGTGATAAACTGAACTGAATTATATTGTCACCACTGAATTGTAATGTCACAACAAATGAAAGAAATAGAAAAACACCACAAGTTTCAATCGAAAAACTGAAAAACAAAACATCAAATACAACTAGAATCTGATTGTTGTTCAAGCATTGGCAAGTCCTCCTATTGTGATGTCCAATACTAAGACAACTGGAACACTTCTGAGCTTTTGCAGCATTTCTTGACCCGGTGTTTAGAACCCTTTTAGTCTTTGGCCTACCAGGACCTCTCTTAACATCTGGAGGAAGTATATCAACATTATCAACATCATCTTCTGGTTTGTCCTCATCTGGAATAGGATGAATCGGATATGAGTACATCTCTCGGAATGTGCTAACATGGTAATAAGGTTGAATATAGTCATATATTCTATCTCGATCACCTTTTGCAACAATAGCAGCTACAGCATGCTTACATGGGAATCCATCTATTCTGCACTTTCTACATGAGAATATCATATTACCCAGATGAACTGAATGTTGTTTATGTGACTCCACTTCATAGAGAAATTCGCTCGACTTTATCACTTTTAAAGGACATGCTTCCTCAATTCTTGTAGTTAAAAGTTCTTCCATTTCATGACACAACATTGAATTCCATTTTAAAGAAGCATCACGTCTATCCGCCATCATTTTCATCACTCGTTTTCTAATCCTATCCAACATGGCACAAATAGGCATAAACCTTTCTTGAATTATCCAATTGTTGAAACCTTCAGCAATGTTAGAACATAACTCACCATATCGTTCTCCGGGGAAGTAGGCATTTGCAAAATGCTGAGTAGACAACGATTTCATGAAATCTGCAGCCTTATTACTCCTAGAACTCAATAACACCTTCAAATGTTCAATATATTTCAAATTCATTTTCGCATATGCACATTTTCCAAGAAACTCTCTGAGACTATCAGTCGATCGCCCAACAGCAGAAGCAAGATTGTTTTTGAGTTGCCGCAAGCAGTAACTATGATGACAACCGGGAAAAACCAGACGAACATTCTTTACAAGAGAATGATGGCAATCAGATATAAATGTAAGAGTTCTATCTGTAGAGACAACGGCTTTCAAATTCTCCAAGAACCAAGACCAGTTTGAATCATTCTCCACATCAACGATAGCAAAAACAACTGTGAACATACCTAACCCACAATAAAAAATATTTATTAACATTAATCAAGGTTATGTTATATACAACATATGAGTTAATTAATACACTAATCAATATCGCAGAAACTTTCAATTAAAATGATGAGTTGATTAATACACCGATCAATTCTGTATTATATATAACAAATGTATTGATTAATAAACTAATCAACTACTTATTATATACATTCAGAAATACTAAAACATGTACCTTGATCTCCATTCTTTGTTGTTACTAATAGGAGGCAACCTTTGTACTTGGATTTCAAAAAAGTGTCATCTAAATAAAGCATAGGCCTACACTACTTGAACCCATGAATGCATGCCTCAAAGGCAATGAAAAACCGACTGAACTTCTTTGTTTTAGATTCAACTTCTAATCGAACATAGGTAACATTACTATACCAAATCAACTGATTGTATGACAAACCTGCATCTCTATAAATTTATGAGGTAATTACGATTGCACCCCAAAAATTAATTCAAGTTTGCAACAACCCCCAGTTTTCAAATAGTTTAGCGTTGGCCCCTCTTTTGCTTCTTTTTCTCCATAATGGTAATTTTGCCTTTAATTTAATGTTTAACATTTCCACCCTAAACTTGAAAACCACCTTCCAATGCCACATCAGCACACCAAATTAGTTTTAATGCTAACCATTAATTCAAAATATACGTAACTCGAGGAAAATCAACAACTCACAAGTTAATCTCAATCTCACCGTTTTAATAAACATCTTGAAGATAATCGATGTTAGATATAAACCTAATCAATAGTTGATAAAGAGACACGTGGCAACATCTTCATCTTCTTCCATAAATCAATTAAATGAGGAAATAGTCGTTGGGTTTATGACATCATCATCTTCATCCATAAATTAGACTTTTTGAACACCTTCTTCACTTCTTCAAGCACATGAAAACACCTTTCTATTTGAATACTTTCTTCCCCTCTTCAATTGGTGAGGTCAACATCAAATTGAATATCCTAAGTTAACTAACACTTCTACTCTAAAACTAACATCAACAGCATGGAGGTATGTTAGTGGTTATTTCTAACTTTTGTTATTTGTTTTTATGTTGATTTTAATGGAGGTACGTTAATGGTCATCTTCGACCTACGGTTGTTTGTGTTCTGCAATTTGGGGGGTTAATTTAAAACACAAACCATTTAAAAAGGGTGAAAGCTAAACAATTTCAGCCTGTAAGTTGAATGTCAAATGTATGTGTGTGTGGCGGGGGAGGGGGGGCACTTAAGTGATGGTTGTAGGTGGGTTTATAGCCGATGCAATATTATGAATGAGGATGTGATGGAATTCAAATTTAGTCTCAATCTTAGAATCAGTCTCAATTTCAACAATTTCCACTACATCAGCCATTGTATCTTCAAGTACCACAATTTGATCTTCTTCAACCTCATGTTCATCTCTTCATCTCTACTTATATCATCACCGTCTTTTAATACTCCATCATCAATTTCAATTACTCCATCAATTAGTTTGAAGTAATGGGGAAAGACGTTTGTGAACGACGACGACCATCGAAACCATATATGTTTGCCATTGTCAACAATAATGGTGGAAGAAATCTCCACCGTCGTAAACTGTTTAGGGTTTTATTTTGCAGGTATGGTAGAAAATGTTATAACCTTAGGATTAGTTTTGGTAAAATTCTTATTTCCATCGAATGGCACGTGTCACGTTATTGTCATTCGATCATGTTTAGATATTTGCAAGTTTTTTCTTGAGATGTGTGTTATAAGTTATTATTGAGATTAACTTAGAGTTGTTGATTTTCCTCGAGTTACGTATATGTTGAATTAATGGTTGGTATTAAAACTACTTTGGTGTGCTGATATGGCATTGGAAGGTAGTTTTCAAGTTTAAGGGGTAAATGTTAAACACTAAATTAAGGGCAAAATTGCCATTATGGAGAAAAGGAAGCAAAAAGAGGGGCCAACGCTAAACTATTTAAAAACTGGGAGGTGTTGCAAATTAGAATTAGTTTTTGGGGTCCAGTCGCTAATTACCTCTAAATTTATTTAATCGCCAACAACCTAGTCGTATACGCATAATAATACTTCAATTCAAGACCCTAATATCTTTTAAATCTGTCAATAATGTCCTTTCGCGTAGTAGTAATTTTGTCGCTCACCTCTCCAAGGATTAAACTCATCACAAGCTACCTTGAAACATTGGGATTCTGGAAATCTTTACAAGCATTGCCACAAGTATGTTTTCCCCCATTTCCTTCAACCACATACGACCACCTTCTTTACTATACGACTTCGCATAGATCATCCACTTACATTTCTTTTCATCATCAACACATTCATCTTTTTCCAAAGCTGTTTTACAAATAGCTTTCACTCTAGTAAAAGAATTCTTAACAAAACAGTATTTCAACCCAATCGCAATAGAAAACTTTTTAAGATTGTTTCGGACCTCAACAGCTCCACTTTCAAAAACTTGACCAACACCAGTAAAAACAAACTCCCATTGTTTAGTCTTCAATGGTGGCATATCAATTTCATCATCATAATCAATGCAAGAAGAACTAGTATTTGCTCCTACATCACAATGAACAACGTCGATAGACATCTTCTTCAAACAAAAATCTCCACAAATCTCTCTCCACTCTTATTGCAATACCACGCCAAAGACTGAAGTTCAGGATCACAAAATATATCATGACGTTTACCATAACGATGATAGAGGAGATAAAAAACTAACGGGGACAAATCTCTAAATTTACAACAAATGACACTCTTTAAATCGGCCAATGAACTATCACAAATAAGCTCATAAGGAAAAGTAAATTTATTATACTTAATTACACCAAGAACACCAACAATAACAACATCATTTGAAACAACGCCATCACATGATTTTATATCTGCATAAAACAACATCATGTAATCAGCAAATTGTGATAGTTCAACCAAAATGATAAAAATAGATAGTTGATTAATATTGTTAATCAACACAAATGCTCAAAACATCTAAAAACAATTGAATGACGACTGGTTCAACATCAAAAACACTAAATTATCAATCATAGGTGAAAAAATCAAAAATTTTGGGCGGATATTCATGAATTTTTCCGTTTTTGGGGAATTCGGAGCGGTACGACATACGGATATAATACGAAACAAAAACCTCCCCATACCGACCCGATAAATTCGGATATTAACAAAAAAATCAAAAAATACGAAATTTTCGGAATCTATGGGTTGTCTTCCCCAAGTTCAATGATTCTTACAGTGTTTTGTAACTTATATAGTTTTCTCTATATTTTTCATTTTGAATTTTAATACCCAATTTATCTATAAATGCATAACCCATATAATAAAAAGGGGGTGTGTTTGAATTACAAGGCATGACTTCTTTAGATGATAATGGCCATATAATAAAAAGGGGTTGTGTTTATATATTCTTTTGTTGAATTATACGTTTATACATTGAAAGAAGGAAAAACATGATATTTGCAGAAAACCTCCCCATTTTGCCGAATTTTTCGGAATATTCGTGAATATTCGGGTAATATTTCGTGAGAAGCATATTTGCCAAACCTCCCCATTTCAACACTGGTTTTGGGATATTCGTGGAATAATCCGGTTTTTCACGAATCGGATATTCGGGATTATTCGATATTTTCACCTTATGTTATCAATCACAAACAAAACCATCAACTACAAACTAAATTCATCAACAATCATCACGATCTAATTATCAATCAACTACAAAACTAAATTCATCAACAACTAAATTGATTTCAAAATCAAAATAAAAAACAAGATCTAAATTGATTTAAAAATAAAAACAAAAACACAAAAACATTGGAATCAATCATGGCCAAATCCATTTGAAATCTTGAATTACCAAATCAAAAAAATCAAATCAACGAGATCAAAACAGAGCTCTTCCGAAATCAAATCCATTTGAACATAGAGAAGTTCTTCCGAAATCATAATCAACACACGAACATCGAAATCGCTCTCTCTTCAACTCGAAACCTAAAAATCCAATTCAAATTCAAAACTCATAAACACAAATATATATATATACCACTTCGTGGGAGGACAGTTTTGGTATTATTAAAAAAATGATAGAACGATTAATATGCGATTTGGACTGTATTCAAAACTCTACATATAATTGGACTACATAAGCCTGAAACCCAAATCCATGTCCTTGGGCCAAACAAACATAAGTTCGGGCCTAATATCCAAACAAAGGTTTGTGGTTGGACTTGGGGACGAGTTTCTAGAAGAAGAAAAAACTATCGAGTCTATGACTCCTTGAGTCAGTTATGGACTTATTTTTTATCATACACAGTCAGCCCAACAGGTCATCTATAGCATAAAAAAAGTTGAATTTGGTCCAAGAATATTTTAGTACCTGTATGGTAATAGACTGTTTTGTGCCCATGCGCTCAAAGTGAAGTGTTGAACATTGAACATTTCTTTAAATAGACTGCTCTGTGCCCATGGGCTTCTTCTACAGTCATGACTCATGAGTTTCTACACTAATTTTTTTTTTTTTTTTTCTCTGCATAGGTTCTCACTTGAGGGTTTTAAACATGTCGATCGACAACTTGTTTGCATCTAGCTGAACATTTGATAATTTTTCGTGGAAAGCAAGCTGGGGTCAGTCAGCAGAACCCGACCAGATATTATTGGAAAGTATTTTGGAATTATGCAAAGTATACAACCATAAGAATATGTGCAAATAAACGTCCCAACTGTTGGCACTCTTTGCATCTCACGTACATTTCTCTACTGATATTCTTGTTCCTTCACATGTAACATGAAGGATTCCTAAAATGCGAAAATCTTTTAATGAAACTGTTAAAAAAATATATATCAGAACCAACTATGCACTTTCTTGATTAATGAAACGCTAATCATTTTTCAATACATCAACTAATTAAGCAAAGTGCTGGAGTGATATATAAATGCCGACATGCGCCACTTACATGCCTGCACTTTAACATAGCAGATATTTTAAATAGTGATTCAAGAGGATGAATATATGTTTTAAGGGTATAATGTTAATTATTTAGTACAATTTTTTGATCAATCCACATATCCTTGTGCATATTGGTGAAATAATATAGTACTAGGGACATAATAAGTATATGCTTTAATCTGTTAGGATAACTTAAAAATACTAATTTGGTCAGGGTGATGAGTGATGACAGTATCAATAATAATGTAACAACATATATGAGGAATGAGGAGATCGAACAAAATGTTCTTTCTTCCATCTAAATAATAATGCATTTTATGATACTAAATGAATCCAAGTTGTACAAAGATCGATTTGGAGAATTTGTACGTGGACTTGCCATAAATTAAATTCTGTTCAATGGAGTGTTATTTCTAAATGAATATATAACATAACTGCATGAAAGAAACAATTCAACTTTAACTTAGGTAGACGTCTTAACTTAGATTCAGCAATTAATTATTTTCAATTATTGAAGTATTGGATGCTTTGTGTTCAACACCAACCTCAAATCCTCAATCAAATATTGTTCAATCAAATTTTAGATGAGTCCAATCAAACAGCCGAATTATTGTAGTACAAGGAGAATATAGAGAAACAGAACACTGGAAAAGAGGATATAGTAATTTGAGTCACGACTTAACTTCATGTTTAACTGTGATTATATTAGGGCCGGGTAAAACCGAATCAAAACCGAAGAATCGAACCGAACACAATCGAACTGAACACTTTTGAAGGTGTTTAGGTGTTTAAGTGTTTGGTTGGTGTTTGAAATTTTACAAAACACCTGTTAGGGTGTTTAGTTGCGGGTTTAGAAAATTTTCAACACCTAAAACCGAACCGAATATGTTAGTCCTTAGTTTAGCACTTTAGTCCAAGTTAATTCAGCCCATGTTAGTCTTTATAGTTAAGCCCAAGTTAATTCAGCCCAAGTTAAAAAGTGTTCGGTTCGGTTTTAATTCGGTTAACTGAATTGAACTGGTTTGGTTTCGGTTTTTACCGTACCTATTTTGATCGGTTCGGTTTTGAGAATCAATATGTTTAGTTTGGTTGTGTTTATTCCAAAACACCTGTTAAGGTGTTTGGCTTCGGTTTTGATCAAAACTGAACCGAACCATGCCCAGCCCCAGATTATATGAGCATGCATGAAATGGAGTACTGAGGAATGAGAATCATAGAATTAGCCTGTTAAGATTTCTGCAGAGACACTAGCTAATTGTGGTATTATTCATTATCACTGTGATTACAACAACATTCTCAGCTCGCGACGTAAAATGTGAGAAACTACAAATAGTGCTAATATATATAACAATTCAATATTCAAACAAATCAAACTATACGCAGAAAGTAAATAACACACAGGAATTTTTAACGTGGTAAAACCCAATATGGGAAACGTCCACGGTTGTCCTCTCGACAACAAATAAATCCACTAGATGAAAAGAGATGTACAAACCTATCAACTACCTGCAATCACTGCGAGTTGACACTCCTGGTTATCTCTAACACCTTGACTTCACCAGAGCACCTTGATGTACGCACAAGACACTCGACTTCTTGATGAACACACAAGAAGACTCGAAGTCGAACTATGAAACAAGCTTACACCAGAGTTCCTTGATGAACACACAAGGATACTCGACTTCTTGATGAACACACAAGAAGACTCGAAGCTAAATCAATATAAACAATAATGAAGAAGAAGATGAATGGGGAAGAAGAAGATGAGTTCAATCACCAAAACCACCTAAACCAAAAACCTAAACAAACTCCAAGAAACAAGAGGTGAATTGGACGGCCAAAGAACTCACTTGTTCTTTGGAAGAGAAACCCTATTTATACTTAGGGTTGGAAACCAAGGAAAATGGGCCAAATAGTGAAAACCCACTTTGGACGTACGTACGTCGATATGACGTTCGTACGTCTCCAAACAAAAATAAGCCTGCTGTCTACTTGGACGTACGAACGTCCTGTAAAGGTACGTACGTCCAGAACACAAACTTCTCTGCTGCCTAACCATACGTACGAACGTCCTTAAGAGGTACGTACGTCCTGAAACAAACATCATACTTGAGACACACGACGCGAAGACAAGGACACGGGACGACGCGCGTACAACACGGTTTTCTTAACAATGAACTCAAGGCGAAATAACCAAGGACACTTTGTCACAAAATTGATGTCAAACCACTTCATGCCGGTTTCAAAATGCAGAACAAAGCTATATGGGATGAAGGTGATTACATATCATTGAACATTTGAACCTTTGTACCCTTTTCGGCTTTTCTGGTTGCAAAATAAACTTTAGTTGTCATGTAAACTATATAAAAAACACTTGTCAGGTTAAACTTGAAAATTATATATAGCTTTGAGGTTAAATTAAGATAAATGCGTCAATTTGTGTCACAGAATCACATACACAATAAAATCATCATTAAAATTAAAAGGAAAAAGGAAGGGACAAGTTACATCAATAGAGTTTTCAAAAAGTCTACATTTGAAATGGTGGTGGTTAGCTTTATCCAGATAATTATCGACATAACATTTTTTGTGCATAGCATTTCTTGTGCATGAGTTGTTCATTTCCATAGGAATAATCAGTAACAGTGTGAAGAGACGTGAGTTTGGAAATTCTGCGAAAAATATGGAAGACATGTCAACATTAAGAGATTATTCAAGTTGATGAAGTCATGAAACTATTTGTCGTGTTTAATCTAACGAACCGACCATTCCAAATATGTCTGTCAAGCATCCTTAATTAGGCAAAAGATATCACACCTGTCTTGAATTAGGCCAAACTAATCACGAATTTGTTTACGTTTACGCTGCAATCGTATCCACCTGCACTTATAATCTCTACCATGAATGAATTTTGTTAAGTTAATTCGTTATAAGATGAGTAAGCTTTGAAAGAAGTTTCACCTAATTGAAAGCACCCTTTCCTACATGCATGTAAGCCTAAAAAAAAAAAAAAAAAAAAAAAAAAACTCCATGAAACACGAAGATACGACTAAGATACAGTAACATACATAAGCTGTCCAAATCACCAAATAAAGCACAACCATTAATACAAAACAGAAATAAAAATAAAGATGCCTCCCTTTATCATTCAAACTATATCCAAAAAAATAGAAAGAAAATTCACATTCATACAAATGAGCGTGCGCACTTACAGTGGAAATCCACTACCCAGATATCAACTTGATCACACATGGAGGAAGAAGGAAGTTGCAAATACTGTAAATGACCCTACCAGAGTTTTACTGTTTCATCCAAACTTTTCTTTTTGGCTCCCATTATATTAGGACTTGTGGTGCTAAGTTACCTGATGAACCACTAAATAAGCATTGATAGAAGAGACTTCTAAGATCTTTTGTTCACTGTATATAGTGTGTTTTAGGTCATAATTAAAATTACTTTTTGCGATCATCAATCAACGACATATTTTTTTTGGCATGACAGATTTAAAACAGAATTGCTTACTGTATAAAGGTTATGATTAAACAATAATATGCTTTACATGCCTCCCATTACTCCATTAGTCCTGTGTGACCTAATCCACCATTACAAAACAGGGCAATAATTTGATAGTGGGTTTAATTAGAAACACTATCCTATAAGTAGACATTGATCTAACTCTTGACATCAGAAAGCCTGAACTTTATATCATCTGTTCAAAAGATCAGGTTATCACAAGTCCCAAGGTTTTCACACTAAAGTTTGAGGTATATTTAATGTCAGAGTAGTAAACATACATGGTTTCCTTACTGCATGTCCTATAACAACCATCTTGAAGGCCATCACCATGAATGCAACTCTACTGCACAAGTACTACACTTCTATGTTGGTCCTGAAAAATGAAGAATCACATTTGTTTATGGTCAACTATCTGCAGTACTGCTCTATCAAAAAAAAAAACTATCTGCAGTCTGCGTTATAGTTTAACCGGATGCATTGAATTGAAACAAATTCTTGTATGTTTATTTAAGTTCCAGTAGCAGGGTGACAAGATTTTCATGGATAAGCAAAGTAAATGAAAAAAAAAAAAAAAAAGATTTATGAAATTCAGGATCACTTATGGTAGGAGGAGAAGAATTTTTCCACCAGACAGTAGTAATTGGATAAGTTCGGTCACCATTGAGGTCGACCAATCAGATTTTGAAAGAGTGCTCGTGATCTTGGTCTAGAAAAAGTGTGTGTCTTCCTCAAATCAATATTTCGGTCATTTGTGTATCAAGTCCCATGAACAGGAGCTAACCCTTGGATGATTTGGAAGTGTAAGACATAATTTACATATAAGTGGAATCTGACATATTGAAACCGACACTTGAATATAATACTACTAAAGTTGAAGTTGTAAACATGCCTAAGGCTGATAAGCCGACTTTTAGTAGAAAATTAAGATCATCTTTTCTGCTTATATTGTGTTAAGAAGATATGAAATTCCAAAGTGACTGCGTAGGCTGCTGGTGATAAGTCAGGCATCAATTGAATATGAGCAGTTGCTTTTCACAATAACTTTGTGAGATTCATGGCCAGCCCTACAGTAAGAAAAATAAAATGTTATGTTGATTTTGAAGGGTCACCTGCTACTAATTACGTTTGTAGACTCTTCCTAGTTGCTATAATTAGGCCGTCTACATGATACCAAAATTTTTAAGAAAATGTGTACCATTGCCATCATCCGGGTGTAGTGTCACATCGAGGGCCATAAGACAGTCTATTTGGGAAGAAGGTCTACCACAGTCGATCGAGGCCAACATAACATAATATACAAATATGATTTGTTTACGCCACTTTCATATGAGCTGACATATAAAAAAGTATTCAACACTGTGATTTAGATGGGAATGTTGTCTTCAGCTAAAAACCACATATTATTTGCTTTGATACGTAAGTGTGAGTTCAACTTTTGCCAGCAAATCCTTTCTGAGAATTTTGTTTAATGTAGCCATATAGCCTTCAGGCTTGACTCTAGTTTTGTATTAGTTGTTACTCTCCTTTAGCCGTGGCCATGTTTCGATCAATCAACTTGTTACTCTCCTTTACAGCAGTAGCAATGGATCCATATATTTTCTTCAGTGAACTTGATTGCCTTACAGGCATAGGGCCGCCTGCCTTAGTTGGATGCCACATTGGTCACAGGGAAGCCTAGTAGTTACACTTTAAATTGTTTTACTGAAAGCAAAGTTACAACTAACCCTCTACCGATACATTTTCCCGTTGGAACAAATTTGTGCTCTGGCTGCTTTCGTGTTCTTCTTTGGTTCATTTTCGCATCTCATCTTATGCATTGAGATTATCTTTAATGCCTTCTCAATATGAGTGGAGGCTTTTAATGCAGTAGGATTCAGAGTATTAACTTCCTTATAGTCATGAATCATGGTCCGATCCTTAGTCCATTCTTTTTGTGAGTCAAATTTGGATAGACATTGTTGAGGTTGTGTTTCAAGTCAAGTTGGCGATTATTAGCTACCTAATGAGTAAAACATTAGGCAAATACTAGTTGAAAATCTTTCGATCCGAGTTGACTTAATTGGTCTGAGCTCGACAAAACACCTACAGTAAAAACAATCACATTTCTGTCAATGTCCACAGTAAGCCTTGTTCTACAAGTGCTTATAACATATCAAAAGGCTAAATAGTGATTTTGAGAAGAAATTCATATTATAGGAAGATAATGAGACAGGGAAGAAAGGTGTCTTTCTTCTTTTTATCAGTGGCAATTAGCTGTATGATGCAGATGGTAAGTCTTACATAGTTTTTATGTGCAAGTAGAGTGAATAAAACAGATTTCCGATACCATTTATACATTTAAAATGTGTTTTAGATGCTCTACCTAAACTGAAAATTTACATGCTATAAAAAGACCTTTTAACTATTTCACAACACTATATTAAATCATCAAGGAAATCCATCCATATATAACAACCGTGGACTTTGGAAGTATTAAAGAAATCAAAACCTACTAACTTCCATAAGAACAAAATAGTGCACTCAAGAATCATTTCATATCCAACACAACTATGAATATAATCCAGGATATTTATTCGAAGCAAAGCAACCGATAATATTCTGTTACATTTATCAATAAACAAAAATCCCCAGAATGTGATTCATCATATATGATGTTATAAGCTAAGTGAACTTCTGAGCAATTAAGCTTTGTTGTTTAGTTTTGTGTTCTTTATAGAGAGGGATCCTTATGAAGGAGTGAAGGACTAGAAGTACATATTTTCGAGCGCTGTTACAATGTCATGGTGTAAGTGCCAATATTACTTACTGGGTAATCAGTGAAGCTTAAAGCAATGTTCTGCCTCCGGTATCAATTTTGAACCTTACAAAGACAACTAACTGTTTTCCACATACTACCCTTGGGAGAAATTGTCGACATACTAATCATCTTTATCGCTTACATAATATTGTACTAATGATAAAAAACCATTCAAATCCGTGTACCTCAGAGGATGCCTGATCGAGTAGAGATTTTAATGTATAAACGACAAAATGCAGTGACTTTTCTGTTTGAATCTAATATCACCAAAATGACATACTGCATTGTTGTATTCTCATTCGAATTTAACATACAAAGGAGATCCAGATATACTGCATTGTCGTATACTGCACGTCGATTTGATGAAGTAATTAACAAAAATACTTACGCCATTTCTAATAGTATCTATACAGCAATACTAGCCATTTGTACATTTGAGATGGTAGGAAACTCATAAGCCAATAAGCCATCCCCTGCTTTATTAGTTCCTTGATGAATTACTTACTTAGGTCATTACCACTTATATCAACAGTTTCAAGAGTTTGAGAAGTCATTGAACAAAAACAAAGCAGTTTCACTGTAAATAGTGATGCCTACATTTTTTAGCAGGGCATATACTCTTCTCTATAGCTTTTATCCTATGAAACATGTTTCCATAAGAATTAAAAGAAGTTTAAAGTTTTATATCCTTTTAATAACTTTGTTTTCCATATTGAAAGCATTATTTAAGAGTATTAGAAACTACTTGTCCTTAAAAAAACATCTAGTAGGAATATTTGTATGGTAGAAAATTACTAAGTTGTCAAGTTAAGTATGAAAGGTGTGTTAGCCAACATGATGTTACAATAACAGTTTAGATACAAAACTGATGTATTAACTCTAAATTAGATTTCATTAAACTAACCTTAAAGCAAGATCTTGAAACATCCACTAAACAAAGAGGAAAAACAGGAAAATCTTATCAAAAGATCAAATTGTTACATAATTTAGGGAATATAATCATATACTCAATAATAATTGAAGAAAAACATGTAAATATTTAGTTCCCTTATTCCTAAAGATAAGTTTGCTTTAAGTTGAACCAATGTCTCTCATTTCACAAAATTCTATTTGGTTGATACCTTTTACACTGGTGATAATGTGACAATACCTTAACTTAGATCAAAATATGGTTGTTGATTAAGGACCAAGATAAGATTTAAACCTAAAGTAGATGTGTTTATAATGAAGACAATGATCTGCAATAATCTCATAGTATTTGATTTGGTTAAATGCCTAATATAGAAAAAAAAGGTGATAAGATTATTAAACAAGAAGAGATTAATCAAGTAGGGATTAAATATTTCTAAAGCTATTAACATTTAAAAGCTATTTTCCAGATTAACTAATCAAGACTACTCATATTACACTAAGCAGATATGAATCTGTCAATATCTAACCAAACCAATGAAAGACAGTGTGGATATTAGACAATGACCTCAAGAAGCTCTCATCCATGCACACAACAAAAGCACACCCCTTCAATTCTCCCTTTTTTTTTTTTTTTTTTTTTTTTTTTTTTAATAATTAATTATTTTTCTTCCCAACAAATTGTACTCCAGCAAACACTATATTGGCCATGTGGGACTTTCTTATTTCATCTTAAATCTCCACCGTCAACTCAAACCACTCACACTCTATATATATACCACACTTGCTTCTCTTATTTCTCCATCTTCTTCTTCTTGCATTTCTCTAGTAGTCTCCTTCCTTCATCACAATAAGCATTAATTATTACTATCTCCTCTGCTCTCATCTTAGCTTCAAATTTCTTTTTAATTATCTCAACACAATCAAATGGCAAGCTTTGATGTTTCGAAAGAGGTAAGAACTAGTGATGGCAATTAACTAGCTTCATCACAAGCATGTTAATTAATTCTAAGATACATCCACAATAGTTTTTATTGGGCAGTTATGTTTATTCTGCTTGCATGCAATGATCTGAAAATTTTGTGACTGGTGTACTTAAAAATGTTGCATGCTAACTATATATTTGGGGATTTTTGAGACATGCAGTAATTTTAATGGAATATGATCATGTTTTCATCAGGTTAAGCTTAAAGAATTAAGGGATGTGGAAGGTGATGATGAGAAGGAATGCACCCTTGATGGAACTGTTGATGGACGCGGAAGGCCAGCACTAAGAGGATCAACTGGAACTTGGGTGGCAGGATATATCATTCTTGGTAATTAATTTTCCAAAACTCAAATTAAAAAGAAGAAATTAAAAGTCTTCATCAATGATTGATTAATGATTATGGTCTTTTTCTTCTTCTTCTTATAATTTTGATTTTTGGAACACCTAGCGGGCTAGCTAAAGGAAAAAAAATCCCAGTTTGATTTTTTTTTTTTTTACTTGAAAAGGGGTTGTGCATATCCATTTGCTTGTGATATGCTTATCTAATAAGGAGTTTTTGCTCCTAGGCCCTAGGGTCTAAACCAAGAAAATTTGTCTTTGGTTTCCCTTCATCATAAATGTCAGAAGTCAGAACTATTTTCTTCTGTCTCTCTTTTCTTGGTTTTTCTAACCCTTCTTCTCATCCAACATAGTGCATGACACTGATGACCACCAAGCTAGGCACCAACACTACCTTCATCTTCCATTAAGCTCATTAATTCTTCCAACTAATCTTCTTGGAATTTTACACTGATGTGTATGCATGAATTGAATGGTGAAAGCAGAGTGTCTATGACACGTATCATATACTCCTACTTAACTCCTGTTTACAGTAGCAAAGTGACTTGCATGGATATCCACATGTGAATTAGGACAAAAAGGTTGGAGGACCATTTTGTCATTTGCTCATGAGTTAGCATCAGTCATGCTGGGCTTTAAGCCCACAAAACGACATTAAACGTTTGTCAATCTTTCAACAGAAAGAAAAGATTACGGAGTAATTAATTTACCTCTGAACTTTCTTTTGTCTTACGTATTTAATTTACTTCTTTGAGGAATGCTTTGATGTTATGCACTTAGTTAGTATTATAGTTTAAATATGGTAATGAGTTATGATTACAAGTATTTTTTTTAATTAGAATAACTTCCCCACCATGCATTCATGTATATACAGTTAAATGATCTTGTCATCTACTCCATAATATATATGAAATCAAATATCAAGCTTTCTTGTTCTTAAGTAAGATAAGAGGACACATGAGTTCACATGCTAGGTGAATGAGTACATAAGAAGATCAAATCATGCTTTCAGCTTTCTTGTTTGAAAATAAGTACATAAGCCTAAACCCAGACTTGATTGGATTATATTGAATTGGTTGGTAGTTTATTTTAGAAAGTTTGCTTTCAGTTAAATTTGCTTTAACAATCTAAAGAAGGGTAGTTAGATGGAGAGTTTGATGTATACACAATTAATCACAATCAACAACAGATACATTACATGTGCACATCATGTGGTAGTCTCAATATCATTGCTACAAAAATTTAGGATTATAATTTTAGTTAACATTTGAAACTAACAAACAAGATCAAATTATCAAGTATTGATTTGTCCTGTATCTTGTTTTTGTTTGATCAGTAAATCAGGGTCTCGCGACACTGGCTTTCTTTGGAGTAGGGGTGAATTTGGTTCTTTTCTTGACTAGAGTGTTACAACAAAACAATGCTGATGCTGCCAACAACGTTAGCAAATGGACTGGAACGGTTTATATCTTCTCACTTGTAGGCGCATTCCTTAGTGATTCCTACTGGGGAAGATACAAAACTTGTGCTATTTTTCAAGGCATTTTTGTCATGGTAAGTGCTAAGCATCAAAACGTAACTTCATCTCTTTGTTTGTATTCTAATTATCAAGAGTATGGTAGTAGGACAGATATGTGAAGTCATTTAAGTGCTTTGTCAAATACACATTTTTCCTGACAGTGATATTTCAAATGATAAGTACTGATCATCATAGGAAAAAACCATTCATTTTCTACAGCCATACTAAATAAAAATCCATCTTATACAGGGTTTGGTATCGTTGTCCCTGACCTCATACATGTTCTTAGTCAAACCTAATGGTTGTGGCGATGAGGAACATCCATGCAAGAAACATACTTCTTTAGAAATAGGGCTATTTTATGTCTCCACATACATGGTTGCTCTAGGAAATGGTGGATACCAACCAAACATTGCAACATTTGGTGCTGATCAGTTTGATGAAGAGCATCCTAAGGAAGGGCATTCAAAGGTAGCCTTTTTTAGCTATTTCTACTTGGCCTTGAACCTTGGATCCTTGTTCTCAAATACAGTCTTGGGGTACTTTGAGGATCATGGGTTATGGACACTTGGATTTTGGGTCTCCACTGGATCTGCCTTTATCGCATTGGTTTTGTTTCTTATTGGGACTCCGAGGTACAGACATTTCAAGCCAAGCGGCAATCCCATCTCTAGGGTCAGCCAAGTAGTTGTTGCTGCCACAAAGAAATGGACACTTAAAGTCCCAGCTGGTTCCGATGTTCTATATGAGGTAGAAGGAAAAGAATGTGCTATCCAAGGAGGTAGAAAGATGCTCCATACTCGAGGATTCAAGTAAGACTAAGTTTACGACTTTGTGTTATGCTATATATCTTCATGTGAAAATTCAATATTAGCCAAGATGACGTACATTTTAGAATGATGTTAAGATCAAATTTTACGGCACTGATGTTTATATATGTCATACTAGGTTTTTGGATAGAGCAGCATATGTCACGTCAGATGACTTTGGCCAAGAAAATAAAAACCATCCCAGCCCATGGCGTCTATGCACAGTGACACAAGTTGAAGAAGTCAAGTGCATCTTGAGACTTCTCCCAATTTGGTTGTGCACAATAATATATTCAGTAGTGTTCACTCAAATGGCATCTCTCTTCGTAGAGCAAGGTGCAGCAATGAATACAACTGTTGGACACTTTCGCGTTCCACCAGCTGGCATGTCTGCCTTCGACATCCTCAGTGTAGCATTTTTCGTTTTCCTTTCAAGAAGAGTTCTAGATCCTATTGTAAGCAGGATCAGAAACGTCAAAACCAAAGGGCTTACTGAGCTTCAAAGGATGGGAATTGGGCTTATAATAGCCATAATGGCAATGGTTTCAGCAGGAATTGTAGAGTGTTACAGACTAAGATTTATACAAGAAGATGGTACCAGTTCTTTGAGCATCTTCTGGCAGGTCCCACAATACGCACTCATAGGAGCTTCAGAGGTATTTATGTATGTCGGACAGTTGGAGTTCTTCAATGACCAGGCACCAGATGGATTGAAGAGTTTCGGAAGTGCTCTTTGCATGACTTCTATTTCACTTGGTAATTATGTAAGTAGCTTGCTTGTAAGTATAGTTATGAAAATTTCAACAAAAGATAACATGCCGGGATGGATCCCTGGAAACCTCAACCGAGGGCACCTAGACAGGTTCTTCTTCATGTTAGCAGCTTTGACCGCCATCGACTTTGTGGTTTACCTGGCAGTTGCAAGGTGGTACAAAAGTATCAAATTCGAGGGAAAATGCAGAGACGATGAAGACAGCGACGAGAGTAGTGACCACAGCTCTAACATAAATGAGTTGGAGAGTTTTCGAGTCTGAATGTCAGTAGGACCTCAAATGTGCTATACTAAGGTACATGAATAAATAAATAAAGGGACGATGGAAGAAGAGGTGAAATGTAGAAGCTCAGAGACCACGTTCATACTGATCACACTCAACGTCTCTGAATCACTTTTCTATACTTGATTCAAGTGTATGTTCTGACTAGATCTATGTCTGGTATAGAAAGAGGGACCTTAAGAGGTGGGAGCGGTAAAGCCTGTCTAGTTTTCTCAGTGCTTTCTCATTTGTTGGTTCTATTGCTATCCATAGAATTAACAGAGTAGCTTTCAGATCTGACGGAGAGTTGCTCTCCTGTATGTGAGTTGTGTATATGTCAATGGAGGTTTCTCTCCTAACCTTGTTACATGCAATTCTATTTTCCTAATTTCGTTCTTCTGACACTTGAGATTATAGGTACTCACGTTCTGTCACTAATCTTCTGTTATAGCATTATAGCATGATACAGATGCACCAGGTCCCTCTAGGTCTGTCTGCCTCTCAATCACAGAAACAAACAGAACACATGCAGTTACTATACATGGTGCAGACAATGCTAAACAAGTGACCTTTACATGGCCTTTTTACCTGTTCACACCTGACACACAAATCTTTGTAATGATACTTAACAGTTCATAACCAGTAAGCTCTATTATTTTTTCTGCAACAACTTAAAGGTGATTAGATACAGCTACAAACCGCGTTAATAACTGAACATATGATGTCAATAGAAGACTAACCCAAGACTGGAAACAGTGTGATAATAGTACAAACCTAGGAATTGAAAAGTTTCATCAAGTAGAACCATGGATCTTCTAGATCAAACTGAGTGCTCTAGGAAATGAATTAGATACGACCACCAATGTTGCAGGGGTACACCTAATATCAGCAAAGGCTGTGGCAAGCCAGAAACAATATAGTAACCAATCAAAATAATCAAGAGTACTAGTTCGCACCTGGCAAAGCCAGTTGGACTCTCCAAACCCAAACTAATTCAGAGTCTTAGGTGGCCCTTAGCACTAAGACCATTGGACTTCAAGTCATAAAACATTTCTTGAGGATGTCCAGTAATTTAAGACATTGGCTGAAAGAAACAGCACGGGAAACAGAATTAATGCTACTTTCCCTATATTGATGGGTCCCTAATTCAACCTGTAATATGATTTATATATGGGTGACTTATACGTCTGACACAGACATTAATATTTGTTCTTGTTCTTGTCTATTCACGATACTTTTGGTGTTTTGTCCTCTTCTAAAATCATATTTCGTAGCAAGTTTAAAGAATGCCTCATCAATTAAATGAGCATTTGATGTATGTTACTGCTACAAAGTATGACATATCTCAATGAGCATTTGATGTATGTTGCAAAGAGTTGAACACTTTTCTCTTACTTATTTGACATCGAATTCAGGTTGACAAATCCTACTTTTAATGTATTTTCACGAGTCCCGTATTCCATACCCAAGTCGAACTCTGACACCTTTAATTGTGCCAGTGTAGCACTGCACTTACGTCGTGAACATTCCTCAATTTTCACCACATACATAGTCAGCCAGCAAAGTTGGTCAAAGAATACCGCATCATCTACCCCAAATGAACCTAACGAGAATGTCACTATAACTGTAGATTTACTCCACTAAAAATACTACCCACCAATTGCCACCAGGTGCTAAAAAGTAAAAACAATAACCAACATCTGACTACCACCCCCACATGAATTTTCTAATCTCGCTACAAATGCTTCTTTAATTTCCTGAAATAGCGTCTTTCGAATAGATTCTGTACCTAGAGATGACACTTTGTTCGCTTTAGCAGGAGAAGCCAATAAACATTTATTCAGCAGAGACTGAAATACACACCAAAGGTGGCTTGATAAAATCAATAGCGCAGAAGGATGCTAAAAGACTGTCTGCTCCTTTCTTTTTACAAGGTGAACACTAAAAATCTTAAGCCACGAAGAATTGAAGACACTAATTCTGTATAACCTTTCTCTTATTATGTGTACTCATCCAAATCAACAACATTACTGCTTAGTTGATGGGTGTCTTTGTCAATCTCCTTTGTGGTTGTCCATTGTCAGGTAGACATCCATTCTGCTTGGCTTCTATCTACTAAAGATTAGTTGTATTTATGCCCACTCAACACTACAAGTTAGTTGTTACTATTATATTGTGATCAATTACCACAAAATAATGATGAAATCTTGGAACTTTTAGCATCATTTCTTTTCCCCCACTCAAATTTTTGTAGCTTCAATTTCAAATATATATTAAGATGTCATTGTTGTTAAGTCACATTCTTAAAACAAAACATAATACTTGTTACTCAAAAATATTCTTTGTAATATAATAAACGAAGACCTATTTTGACTTTAAAAAGAAACAGAAGGAATCTCGTGTTTTTTACAAAAAATGTAAGCTGTGTATTCAGTATGTATCAATGAAAAAATACGTCATTATTCTACTTTAGCTTTCAAAAAAATAAAAATAAAACAATAAATAATCTCACCAAAAAACTTTTGCTTCCAAACTACAATCAGCTGAGGACCTTACGAACTTGGATGTGATGTGTAGAATTTCGTCGCCAGATTGGCTGAGCTCCACTCTGGACAAGGGTAACATGCTCTCCTTCATTCAGAAGACTCTTTTCCTGATCCATGGAGATTTTCAGGAAAGCTTAATAACAAGAAAAGGTGATAATGGAAAAACAGAGGCACAGGCGCTAAACAATCTTCAAGTACCTTCAAAAGCTTTATGGCTCGAGAGAAGGTCTCTTCCGCATCATCTGAGAACTGCATATATATCGGTACTACACCACGATAAAGCACTAGCCTCTGTTTCACCCTTTCCCTGCCACCCACAAAATAGATTCATTATGGAAGAAAAGATAAAAGTTTTAGTCCACATCTCATATTCACTATCTTACTAGCCAATAGTGAAACAAGCCCTTTTGTTTCGGACATGTTAACTTTCATTATAAAAAAAGACTACTGCCAAGAAACCCAATTGCAGAAAAATATGATTAGAACTTTTTTAATTTTGATCGATAATATGGTTATAACTTGAGATTGCTGCTGTACGGTTTGTCCATAAATTTTTCTCCAACCGTTTCAAGGGTGGGCTCCAAAGAACGGTTCTCAAGTCATTCAAGGGATCCCTACTAAGAATCCTAAGAACACGTGGAAGGATGTTTGTGTTTTGAATTCAAGATATTCGATTTCGAGCACTCGAAGATACTAGGAATCACAATTACTGATATTCCACAAGGTTTCAAATGCCAAAATTTTGCATTGGGGATCATGGTCTCTCACTCTCTCAATAAAACAGCTGCCTTACAAGTTATTTCTCATGGTTTGACTCACAAACTTATTCAATTTCCTTTTTTATTGACCTTTAAGCCCCCCCTGCATGTCAAAAACACCATCACAGATGTGTCCCCATGAGTTCGAAGTCGAAATAGCATTGATCTTATAAGTCATACACTCGTACTTCAGTTCTTAATAGATTTCCACACAGCCACATTTTCTAAATCACTTGACCACATCAGCTCGCTAGATTGTTAGCTTACACCTACGGCACATTGGGCTGTTGAACGTGGAAATGAACGCCCACTATCTGTCATACCATACAGAGAGAGAAAGCATTGCTTATCAGTTATCACAGACATTTTCAGAACCTTCTCTTGTCGCCCTAACTATTCCGTACATTTATTTTGTTATCTGTAAACTTTTTCTGTTCTTTCCTCGCTTTTTTTCACTCTGGATTCTGCTTTCTCCACGTCTTCATCAAGTTTTTTAGAAAAAAAAAAAATCAAACAAATACAAAGAATACATTAACTGGTAGATGCCGACAGACAGAAAGTTCAAGGTATCAAGAGCATAAAACAGGCTCGTGAAAAAACGAGGTGCCAAGGAAGAAAAGAATTAACTAACTCACTCATTGGTAAAGGCAAAGATTGTAGCAGAAGGTTGATAGTGGCTTAAAAGTATTGCCATGGATCCTGTTCTTGTGAAGACAATGATGGGAGTTCCAAGGGTGTCCGCCATTGTGGTTGTATGATAAGCAAACATCGAACTCATTAAGCTCTAATAAAACATGAAGATTCAAACCAACAGTGAGAAGAGTAAAAAGCTTCCAGAAATGTATTAAAGAATGCAAACAATGGACAGGCAAAGGTCCTGATGCCTTTTTCAATCCACAACAAAAAGTAAGTACATATGTAGTTTTATGTTGAATATAAGCATGAAGTTACCACGGGTTCACCTCATACCTTAGAATCAGTAGGATGATCCGGAGAAGTTGTACTGTATGGTACACTTGATTCCATTCTCAATGCCACCGTATGCATTACTTTAACAGCTTTCAAAGGAAACCTGATGCCATGATTAGAATAAATTATATGATGAACATACACCAGAAATATAAAATATGAATTATATTGATAATAATTAGGTTATTAACTTACAAAGAAACAACTCTATATATAGAGAGAAACCACATTGACTTTATATCTAAGCTATGTGGGACTAAACTACACACCTAAAGCCTACAATACCCTTACTTCCAACACTCCCCCTCAAGCTGAACATTCAGACTCTGAATTTCAGCTTGAAATACAAAGAAGTTCTCTCACATCCCCCACAAAGTATCTTGAGAACGACACCGGAAAGGATGTTCAATGGCAGGGATGACCAGCTGCGAGAAGAACCGTCTGCAGAGATGTCCAGCTGCAGAGACAATAAAGGAGCAGGGAATACCAGCTGCTCAACCAAGAAAGAGAAACCACATAGACTTTATATCTAAGCTATGTGGGACTAAACTACACACCTAAAGCCTACAATACCCTTACTTCCAACACATACCATAATGAAGATTGAATGGTTTTTAAAACCACATACGACTTTGATAAACATATTGACCAAAGCACTATGCATCATGTCGAAACATATAGTGAAAACAATATTATATTGAAATAATTGACTCTCCATTAAACCCAAAAAGAATTTTTTTTTGCATGAGAGGCAACGAGTGAAGAGAGTTACCACTTATTTGTCAAATAGGAAGGTACAATTCAAAAAGCACCCTTATGGGGTTTACCAATTTAGTTGAAGGTTCATTGAAGACAGACATTTTAAGGAGTGGTTCCTTGCTTTTAATCTGCTCTCCTCTCTTAATCCAATACATTTTAATAAGACTTTGATTTAGTTGTGAGATGGACTGCAATGGAATTAGAGAATTTAGCGGACACCACACAGATTACCAAGGGTGGGGCAAGTTACAGGACCCAAGACCAAGACAGCATACAGATCTGATGATAACAGTGCTGATCAAAATGAAAAGGACTCTCGTATCTGTGTGGCAAGTTTTACTCGATCGTGCACAACAAGAGCTAGGCATGAAGAAGGAGGCAGCGGCGTAGAACGGACAGAGTAAGACCAATGGGCAGGTAAGGAGCTTAACACATGTATCACCAAAGTTATAAGAAATTCCTATCTAAAAAGGTGAAAGAATAAGTTCAGACGGGCGTGGTAGGTCAGAGAAACAAAACAACAATACAGGGAAATACAAAGAAAATAAGAAAACAAAACATAGATTCAGAAAAGATACTGCAATTTCATGCATAGGTAGAGAGGAATAATGTGTAGAATGTAAAGCTATGCCAATTAATTTCAGAGTGCCATGTTAATAAAAATGGCAGTAATGCACTGTCAGCATAAAGGCTCCCTGATATTACCATGCAAGCTACAGCAACCGAGCAAGCAAAACCAACTGAATATCTAACTATAGTTGAAGTGTACAAGTATTAAAGTATTTCAGCCTCTGTTAATTCTGAACAAACAATGTAACAGTGTAGCACCATAGTCCGTTAAAAATTTATAGTTATGTGAACTTGAGAACCGCAGGAGGAATTGTACTTCAAAATTTCCTATGAGAAAAGTAGAAAATTCAGGCAGGATTATCTACTAATTCTGGAGAGCTAGAAGCCTAGAATACAATTCTATAGGACACAAAAATATAGGCAAAGATAACATACTTTCCATGAGCTGTTTCTCCAGAGAGCATGATTGCATCAGCACCTTCTCGTACTGCTATTGCAATGTCAGAAACTTCTGCCCTTGTAGGAGTTGGACAGTTTATCATGCTTTCCAACATGTTTGTTGCCACTATCACAGGTTTCTGCATGCTATGGCACCTTCTAATGATTTCCTCCTGTTAAATATAAAACAATGATGTCTAGTCATTTCATCACTAAGAATAAGTCATATCTTGGCTCGTCACCTTAACAGGTCCACATAACAAGATATGACTCATTTCTCTCACTCGTTTAAAGAATCGTTGAGCTTTCTTTAAAAGTTTGATGTAACACCAGTATTATCAATATAGTTCAGCCAACCCATGACAGATTAAAAGATCACTCTCTCCTCTATCTATCTATGGAATTATCAAATAAAAAAAAATTCAAAGTTAAAATATTTCAAGTTCATGTATCATTCTAAACTGTACTCAAAGAAAATATATAAATTCAAAGCCATAAAAGAGGAACTCTTGGGTGCTTCATCAATTGAAGTGAGTTGATTGATAGTAAGTTTAGTTAGCATATACATACAGATACATTACTCCATGACCATCAAGACCCTTGACTTTGAACCAAAAATTGGAAAAGCCAAAGCTGTGTTCGGATTGATCCAATGACCGTGATAACTATTTAAGCAATTTAAAGATGTTCATGTTTCCATAAGATTAAACAAAATATCAAAGAATAACAACAGACGAATACACAGATATATATATATATATATATATATATATATATTTTTAGCGTCACAAAAGTTCACATAAAATGAATGCTCTCTCTGAAGACCAAAAGATATTGTAATGAAACCAAAAATATATATATGTTTCATATATTTAGCACTTACTACAAACTACAAAGAGATAGAGATGATTCTTCAGAAAATAATCCAAATATAACAAAAACAAGAATATGCAGATTACTATTCTAGTAACTAAGATAAAAACATAATACCATATGTAGATTAAAAAGAATACCTGCAATAATGGGACTTCTTCAATTGGAAGCTCAGCTCCAAGATCTCCACGAGCTACCATTGCCTGCAAACATAATGTTCAGTGAAAGAATTTCTAGCATAATATACTAAACAACTGTAAGATATTAGTTTCAAGCAGATCCACAAGGAGTCAAGAATAGCATAAATGCAAAGTTGCAGGCAAGAAACAACTTAAAACATAGTAACTCCCAGTTCATTCTAAGACTTATGAAACAGGACTCTTCTTGCTTGGAATTTGGAGAGGTGAATTCATTAGGTGAATTCATTAAGAAATATGGGAGTAAGTTGAGGGAACCTTGCAAGATCTCACAAAACTCTAACCTATGGTTTGGCAGTTTCCTAATCCCCGTTGATCTTTTCAAATACTCAATTGATTTTCCGAACAATTAAAGTGGGCACTCCAATGACCAATAAACTAGGATGTAATCTCTAAGAGAGTAAACAAAATGTCACGATCAAATCAGTCAAACAGGAATCTGTATCAGAAAGAAGACAGATACAATCTGTATCAATTTTACTAGCACAAGGGAGAAAATCAAGAGAAAAGAGTGTATCATGAGAAATACAATCCTAAAAAGCAGTGATAGGATGAATACTAGCCCTAAAATCCAATAAAGTCAAACCCACCATAAAATGAACTTAAAATCGATTTAGGCATTGGCAATAATCTATCTTATAAACCGTAAGGAAATTGTTTGATTGATGTTCTGTTATTCTAAGTAGGATTAAGAAAACGTCTATTATGTCAATAATTTGGTACTTGTCAGACCTTTCTATTTTTGAATGCATAACTTCCATCCTTACCATTTTCTACTAAACTAACTGTTTGACTATGCTTAACAAAGTGTACTAAATGGGTACAGAACCCTCTCCATGTTGATATTAGGGTAGTTAATGTTATACATACTAATAAAGTGAAACACCTACCACTTTTCTTCAGAAACCACCATCTTGACAGATTATATAAATCACCATATTCAATTCATAGCTAATACCCACTAATTATCCAAAAAAGGTTGATTCATGTATGCCTAACCAGTTAATACTGGAGATCTAGCCATGCTTACTTCTCAATGAAAGCCTATGAAGAGATTATATGTGCACTCACAGAAACATGAATGCAACTTACCCCATCAGATGCAGTGATTATTGAGTGAAGATTTGGTATAGAATCTGCACTTTCTATTTTAACAATCACATGAATATCTGCATTGCAACCTACAAGACAATGACTACACAGTCATTCTCAAGGAACAAAATTTGGTCTAACTTGTTGAAAATAGTTTCAATAAGCGGAGACACATAAATGAGACTTACTTTTGAGATAGTTCTTCAATTCATGCACAACTTCAGCATCTTTGACAAATGAAACTGCATAGAAATCAACCTTGTTGTCCACTCCAAATTTGATATCTTCCCAATCTTTTTCTGGAGAGTCGAGGAGAATGAAAGTGAAGCATCAGTATTATAAACTTATATTCAAAGAAGTAAAAAAGAGGATAAAAGTTCCATATAAATTTGCTTGCAATATGAAGACAAAAGATAACCTGTTATTGATGGAAGAGTTGCACTTTTCCCACGGACGTTTAGATGACGCCTTGATTTTAGCTCTCCCCCGTCAATCACTTCACATTTAACTAAATCTGTTGTTTTTGACTTGACAACTAGTGACATCATTCCACCTATCAAATGCAAAAAATGATATTTTGTTAGTTTTGTCTGTTACTATTAAATTTTCACCACAGATACCATTAAGCCTGCTTATGATTGTCGAAATTGCTCACTAACAACGAGAATAAAGCATGTACCGACTTTTTGGGATTTGTTGAAAAATTACATTCTCATACAAATCAAAATAACAAATCCAATCACATCACCAACTGACAACCCAAACGGAAGAAATAAAATTGGAAATGTACAAGGTCTAAGTGTTTGGACTGGAGCACACACTCATGAAGGTTACTTATGGCTAATGTAGCCTTAGCATAGAACATGAAGTAAACCACAAGAATGGACCTTCCAGCTTCAATCCAGCCCATGAAACATCTATATTATGGTCATGAGAAATTATGCCAAATCAAGTAACAAGTCAAAATGCTTTTAAGCTTACCATCAACCAGTAGTATATCCCCAACCTCCACATCACTGACAAAATCATCATAGTTGACACTGACAGTGTTTTCTGAGCTAACTCCTCTTTTGATGGTAAAATTAAACTCCTGCCCATCCTTAAGCATGATAGGTTTAGGCACATCTCCACTTCTAACCTCGGGGCCCTATATGAACATTTCAGCATAAATTAATTTCACATCGTCGAGGAAACTTCCATGAAACAATGTGATTAAATACAAAGGGTGAACACAAATTATGACTATAAAACAATTTCAATGCCCAGAACAGACAACTATGGACAACAAGTATGGTAGTCTTTAGAGCACGTACTTCATGTAGTCATTTTTCATTTTCCACAAGGATGGAATGATTATAACTTATAAATTAACAGAAAGTTCTTGAAGTGCACAAATGCTCAACTTTTAATGTAGATCTGCCTAGTCATATTAGTGTATATGACTACACGTGTTTGTGTGTGGGAAGATGGTGGGGGTGGAATCAGTATACCCTTAATCGTACACATGGCACCTACGAGATGAACTTTTAGGAGAACATACAAATTTCTAGGTTAAGAGGTGTGTTCAAAGTTTCGGATCTACCAAACAGTCCATATGTTGTCAACTTTGAGGAGATCAGGGTAGTTTTTTGGTGGTACCAACGGTCCACCTGTGAACCTATGAGATAAAATAAGGGGTGACTTTTGGTGGATATGTTGTCAATGCCATGAAAATCATCTCACGCACACAGCTTTTACTGAGCTAGAAATTCAAATGAGCTTATATAATATATCATATGTCTCATTGCCAGTGGAATACTTTTTTAGTTTTTTACTAGACCAAACTTTTACATATGGATAAGAAAGAACAGCCAAATTAGATAACACTGAGATAGCACCTCACTTGCCCCTCGGATACATTCTAACAAAATTGATTCGATGAAGAGCTCAGCATAACAAATGGTAAGCCTTCATTGCCTATGGGATTGAATCAGCTCACTCAAGAAACCCTATTAGAGCAAAATTATCATTAAAAGGCAACCGACTTTAAAGTCAGAAGCGAGACTTGACTATATTATAGTGTTTGTAGTTTGTACAAGTTGAGACGTGAATCAACTCAGTGGAGACATAAGGAACATAGAGAATGCAAATATAAGTAAAACTACATTTTTCATGTTACATGTTTCCAAATTTTCTTCTAAGTAACTTACTACAATAGTATGTTATGTTCATCTAATAACCAATGAACAAAAGTACGCCACGGACTAGTGTCAGAACTGCATAGACTAAGTCTTTACGTCAAAGAAGTGTTGTAAGATTGGCTTGGGGAAAACCAATAATTTTGAGGATTGTGATATCAAGATTTTGTTTATCATTAGCATGCATTGGAATTGTTTATTGTAAAGGAGAAAGAATTTCCTTTGTAAATTTATGTTGTTATTCTCCATTACATAGGATTGAGAAAGAGGTTGTTTGTTGTGAAATTAATTTTTAGTAACAAAAAAAGATTCTGTTGCACTAGTCAAAAAAAAAAAAAAAAATTGGTAGAAAGCAATAGTGCAAATGTATTTGTTATTGTAAGTTAAGCCTATATTTTAATTTAAGCACAATAGAAAATTTAACTCAGTCACTAGAACAACAAACATACCTTGGTATCCAGCATTATGGCAATAACCTTGTCTTCAAATTGAGCATTGTACTCCTTGACTAAATCAATGGTTTTCTGATGTGATGCATGGTCTCCATGGGACATATTTAGTCGTGCTACGTTCATCCCAGTTTCTGCTAGCTTCCATATCATTTCACGGGTATTGGTAGAGGGACCGATTGTACAAACTATTTTTGTTTTTCGTTCGGCATCTGAAACTTTCCTGAACTCTCTCAGAGCATAATCACTCGAGTGTGGTGCAGAAGAAGACTTCCCTTTATACTACAAAAGTAAAAAATGATCATACAGACATTGTTCAAATACGTAGGAAAAACAAGATGAAATACCAAAATAATCAAGATATGATGTATGATTATATATGAGTTTATGACATATATTCCCATCATTGATATAAATTCCAGATTGTTTTACCAATAAAAAATTAATTCATGCACGAAGAAAGCTTTCTGAAATAACTACTACCATCAAACGCCTTATGCCTATGAGGTGGGTTTAAGGAAAACTGAGAAGGCCTGCCAATGTTTCCATTGTTTTAAAGATTTCTTAACTTACTTGCCAACTGTACCAGCCAGTTTGCTTCTTATATATTATTTTGGTCTAAGCGAGAGTAAAAGAAGTACTCCGCTATAGTTCATATAACTAGATTATCAAATGATATGCATAGAAAAACACAAATATGTACACATGGCTATGTATACAGGAAGAGATGACATGAGAGAGAGAAAAAGACTAACATAGATGTTAATCACATGCAGTAACGTCTACAAGTAAAGTACTTGCTCAGCATGTGTAGGAAAATACTCACCAATCAATACAATCTGTTAATTAACATGGGGAACCCATCAGTAGCCTTAAGATGTTTGAGCCGTTCATTGGCTCAGCATGTGTAGGAAAATACACATGTGTAGGAAAATACTCACCAATCAATACAATCTGTTAATTAACATGGGGAACCCATCAGTAGCCTTAAGATGTTTGAGCCGTTCATTGGTTAAGATTTTAAATCAATCAATCAAACTTCATCACAGGCATTACCAATGACTATGAAGATGAAGAATTGGTGAGATATAGCAACGGTCTCACATTTGGAGCTGCCCGCTATCAATATTGTCCAGCAAACAAACCACCACTAGTGTTGAGCCATAAGGAGTTAAGGACCACCTAAACTGACACCAACTCGCACTGCGTTCAAAATATAGTACCTGAACTGAATTCACCCTATCCGCTCATTCTTATCCAGCCATTCACACTGATGGTTGTAAGCAATATAGCCAACAGCAATGACATGGCGATTACAGAAATATTGGGCACAAACTTCTCCAACACCATCATCTAGTCCAGCATATGGCCATATTTGTGGTAGTCACCAAGCACTACCCTGCGACAACTTGGTAATAACTAGCAAACCAAGGTCCAAACAGATATTAAATTTTGGTCCTACTAAATTGCCTCCTAACTATTACCAACAGGTCATTTGTGGCGAACCTGTTCACAATCTTCTGCTATTCTTATGACTATGAAGCCTAATCAGACTCGAGAAACATAATTTACATCCCTAGTTTAGATGGGAAACCTGACGCAGATGTCTTCCTTGATTAGTTTAGTAAAGTTGGAAAATCTTTTGATTACATGAGCTGAAGGATCACAGACGAGCATAAGACTTACACCAATCATCAATAAAGCTGGAAGATTACATGCAGTGGGATGAACTGCAATAAGGCATGAACACTACAGAAAGGTGTACAGATTGGTGTCTATGTGCAGGGAGTTACATCAGTGAGTTATTTTAGCGCCTACATAAATCTCCAGCAACATTTTTCTTCTGTGCAGGAACGTACTGACCAACCACCTCTTACCTGCTCAAGCTGGTGTCTATGAATCTAACGAGCTAAAGGCGGGGCTGTAGGGGGAGAAAAAGAGAGGGGGGGTGATTCAAGGATCCAAGCAAGTCCATCAGGATTCACCTTAAATGGCATTAAATACATGCCAAACCAAATTAGTTATGCATTGAAGGCTAGATGAGCTAGAAAAGACTGTTACCCAGAATATCTCTTGCTCAAAGTTTAATTTTATTCAGCCTACCTAAACCGCCTCCTGATTGCAGAACAGTCTTTAGATTTGTCCTTGATTGAGTTATTTCTTAGGATCTATATCTCATAAAAACTTTATTTAAGAACTAATCAATTGACAAGTCATCCTTAATACAACTAGCTGCAGCCAACAAAAAAAATATAAAAAAATTTGTGACAGAACAACACCTAAATGATCAAAACTACAACTGAATCACATTCGGGAAATACAGAGTAACTAATATGGTGATGGTATCAAGTCGACTGATCAATGTCAGGTTGAATGAACTTATAATTTAATTTTTATAACAACACATGCACCTGATACATAAATTCAATTCTCAATACATCCCCATTGTACTCTAAAATTAAGGACTCCTCTACCATTGCACCTGTACAAATCCAATGTGATAAGTGCAATTTTTCTGTATTCACTCAACCAACCAATTTGAGCTTAAATCAGCTTATGCAAATGCTAATAGTATCAAACATGCATTTTTTCAATAGAAATCAATGTTTCAACATATTCCAATCAATAGAAACTCTCAATCCAGAACAAACAAACTTCATATTCAATAAATATCAAAACAACAACAAACAAAGTCAAACCTTACAAAATCATTTTAAACAAATACAAAATGATGCAATATAATAAAAAAATATAAGTAAGACTACTTAATCAAATCTAAGAGAAAAGCCAAAAAAAAAAAAAAAACTTACTAGATTCAATTGACCATTAGAAGAAGCATAATCCGTTAACTCATTAGTTTCTGTAGCCTTCATAGCTTTTACATCAAAAACAGCTTTACGAAATGATGATGATGATGAAGTTCGTTTAATTCTTATAGAAAAACCACTCAGATTCTTTGACCACGCAAAACATTCAGATGAACTTCTAGTAGTTTCACACTTCAATGGATTCATTCTCATTGAAAGATTCATCTCTGTTATAGCACCACTAGATATCGCCATTAGAAAGATCTCGGGAAACAGAAAGATCACGAAGAAAACAAGCAGCGAAAGGCGAAGTAGAAGAAGACGAAGCGTTCGAGAAGAGTTCAAAGAGAGAGAGAGAGAAAGAGAAAGAGAAAGAGAAAGAGAAGGGTAGTTTTTGGAATAAAAATATATGCGGTGCAATGATCTCTCTTTTGCGGTCTTTTTCATTTTGACTAAGAGCAATGCCAGAAGCTGTTGTGAACCGTTGGATGCGATGATCTTATATCGGACGGATAATGAAGCCTTATGTGGCTGTGGGAAAAGAGAATATGGTGTCAGGCGTGTATCGCGGGTGTCCGCCAATGGAAATGCGGAGATTCTGTCAGGGATTTGGCGCACGTGCGTAATCAAGAATGACAGGTAACGTGTTGTTGATGTTTGTGTTTACTGGAGGTGTTTAATTGGTACACGTGGGAGCATTTGATGAGGTCATTAAGATCTTTGGTTGGACAAATTACTTACTTTAGCCCTAGTTCAAAATGCCAACATATTTTGCAAAATTCTAACGGAATATGTCGGTTTTTAGAGAATCGACATTATAAAAATTGGATATTCTCAAAATTTCAAGTGACTTCTTTATTTCGAATGTTGTAATATATCATTCTTTTCAAATTTGAAATTTCGCTTGAATTTGAAATTTTAATCTATGTTTTGGCCAAGATGACTTTAGGTTGTGTTTGATTACGGATAGAAAGTAAGGTTTTGTTTAGTTAAGTACTTAATGGTCTAAATGTTTATTATCAAGTTCTTAATACACATTAAGTCATTCAGTGTTTTATTCTGCCAAAATTCTAATCTGAACCACTTAATTAGACATCAATAGACCAATTAATTAACCATTGAACCATTTAAGAGAAAAATAAACAGTCTGAAAACTGAATACAATGGTCCACCCACATAAATTCAGTCATTCAGACTGCTTAATGAAAAACAAACGACCCTTAAGCCTTGTAAATAAAATAAAAAAAAAAAAATTAATATTAGTTGTGTTTCATTCAAGTTATAGTAAAGTAAAATATAGAAATTATATCGTAAATATCTTATATAGATGAAAAATAATCACATCGTAAATATTAGGGTATGTTTATTTTCTTACTCATTAGCCAATTGAATGATCGAATCCAATCAAGTGTAATCCAATTTTGATAAAAAAAAAAAAACAACATAGAATATCCAGGAGTGTTGCGTGGGGAAAAAAAAGGAAAAATAAATAAAAATAAAGTGGGTAGATTTAGTAGATACCATCAACTGCGATATCTACTAAGTTCTACCTACTATTCGATTGAACCATTGGGTTAAGTAGGTCATTTATCATCATAAATAAAGAGAAACAAAAGAAACCATCACATTGATAGTTCTTTTTGTTAATTTGGAGTTAGACCACAATCATCGATGTAACCCATCAAAATTACATCAATTTAGATTGCATAAGCACATGGAGAGTGGTAGCAAGAAAATACTAGAGTTAAATTGTAATGTTGGAATACGATTAAATAAATTGTTTCATAGTATTGTTGTTGATCTCAGGGGCATAATAATGTCCCTTTTCTTTATAAAAAAACAAAGAAAAAAATGTTTATTATTTTTCTAAGGAAACTAGGAACTATGTTTATAAATACAAAAGGCTGAAGCTTATAGCAAGAGATGCGGAAGTATGTACAAGGTATTTTAAATGGATACAACAAAAATTGGTAAGTGTGTAACTGAGTAAGATTTGTGTTTAAATTGTAAAAACTGAAAAACAACATTTTTGTCCAAAATAGAAATAGAATGGTCAAACCTTGGTCAATGACTTAATTGACCGGTTTCAAATGAGTTTTTTGGGGGTATCAACTTTTTTTTTTTTTTAATTAGAACTTTATTAAAAGAATAAGAGAAAGAACACACTGATCAGTATGTCGGAGCATCGTCAGGTTAGAAAGTCCCAAACAGTTAGCAACAAAGCTAAACTGATCACAACACAAGAAAATAAAAACAAAAACCAAAGTAGCATGCCATGGACAACAGCTTGCTACTTTGTAGAGTTTTTCTCAGTTCGCGTGTATTAACCTATTTCTAGATTAATGCACTGCTGGGTCAGGTCGCTAGGAAGACTTGACCAAATGGGGATATTTGAGATCGGGGTGGCTGCACCTCGTTGAGATCGAGATTGCCTACGTACTCTAGCTCGGGGGAATTGAACTTAGAGATCAAGCCATCGTAGTTCTGTTTATATAGAAGATAGAAGGGCGTGGATCGTGGATCTTGCAGATTCTTCGCCATCATAATGAGGATTAAATGAGTAACGCGCGCGGATCATCCCTGTGAATTAATTGTGTAACTGATGAGAATATTCTGTGCATTGAATGAGAGCACGTGTGTATGGCAGGTCGCTGCTCGTGGTATGATCGGGTCGCTGTGAACGAGCTACTAGGATGTCGTTGTTGTGGCGACCTGGTGACTGGATGACTGTGCCACGTGGGTGCTTTTGATTGGCTGGAGTATGTAGTACCCCTACATAAGCCCCCTCTTTTTAGGTCGGCTGGTGAAGGCGGGCTGAAAAGACTTAATGCACCATTCGATGTTGATATGATGTTCACTTTTTGAATTTGGTGACGTGGCAGTCATGCAGCGCTGTTTGTGGTAATCATGGCGCTATTACGGGGAAGTGCAGGAGTTTCCTTGGACAGTTCGCAGTGTAGTTATGGCAACTGACGCACGTATTGGTTGATAGAATATCTGCTTTGCACGTGGAATGATCCAACGGTGGATACGAACCGTTTTGTGAGTGGAGAATGACTGCATTGCATATTGATCCTTTGGTCGATCTCAGCCGTTCGTTTGTTTTGAATCGATGGCTGGAAATGCTTGAGCTATAGTATATAAACTGTAGTTACCTTGAGAAGGGTTTGCCTATCTTGCCTTTATTTGAATTGCTGCCGCTTTTGCATTGCGATCTGAAGAACTTTGAGAGCTCGTGAGGTTTGTTTTCCTCTCTTTTCTTTGATTGTTTATTTTCTTTCGTTTTCATCTTCTGTTGCCTTCTGTATTGTTTGAGAATAATGTCTGAGGGTAGTGACTCGCAAAACGATCACTTGAGTGATGGTGGAGTTGAGGAGTATGAGTCTGAGAGTACTCATTCTGACCCTCCGTCTCCCGTTCCCGATGAGAATGTAGATAGCCCCCAGAGTAGTGGTTCTCATGGTCCAGATTCTTCTGATAATGAGTTGGTTGAGGATGACAATGGTAGAATGTGTAGAGTAGTGAATATGAATTATGTACATAGGCATTTTGCTGTTAGGAGGCATTATGGGTTTAGGTCGATTAGGCATTTAGAGATTAGGTTTCTTGGAGACCGCTTACTGTCTCCTGACTATCGACCTAATAATCCTTCATCTACTGTATTGACTTTGAACCAATTCCGTGCTGGGCTGAGGCTGCCGTTGTCTGAATTGGTGGTCGATCTGTTGAATGCCATTATGCGAGCCCCCTGTCAGATGAATGGTAATTTCTGGCGGAACATGAGGGTAATTGACGACCTCAACAAGTTGCATAGGTGGAACATTACAGTGGAAGATGTATTGAACCACTTTTGCTTCAAACGCTCCTCGAAGGTTGAACTCTCTGGCTATAACATGCAGGTTAGGCTAGACCGTTTGCCTTTGATTTATCCAGTGAGTAGCGAGCCATGGTGGAAAGATCCCATGCTGTTCACTGGGCCGATTGTTGAAGGGGATATCCAGTTGCGTCATACGATTAGGAATGACGCTCGTAAGTTAGTTGTCTGTAGTTCTATGCTTGTTGGTTCGTCTTCCTTTTTTTGAACTTGATGTCTTTGTATTTTTTGTTGCAGCGATCCGGGACGATCATCTGATTAGAAAAAACGATCTGCAATCTGCTCTGAACTGCTTTGGTACGTTGACCGACGAGCGGAAGATATCGTTTCTGCCTCACCTAAAGGAGCATTTTATTCCTAAAGGTGGTCCAAAAACTGTTTGAGACGAGCTCAAGAGGAGGAAAGCTTTGAAGAAAGCATTCATGTCTGCTGTTCACAAAGCTGGAGGTGGGCGATCTGGTAGTAGTTCGCGAGCTGATGACAGTGAACGGGCTAGTGGTGGCTCGCGAGCTGGTGGTAGCTCGAGGTCTGCTGAGGAGAAGGGACGAGCTGTGTGTAGCTCGAGGGCTGCTGAGAGAGAGCGGTCTGCTGGTGCTGCTCGTAGGCCGGAGAAAGAACGGCCTGTGGAGAATGAGAGAGGTGGTGGTGGTGGTGTCTCGCGCCAGGTGGAGGCAGCGGCGAGCCCCCTAGTTGTGTCTCCTCCGCCTTCATTTCCCAAACTGCCTGCATTTTCTGGGCAGAAGAAGAGGTCTCACTCGGGTACTCTGAAGCTGTTGGAGAGACCTGTTGTGCCGACGCCTGCTCTTACCCCGCCTGTTAAGGGTCCGGAGTTGTCTGCTGTGTCGATGAAGACTGCTGCTCGGCCTTTGCAGAAAGGCAAGGGTGTGACGTCTGAGTTTCGCCCTGGCCACTTCGACTACTTGGATGGGCGTGGTGAGAGGCATGTCGTGTATGATAACGACAGTGCCATTGCTGACCCCTGCGTCGCCCGGGCTGTGAATGAGGGCATCGTTCTGGAGGCTGATGCTCGAGCAGTGAAGTCTCAATCTCTTTTGGTCAACTGCTCAAAGCTGAATTCGGCGCTGTCTTTGGTAGGTGTTGCCAAAAGTATTATTTTCTGCTTAGTCGTTGTTGTCTAAGTTGTTTGCTCTTTGTAGGTTAACGCGACCTTCCAGGAGATTCGTTTGGTCGCTGAAGTTGGCGCCCAGGCTGAGGTTGAGCTGAAGGCGATGAATGACAAGCTTGAGCAAGCAAAGAATGTTGCTCTTGTTGCGGAGTGCAAGGTGAGGGACAGGGGTGCTCAGATCGCGGCGCTGAAGGAGACAGTGGAGCAGCTGAAGGAAAATGTGGCTGCTGCTAACGCTTCTGCTGAGCACTGGCAGAACGTAAGCCAGGAGAATGGTGCGGCGTGGCAGGCCTACTGTGAGCAGCTGCAGAAAGCTTTGATGGGGTCGCCCGAAGGAGAGGAGACGCGAGGTGGTGTTGGAGATACTTCGGCCCCAGCTCAGGACACCTCGATGGGCCCTAGTGACCAGGTCGCTGGAACCCTTATTGAAGTTGATACTTCAGGCGACCAGTCTGTGCAACAATGAGCTCGCCTTGGTTTCCCTTTCTTGTATTGGGTAACTTTGTTTTCCTTTCTTGTATTGGGTAACGTTGGTTTCCCTTTCTTGTATTGGGTAACCTTGTTTTCCCTCTCTTGTATTGGGTAACCTTGTGCGAAGTTTGCTTCTTGCACTCCTTGTTGTTGCAGTATGTCTTCCAGAGCTTATTCTTGAGAACCCCCTTGTAACTTTGAGAGCTTGAGTGGAGAACTCCTTGTCTTTTGTATTTGGTGTCAGTAATCAGCTTTTACTTTGATGACTTTTGTATGGATTCCTTTTGACCAGCTAGTTTCCAGGAAGTCCTGGTAGCTCGTTCAGAAGGCAGGTAGACGAGATGAATGGCTGCAAGCAGGACGTACTGAAACAGTTCCTCTTGTATGCCTTGATTCTATTTTGGTTGTGCCTGTAATTGTTAAAATCTCATAAAGTAAAAAGTTAATTCAAGAATTACCTTGCATTGTTGCTCATGTCGTTTTGTCTGCTTGAATGGTCTTGCAAACAATATGTGACATTTGCTCGACCTGATTGTGGGTTGAGGTCGCATTCAACATAATTGTGCTTGGGTCGTGGGAAGAGGATGACCAATGCACCAAGTTAAGTTGCTAGTGATTTAACTTAACAAACTTTTAAATTATCAAAGGGACTAGAGTTTTGATAATTTGTAGGTCGAGGGATTAGACCTTTAGTATCCATTCATGTTTGAGCAGAGATGAATGGAAAATTGAATTTATAGATTGAAATGCAATGAATGGATGCTTACATTTCATTGATAAAATTTCTTTAAGTGAAAAGCATTCCACGGGTTCTTAACGATCTCCCCTTCTGGTGTCTGAAGACGATAAGAACCGTTGCTCTGGACTTTCGTGATAATGTAAGGACCTTCCCAATTGGCGTTGAGCTTGCCGATAGTGTCCTTTCTTTTGTTACTGAACATTCTTCTCAAGACTAGTTCCCCTGGCTGGAAAGTTCTTGGTCGCACGCCTTTGTTATAAGCTCGCTTGAGTCTCTGTTGGTATTGCTCGAGCTTTATAGTGGCGTGGTTACGTCGCTCCTCGAGGAGGTCGACTCCAAACGACCAGATCTGATTGTTGAGCTCCGTGTCGACCAGAAGAGACTTGGTCGTTCCAAATGTTAATTCAGTGGGAATAACGGCCTCAACTCCACAGCAAAGATTGAATGGTGACATCCCTGTGGATGTGCGAGGAGTTGTCCTATAAGCCCACAGGATGTTCTCCAACTGTTGTGGCCATTGATCATGCTGGTCTTCGAGCTTCTTCTTCAAATTGTTTAGAATCTGTCGATTTGCGGCTTCGACCTGGCCGTTGGCTTGCGGGTATGTAGGAGTTGACCTCGAATGCTCGATTCTCCACAGGTCGTAGAATTTTCTTATATTTTTGCCAACGAACTGAGTGCTATTGTCTGTGACTACCCGTTTAGGTAGTCCGAACCTTGTGATGATATTTTCCCACATAAACCTTTGGACATCTGCCTGTGTTACGTTGGTTAATGCAACAGCTTCCACCCATTTAGTGAAATAGTCGACGGCTACCAGAACGAACCTCTTCTCAGACTTCTTTTCCTTGATGAGGGGGCCCATGATATCAAGCCCCTACATGTGGAATGGCCATGGTGCAGTGATGTTGATGAGATCCTTTGGATGCTGATGTTGCTTATCAGCAAATCGCTGGCATTCTTTGCACTTCAAAACAAATTTCTTTGCATCTTCCTTCATTCTTGGCCAGAAGTATCCCTGGGAGATCGCTTTATGGGCTAAGGTACGCCCACCGGAATGGTTTCCACATTCACCTTCATGGATTTCTTGAAATATCATCTGGCCTTGCTTTGGGACCAAGCATCGTAATAACAATCCGGTTGCTGATTTCCTGAAGAGTTTGCCTTTATGGATTTTGTACATTGTGACTTTATGCAGCAATCGACTGGCTTCCTTTTTGTCGGATGGTAGGACACCAGTTTGCAGATAAACCATGAAAGGCTCCATCCAAGTCCCCTGGATGTCTACTGGAGTTGTTTCTAGTAGATCGGAGATTTGATGAATATCTTCTTCCTTGAAGAGATATGCGGGCTGTGAGTTGATTGCTATAGTTAGGGCCCGCGGTCTGTCTGACTCGATCTTAGATGCTAGAAACGCCAGTGAATCAGCATGTCTGTTGTCATCTCTGGGTATGTGTTCAATTGTGAAATAGCTGAGCTTGCTGATGAGCTCCTTTGCTTTGCTGGCATACCTGATTAGGTTGATCCCATTGATTTGGTAATTGTTAGTATTCTGATTGACTACCAGTTGTGAATCGCTGTACACCTTGAGACGAACTGCTTGCAAGTCGATGGCCATTTTTAGGCCCTGTATGAGTGTTTCGTATTCGGCCTCGTTGTTTGAGGTCGAAAAGTCCAGACGAGTTGATCTTTCGAGCTGTGATCCTTCAGGAGAGATTAGCACACTACCAATTCCACTTCCATTGGAGTTGTGGGAACCATCTACATACAGCTGCCAAGTATCTGGGGGGTTGTCTTGGACTTGCCTTGTTTCAGGTTCTGGTTCCCAATTGATATCCTCTGCTGGATAGTCCACCAAAAAGTCTGCGACGACCTGGCCCTTGACGGCCTGTCGTGAAACGAACTCGAAAGTGTAATCACCCAGCTCGGCTGCCCATCGAGCCATACGACCTGTTTTGTTTTTCTTTTCCAGTATGTGGCGTAATGGCTGATCGGTGATTACTTTTACAGTGTGTGCTTGGAAATAAGGCTTGAATTTGCATGCAGCGTAGAGTAGTGCTAATGTTAACTTCTCTAGAGGTGTGTACCTTATTTCGGCCTGCTGTAAGACTTTGCTTGTGAAATAGATAGGTCGCTCGACCTGGTTATCTTCTTTAAAGAGTACTGCGCTGATCGCGAAATCCGATGTTGCGAGGTAAACGCCGAGTACATCTCCATCGTTGGGCCTTGTTAGAACTGGTGGAGTAGACAGATATGCCTTGAGATCATTGAAGGCTTTCTCGCATTCTTCTGTCCACTCATATGTAGCCCCCTTCTTTAGGATATGAAGCATTGGTCTGCACTTATCTGATGCTCTTGAGATGAACCTATTCAGAGCTGATACCATGCCGTTGAGTTTTTGGATTTGTTTCTTTGTTTTTGGATTTGGCATGTCGACCAGGGCTCTGATTTGGTCAGGATTTGCTTCAATGCCTCGTCTGGTGACTAGGTAGCCTAGGAATTTTCCTGATGCGACCCGGAACAGACACTTTTCTGGATTAAGACGCATTCTGTATTGCCTTAATCTTTGGAATGCCTGGTCGAGGTTGTATAAATGATCTCGTTCTTTGTCGCTCTTCACTAGCATGTCATCAATGTAGACCTCCATTGTTCGACCTAGGAGGTCGTCGAACATTCTGGTGACCAGTCTTTGGTAGGTCGCCCCTGCATTCCTTAGCCCGAATGGCATGACTTTGTAACAGAAAATACCTTGCTCAGTTGTAAAAGAGGTCTTTTCTTGATCAGGCTCGTACATCGGTATCTGGTTATACCCTGAGTATGCGTCCATGAATGATAGTAACTCAAAACCGCATGTCTGATCGACTAGCCTATCGATTCGTGGTAGTGGGAATGAATCTTTAGGACAAGCTTTATTCAAGCTTGTGAAGTCGATGCAGACCCTTGTTTTTCCATTCTTCTTTAGGACTGGGACTATGTTGGCTAGCCAGTCTGGAGTATCGACTTCTCTGATGAAGCCGACCTGTTTGAGTCTATTGATCTCTTCATTAACGGCTTCGTGGAATTTGGGAGCAAGTCTCCTTGGTTTCTGCTTGACAGGTCGATAATTGGGATTGACCCGTAGCCTATGGCATGCAACTGATGGATCTATTCCGGGCATATCGATATACGACCAAGCAAAAACATCTTTATTCATTGAAAGAAAATTTACAAAATGAGCGAACTTATCTTCTTCCATTTCTGAACCTACATAGACATACCTTGGGTCCTCATCTGACCCAATGTTAACGCGCACGCCTGGATCGGTGCTTCCGAGACTAAGCTTGGGGGAGCTCGCTTGCTCCTTCTGTAATTGCTATTTAGCAGGTTCAGCCTTTTCTTTGGACGGGCTCTTTGACTTGTTGTTCCCCTCCTGAGCCTCTGTTGTGACTAGGCTCTTTCCTTTGACATCACTATCCTTGACTCCAGAGGTGGATGGCTTTGACGATGGGACAGCTTCAATAACACCGTGGCATTCCTGTGCGGTGTTCTGATTACCGCGGAGTTCCATTATCCCATAAGGGCCGGGATAGCGGAATACCTGATGGGAAGTTGACGGCACACCTCTCATAGCATGGATCCACTTTCGACCCAGAATCGCGTTGTATTTGCTTGCGATATTTAGGACGCTGAACTTGCTGGTTACAACGACCTTGTCTTCCCTTCTGCCTACAGTGACGGGCAGAAGGATCTCCCCCTTAGGGTCTTCCCTTGAACTATTGAAGCCAAGGATCGGTGTGAAGTCTGGGATGAGCACTGAGTCGGGCAGCCTCATGTCCTTGAAGGTTCGGTACATGAGAATGTTGCATGATGCCCCAGGGTCAATGAATACCCTCATGATTGTGTAGTCCGCTATTCTGAGTTCAACGACTAGGGCGTCGTTGTGTGGAGTAACGACCTTGTTGAGATCGTCTTCAGTGAAGGTGATGTCAGTCTCTTGGCGGGCAGGGATGTTGATACGAGCTGCTCGGCCGGTGATAGAGTAGACATGGTGGAGATGTTCCACTCGTCTCTTTTTGTCCCGAGAGACAGGGGTGTGGTGAGATTCGTCAATCATGTAGACCACATGACTGTCCGACTCACTGTCGCTATCAACCTTGTTGGCGACCTTCTTGTTAATGTGGTCGCGTAGGTCGCCTGTTGGACCTAAGCGTTGGGAGAGGCTACGCCCTCTGCTGCGTGCTGGACTTGCTGAGGCCGTTCTGGCCTTGCTGTGATTTCTCTTTGGGGAACGGGGAGGCGTTCTGGACTCCTTCCTTACCCGCTTGCCTGTGGATTCCTCATTCCTTCCGAGGATCCAGTTGTTGAGCCTTTTCTCATCGGCCCAGGTTTGAAGTGCGCGCTTCAAGACGCGACAATCATCAGTCTGATGACACCGTACTTTATGGACTTTGCAGTACGGGCGACCAGATGTATCCTCCAACTGTGTGAAGGCAGGAATCTTGCACCAATGGTTGTGCTTGACCCTTTCATAGATATAATCGGCTGGTCGCGTAAACCGGTGATACTCTCGCTGCTCGGTAGGCAGCGACTTAGCTTTGAACCTCTTTCCATCTGATCGAGGTCGTTTGTTTGAGCCAGCCTCAATGTTGCTGACTACGTGGTTCTTCTCCCTCCCAGTGAGGGCTTCTTCTAGCTTTATATAACGATCTACCTTTAGGTAGAGCTCGTCAAGTGATGAAGGTCTCTTCATTGCCAGAGACTTGTGAAGGTCGGACCCTTGGATCAGTCCGTGAGAGAAAGCAATAGTTGCAAAGGTCTCATGCTCCTTTGCGAAGTCCTGAATGGAATGTAATTCAGATTTAAATCGGGCAAAGAAAACACTAAGTGACTCACCATCTTTCTGCTTGACTTTGAAGATGGAGTCAATGGTAACAGGGCGCTTCTTATTGTGGATGTAGAAGATGACGAATTGTTTCTCAAGCTCTGCGAACGAGCTGATGGATCCTGGCTTCAATCGATGAAACCAGTCGAGAGCTGGTCCGGTGAGACTGGACTGGAACAGCAAACACAAAAGATGATCCTCCTTGATCAAAGGAAGGGACTTCCGGAATCCTTTGACATGGTCGGTTGGATCTCCGACTCCTGCATACTGGTCGAACTTGGGTGCATTCAGCTTGTTCGGCAGATCGTGTTCCAGGATCTCGTTGGAGAAAGGAGACTCCTGGAATTGTTGAAGGGACTGCACAGCAAGTTGCTCTGCAGTGTGGCTCTTGGACCGGTGAAGGAGAGCCAGCGATGCTTTGAACTCCGCCAACTGCTGGCTGAGTTGCTCGTACTTTTGGTTGGAGTCATTCCTGCTGGGGGGTTAGTTTGTGCAGCTTTGAGGCGTGCATTTTCTTCCTGCAAAGCTGTGATTTGAGCATGCAGATCGCTGATAGTTAACTCTGTGGTAGTCATTTGAACAGGTGATTTTTGATTTTGGGTGGGAGGGTTTTGGGTTTTCGATTAATACGAATTCCTTGCAGTCGGCGCCAAATGTATTAACCTATTTCTAGATTAATGCACTGCTGGGTCAGGTCGCTAGGGAGACTTGACCAAATGGGGATATTTGAGATCGGGGTGGCTGCACCTCGTTGAGATCGAGATTGCCTACGTACTCTAGCTCGGGGGAATTGAACTTAGAGATCAAGCCATCGTAGTTCTGTTTATATAGAAGATAGAAGGGCGTGGATCGTGGATCTTGCAGATTCTTCGCCATCATAATGAGGATTAAATGAGTAACGCGCGCGGATCATCCCTGTGAATTAATTGTGTAACTGATGAGAATATTCTGTGCATTGAATGAGAGCACGTGTGTATGGCAGGTCGCTGCTCGTGGTATGATCGGGTCGCTGTGAACGAGCTACTAGGATGTCGTTGCTGTGGCGACCTGGTGACTGGATGACTGTGCCACGTGGCTGCTTTTGATTGGCTGGAGTATGTAGTACCCCTACATCGCGTTTGTGATAATAGCATCCCTTCTGACCAGTAGACCGAGAAGAATCTCATGCCACCTAAGCAAGAAATCTTGAAAATAGAACATTTTCTTTCTCGTCCAGCTTGCCAACCAATACCACAAGTGGGTTTTGATTTCAACACATATATTCTTTTGACATATACCATCTTGCTATTGAAAATAAAGTCGTTTCTAATTCTCCAAAGGACCCATATCACTGCATATGGTAAAAGGGACCATGATCTTCTCCCAATTTCAGTGCCCATACTAGCAGGCCATGAATTTAACAGCTATTCAACTGAATAACACACATAAGATGGTTGTGTACACCCTCCTCTTAGGAGTTGTGATGTTAAACCATACTTCCAAAGCAAGAGAATGTTAACTATTTTGGGGTATCTCATATTTACTCTTATGTTTAGAGTTAACACTACAATATTCTTCATTTGGTGGAATTTATTAACGCTTAAAGCTATAAAGAATAATAAATCATTTTTCTAAAACGGGGATTTAAAGATACACCCGGAAAAGTTTGCATTCTTTAAGATACCTCATAGATTTGAAAATCATTAGAGATACCCCCAATTTTTGGGGTATTTTGTATTTGGTCCCTCTAGGAGATGGGTAATTAGCATTTGGTCCAATCTTTATCGTTTATTAGTAAATGGTCCTTTTTCATCACTTGATCGACTGTCAGTCAACCCAGTTGACCAGAGTCAAGGCATTCATATTTTCTTAATGACCAAACTACCCTTTTACGTGCCTAGCATGTGGCAAAACTTAAACTCAAAAAACACAATTTAGTTGTTTGTAAACATGCAAAATTAGTTTATGGTCCTCATTTTTCATATTTCGTTTCAAATATAGTCCCTGTAAAAAATAATGAAAATAACCATGGAAGTTATCTTACCTTAGTTGGAGTGAAGTAGAACATGTAACCACCACCCATGGAACCTCTAGAAGTTTATTCTTTTGTGTTTACAAGTGAAGATAACAATCAAGTGAAGAAAAATTCTAGACATTCCATGGGTCGTGGTTACATGTTCAAGTTCAATCCGGTAAGATAACTTCCATGGTTATTTTCATTACTGTTTATAGGGACTATATTTAAAACAAAATATGAAAAATAAGGACTATAAACTAATTTTGCATGTTTACAAACAACAAAATTGTGTTTTTTGAGTTTTAAGTTTTACCACGTGCTAGACATGTGAAGGGGTAGTTTGGTCATTATAAAAATATGGATGCCTTGACTCTGGTCAACTGGGTTGACTGACAGTCAAGTGACGAAAAAAGGACTATTTACTAATAAAGGATAAAGATTGGACCAAATGCTAATTATCCATCTTCTAGAGGGACCAAATACAAAATAACCCCCAATTTTTTTCATTTGAAGCCGGTCAATGAAGTTGTTGATCATGGTCTGACCAGTCTTTAAAGCTTTAGGACTAAAATACCCTTCTACCTAAATTTAATCTCATTAATTAATAATTATTAAACATCTATCATATCTAACCCAAACTCATATAACCCACCACGATCACCACTCATTCACCTCCACCATTAGCATACTAAAACCACCACTGTTTGTATGATTAATGATGGTGAACTTTGTCATGGAAAATTGTAACACCCCGGGTCGGCAGGTGATTTGTCGAGGGGTGTGTCATACGACACATGAGAGGAGGATGTCCTGACATTGGAATATAGGTATAGATCTGTCATATATAATCACCGAGGCCTTTTGGGATCACTTGGCTCCAGAGTTTGAAAGAACTCCGGAGTTAAGCGTGCTCGGGTGCGAGTAGTCTTAGGATGGGTGATCTCCTGGGAAGCAGGTTGTTGCCCATAAAACCTTACACTATCGGATGACCACAGTGGCTAAGTGGGGACAATATTGGTAATGATATAGGTCGGGTCACTACAAATGGTATTAGAGCCGACGACGATTCTCTTGTCGAGGGTGGGAGAGTATGCTAGAAAGGCGCCTAGTCCAGGAAGGGGTGACGATTGTGCCAGGTACTCATCTCGCGAGGGGCAAGGAACGTCGGAGATCTAGGGCTGTATATTCCAGAACCGAGGACGGCTCTCCTCTAAGGTGGTGGGATTGTAACACCCCAGGTCGGCAGGTGGTTTGTCGAGGGGTGTGTCATACGACACATGAGAGGAGGATGTCCTGACATTGGAATATAGGTATAGATCTGTCATATATAATCACTGAGGCCTTTTGGGCTCATTTGGCTCTAGAGTTTGAAAGAACTCTGGAGTTAAGTGTGCTCGGGTGGGAGTAGTCTCAGGATGGGTGACCTCCTGGGAAGGAGGTTGCCGCCCATAAAACCCTACACTGTCAAATGACCGTAGTGGCTAAGTGAGGACAATATCGGTAGTGATATAGGTCGGGTCGCTACAAAAACAATTAAAATATATTGAAAATTTGATGAAGAAAATGGTGAGGATGGTATTTGGGTTTAAAAGAGAAGTTGATGGGGTGTGAAGATTGAGGTAATGATGGTGGAATGTGAAGAATATGAGACCATATTAATGATATGGTGTAAAATAATAATGGTGATGTGGTGTGATTGTGTGAATATGGTGGTGGTGGGATTTTATAAATGGTGGTAATAGAGGTATATATATGATTGGTGGTAGTGGTGGTGTTGGTAATCGAGTATTAAAGGAGTTATATGGTGACAACAGTTGGGTTGTGAAAGTGGTGGAATTAAAGTAATTGGAGATAGTGGTAGTGGGTGGTGGTAGTTAAGGATGGAGGTGGTGGTAGTTTAAAGAAAGAAGATGGAAGAAGTTATGATGTAGACTATCGATTTTGGATGACTGGAGATACATCTAGTTTTTGGATGGTGGAGATTAATTCAATTAATAACGAGTGACATATTATTTTTATAATAAAGGGTTTTCTCGTTAATATGAAAGAAACACTGGTCAATAGCTTGGTTGACCGACTTCTAATAAGAAAAAGGGGGGTATCTCTAATGATTTTTAAATATGGGCTATCTCAAAGAGTGCAAATTTTTACTGGGTATCTCTAAATCCCTTTTCTAAAATGAATTCGTTAAGTAGATTTTTCAAATAAACTCTAAGTTTATGTGTATTTTCTTACAAAATTTTTAAAAACCTTAAAACTGCATCTTAATGGTAAAACAAATATGTCGACTTTTTTTTCACTATTTATCCCCAAATTAATGTCATTTTTCCAATACCTATTTAAAAAAAAAAAACACAATATATACCCACTCTTCCAAACATTTCCATTTCTTGTATCATCAGAGCAATCCCAATGGGAGGGCATTTGGGAAGGGCAGTGGTATGAAATGCCCTTTCAGCCAAAAAACCTCTCCCAATGGGATGGTGGGTCAAATATTCAACGGTCATCAGTGTTGGAAACAGTTCAGCAGATTCTGTCGAAATTCTGACAGAAATCTGACAAGGTCTTTGGCAGAACATTTCGATATGTTCTAGAGCTCCTTTGAGCGAGACCTTGGTATGTATGGAATCCTCGTTCCGAGTAGATGCTCATAGAGTATTCATACGTCTAAAACGGTTTCATATTGAATGAGAAATTGGCGTCCCAAGTTACCAAACAACTTAAGACAAAGCAAGAAAAATGTGATAGTCCCCCATTTGGCCCATGTAGATAAAATTTTGTCTTAATAAACTCCTCATGTACAATAAGGGTGTGGCCCTTGGGGTTACAATGTTTTCGTGCGTTGGGCGGAACCTTACATGGGCTTGGGCTTGGGCTTGAAAAACACACGCGCGCGCGCGCACGTCGTCCGTCCGTCCGTCTGACCGACCCGGCTCGGCTCGGACTCGGGCTTGGATTTGGATTTGGATCTTGGTGATCCAACATAATCATTTTGTAGAAAGGTTCATTGGAATAAATCCCAATAGGTGCATACCCATTCCGAACCGGTTTGCTACTGGTTCGGCCCAAATAGGTGTGACCTTTCATGAAACTGTTTCGGGCACAAAAGTTGTGTCCCTTGATGAAACTGTTTCAAGCCCAAATGGGTGTGTCTGTTCATTGAACTGGTTCGACCCATTAAGTGTGTATGTTTAATGAACTGTTTTTGGTCCAAGTGTCTGTTCACTGAATTTTCTCCTGCTATAAATACATTGTCAATGTCTGCATTATTCATTCATTCGAAAAACCTCATATTCATTTTCATTCATTGTCTGTGTATCCTTGAGAGAGTTACATCACTGAACTGGTTCGCCGTCTTCATTTTGTTTGAAGTGCTGCTACACGACGAAGGTACTGATCGTTGTATCCTGGGAGACAGTTTGCATAACACCCATACAACATCTGTTGGGGCAAATTATGTCTTAAGGACAGAGATATTTTCTCGACTCGATCAAATCATACTGTCCTTAGCTTTCTGTTCTGGTTTGCATATTTTATTTATTCTGTTTTCACTTAGTATTATACTTGAGCAGTAGCCTATTACTAGCATATTGCCCAACATTCTTAAGACATAACATATATGTTAGTATTTTGTTATTTTGGTTTACTGTTCTAACATTTTGAAACATGATATATTTGTACTTGTCAGATTTCGAAAATTCTCATATTTTCAGAAATTTGAACCCTTTTGTTCTATATGTTTTTTTACTGTTTATATCTGAAATTTTTGTTTTCGGAATTTTGTTACTGTTTAACAAATTTATTTCCACATTGAGGTTATTTTTCGATACAGTTCAAAAATTTTGAATTTTTTTTCGAAAATTTTTATAATTTTCGTATTGTAGACACAAGTACAGGAAATAAAATTTTCTGGTTGTTTAACTTGTCTGAATATTTCATTTCAGACAAATGGAAGAGTCACAAACTGATCATGTCCCCGCGAACAATGGAACTGTCAATGGAAGTTCAACTACCAATATTGTTCCTACTGTTCCCGTTGTTGCTGTTCCTACTGCCCTTCCAACAGTTCCTACCCATGTTACTGTTGGGGAAAGGCTCGAGAGATTCAACGGAACAGACTTTAAGAGGTGGCAGCAAAAGATGTTGTTTTACCTTACAACTCTGAATCTCCTAAGTTCCTGTACGAACTACTTCCAAAACAAGATGGAGGCGAATCTGATCGCCAAACTGTTGATGCTATAGATGCTTGGAAACATGGAGATTTCCTTTGCCGAAACTATATCCTAAACGGACTGGACAACACACTCTACAATGTGTACAATCCATTCAAAACATCCAAAGAACTCTGGGAATCTTTGTATAAGAAGTACAAGGCCGAGGATGCTGGTTCAAAGAAGTTTGTGGTCGGCAGGTTCCTTGATTTTAAGATGGTGGACTCCAAGACTGTAATCAGTCAGGTCCAAGAACTCCAACTTATTCTGCATGAAATTCATGCAGAAAACCTTACTTTGTGTGAACCCTTTCAGGTGGCTTCTGTAATTGAGAAGTTACCCCCTTCATGGAAGGATTTTAAGAACTATCTTAAACACAAACGTAAGGAGATGGACTTGGAAGATCTGATTCTCCGGCTTCGCATAGAAGAAGACAACCGTACTTCTGAAAAGAATACTGTCGTTGTTTCTGAAGATGCCAAAGCCAATGTTGTGGAACATGGGAAGAAGAACAAGAAGTGCAAATCTTCTGACCAAGGTTCCAATAACAAACAATCCGACCACCAAGAAATTCAAAGGTAAGTGCTTCAACTGTGGCAAGTCAGGTCATCGCCAAAGTGACTGCCGAAGCAAGAAGAAAGATGACAAGAAAGAAAAGAATCTCGCTCAAGCAAATCTGACTGAAGAAGATAGGATGATTGCTGACTTGGGCGTAATCAACCTTTGTGCTATGGTTTCAGAAGTGAACTTGGTTGACAATCCAAGGGAATGGTTCCTGGATACTGGTGCAACCAAGCACATTTGCTCAGATAAGAGGATGTTCACTACTTATACTTTGAACCACCAGAATGAATAACTCTACATGGCAATTCATCTACATCAAAGGTAGAAGGTCAAGGAAAAATTGTGCTGAAGATGACTTCTAGAAAGGAAGTTAGCCTCAACAATGTGTTGCATGTTCCAAACATTCGCAAGAATCTGATTTCTGGATCACTCTCAAGCAAGAATGGTTTCAAGATGGTGATTGAATCTGACAAGTTTGTACTCACTAAGGCTAGGATGTATGTGGGTAAAGGGTATGTTAGCGATGGGCTATTCAAGCTCAATGTAATTACTGTTATTCCAAAGATTAATAAGAATAATTCTTCTGTTTATATCGTTGAGTCTTTTAATGTTTGGCATGAACGTCTAGGATATGTTAATTATAATATTTTGCGTAGATTAATTAACATGGATATGATTCCACATTGCAATCCGAAAGCATGTGATAAATGCGAAATTTGTGTGGAAGCTAAACTTACCAAAACCCAACATCATTCGGTTCAAAGAAGTACCGAACCTCTAGATTTAATTCACACTGATTTGTGTGATTTAAAATTTGTGCAAACTAGAGGTGGTAAAAAGTATTTTGTTACTTTTATTGACGACTGCACAAAGTTTTGCTATGTTTATTTGTTAACAAGCAAAGATGAAGCTATAGAAAAGTTTCAACAGTATAAACTTGAGGTTGAAAATCAACTTGGTAAGAAAATCAAGATTGTAAGGAGCGATCGAGGAGGTGAATATGATAAACCATTTAATGACTTTTGTGCTGAAAATGGAATCATACACCAAACTACGGCTCCATACTCTCCTGAATCTAACGAAACTGCCGAACGCAAGAACTGAACATTGAAAGAAATGATGAATGCCTTGTTGTTAAATTTAGAGTTACCCCAAAACATGTGGGGGGAAGCCATTCTTACTGCGAATTATATTCTCAATAAGATACCTCATAAGAAAACCGGCAAGACACCATATGAATTATGGAAAGGTCAAGCATTTTCCTATAAATTCATGAAAGTGTGGGGGTGTTTAGCCAAAGTTGTGGTCCCACCTCCTAAACAAGTGAAGATTGGACCTAAAACTATTGATTGCATTTTTATAGACTATGCTCATAATAGTAGTGTTTATCGATTTTTAGTTCACAAATATGATATTCCTGATGTTCAGGTCAATACTATTATGGAATCAAGAAATGCATATTTCTTTGAAACTGTGTTTCCTTGTCAAGATGCTAAGCATCGAAAGAGAACACGTGAGAACGCTCCAAGTGTTGAGCAAGAAACTACAGATAATATTGTTCCAAGGGATGAACATCAGAATGAGGATGGACCTAGGCGAAGTAAACGAGCTAGAAAAACAAAGGCATATGGTCCTGATTTTCTAACATATCTTGTGGAGACATATGGTCCTCAATTCATGACTTTCTTAGTAGACAATGATCCATTAACTTTTAAAGAGGCCATGTCTACTCAAGATGCTCCCCAGTGGAAGGAAGCAATTAAAAGCGAAATTGATTCCATAATCCAAAACCACACATGGGAGCGAACCACACTTCCTCCTGGAACGAAATGTTTAGGTTCCAAATGGATCTTCAAAAAGAAGATGAGAACAGATGGTTCAATAGATAAATACAAGGCCAGACTTGTAGTCAAAGGTTACATGCAGAAACAAGGCTTGGATTTCTTTGACACTTACTCTCCAGTAACGAGAATAACGTCTATTCGAACGCTTCTTGCGATTGCTGCTATACACAACCTTGAAATACATCAAATGGATGTAAAAACCGCTTTCCTAAATGGTGATTTAGGGGAAGAAATCTATATGCATCAACCTGGAGGTTTTGTTGCTCCTGGACAGGAGAATAAGGTGTGTAGACTTGTAAAATCATTATATGGTTTAAAACAAGCCCCGAAGCAAGGCATGAAAAATTTGACAATGTAATGTTGTCAAGTCGTTTCAAAATAAACGAATGTGACAAATGTGTTTACACTAAGTCCACTCAATCTGGATATGCTATTATATGTCTCTATGCAGATGACATGCTGATTTTTGGTAGCAACAATGACATCATTAATGCTACTAAGAACATGTTTCGCAGTAAGTTTGATATGGAGGATATGGGAATTGTTGATGTTATACTAGGGATTAAAATCACTAGAACATCAGATGGAATTGCACTATCGCAATCCCACTACATTGAGAAGGTTCTTGAAAAGTTCAAGAAATACTCTACTGGACTTGCCAAAACTCCAGAAGATCCCAATCTTCATTTAACTAAGAATACTGGGGCACTACACCATAACAGGCGATTTGCAACGGCCATACGGCGTTGCAAAGTGAATTTGCAACGACATATACCGTTACTACTAAGGCGTTACAAATTGCGTTGCAAATATTTGAAACGGTTACCAGGCATTGCTTTACCTTTATTTGCAACGACTAACTAGCATTGCTTTTTCACTAATTTGCAACGGCATTCGGTGGTTGCATTTGCTTTAATTTGCAACGGTTATTGTTGTTGCATTACTGTTTCGTATATGGTGGATAGTAATTTGCAACAGGTATTTGTAATGCCAGTAAGGCGTTGCGAATTATTAAAATAAAAATAAATTTTTTTTTACTATTTTGTATCAATTTGCCTTCCACATGCACCTGCAATAGATGGCCTCCATTGCCATTCCAATAAACCCAGACATCACAATAACTAGTACCATATCAGGGACCATGCAATATTAGTAACAAAAAATAAAAATGGCTTGCACTGCAAGTCTGCAACTTCAAACTTATATAATCTCGTTTCATACATAGGAAATGGGATTTTCATATGTATTCAACATAGTACAAGTAAAAGGTTAATTGAAGGTATACACTTATTCAAAGAATTTAAATTTTAAGTTCAAACTTCAAAAATACCATGGCCAGAACGTTTTCACGAATTTTGTCGACTCTATATGATGGGAGTTACAAACACACAAAGTAGTTGGATTCGCTAGCTCTATTTCATATGCTCGGATAAAAGTTAACCTGCAACTACAAGTGAACTGCAGCTAGTAACATGTTTATAGGAATATATCACAAAAAAAAAAAAAAAATGGTATATTTGTCAACGAAAAAATAAATACCTGACTGGACTCCATATATACCTCCCTTGCAATCAGTTGGGTCTCCTATGTTCATTTGGTGTGTTTCTTATACCAAAAAAAGAAAATAACAATGTGACTCACCAAAGATGAATTAACTGGGTGTGAATAATATTTACGTCAAAAAGGAGAAAGGAAACATGGATGGACAACCCTGTGACTGAAAATAATATTTCACATGAACTTACAGTCATCATTCCATGCAAACAATTTGATAACGTGAGTGCAGTAGCATTTCTTAGAAAATTTCTGTCGTAATGTTCAAAGTTGCATAAATCTTCAATGAGTGTTCTGGGTTATAGGCCTGTTAATTTGAGTACAACATTCAATTAGTATTTTCTCTAGGAATAGCAGAAAAGTGACTTGCTAATTTAGTTGAAGGTGTTTCATCTAAAGTTCTTCCTTAGAACATACAACAAGGATACATTATGGAAATATAAACAAGCAAACGAGGAATGAGCACATACCTTTTTCCTTAACATTAACTTGCAAGTATCAAGAGTGATTATCTTATTAGTCAAGGGGAGCAACTCAAGACCGTAGCCGTAGTGGATTGGGAAGGAACATGTCTGATATGACCAAAACCAAAGACAAATATTATCCTTCACACCATCTAACATTGAAACCAAGGAAAAGAAAAAACAAAACAAAACAAGGGTTACTAACCCGGCCACGAGGAACTGCACTCTGCAACCAAAAGTGAGTACATCCCAAACCATTAGTTGGAACGACATTAGAGATAGAGACAGTCTGCTCATTAAAAGAAATAGATCTTGCTCCACCAACCTTTTCTTTTTGTTTTCTCAGATACATGAGGCATTGAAGTCATCCTATGCATGCCACCGATGCGCCTCTCTCTACCCACTCATCCTGCTAAGTCAGAGAAACCAACAAATGCACTCATTAGTGTTAATGGAACAGAGGTTAGGGTCACCACTGAAGAGGGTGATATTAATGATGTTGGAGCAGATTCGAAGCTTGGATTTTAAACACCTGGAAAGTTACAAATAATTAAACACTTTGATGAAAAAAATTGAAGATATAAAGATGAAAATTTACCTAAGATTATTTACAAAACTTGAGCTGGAAGCGGGGTGAGACTTGCATTGGGTCAAAGCGACTGTTCAGACATTTCGGATGCCACATAGATATTGACATCTCTAGTGAAACGGGGTCGCCAACTAGTGTGTTGCTTGAAAAAAACCCTCAATTCTACAAAAATCAAAAGAAAGACAAAATTAGATTTTTTTTTTCCCCATGTTATAAAAGAATTTTATTCATAATGTAATCAAGGTAGGGACACCTCATTCAGTCTCTACATTAAAACTTTGTAGACAATTCCATATAATTTAGAGCTCCTGTCGCAAATCATTACAGTATTATATCTACATTTCAATATCCAACAAGATCATTCAGAAATTACATAAAGAATAGGCTGGAAAATGTACAATTTAAGCGGTCAAAACTATTTCATGGCATATAAGTAGTCAAATTCAATGATACACACTTCACTCTTTTCCTGCAGACTATAGACATTCACTTTCTTAGACACAAAATTCCAAACTACACATGAAATTAAGTATCATGATACAACACAAAGCTAAGGGGATTCATTCAAAATGCCAGATGGAACCTCCCTGCAGACAGATCAACAGAACTCCAACCAATATGGCAAACCATTAGAAGTGCATTTGGACCCCTCACCCTACTGGGAAATACACTATCAGTATTGCTTATCAGGTGATAAGAGTTTAATGAATGAACTGGTGCATGACATAGCTGATATGCTAAATGTGATGGAGGACTATAACATTGAGCACACTTACAGACAAGCTAATCAGGTGGCAGATCACCTAGCTAATATGGGATCAAACATGACTGCTAATTTGTATTTTTGTAATCCTTTGCAAAAGAAAATCATGCAACTAGTTTGTAAGGATGTCGCAGGCAATCTGTACACTAGAATTTAATTAATTTACAGGTAGGGGTCCAGCCAAACCCCAACTTAACATTTCAAAAAAATAAAATAAAAAAAAACGACATATCACATTTAGACACAAAGACCACAAACAAAAAATCAAACAAGTCCCACTTCATCAAATAAAGAAAGAAACATTAACAGTGGGTGTACCGCTCTTAGCGTACGAACTTGTACTACATCAAGTCACAGACGAAGGTCAAATACCAAGCGGAAAGCTTATTAGCCTTAGTGAGCAATTTCTTAGCAATTGGAAGCTTTATTATTAGTCTTAGTGAGCAACATCTTCTAGATTGTGACCACAAGTGTGATATGAAGGATAAGGATTACGACAGTAGCTGCGATGGAGGCCCCATACCAAACACATACAAGTATCTGATGGAAGCAAGAGGAGTGGAGAAAGAGAAGGCCTACCCTTATGTAGGAAAGCAAGGTGAATGCAAGTTCAATCCAAAGAAGGTAGCTGCTAGAATTGTTAACTTTACAACTATATCTCTAGATGAAAAACAAATAGCTGCTAATTTAGTCCGCCACAACCCTTTTGCAGTGGGCGTGAATGTTGTGTTCATGCAAACATACATTGGCAGGCCGGGTGTCTTGTCCACTGTCTTGTAGCAAGAGCTGAGTTAACCATGACATGTTACTTGTAGGATAGGGTGCGGAATCTGCGAATTTGCAATAGGTTATTATGAACTATTCAGAGGACAGGCATTGTGTGGAATGAATTTATGGTCTCTGTTGTGACAAATGCTATTACCTAGATATATTCTTAAAATATCTCAATAATTTTTTTTACCAAGATTGAACCAATTCCTATCAGTAATTTCTACAAACACTAGAACCCCATCATGCATTCAAAAACTACCAAGTGAAGTATTTGCAGAATTATATAAACTGATAAGTAATAATAAGCAAAAGAAAATTAGCCAAAAGTAACAATAAATGAAAACTACATAAGACCTGGCTTCAAATAAAGGCAAAGAGTTTCACTCATGCTGGTATCGTTAATTAGCGACACACCTGGGATTTTATCATCGTGCCTTGGGGTAGGCATAATTAGTACACTAAAGTGGGAAATTGGGCATGTCTAATTAGGTGTTTTTTTTTTAGAAGAGGAGTCTGAGATGTGAGCACACAGTAAATTGCTTTTGCTTTGATAAAAAAGAACTTAACCTCCTCTATCATCGATCAAAGAAAACAATCAAACCCAATAAAATACCCCTCAATTTCACAATCAATCTCACAAGAATCAATTTTCAGTAGAAAAAAAAAAAACATAAATTTTACGCACTAACTTTACACCAATCTGACCTATAAACAAAATTTATCACTAATTTTCCATTTTCAATCTCAAAAGCATCGATTTTTAGATGAAAAAAAATTACTTCGATACTTCAAAGAGCAGACAACAAGAGAGAGAGAGAGAGCTCACCGAAGCCAGGAATTTCCGACGAAATTGCACGAGTAGCGGCGATGGAAAAGGGAAAGATGAGCAGTGGACGGAAGAAAGAAGTAGAGAGGTGAATAATTGAATACCAAAAAAGAGTTTTTATCGAAGTGAAGAGAGCTTTTCTGAGAGTGGTTCTCAACTGAATCCAATTGCAACGCCTCACATGTTAAAAGCATGCCAAGTTACATCTTATTTTTTCGGTTACATAAAGGATATGAAACGGAAGTGGTCGTTGTTAATATATTAGAAACACTATAAGTTTAATTATTTTAATTTGCAACCATAAATGAAATTTGCAATGGCAAGAAGATGTTGCAATTTTGTAACGCCCAAATACCATTGCAAATTGACTGTTTTGGTGTAGTGGGGCTAGCATATCACAAATAAAATATGCTCGTGTCATTGGCAATTTGATGTATATCACAAATTGCACTAGACCAGACATGGCTCATGCTGTAAATGTCCTAAGTCGTTACACGAGTAATCCAGGGAAGAATCACTGGAAGGCAATAACTAGGGTATTGAATTATTTGAAATATACCTCAAGTTATAATCTGCACTACACTAGATATCCACCAGTAGTTGAAGGATACTGTGATGCTAATTGGATATCAGATACTAAAAACTCAAAAGCCACGAGTGGCTATGTCTTTACTCTGGGTGGTGCAGCGATATCTTGGAAATCCTCTAAGCAAACATGCATTGCTAGATCCACTATGGAGGCTGAATTCATTGCTTTAGATAAAGCAGGAGAAGAAGCAGAATGACTTCGAAATTTCTTAGAGGATATCCTCATGTGGGAACAACCAGTGCCGGCTATTCGTATAAACTGCGATAGTCAATCTGCTATGAAACTGGCACGAAGTGGTTTGACATCAATTTTGTGACAAAGTGTCTTTGGTTATCTCGCCTTGAATTCATTGTTAGGAAAACCAAGATGTACGCATGGTCGTCTCGTGTCCTTGTGTCTCTTAGGTCTGTCTAGGGAAAGTTATTGGGTTCTGGACGTACGTACCGAGTTAGGACGTACGTACGTTCACTGTAGCAGAGAACTTCTTTTGGTCAGGACGTACGTACTCAGTTAGGACGTTCGTACGTCCAGGTAGTCAGCAGACATGTTTTCGTATGGAGACGTACGTACCGGTTTAGAGCGTTCGTACGTCATGTTAGGCAGCAGGCTTATTTTTGTGTGGCGACGTTCGAACGTCATATCGACGTACGAACGTCCAAAGTCGGTTTGCACAGTTTCGGCCCATTTTCCTAGGTTTTCAACCCTAAGTATAAATAGGGTTTCTCTTCTACAGAACAAGACAGTTCTTTGGCCGTCCATCCCTCTTCTTGTTCATGTGTTTTGGTTAGGTTTTTGATATTAAACTTGTTTGTGGCTATTGAACTCAATTCCCTTTCTTCCCCCTTTTCTCAATTCATATCTGTGTGATCTTCAAGAGTTATTGTGAATTCGGCTTCGAGTCTTCTTGTGTGTTCATCAAGAAGTCGAGTGTCTTGTGCGTACATCAAGGTGCTCTGGTGAAGTCAAGGTGTTAGAGATAACCAGGAGTATCAACTCGCAGTGAGTGCAGGTAGTTGATAGGTTTGTACATCTCTTTTCATCTAGTGGAATATTTTGTTGTCGCGAGGACAACCGTGGACGTTTCCCAGTTTGGGTTTTACCACGTTAAAAACTTCTGTGTGTTATTTACTTTCCGCGTATTGTTTGTTTGCTTGTTTGAATTCACATTTGTTATACTAGCACTATTTGTAGTTTCTCAATTGGTATCAGTCGCTGGGGGCTGGTTAAGGAGCGTAAAGGCTCACGCTAACGATCAATAGTGCTTTATGGATTCTCACAAGTCTGCTACTTCAAGTCTTCCTCCACAATTCAGTGGAAAGGACTTTGGTCATTGGAAAGTACGTATGCGAGCTTATCTCCAAGCTTTAGGAGAAGAAGTCTGGCTTTCTGTTGTCACAGGGTGGAAAGAACCTCTGACTACTACAGGTACTGATGATACTGCTGTTACATCACTGACGCCACGTGAAAAGTGGACGCCTGAACAGAAGTTGTTGGCAAATTATAACAACAAGGCACTCAATGCTATTTTCATGGCATTAAATGCTAGTGAGTTTCGTAGGGTGCAGGGCTGTGAAGAGGCTAAAGATGCATGGAACAGGCTTATCTGTACACATGAAGGTGACGAAACAGTCAAAGAAAGTAAGCTGGAACTGTTAACATCTCAGTTTGAGAATCTACGGATGGATAATTCTGAGACTTTTGATGATTTCTTTATTCGTCTCCAAGACATCATCAACTGCAGTGCGGCTATTGGTCATGCATATACTGACACACAGGTGGTCCGTAAGATATTGCGTGCTTTGCCTCCTCGGTTTCGTTCACGAAAGGATGCCATCACTGAAAGTAATGTGATTAAGAACATGTCCATCGAGACACTTGCTGGCAAACTAAGGACATGTGAGATGGAACAGGCTTTGGAAGAACCTTTGAAGAACAAATCTGTAGCATTCAAAGCTACATCGTCTAAAGAACCTTCCACAGGACCTTCTGATGATGAAGAACAGGATGTGGATGATAACTATGCGTTCCTGTCACGTAGCTTTCAGAAGATTCTGAAATATCAACAGAATCGAGATCCTCGAAAGCGATTTCCTGATTCCTCAAATGCTCCTAGAAGTCGTGGTTTTGAGCGGTTCTCTGTGGATGGGAGAAGAGCTCGAGTTGATCGTAAAGATGTCCAATGTTACAAGTGTCGTGATTATGGACACTTTGCAAATGAATGTGATAAGAAGGTTGATCGTAAACCTGGTGATAATTCCAAAGCGAATCTCACAGTAACATGGGATGATTCAGATGATGATGATGATGGGAATCTCTCAAATGTTGTCTCAAATTATGTGGTCTTCAGTGCATCCCTGGATGAACATCCAGGAGGTATTGTATCCTCTTCAACTGATATTAATGTTTCTGATTCTGGTGTTCATGCTACTACTAGTGAATTATGTGACATGTATAAGTTTTCTATGCAACAAGTAAAGTTGCTTGAAAAAACTAACACCGTCTTGCAGGATCAGGTAGAGAGTCTTGGACAGGATATATGCAATCTTACAGGTGATTCCAACATCTTGAAGGAAGAATTTGTGAAGGAAAAGGAGGATTTCCAAGTGCGTATTGTCACTCTGGAAAAACTGAATAATGATCTTGAAACACGGTATCGATCCCTTGTACTGGAGCATGAGAGAGTAAAGGCTGAGTTGTTTGCTGCTAACAAACAATTGGTTGGGTTTGGTAAAGCAAGTGCTAATCTAAACTCTCTGTTGGGAATCGGTAAATCCCATTCAGATAAATCTGGTTTAGGCTATGACACCTCTGTTCCCCTTGCTACTGCTAGCACTTCCCGCACTACCTTTGTGCGACCAACAAGTGTTGCTATTCCTGCTCCTGTGCAGGTGCCTAGTGTGGTGTCACCACCCAAGGTTACTCATGTGAAGCAAGTTCGGAAAAAGAACTCTAGACACAAAGGCTTTAAATGTCTAACATGTGGTCGCATGGGTCACACTTCTGCCTTTTGTTGGAATAATTTGTATCCTGCTCATCATCCTTCTTTTGCAGGTAACTCATATTGGAACAAGTCTTCCACCTTCTCCATGCAGGCTCCATACATAAGGAATGGCTATGCTCCGTGGGGTTTACCCAGAACTTCTCCTTATGGAAATCGTCCTCAAGCAACACCCATGCCTACTCCACCACCACATTTCTGGGATAGGAGTATGGATGCATCCAGGAAAATGGTGTCTCACATGGCTCGCTTGGTTGAACCATTGGCTTCATCATGGTATCTTGACAGCGGTTGTTCGCGTCATATGACAGGTGATAAGACTCTGATTGATAACCTGACTCTTGGATATGGAGGTAAGGTTAGGTTTGGTAATGGTAAATTGCTTCCGGTTGAAGGTAAAGGTAACTTTTCTGAGGTTGAATCGCTCAATAGTCATGAGCTTCTTTTTGTTAAGGGTCTTAGGTCAAATCTATTGAGTATTAGTCAGTTATGTGATACTAAATTTAAGGTTGTGTTTGAGGATAATAGGTGTGATGTTTTTGATTCCAATCATATCTTGGTGTTATCTGGTAGTCGCTCATCTGATAACTGCTTCATTGTCACTACACCTCTTCCGCTTTCATATACCTAATGTGGTCATTGGAACTGTCTGTGTTTGGGATGTCTTAGGTTTGGTCTTTTATTGTTGTTGTTGGTATTGAGGACATACTACACTCTCTATTGTGTGGATTTCATTTTACAGATGTTTCTAGTTTGGCGTTCTCAACTGTCTTTGTGTCATGCATAGTTGTAGGGTTACATTATACTCTCTTCGTATTGGTAGTTTCTTGCATGATGCATTTCAATGTGGTTGGCTTGACATTTTCAATACATGTATAACTCCAGTCTTCCATGGTTGTTTCTTTCATGATCGTTGTTTTTATTTTCTTTTTTCTCTCACCTCTTGTAAGTGGTCAATGACTCACAAAATCCCCAGCCATTTGAATGTCTTGAGAGCATGCTCATTTGGCTAAGAACCCGTTGCGGCTGTGAGGGTCATGCTCTGACGGTTGCACTCAAGAGATGTTAGTTCTTGTGTTGCACGTTATCATGGTATTGCACTTCTTGAGTGTGTTTTTGCCGAAAAGATGTAGGCTACACCCTACCCTCGTGTTCTGGTAAAAGATGGAGATATTTCATACTCCCACACGGGAATGGCATCTGTTTCAATGGTTTACAAAATAAATAAAAAAAAAAAAAAAAAAAAAAAAAAATGGCTAATGGCTTTCGCATTTGTCTAGTTGAAGGACAAGAAGAACAACAATAGTGTGTGTTTTTGGGCTAGTTGCAAGTGACCTTCAATATTCTCTATGATCATGTCTTTAGTTTGTTTTTCGGAGGTTGGTATTGGTCTATCAGGTTCTTCTACATACTTGCATCATTCTAGTAACTACCATGTCATGGTGTATGATGTCGTTCTTCGATTTTGCATTCTCTTGTGGTTGAGGTTTGTTTAAACTATATTCGGTTGTAATTGGAATTCGTATGATTCGTAGAAGTGCTTTCTTGTGATGTCTCTCAATTTTTGTTTTTTTTTTTTTTTTTTTTTTTTTTTTGGGGTTGTGTGGTTTATTATCTAGCTGTTAGGTTGGGTCTATTTTTTTTTTTAAAAAAAAAAAAAAAAAAAAAAAAAAAGGGTCGTACGAACGTTTTGATGACGTCCGAACGTTGAGGTGGGCAGATCTATTTACAACGTACGAACGTGTTTATAGCGTATGAACGTTGGGTCTGGCAGATGTTTTTTTTTGTTGTCCCGACGTACGAACGTCTGTAGGACGTACGAACGTCCCTGATACAGTCCGGCCCATTTGTTGTTTAAATTCAAATTTTGTTTAAACCAACGGCCTATTGTTATATCGATCGTGCTTCTTCTTCTCTTGCACGTACACTTGGAATTCTCCACTCTCCTTCAACCGTTTTGGTCTCTCTTCTTCTTCTAGCATTTCCGTTTTTTTTTCTTTTCCTCCTCTTCCTTGAAGGTTGTTTGTTGCTTAACTTCCGAAGTTTCTCTGTCTAGTGCATAATCTGTTCTTACTCAAGTAAGTAAACTCTACTTCTTCCTATACTCTTCTTCTTCTCTTCTCCTTTCCCTCTTGGTATTGATTGGATTGCATGGTTGGTTTCCATTGTTCTTTGCAATATCTGTTTGTTTTATTTGTCTTGTTGGTTAGTGTTTCCATTCAATTCCTTGAAATTGTTGGACGAATTGGATATCTCTATTTCTTGTTCTTGATTATTTACTGTTGGGATTGTTTTGTGATATGTTTGGGTACTCACCATTGCTACCGTGTTGTCGATAGCATGGGTATTGGTTCTGCACATCAAGTGTTTGATTAAATGTCACAATGACTTTGCTGTTTTTATTTGTCATTGTTTCTTACATTTTTGGTTTGTTTGATGTTGTGATTGTGTAGGCAATGGCTTCCAAGCGCGCACGCACCACTTCCTCCAACGCGGCATCCTCTTCTCGCGCTCCGAGAGGTCGTGGTTCCACTCCGGGTTTGTCTCATCCATCATCCCTTGGCGCTCATCCTCGAGCCAAGGCCATTGTTCCCGAGCGGTTCTTCGACTTGGGAGACATTGCTGCCACCCCTCTAGGGGCATCTCAACTTGGCAATATCGCATTGTTCTTTGAGACTCGGAATTGGCTAAGGGTGGCTCAACCAATCACCAAGTACTCGGTTGAGCATACGATAGCTTTCTATGAGACAAAGACACCCTCGCAAAATCGATCGAGTTTTGCGGTCTTGATTGAAGGTCGGCGATACACCATTTCTCCTAAGGTGATACGCGAGGCGTTGGGTATTGATGGTGCCTTTATTCCTGAGGATGTTGTCTCTGTTCGATGGCCCGTTCCGGAGACAATTCAAATTGACTTTGTCAATCAAGTTCAGCAGATGTTTATTGATGGTGTCACGGAAAGGTATCATGCCAAGCACTACAGCGCCATCCTCCTGCACATGGTTGCTCACTCCAACATCTACCCCACCAAGGGCAACAAGATAATTATGACCGACGACATGGTCAAATTGGTGGTTTGTATGTCGGTGCACCATATTCATCTCTCTGAGGTCATCTACAATCGGATGCTTCAAATTGATGCAGCTAAGGGTACTCTTCCTTTCCCTAGCTTTATTATGACAATTCTCAGGCACTTGGGTTTTCAGGGACAGTACACGGAGGTGAGCCCTCCAAGGTTCGTTGGCCATGACTGGGTCAACGCCATTAAGAAATGCTGTCAATCTCGGAAGGTTGCCTTTGAGTCTGTGGGTGCTCGTTTGACGCATCACCTTATCTGGGGAGGCCGGGCTCTTGATCGTAATGATGATTTTGATCGGGCCTTGACCACTGGACGCCCCATCCCTGCTTCTGCTAGGGGAAATCGGGCTGTTGCAGCCATTGATGCTCGGGTTTCCTCTCTCCGACGTCATCAGGATCATATGGACGCTCGGTTAGATCGTTTTGGGGTCATCCTCTCTCGTCATGATGTCATGATCCGTGATATTCATGCGATGAATGTTGCTCAGATGCGGCATCTACAGCTGGACTTCACTCCCACAGACTTGCCTCCGTTTCCGGAAGAGGTGCCTCCTGTTCCTGGTGAGAGTGATGGTGATGACTCCGAGAGTGAGGATGAGGGTGATGGTGAACCGAGTGATGGTGCCTCGGAATCCGAGTAGTTGGTTTTTCTGGTTTCCTATTCCCATTTTTGTATTTAACTGCTATATTGGTTTGTTTCTATTTTTTTTTGTACTTGTTCTTGGATATTGCTATTTTCTTGTTAGTTCAAGTTGGTTTCCTTGTTTTGCAGTAAAATCTTCTAGGGTAATGGACCTTCCTTTTTGGGCCCATGATATGTTTACTTCTATGTTTCTTATAAATAGGGAGTCCTTTTTCTCCTTCACTCCTATTGTATCTTCTTTTCTCTTGCTAATTCACTCTTTGTTCTTCAGAATCTTCTATGGCAGAATATGAACTTCATGGAATTTTTGTTCCGACTGTTGGTTATGTGTCATTCATGGTAATGGAGTACAAGAACAATGCTAAGGTTTGTCGGTTATGTCGCGTTCCCCATGGATATGACTATATTCATCGTCCTTTTCTTAATCCTTGTTTGGTTCGTGTCAATCATTGGGAGAGATTACCGGGACATCTTCAAAATCACATCTTGGAGTTGGTTGGTTATCCGAAGGTTCCAGGACTTGCTGCTCCGCTTACCGACTGTGGCTTGGACAGCAGAATTGAGGAGTTGTTTTGTACGAGTGAATGGTTGGAGGATTATGATGATCATGTGATTGCTAGGTGGAATCGACCTTCGGCTCGTGCGGAAGCTTACTTCTCCAAGCTTCCTTTAGGTCATTGGGAACGGGTTTTTCGAATTCGTTAACTCAAGCCTTATGTTTTTGTCGTTTTTGTTTTTCTTATGTTTATGGATTTCTCTGTTTGGTTATTAGTTGACTTTCTGAATTTTTAATAGTTGGATTAGTTTTATATTTTTATTTGTCTTGTATTCTTTGTTTGGTTTTGATTACTTTTTCTTGGTTATTGGTTTATTATTGGTGGTTGGTTATTTTGATCACTTGTTGTGACAAAAAGGGGGAGATTTATGACTCTAATTACTAACAATCGTCTTCTTGTTGTTAGGTTATTTTTGGGTCATGTTTCAGGTATGCTACATGTATGGGGGAGTTGCTCATGAAGTTTGGAGCTCATGAAGTATGGGGGAGTTGCTCGAAGGAACTTCTGTTGAATCTTTGATTGCTTCCGTTCGATCTCTGATGGTTAAAGCATCTTCCTAAAGCTGGATAACAAGAATTGGTGACTTGTTATGTGTTTCTATTTTGAGTGTTTTTGTAGGCATGTTTTATAAATGCCATGGTTTGGGATTGTAAGCACGTTTTATAAGTGCTATTAGAGTCATAGGTTTTTGTCACAAAATCAATGTCAAAGGGGGAGATTGAAACTGGCACGAAGTGGTTTGACATCAATTTTGTGACAAAGTGTCTTTGGTTATCTCGCCTTGAATTCATTGTTAGGAAAACCAAGATGTACGCATGGTCGTCTCGTGTCCTTGTGTCTCTTAGGTCTGTCTAGGGAAAGTTATTGGGTTCTGGACGTACGTACCGAGTTAGGACGTACGTACGTTCACTGTAGCAGAGAACTTCTTTTGGTCAGGACGTACGTACTCAGTTAGGACGTTCGTACGTCCAGGTAGTCAGCAGACATGTTTTCGTATGGAGACGTACGTACCGGTTTAGAGCGTTCGTACGTCATGTTAGGCAGCAGGCTTATTTTTGTGTGGCGACGTTCGAACGTCATATCGACGTACGAACGTCCAAAGTCGGTTTGCACAGTTTCGGCCCATTTTCCTAGGTTTTCAACCCTAAGTATAAATAGGGTTTCTCTTCTACAGAACAAGACAGTTCTTTGGCCGTCCATCCCTCTTCTTGTTCATGTGTTTTGGTTAGGTTTTTGATATTAAACTTGTTTGTGGCTATTGAACTCAATTCCCTTTCTTCCCCCTTTTCTCAATTCATATCTGTGTGATCTTCAAGAGTTATTGTGAATTCGGCTTCGAGTCTTCTTGTGTGTTCATCAAGAAGTCGAGTGTCTTGTGCGTACATCAAGGTGCTCTGGTGAAGTCAAGGTGTTAGAGATAACCAGGAGTATCAACTCGCAGTGAGTGCAGGTAGTTGATAGGTTTGTACATCTCTTTTCATCTAGTGGATTATTTTGTTGTCGCGAGGACAACCGTGGACGTTTCCCAGTTTGGGTTTTACCACGTTAAAAACTTCTGTGTGTTATTTACTTTCCGCGTATTGTTTGTTTGCTTGTTTGAATTCACATTTGTTATACTAGCACTATTTGTAGTTTCTCATGCTATAGGCAGGGCACTGAGTAGTATGTATAACGGTAAGTCTCAACACATCAGACGAAGACACAAAACCGTTAGGAAATTGCTCTCAACTGGAATAATCTCTATAGAGTATATTAAGTCGGCTGAAAACCTAGCGGATCCATTTACTAAAGGTTTGGCCCGAGAGCAAGTTCAAACATCATCGAAAGGAATGGGTGTAAAACCTAAGACGAAAGAGTAGGCCTGATGGCAACCCTACCTAGCTGACTGGAGATCCCAAGATCTAGGTTCAAAGGGACAACCGAATCTCGCATGACTCGACGATAACACTGTGAGATTAAACATCTCTTATCCATTCCTATGATGATGAGACCAGTGTTGCCTACATTGATAGACTAAGATAAGCTTTTGCTTTTAATGATTCCCATAACTTGTAAAACAAGTGGAGTATAGCAGGATACTCTTCATGGGCAATCACCTTATGAGTGAGAAAAAGGGGTCGTTTTCTGTAAGAATGTTGAAGGTTGCATTCTTTAAGAGCACTCATGAATACCAGGAAGTTCACAATGAACATAACCATAGAACCAAGTTCTTTGAGGAAGAAAAACTGTGTGGTAGCCATTGTCTCGGTTTACACAAACGGCTGAACAGTTCAAGACATCATGTTCACTGATTAGCCAGTAAATCCGATGGTTATCCACTAGGGTAGGTTCAAGGCTGAAAAATTGCTACCTATACCGATGCAACTACTTTCCGCTTGTACTCTCTCAATTGCATTGGATTTGCATAAATCCGTAATTTCCATTCATGTGGGGGATTGTTGGAAACAGTTCAGCAGATTCTGTCAGAAATCTGACAAAAATCTGACAAGGTCTTTGGCAGAACATTTCAATATGTTCTAGAGCTCCTTTGAGCGAGACCTTGGTATGTATGGAATCCTCGTTCCGAGTAGATGCTCATAGAGTATTCATACGTCTAAAACGGTTTCATATTGAATGAGAAATTGACGTCCCAAGTTACCAAACAACTTGAGACAAAGCAAGGAAAATGTGATAGTCCCACATTTGGCCCATGTAGATAAGGTTTTCTCTTAATAAACTCCTCATGTACAATAAGGGTGTGGCCCTTGGGGTTACAATGTTTTCGCGTGTTGGGCGGAACCTTACATGAGCTTGGGTTTGAAAAACACACATGCGCGCGCACGCCGTCCGTCCGACCCGGCTTGGCTCGGCTCGGATTTGGATTTGGATCTTGGTGATCCAACATAATCTTTTTGTAGAAAGGTTCATTGGAATAAATCCCAATAGGTGCATACCCATTCCGAACCGGTTAGCTACTGGTTCGGCCCAAATAGGTGTGACCTTTCATGAAACTGTTTCGGACCCAAAAGTTGTGTCCCTTGATAAAACTGTTTCAAGCCCAAATGGGTGTGTCTGTTCATTGAACTGGTTCGACCCATTAAGTGTGTCTGTTCAATGAACTGTTTCGGCCCAAGTGTCTGTTCACTGAATTTCTCCTGCTATAAATACATTGTCAGTGTCTGCATTATTCATTCATTCGAAAAACCTCATATTCATTTTCATTCATTGTCTGTGTGTCCTTGAGAGAGTTACATCACTGAACTGATTCGCCGTCTTCGTTTTGTTTGAAGTGCTGCTACACGACGAAGGTACTGATCGTTGTATCCTGGGAGACAGTTTGCATAACACCCATACAACACCTGTTGGGGCAAATTATGTCTTAAGGACAGAGATATTTTCTCGACTCGGTCAAATCATACTGTCCTTAGCTTTCTGTTCTGGTTTGCATATTTTATTTATTCTGTTTTCACTTAGTATTATACTTGAGCAGTAGCCTATTACTAGCATATTGCCCAACAATCAGAACTTCCAATGTCATTTGAAAGGGGAGGAAAACGCCATCCAAAATGACATGTTAGTGGTATAAGATAGAATACAGTGTTCCGTTTTATCACTTTTTTAGAACTCCATGTTCCGTTTTATTCACTTTTATTTTTATTCGGGACTTCAAGTTCCGTCTTAACTAAATATTACAACTACATTTGTAATACTGGAACTCTGAGTTCCGTCTTATTCACTTTTATTTTGATTCAGAACTTCAAATTCCGTCTTAACTAAATATTACAACTATGTTTATAATACCAGAACTCTGTGTTCTGTCTTATAAAGCTTTTTAGTTCTTCAAACTGACATGTCTGTATTTTACCATTAGCAAAATTTTGAATGGGGTTTTGACCACTATGGGCATAAGGTGACTTTAAAAGTGGTTTTACCTATATGGCACCTACGTGGAGGACACCAAACTACCCTCCCATTAGGATTGCCAAAAAGTTCTCGTTGGTTAGTACACAACCAAAGAAACCACCGTTGACCACGACCAGTCCGGCTCCCGGAGCTGTTGACTGGTCGTGGATCTGGTCCAATTTTGTTGTATGGGGTTTTGGTCAAGATTTTTGTTGGGTTTCCAGATCTGGTTGTGTTGAAGCAAAGATGGAGAGACTTTATTATGGGGATGGGTTTTTCGTCGTCGTGGATATTGCTGTGTTTGGAGATCTGGTTTTGCGGAAGCAAGGTTGAAGAGAGATTTCCAGATTTGGTTTTCAAATATGGTTTTGGGGAGCGTTGGGTGAAGGCATTAGGGTGATGCAAGTGAAGAATAGGGTCTTCAAATCGATCTGATGGGTGCTTAGAGGGGTCTAATTTGTGGAGATGTAAAGGGGGTGGTGTTCAATGGAGGTTCATGTTAATTTTTGTTTCATTCTACATAGACCTCAAATTTCAAGCTTCTCAGAGGTTCTTCTTGCAAGTGGGGGAGACCCTGGACCCTTTGTTTAAGGTGAAGAAAGGAAGAACAAAAAACTATGAACTCCAATCGGGGAAGCGATGGGGAAGGAGTTGTAGTTGACTGCTCACCGGAGTTTGCTACACTTGGAGAAGAAGATGATGATGTGGCACTTTTGGGTCTATTTAAGGGTAGACAGTCTCATGGGCCGTGCCCACAAGATGCTCTAAAGTGGATTTTATTTGGGGTTGAGGAATGATGGATGATCTCATGGGTTTAGTTGATGTGTACTCAACCCAAATGGTTCTTTGGATTTTGCATTTGGGGCAAGGTTTGTTGGGTTTTTTTTTTGGGGGGGAGGGGGGGGGTTGGGGCTTTTGAAAGCCCATATTTTGTTTTGCCATTTTATTTAGGACCAGTGATACAAGTATACAATCAAGTCACTTGATTGAGTCGGACCAAGGTTGGAGACATGGCTCATTGGCTTGCCACGGTGAGTGGCACGGAGTTATAATCCTGGTTCGCCAAAACATTTTAGCTAGGGCTGCTATCTGAGCCGAGCGGCTCGGGCTCGGCTCGATAAAAGCTCGGCTCGACTCGCTCATTTATCTAAACGAGCCGAGTTCGAGCCGGTTTTTGAGCTCGACACGAGCCCGAGCCGAGCAGCTCGTTTACTATGGGCTTGGACGGTTGGGCTTATATCTCCATCGGTAACTATGGGCTTGGACAGTTCACAGTTGGGCTTCTATCTCCATCAGTATCACAAACCCAAAGTTAATTCCCCACTCCACTTTTTTTTTTCTCTCTCTCTTCACTTTATCTCTCGATCAGTCGATCTCAACTCTACTTTCACATGAAATTCTTTTGATTTCTCCATCAGTTTTTTCTCCATCAGTCGATCTCCCTTTGATCAATCGATTCTAGTTTTTTTTTCTCCATCGAGATCTGTAAGAAGAAGAATTAGAAGAACCAGCATACCATCCACCTGATGAATTGGGTCGATTTCCACTTGAACTCGGCCGATTCATAACTTCCAGATCCGATTCACCACCTCTTTGAATCCTTTCATAACCACCACCTGATTTTGGGCGCCCATTTTGTCCATCATTTTGCAACTGCCCATACCCAATATCACGAGATCTCAACCCTTGAAGAAGGATTGAAGAAGGGGTTGTTTAGTTAAGGGCTTTATTAAACCAATTTTCTCCGAACCAATTATAGAAGCAAAATTTGGAGTGTTGGAAGAGTGTTTGGGAAAGTGAATTTGAGTAAGAGAGATGAAATTGAGTGGAGTTATAGGGTTTTGGTGAGGTTTATTAAACCAATTTTCTCCAAACCAATTGAAATTAATTGATGCCATTGATGAACTTAGGGTTTTTCTAGGGTTTTAGCTTTGTTCCTCCCAGAGTTGTGACTTGTGAGACTCGTCGTCGTCGTTATCACAACACATCATTTCGCCGTGGATCTCTTAATCTCCAGAGACCGCCATGTTTCGAACTCGTCTCTCTTCAAAACTAATCTCTCAAGTAATTAACCCTAATCTTAACAATCCTCTTCGTTCTCCAAACATTTTTGATATCTATGGTGTTCGAAGAGGAGTATTTCAGTCTCTTCATCTCCACTCATCAACTGGTGGATTACCTTCATCTCCTTCTGGTTCATTGAATCTTGAATTTGATAAATCTGGTCGTGATAAAGCTTATGGATTTTCCTCTTCTACTGTTACTGTTATTGGTCAACCAGATTTGGTCAATTCATCTATATCCAAGGTTAGAAATGTTTCTGAAGCTATTCGACACTATGGTCAGTGTTATTGGGAATTGTCTAAAGCTCGGCTCAGGTTAGATTTTTGCTAAAATTTAGGTTTTTTCTTTCTTTTGATTTGGAATACATGATGGTGTTTCTTTTTCATTTGAAATGAATAATTACAAGGTCAATACAGTAGTATGTTTGTTCATCAATATGTCAGAAGCATACTATATAAAAATATCGATAACCGATGGCCTTGTCATCCAGGAACTTGTTCGGAAATACTATAATGAAGGAACATAGGAGTACAAGAATTAAAAATTCAGGACCATTTTGGTTGAGTTTTAGTGTGTTCATGCGTAATAGGAATCATTCAAAACTGTAAGATAAATCTACAAGAAATTTACTGGAACCTGTTATAGCTATATTAGGTATACTCCTCCCAAGTCCCAACCTTGAAGTACCTTAGTTTAGACCAAACCTCCAAAGTTAATTTGCCAAGAGACAAAAGATGGTGACCTAGACGGTTAGACCTCCTCCCATGAGATGAGAGGGGATGTTTCCAAACTTCAACTTGCTACCATCTAAAAATCCTAGTACCCTAATAAATTCTCCAGGCTTACATGAATGGGAAAAGTGATAACACTAATCTTGAAGTTGTTGATCTTAACAAAGAAAGCAATCCCATTTCATTAGGTTCTGGTGATTCTTCTTTGAGAAGTGCATGAACCAAGAGCCCATTATAATCCAGTACAGCACTACAGTCTCATTAGTTTTAGATTTTTTTTTTATCCACGAGCCATACACGCCTTTTTATTTATATACCTTTGCTCCTCCCTTCCATCTCCATGTCACTTGAACAATAGATAGTCTTGTTAGCAAACTTTGATTTGTTATACCATAAAAAATTAGTCAATTATTAACTCTTAAAATTCTATGACCCAACCTCATTATCAACCCCATCAATAAGGAAATTCTGTAGGTTTTTCAATTGTTTTCCCATCATCTATAGCAACTTCATCAGTGGCACCTTCCTATTTCAACTTTTAACACAGAGATAAAAGGTGACCTGATTTGCTAATTTATCAAAGGCATTCTATTAGAGAATACTACCCTAGGCTTTTTGTTGGAACACAAAGCCAAGTTGTACCTTCTTCTGAACTTGTTTCTAGACCAGCCATACAAATAACGGATGATTTACTTTATTTTAAGTAGTCACAACTTTGGAGTTGATGCTGGCCTTTCAATGGTTTAGTAGTCTACTTAGCTGAATCCCCAGAAGCAGTTTCCCTTGGCATGTTAGAAAAGATGTTTTTTGATTGCAAATTAGACATTTGTTTTTATATCCCTCCTGTAAAAAAGAACTAGTTGTATGTGTAAATATTATTGTGTTCATTTCAGCATGCTTGTTGTCGCAACATCTGGAGCAGGCTTTGTCCTTGGGAGCGGCAGTGCAATTGATTTTGCTGGACTTTGTTGGACCTGTACTGGAACTATGATGGTGGCAGCATCTGCTAACTCCTTAAATCAAGTGGGTATATTTATAGATAGCTGGGTCTCATATAAAACCCCAATTCAGTGCATCGTTTACAATATCAAATAACATGTCGTATGTGTGTGTATTAGGCTTTGTGGATAATACCAATAAAATCTTAGTACCAAATTAAATAATCCTTCTGTGAATGATATCATTTCCGTTTAATAATTGGTCTGTGTATTAGGTATTTGAGAAAAACAATGATGCTTTAATGAAGAGAACAATGCGAAGACCGCTGCCTTCTGGTCGTCTGAGCATCCCTCATGCAGCCATTTGGGCTTCTAGTGTTGGGATTGCTGGAACAACTTTATTGGCTTACAAGGTGTCCACTTGTTTTATCCCATGTTCTGCATTTTATATATTTCATGGACGTCGAATTAACAATGGATTTTTGGACTAATGGTAAAAACTTCTGCGGCAAGGTTGTTGCAGGCTAATATCTTGACAGCGGGACTTGCAGCTTCTAATCTTGCACTTTATGCCTTTGTATATACCCCATTGAAGCAAATACACCCTGTAAATACATGGGTTGGAGCTATTGTTGGTGGGATTCCTCCACTTCTTGGGTAAATTTCTTTATCTAATTCAGTATCATGGGGTTCTTCCATATTTTATAAGGTGTTTCTTTTGCATGTATGTTTATAATCTTATAGTCATTCGATATTTGAGGTTTCTTAGTTATTCTGGTCATAAGCAATACCTTCATATTGGTTCAAAGAGCAAACTATAAGATAAGTGGAATATTAGTAGTGGAACACAGTAATCCTTACATTGACGTGGATCTCTCAAGGGAAAAGGTTTCTGAAGATTTGGATATCAAACAAACTGCCACATCATAAAATCACAGTAAATTAACGTATTTCGCACTGTCATTTCGAAGTATTTTCTTTTAGTCTGTTATTTTCTTACATGATCTAAACAAAATATTTCTTCTGTTCCCGGTAATTTTTAAGAGTCACCATTTCCTCTTTTTGACGAAACAAAGCAACCCTTGTTCTGTATCCCACTTGTTTCTTCAAGGCAGCAATTCATATAAGTTATTAAAATTCAAATTTACAACGGATCTAAATCCAATGTTTTTTTTTTTGATTGGTAAATCCAATGTTTTCTTTTCAGAATCCCTAATAACAGTAATAACTAATAAGTGATGCCTTTTTTATCGATTGTCTAAAACATTTGCTTTACTGAATCTTTTGTATTTAAGTCAAGTGAACAGAGAGTGCAACAGTGGTGACTGCTTTACATATTAGAAAGATTGTACTGTGAGATTAAAATTCATAGCAGATTTTGGATTTGCTATTTTGAATCTCAATTTAAATAGTTTATCATGCAATAACAAAAAGGAAAAGAAACCAGAACAATACAAGTTATGACTCAAAAAGTGTGATTATGTCGCTAAGAGACAAGGCGACCAGGGAGTTGTTCCAAACCTATGGGCACGATCTTAGTGTTCTGTTCTAAAATCTTATTAGTTAAGGTGTTTTAACATGTTGGACTTGGATCTTACTGACCTGGGATTAATTAGAGTATGTTGTAAGTAATTCGGTCTGTCTATCAAAGGATTTGAAACTGCTATGAAGTTACTACTGAAGTTCCAATTTTAGAGAAAACAAAATTAGACGATGGATGTTGCTGATTTGAAATGAAACAACCTATATAAATTGTTGTCTTAAAGAGATGATTGGAAAACCAAGCAAGATTTGTTTTGTTTCCTTAAGAAGAGGAAAGTGACTTGGTTCTTCATTTGAAGATATATGAAAAATGTAACTAAAATCGGGATTTGAAATGGAATAGGATCTGTCTTGTTTAAAAAAAATAAATCGCATGACCAAAATGACAGAATGCAATCTTTAGGTTAAGTTGCAAACCGCGATTATATTTAGCATTGTGCGATTCAGATATGCCTCGTAGAAAAGCTTTTTTTTTTTTTTTTAAATTTTTTTGTTTTTCTCAAGCTTGCTTTTCACTTTCAAATTTTCAAAATAGACTTGTGAAGACTTAATGAGAGATCGAAACCCTTGGGTGAGTGAACCACATTGTCGAAGGAGAAACCCTTTCGTGAACACGAACCATGAGTTAACCTCCTCTGGCTTTCATTGCCCCATCTTTTGATAACTAAAAGGTGACTCCTGGCTAATCATAATTGAACTTAAGGAAAACTGATTCTTTAAAAAACCCAAAGCACATTTGGGTTTTTTCAACCAGGGATGAAAACTTCAAAACTTCTTAATGGATATCTCTATTGTGACCATCTAATAAAGGCTCTTTTGTTCCCCAAATATATTTAAAGCATTTGTAGAACGGCAAATAACCATATTTTGATGGAATTGTAGCACTGAAGGTTAACATGTATTATTAAAGTCTAAATTTGGCATGAATGTTTCATATTCGTAAGTTTATATATAATTATATATTACATATTATGTTTATAGCTCTATCATTAATGATTCGATTTACGTTAGGATTCTGACTGTTAAAATTTTGCTATTTACTAGTCTACACACTGAAATTATGTGGGAAGAGACATGAAGCATTTGTTGTATGTAAGAGAAGAGACACATTAGTAAAGACCAAAGAAACAGACTAGAAAGATATCATGGCAAAAAATGTGTGTTTTCCAGGAAATCAGTTTTTCGGAAGAACCGGTTTGGGTTTTTCGGGAGACAGAAGTGCATATATCCGAGATTTGTTCACGCAAACCAAAACATAATATACTCCTTGAATTCTGTGTGGATCTGTTCTAATCTTTTCTTTTCAATTGTAACCCATGACAAAAATACATTCATTTGAGCAAACGGAAAGGATGCGTATTGTTACATCTTAGGTCACATGATTCTTTGGTTTATTTAATTTATATGTATGCTCACACTGCATTATCTGTTCTCTTGGTCATTAGGTGGGCTGCTGCTTCTGGTCAGATCTCGCTCAATGCATGGATTCTTCCAGCTGCTTTGTATTTTTGGCAATTACCTCATTTTATGGCCTTAGCATACCTGTGTCGCAGTGATTATGCTGCTGGAGGGTAAGCATACTTTCTGCAGTAGATTGTTTTCTTGTGTGAAGGAAGCTGGGTGTTAGGAGGAACCCTATATGCATGAATCGGCGAAATATGTTTACGATCTCTGGTGAACTGTCCCATTGGCATCCTCCCAATAGTAGTATGGAGTTTGATGTCTAAGATAGCCACAAACCTTATAATCATTTTATCAAATTCTACAGTCATGGAACTTAGATAATCTATTGCCGGGTTAAATCTCCGGCAGACATGATTACAACAAAAATGATGGAATTTTCAAATTAGATTTTGAATAGCCTTGAAGTATCCAACCAGAGATTATTGACTCATGTTGATAATCTGAAATGCTTGTAAAGTATCTGTAGCCATTACAAGTTTGTTGACCTCCAGTAATTTTGCCCTTAATATCTGAAATTCTGTTATGTGTATGAACATTCTCTTCATCCGTAGAGTCATCAAGTTATGGTGGTTACTCATGTTGTGTCATTTTTCATGTTATTCAGGTTTAGGATGTTGTCTTTTACTGATGCTTCTGGTCGGAGAACTGCTTTGGTGGCTTTGAGGAATTCACTGTATCTGCTTCCACTGGGGTTCTTAGCCTATGATTGTGAGTTCTAATACCCACTGTTAATTTTGACCATCTGAAAGTTTCTTTCTGTTTATTTGTGTTCAAGAAACATGCTACCAGAGCTGAACAGACATTATACAGACTTATTAAAACCGAACACGGCTACGTGATTCAGGGAGTAACTTATATGTGGTGTATAATGTGTTTGAAATACAATTACGGTCACGGCCCTGTGCAAGTGCTATCCATGCGATTGTAGTACATATAGAAGACAGTATTACATAAAATTATGGTTCTTTATCAACACATGCTGTCTAGCCCTTTCTTCTCAGTGCCGTGTTGAACACGGTCTCCTATGAACTTACGATTATAACTTTTCTCAGAAAAATGTAGCACAATTTCGCCCTTGGGTTAGAGTGCTGCCAGATCCACCATAGAGCTCTCAGCTCCGTTAGATCTTGGTGCCAGAAGCAGCCCATAACCTAGAGCTTGGTGCTAGAAGCAGCCCATAACCCAATCCCCTGGGGTATAAATCTTGCCTGAATCCTTTGCAAGGGACTGATGCCGATTTATTGTAGAAGGTAAAGATGCCCACCAAACAGCTGACCACATGTTTTTCTTCAAAACATACTTATATTAGCCCTTTGGGCTTTTGGCTGAGAGAAAAGATTTTTATGGAATTTAGTTAAGGATCAGATCATGATCATAACTTCTGGCAAAGAAAGTTTAGTGGCATTAATGTAGCGACTTGTTGAATGCTCCCCTGAACCCTACCTAAAACAATATCCCAGATAGGCCTCGACATTTTGGTAGTACGTCTAAAGTGCCCGGAGATGTGGGTTCCTCATCTGCAATGACAATGTGGTAGGTAATATAAACCTACCATTACTCCAACACACGGCCTTCGAATTGTAGTAGTAGGGTCTGGACAGGATCCATCTTTGCTTGCCCAATAGGAACAGAGAAGTAAGTAATGTTCGATTACTGTATTGCTTGTTGTGCCATTTATTGCACAATGCAGAAATCCAACTAAAAAGCAATCACAATTACGGGCTGAAAACATGTTGCCGATTTAGTGGAGATAGAAAGCAAGATGAAATGAATATTTCAATAGTTCAATACACTCGAGTAGTTTGGGAGCCTTTTAGATGATTTTGGAAGGGTTGAGCTGAATCATTGCGTACTCTCCTCTCGCAATGATTGTTATGCTTAATTGTTTCCTCTGTTTTGTCAACTCCTAGTATTTTACTAGTGTTTTGAATATTATTTACATGATAATAATAAGTGATTAATTTTGGTTATTAATTAGGTTCCTTTTGCTAAGCCTTTCAATTTCCGACATTTGCATCAGGGGGGGTCACATCTGGATGGTTTTGCCTCGAGTCAGGACTGCTCACTCTTTCGATGGTTGCTATGGCATTTTCATTTTATCGAGATCGAACTGCTAAAGGTGCCAGGAGAATGTTCCATGGAAGCCTTCTGTATCTTCCCGTGTTTATGTCTGGGCTATTGATTCATCGTCTCACTGAGGATGAACAAGTCCAGAAGGAGCCCAATTCAAGTAAACTTTTTGGATTTTTGTCCTCAGAAAACTTAAGGCTAGACCGGGAGAATGATGATGAAATTATAAAGCCAAGGAAGGAGTCTCCTATACGCAACCACTCACGTCCACCGGTTGCGTACGCTTCTGTTGCCCCATTTCCCTTTTTGCCAGCTCCTGTGTATGCTGATTGTGATCTATAAGTCTGTTATAGTGGGTAGTCTCCTTTATTTGTTTCCTTTTTCCTAAGTGATCTGTATAAAAAAGCAGAATCTGCCCCTACTCTGAAAGTGATGCTGCCTATTAGGTTATTAGGTTTTTTGGCTCGTATCTTTGCTTTTTTTGTTTATGGAAAGCCGTCAATATTTGATTGTATTAGTTAATGTATAAACATTGTAAAACCCTGCAAGTTAATAAAAACGAGCATACAACAGATACTAAGTTTAATGAATTTTTGTCTGAAGTAAATTGGCATCCTTATTTTTCCAGTGTTATATAGAAGAAAGGGGAAGCTTTTACTAAAGTATAAATTATAACTCAATACCCTGCAAGTTCACCACCCATTTGGGTGATATAGTGGAAAACGGGTGATTGACTGCCGGGAACACCAATAAATGAGAAGCCAACCTGTTCTTTGTATGTGATGTATAAAGTGGATTGCGTGAAGTTATACAAATTCCTTTTTTCTCGTTTGAAATCGTTCATCTTCTATTGTAACTTATAACACAATGTCACCATTCTTCAATAACACCAAATGGTAGCCAGAAACTAGGGAGCATATAAACCTCCATAAAGACAGTTGGTTGATAAATGGTAACAAGTATCCAGTGAATAATGGTTTGGTACCTCAATATTGCTTGCGAGTGACAATGAATTTGGTACCCATTGTCTCTGTAAGTGTTTTGGGTGAAACAGCAGCACCCAAAAGCAGAAACAATTGTTCTCCCAACATCTGAATTTAGGCACACTGAATGAAGGTCATCTAGTACATGTATAGAAAAGTCGCTGAAAGTCACACCGGCGTGCCAAATAACCTTCATCGACAAGCCAATGGACGAGCCTGCATGGCTGCATGCCAACAACAAGTATGCGTGGCACTGCGGCAGACGACTGGGTCACCCACCAACCAATTTCATGGGTAATACTTTGGGCCAAAATTAGAGTATGTTACATTGTTATAGCCTTTGAAACCATGTAGCCCAAGTATATGGAGTGATAACTGAAAAAGTGAAAAGAAAAGCAAAAAGTACCAGAAACTTTCAATCCACACATACACTCTGTTTCCTCTGGCTTTGGCAGCTTTGAAGAAAGAGATGAAGGCATCATTGAAGCTAAGAGAAGATCATCATCATCATCATCATCAACACCAAAACCAAAACCAAAACCAAAACCCACTTCTGCGTGTAAAAGTACCCATAAGCATTCTTGGTGTTCCATTCATTTCAAGTTTCACAGCTGGTGATCCTAAAGATCTTTCTTTCAATCTTCATTCCAACTTCTTTAATGGCCCATCTCTTAAACTTTCTTACTCTCCAAACCCCACAACCACAACTACTTCAAACTCAATTTCAATTTCTCTTAAATCTGGTGTAGGTTTATTTGGTTCACCAAATAACTCTCCTCTTATCATTTCTGCTCATTTCAATCTTTTTAATAATAATTACCCTAACCCTAGTTTTTCTCTCCAAATTAAACCTCAATTTGGTGATTTCTTTCTTTCTAAAACTGCTGTTTCTTCTTCTCTTCCTAACCCTAATCTTAATCTTAATCCTAATCCTAATCAGAATGTTGATCTTCCTAAAGAAAATGGTGGGTTTCCTTATAGTGGTAATAGACCAGTTATTAATATGAGGCATGTTTATGGTGGTGGGGAAGAAGATGGGTTTTTTACTGGAGTGGCAGTTAAGGCGAAAACGAGTTTTCCAGTGGCGAAATTTGCTGCAGTGAGGTTTAGATGGGGAGTGAATTTTCCAGCTGAGTCTGTTGAGAAATTGAGATTGCCATTTTTGACAGTTGATAAGATTTCGATTGAGTGTGTTGAGGAGGAATTGGCGATGACAGGGGAGAAGGTTTTGAAGAAGAGTGGGTTTGATGGGAAGGTTGCGGATTTGGATATGTTGAAGGGGATTTGTTTTCGGATGAGAAAGGAAGTGGAAGGTTTGCAGAAGGAGAATAGTACAATTAAGGAGAGTTTGGAAGAGATGAAACTGAGGAGTAATGGGAAAAGAAATATTTCTGAAAGTAATAATGTGGGTAGAAAGGTGGTGCCTTCAATACCTTCAGTTGCTAGTTCTGGTGAGTCTGAGAATTGGAGGAGCAAGAAGAAAGCTGCCGAGGAGAATGCTAGAAGAGAAGCGAAAAAATACAGTGCTTCTGAAATTTCAACGAGTGATGTAGGAGAGGAGCTAAAGAGAGCCATCAAAGCTGCTTCTTCTAATGGGGTATGAGCTATCTACATTCCCGGGTACTTTTTCTTTGTTGTTTTGTTTTTCCACTACTGTATGTTGTATATTGTATGAATCAATGTAATTAATGCCATTTAACAAGTTTCGAATCAATAAAGCTTCTTATTTTTTGTTTATCTTGTTAAGAAAAAGTGAAATTTGTTCAGCTGTTTTAATCTCTCTAATTTGTATGTTCAATAAGCCATAATATCTTCATACCCAAGCTATCATTTAGATGTTGATGCGATTCTCAAATTTTGTGTTGAGATCATGGGTAGAGACAATAGCATTTGTTCATAGAACTGCAATGCCATCTACATTTTTTTTTCCGAGAGGTATTAAAACATACAATACTAAAATGCTATCTACATTAAAGAGAACTAATACCTCCTTCCCGCTCACGCTATTGAAAGTAATTGATAGCTCTAATCAGCGCTCGGAAAAAGGAGAAAAGAGTTATGTTTAAACCTTGTAGATATTTGTGAACACTCCAAAATTACCAAGTTCCTAGAACTTACTTTGGTTCTCCCAATGTAGTAAGCTACTTTAACTAGTAGCATCTGTGGGAGATGTTACCTTAAGCGTGAATTTAGAATCCACCCGTGTTGTTACAAGGTGCCCTTTCTATAAACTAGCCATTTCTGTCGAAATTTTGTTTTATGTTTTGGATGCTTCAGTTTTTTTTCTTATTTGTGTGTGTCTCTTCTATTTAACTTTGAAATGCTTTAAATTTTTGGGAGCTATCTGTGGGTGTGTTGTTCATAGTTCATACTGATTGCATAAATCTCAAAAGAGTTTCTACTAGTTTGTTTTGACTAGATGAAATTCTTATTGTTTTTATGCAACGGGGGTATTTTGTACAGCCATAGAGTGGAGGTGAGAGATGCTCACTGCCAACAAAAAAGAAAGGAGAAAAACTATAGTAAATCCAGTTTCACCTCATAGCTCATTGAGTCATTCCCACTTACACCAAGATTGTCTAGACATTGTTTGTATGTAACATTGTTATTGTTACGAAACTAGCAAAGCCTTATGCTATGAAAAATGTATAAAACTAGAGTATAATAAAAGCCAACCTGAATTATCTGGATGTAATTGTTTTTATTGAATTGTGTATGACAATTACGTTGTGAAGACCAAAAACAATGAATTGTATATTTGGACACATGCTTACATCTTTCTGATATTTTCTCTGTTGTCATTACCTTTTCTTATGCATTAATCTTGTCCCCAAGGGAAAATCATTGTACATATTCTTAACTTATCTAATATTATAGTACTGCCATCATTCCCATTTCTTATGCTTGAATCTTGTTGCGGTTTACACTGCTTTCCTAAATCAGAGGAAAAATCTGTGATTCTCACAAATTACCACAACTTATCTCTTATTGTAGACAATAACAGTTATGTAAGTCTTACAAAACAAAAAAAAACGCTGCAAGGCTTGATTTCACTATTGTTATATAGGCCGAAGCTTAAATAGTTACAAACTTACAAGATTTATATCAGTCTTGATTATCAACTTGATTTTGTGTGCTCATGGTTGATTCTAGTGAATACAACATGCCTACGGCTTTTCCATTGCTTGAGTGGATATGAATATATAATATGATATTATATTAAGCTTTTGCCTTTCTTGTTCATTGACTGAAGTGAGTTCACAAGGAAACTGCTGATCGTAAACTGAAGTCCTTCCCAATGTAATTTAATACGAAGCAGTTGTCTTGGTTGGTACAATTTCTTGATCAATTTCTCTCATGGTATCTCGGCAAGGATGAAAAAAATTCCTTAACTGCAAGGTGAAACTGCTTGATCATGGGGTGATATTGCCTCTTTAGCAAGGCTTCATGGTGTATCTTGATAGGGAACAATGTTATTTAACATTGATGCAAGAGTGAATGTTTTTGAGAGATTCCAGTGGATTTTTTTGTGTATGTGTGTGTGTGTGTGTGAAAATGGGCAATATGAGCTAGTTGACTAGGGGGTGGTGGTGCATCTCCTTGATCAGATTGTGGCTGGCATTTTCCTTAGAGGGAGGGGAGCTTATAAAGTTGGTGATGTATTTTGACTCGGAGCAAGGTAGTACCTTGTATATGGGATGATATAGTTCATTGATCAAGGTAGGCTTGAGTATTATTACTTAGGCTAATGAGAACTCCATGTCTCAATGGAGCTACAGTTGCATCTATATGATTGTGTGGGTGGTAGGGCCTCTTTAGTCGGGGTTGACTGTGTATATCGACTTGGAGGAACTGTAAGAACTTGACTAGGATGATGCAAATATTCGTTATTGCGTTGGGATAGAATATTTGTACTGGAAGCTAGTGAAATCACTTGGGGTTGGTTTGAAGCTTCATGACTTCGAGGTGATAGAGTTTCTTTCTTTTGGGTCGGTGGTGTAGCTTGACTCGGAGCAAGGACAACCACATGATTGTGCTGTGGTTCGCTTCTTAAGTGAGATAGTGATGGAGCCTCTTGACTTGAATCCACAGGAGCTCCTTGATTAGGTGGTGATGTATTTCGTTTGAAAAACTGTGGAGGATGTTGACATGGAGCAATATAAGTTCCTTGATTTATGAGTCGCTGATGTGAAACAATTTTATCGTTTGGTGGTGAAACCTCTGCAATAGGTCTTGGAGCTGTATTTTTATTTTGGAACTATGCTAACATCTTGATTCGGGGTTGGTGCAGTTGAGCCTGAGCCTTCTGACTAGGAACAAAGTGAGCTTCTTTGCTTGAAGGTGCATCAAACATAATGCTTGAGGGTGCTTGGGATGTAAGTTCTTGATTTACAGGCGATGAAGCTCTAGAAAAGAGTGATGGTGTATCTTGACCATAAGTGATGGGAGCTCCAGCTGCAAAGGATGCTACCAGTGAAACTTCTTGAAGTTGGGGTGGGGGTGTTGCTTGTGGAAGTGTTAATGATGTATGTTGACTTTGAACAATTGTAATATCTTGATGAGGAGGTTGTGCTTGCACTTTTCGTTCATTCGGTTGTGGTGGTGGGGCCTCTTGACTAGGAGCCAATGGAGCTCCTTCATGGGGAGGAGCTATGTTTAGTTGCTTAAGTTGTAGTGGGTTATGTTGACTAGGAGCGTTCAAAGCTTCCTGACCAAGGGGGTTAATTTGAAACCTATTTGATTTTGTGGTGGTGAAGTTTCTTTAATATGGCTTGGGGATGCATCTTGAATTGGAGCAATGACAAGGGTTGGTGGTAATATATTTTTAATGGTGGTTAGTGGTATGTTTACTTCATGAACAGGTGGAACTATAAAGGAGGTTGGAGGTGTACTTCTGTTATTAGAGGGTGGTGCATTTTCTTGATTTGGTTGAGCTGAAGGGATATCTTGATTACGTGTAGTTGAAGTACTTGGACCATGGGGACTTCGCAATGACTGTCCTTGGGATGTTGGAGCCTCTTCAACATGGGGTGGTGTTGTGTGCCAGTGGTTGGCACACTTCCTTGAAGATGTTGATGACTTAGCACTCTTTGATGAAGTGGTGATGTAGGTGGTTGAACAACTTTAATTGGTGCTAGTGGTCTAGGTATTTTGAAATCTCCTTGATGTAAGGGTGATCCATTATCTTGATTAGGTGGGGATGAGAGCAGGAGTAGTTCCTCGACTAAGTGGGGCTTGGGGTAATGATTTATCAGTTTGGGGTGGCACATTCCATTTGACCAGGGTTAGTGGCATTCCTTCGTTAGGGGGTATGGTCACTCCTTCATGAAGTGGAGCTCGGGGTGAAGCGTTTTGGTCATTAGGTGTTGAATTTTCCTTAATGAAGCTTGCTGGTGATGAAACTTGTTCATACTTAGCTGGTGGAAACACTTGAACCTTAGTCCATGGATTGATTGAAACAATGAATGACTGTGTCAGAGCTTCATTTGTGGGAACACAATAACCTTTAACAAGTTGAGGGGAAAAAGGGTTTAAGGCACCCCATGAAAGGATTTTTGGCCAACAATCATCATTGTTATCATTAATGGCTTTGCAGCATGGATGGCTTAATTTGATATGATGCATGTAGAATGATGTAACAAGCTCGTGTATCCATCCTTCTACATTCGTAAGGGACGACCAACACTTCTGGATCTCAGGATCATATAACGGTGGAATGGTCCATGTCCATAAAACTGTGTCCAGCTCTGCTTTATAATCGGCTTACAGAAGATTCAAAGGAGATGTCTCTTATAAATCTAGGTCGAAAGCTAGGAGCAGTAACTTATAAAAACATTTGTTTTTAATTTATTTAAATATGCATTAATTAGTCTATTTAAATTGAGACAGTTTCTTTGTGTATCTAAATTATTATGTAGTACAATGTTTTATTATTTTTATTTGTATTTCTTTAGTCATTCTTCTGAAATGATAACTATTTTAATATTAATAGTGCCATTTGTAACATTTCATTTGTGTTTCTTGATTAAACATATTTCTGATTTAGTTTCATATGACTGTTAAATATCAGGGGTAAACCCAATAATTAGTATAAATGATCTAATCTATTAAAACCCCATTTTAGTATCCTTTGATTTCATATTGAGTTTGCAAGTTTTCACTGTTGTGTTGTTCTATGGTTCAGTTAAAGATACTCTCTCTAACTTCACTTACCAGTATTTATCGGATGATGAAATATGTATAGTGGCTTAGTCTCTGATCATGTATTTGTGCACTGTCTGGGAAGTATAGTTGAGATGTTCAACCTACTGACTTGTAGTTGGGTTTGGGAATGATTGTATTCAATGGTACTAGCTTGGGAGCTGGATTCTCAATCTTGCCAGGAGACGATCTTGGTAATGATGAGGACTCAGTTGATAATCTCTCCGGTGGATTGGTTAATCTAATGGAGCATAACAAATGGTAACTATCTGATTTTTAATTGATGGTTTGTGTTTAAGTGAAATTTTATATATATGGACCCTTCAAATTTTTTTCCCTACATACTGTATTATTATTTTTTATATCAGAAACCAACAAAATTAAGATGCACACTTCACAATAATGGTGACAAACTGACAATAGAACTCAAGGAGTAGCCTTCTTCAGCATACTCACCACTTGGTTCCAACTGGGTCGAGTCATAATTTTGTTACACCAGTCATTAACATGCGGTCGGGACTCAAACAAACGCTTAACTGGTGTGTCCGGGACTCAAACAAACGCTTAACTGGTGTGTCCACTAGGTAATATAAGTTCGGAAGATGAGTCAAATCAGCTGAAGTGAACTTGTTTCCTCCCAAGTAGTTGTATTGACTGAGTCGATCTTCATAGATATCCAAAACCTTAGCAAGCTTAGCTTCTTCTTCTGCTACCGTAGATCTTTCTATTGTATTGAACCCATTTTGACTGGGTTTGTAAACTAGCTCTTGTATAAGCTTTGAAGCTGGTGGGTCAAAGTAATGATCCTCGATATCTACCCAAGTTGATGTTATTCCTTGCAACTTTGGCTCTCTGTAGATATGCTCTTTTCCCTCCTTTATGTAACCATGGAATATAAATCTCATTATAGCTCTTGATTCTGCATGAAGTAAATTAAGTCAATCTGTATATCCTTCTTATATGTATATGACAGACTGTCACACACTCACACCATGACCATACATAGATTCTTACCAAATAACGTCCATTCTCCATCTTGGAAAGCTGGAACTTCACCAAAAGGCTAAATGTATACACATGTCGACAAGATAAGATGTAGATAAGAAGTAAAACTACAGAGCAAATATACAAATGTATCAGCAAAATCTGTCAATTATCACATACACTTATTGCCAGAAAAGATTTGTTTTCATGCTCTCCCAAATCCATGTTGATTGAAACGAACTCAAAATCGACTTCATGTTCATAAAGAGAAGCAACAACTCTCATAGTGCCTACTGAGTTTAGGCAACCGTACACCTTTCGAGTGGGCTCAACTGTCTGATCAAGCTAAAGTCGAAAGAAAAGAGCTAGAGAGCATTTGCACAATTTTAAGGTCCTGAACTAACTTTAATGTTTTGTTATCAAAGAATTATAAACACAGGGGAGAGTGGAGATGGGAGTGATATGAACAGGATGTACTTTCACAGTTTTAGACTAATAATTCACCTTGCTTGTGAAAGATGATTCCGAATATAGGCCACCTTCTGACTCAACGTTCCTCTGCATTTGAATGACTTTGCCCCAGGCGGGACGAGCCATGATATTATTGCACCATGAATTCACATGTGGACGTTCCTCAATCAGCTTCTTCCTTGGAGTTCTTAATAGGTAATGAAGGTTAGGGAGCTGAGCAAGATCAGCTAGGGTAAACTTGTTACTTGCCAAGTATTTGGAGTCAGGGAGTCTTGCTTCGTAGACGTCAAGTACTCTGGCTAATTTGGCTTCAGCTTCAGCAACCCCATTTTCATCAGTGTTTATGCCATTGATTGTTGGGTGAAACACAAGATCTGATATAAGTTTTCTCGCTAGTGGGTCAAAATGGTGAGCCTCTACATCTATCCATGCAGCCACAATTGCTTGTTTCTTGGCGTCCCAGTATACAAGTTCTTCTCCTTTCTTCCCATATTCATATGCCATGGGTCTGAGTATTGAACCTGGTTCTGTAAGATCGAGAAAAAGTAGATTTGTTAAGCATCTAAACTTAATCTAATTCGTGCACGTATGGTATCATGTATGTTACTCACCAAAAGACTTTAAATCACCATCCTCATAAGCCAAAATCTGGCCAAAAGGCTACATCACCAATGACAAAAAACATACACATTATTGTTAAAATCGTAATACAATATGCTGTAATGTCGATCAAATTATTTCATCTTTTAAATTGAAATGTCGAAATGCATTTCTGTTGTGTATATTGGGATCAAGTATGTGTTAAACTAATGAATCCAATTAGCCAAATTAGAGGAAGTAAATTACATTACATTGACAGACACAAAAGGGTTTTCTTGGTGCTCCCCTGCCTTTATGTCTACCGGAATGAACTCGAATTCGAGTTGGTGTTCAAAAAGACAAGCCAGAACTTTCATTGTTTCTGTTGAGTAAACACTTCCCTGCAGTTTTCGAATTGCCATGGCCTTTTAATACAGAAAAGAAAATTTGTTTCTTCACAATATGGTATCTGTATCCCTTTTAACAAACTCGCTAAAAAGTGGATAAAGGGTAGGCTAATCTCTCTCTGTCTGTCTGTCTGTCTGTCTGTCTCTCTCTCAGGCTTCTTTATTTGAAGCTAATCATAGAATATTCTAATTTTGGAGGTCAACTGATCTATTAATTGAATGGATAATTAGGTAGAAGACTACCTTCTTCAACGGCCAAACCATGTAAATGATGGAAGCACTTCACAGTCTCACAATAATTTTTTTTTAATTAATTAAAGGTAAAATTGGAAAGCATGCAAGCTATCTTTAAGCAACATCTCACAATAAGGAGCATGTGTTTATATTGAATACATGGTATGGAGTCCTCCATGGCTCCATAGCTAGCTAGAGAAGTGTTGTGATCTTCAGTCTTCACAATCTACAACTCTTTTAATCCTACAGCAACACACTGACATTTAGGCTCAAGGAGTAGCTTTTTTCAGTATATTCAGCACTTGCGTCCAACTGGGTCGAGCCATGATTTTGATGCACCAGTCATTAACATGCGATTGGGACTCAAATAAGTGCTTGACTGGTGTGTCCATTAGGTAATATAAGTTGGGAAGATGAGTCAAATCAGCTGAGGTGAACTTGTTTCCTCCCAAGTAGTTGTACTGACCGAGTCGATCTTCATAGAAATCCAAAACCTTAGCAAGCTTAGCTTCCTCTTCAGTCACTGTAGATTTATCTGCTGTGCTGGATCCATTTTGATTGGGTTTGTAAACTAGCTCTTGTATAAGCTTTGAAGCTGGTGGGTCGAAGTAATGATCCTCGACATCTATCCAAGTCGCTTCTATCCCCTGCAACTTGGGCTCTATGTAGATCTGCTCTTTTCCCTTCTTTTTGTAAGTGTGGAATACATATCTCATTATAGCCCCTGATTCTGCATGAAACAGATCAACTTTATATCTATGGTATATGTTCCATTGATTATACTAGCTCATAGCATACATGCATATATGCTAAATTCTTACCGAATAATGTCCATTCTCCGTCTTGGAATGTTGGAACTTCACCAAAAGGCTAAATGCCCATGCACAAGACAATATATGAGACAAATCAATTGGAGTAAAACTACATAACAAATTTACTAATGGCATCAGCATAATCTGGCTATTACTTACACTCATTGCAAGAAAAGACTCCTTTTCGTGTTCTCCTGAATTCATATCGATTGATATGAACTCAAACTCGACTTCATGTTCATAAAGCGAAGCAAGAACTCTCATTGTGCCTATGGAGTTTGGGCAACCGTAAACCTTTCGAACAGGCTCAACTGTCTAATCAAAATAAAATTAAAAGAGAAAGAGCATTACGAGAAATGTGTAATATAGGTTCAGACTAAATCAAATATCTAACATACTAAGGACAAAGGGTGGGACATGCTATTCAAAAGAATTGATCATAACATCAATGCCTATACCAAAACAAGGCAAGAATGATGAATTGTATACTGGAGATGGGAGGGATATGAGCTGATGTGATCTGTGTGGACAGGTCATTCACCTTGATTGCAAAAGCTGAGTCGGAATATAGGCCCTCTTCTGACCCAACGTTCTTCTGCATTTGAATGACTTTGGCCCAGGCGGGACGAGCCAGGATATTATTGCACCATGTACTCACATGTGGACGTTCCTCAATCAGCTTCTTCGCCGGAGTTCTTAATAGGTAATGAAGGTTAGGGAGGTGGACAAGATCAGCTAGGGTAAACTTCTCATTTGCTAAGTATTTGAAATGAGTGAGTCTTGCTTCGTAGACGTCAAGTACTCTGGCTAATTTGGCTTCAGCTTCAGCCACCACATTTTCGTCAGTGTTTACACCATTGATTGGGTTACAGACAAGACCCGATATAAGTTTTGTAGCTGGAGGGTCAAAATGGTGAGCCTCTACATCTATCCATACTGCCACTATTGCTTGTTTCTTGCTGTCCCAATATATTAGTTCTTCTCCTTTCTTCCCATAATCATGGGCCATGGATCTGACTATTGCACCTGGTTCTGTAAGAACGAAGAAAAGTAATTTTGTTATGGATATAAACTTAATCTATTTGTGCACGTATGGTATCAAATTACTCACCAAAAGACTTTAAATCTCCATCTTCATAATAAGCTGGTATCTGGCCGAACGGCTATACGACGAATTAGAAAAAAAAAACATCACTACCCCATAGGAATATTTTTTAGAAATATGCATGAACATATATGCAGTATGCTAGCTAGCTCAAAGTAAATCATTATTGCATGACAGTACGAATCTATTTAAGAATGGAAATTTCCTAGTTCGCTGAACATATTAAATTATGCCATGTGAAATGTTTTGAGATTTTTTGCACTTTCAGTTGTATTCAATAAAAAATAATGAATTACATTGAGATAGAGAAAAGGTTTCCTTTTATGCTCTCCTCCCTTTACGTCCACGGGAATGAATTCAAATTCCAGTTGGTTCTCGAAAAGACAAGCCAGAATTTTCATTGTTGCAGGTGAGTGAACACATCCATGCAGTTTTCGAGTAGCCATGGCAGTGAAGTAGAACTGATGATTGAGAAAGAAAAAATGTTTCTTTTGCAATCTGTACTATTGACGTTAGACGTATACAGCTAGTACATGTATAGAGCTGGTTAAAGAGGGGATGAATTGTGGTGATCGTAGGTACTATAGGTTATAAGTGGTATATATGTGTAGATATTAGAAGCTAATAAGTGTCGGTAGGGCGCACTGTGGTAAACTCTAACTAGTGGCTGAGGTGCTGCTTCAATTTATAAAGAATTGTTGTCTGCCAGATCTGAACTTGGATTTACATCAATTTATTAAGAACAGTTGTCTGACAGCTAGCCTGACATGATTTAAACATGTATTAATAGGTACCGGAAAACATCGCTCCATAGCGCTTAGGAGCAAAGTGTTCTCTCAGGTCCTAAGCATCCATCCATATATACCAAATCCTCAAGATTTGTGTAGATCTTTGTAATGTATGGGGAATAGATGCTTAGGAGAGTGGTTTCTCCTAAGCGCTATGGAATGAAGTTTGTCCGCATTTGCAGAGTTGCTTTGTGTGCTATTAATTACTGACGAACTGTTGAGAGAAAGAAATGTAATTTTTCTGCGAACAATTTCAATGAGCAGAATCAGGCCACCTATAGTATCATTCAGTTGCATTTTACTGGATTAAATTAGTCTAGATTCTAGTGGATAACCAAGCTAACAAAGAATCTACTCTTAGAACAATTACAAGATAATATTAGTGGCTGACAATATTGTCCAGTTTAAAGATGTATGCTTAGTGAGCTGCATGCTATATAGGTTCAGCTGCAAGCAACGTTTGTTCTAATCGGTTGTGTAATTTTAACAACTTAGCATATATTGGCATCTTCCAAATTCACCGGCCTCTAATATCTCCTTCAAAACTGACGTGCATCTTCAAATTTGAAGGTTGCATTGGGAGAGTCCTACGTGCTGAAAAGAACACTGCAGTCCCTTCAGGAGACCTCTATTCCACTTTGGCCTAGCTAAGCCTTACCCTTATTCCTATATATAATGAAATACCCCGACCATGAAGGCAAGAAGAATTAGCACACACTAATTTCCTATAAACTAGCTAATTGTCTTCTTGACGACTCCTTACACATGGCCACAGGGACAAGAAATCAAGGTGATGAAGTCATTTTAGTCCCGAGGTTCAACCAGATCAACACAATATCCTTAAGTTCCAAGTTTTCCCTTTTTCGCATGCCAACGTTTTATTTAAAAGATAGTCGCAGCGAATAGACGTAACTGTCATGTGGATTTTCCACTGCCAGTTATCTTGTATGCAAGAATTAGAAAGTAGACAGTAGGCACTCTGCATAAATAAAATTAACATAATAACAATCCACGTAAACTTAATACAGCGTAGTACTTTCTAATTTTGTATGCACGTAAAATAATTCCTTTGCTCTAGATGAAAAATAAATATATGCAGATTAAGAATTTAAGACTGCATATATAGTGAACAATTGTTTTTGACAAATATTTTTATCCTTAAAAGAGTTAAAGTTGTTTTGTGTGCGCTAATTCCACTAATTCCACTAAATAAATGAGCCTAATTGTAAGTACATACGCTACGCAGCTCAAGAGTTTAAGCCGTTCAAGAGGTAACGATACAATCTTCTGCGCGCTATAATACCAACTGTTAGGAGATAAAGAACAGAATCAGATTCAACATATTATGATATATGTGGTTTTAGGTTCTTCATCTGTTTCCTTTCATTTTCAATTGTTGTTGGCTTAGGTAAAGGACCAAACTTTTGTTATTATACATCCTCCAATTTGGGTTCCTTAAGGATTTTCCTGCAATATTACTGCTATCTGTTTTCCACTTGTTGTCTGTTGGCCAAACTTTGTTCTACATCGTCGGCCTCTTGAGATTTACTGGTACAATGACCAAAATGAACATTTTATCACATCCCCGATAAAATGTTACATGTGGATCAGTGGATATACATCTGCGGTTTGAAGAACTTTCTATAGCACATTAGCACCATATGAAGGTGTGCTGCTCTCTTGTAAGATGATATTATTACACAATCTCCAGATAACCATATGATTGCTTGCACAAGGTAATTATAGGCCAAGCAGCTAGCAGTTCTGCAGTTGAAGTGATTCAATCCAGAAGATCATCTACGTCGAACACACCTCTGCGACCAAATCTGTTATCAGTCCATAAGAGTTTGGTGGTTGGACTTGGACATTTCGAAAAAAAAGATGCTGCTGTGACTCAATATGCTGATTGAACAAGCTACAATTGCTGCACATTCATGCCCGTTCTATTCAGAACATCAATAATTAAAATTTAGCTGAGCAGGAGACAGCAAAAGAATTATCTTGTGAGGGACTGCACTGCTCCAGACCAGCTGGGCAGGGAAAGGAGGTTGGTTAGGTGAGCTAGCAAACAACTTATAACAGTTCTTAACCGAGAAGTCGTTGTGCCTTTTTATGGCTTCCAGCACAAATAGTCAGCTAGTCAGCTCTGTCCTGAATATCCTGCCCATTAGAGCAGTAATGATAGTAGATCATTTCTCTGTTGTTCTGACAGGTATTCTAAAGTGAAGATTCCAGCTCAAGTTTCCTGCCTCTCTAACCATTAACTCATAGACACAACCTTGTTTGTTGTTAGAGAACCTGTAAAGAGTAGGAAAACAAGAGCATAGTGGTACCTCAGCACCTCGCCACACCATAAGTCATGCCAAAAGAAAACCTTCAGTACCCATCTTAGTTTGCATAATGATGTTTCTTCAAAGTAGCAAACTCCACCATAATATAATATTAATTCCTTTCCAATTTCAAAAGCCCGCATGAGTCATGACGCACCCATGGGGTGTCTAAGATTGGTCTTCATCATATATTTTGCGCATATGACTCTCCAGTCTCCTCCAAAGGGAACCATCTTCTTGTAATAAGGACTGCTAGATTAACAACATAACAAGGGATGTATATGTATGTTTCTTAACATGCACCATTTCCATGTTCAAGCCTCAAGGGAGTATTAAGTATTAACTATTGAAGATGGTATTACAGGTGGGTGAACTTAATTTTCAGAAGTGGGGTGAATCTAAAAACTCTTACGGTGTAAATAGCAAAACAACATCTCTTGGGCACTTGAAACAAGGAAGCAGAGAGAGAGAGAGAGGGAAGACGAGAAAAAGAGTGAAATAATAATAGTTGTGACTTGGGTGAAAGAAAGAAATGGCAGTGAGACACAAAGTTACGGCGACGTTACCGTACTTAATGCGTACAATTCGTAAAGAATCGCCGAACCTTTCTCAATCTCATCAACCTTTACCATCACTGAGACGAGCTTTCTCTCTCTATGATCAAATCAATCTTATCGACAATGTTCCTGATGATCAATTGCGCTTCCAAGGGTATGTTATTGTTATTCAATTCTCTAAAAAGGGTATTTTTTTTTTCTTAATGATTATTCTTGGGAGTGTTCACTTTACCATTTTTTTTTTTAGATACACTGCTACTGGATTTACTGTTAATGGGGTTGATTATGAAGGTAGTGTGCTCTGTGTTGGAAACTTGCTTATGTCTTGGACCCCAAAGATTTTGTCAGAAATAACCCCAGAAAGGTATGCCCCCCTCCATCCCTTTAAAGATTTCGACTTTTCAAATGGTGGGCAAATGTTGGAATGAATTATTATTTGATTGTTTGTTCAGTTTTAGTTGATGATATGATCATATTCATTGCAAATGTTTTGGGTGGTTTGGAACTCAATTCTTAAATCTATTGTTATAACCTTGACTAATGTGGGAGCAAAAGCAAAATTGTATACATAAAGTTATCGGATTTTGGGTGTTTTGATTTAGGTTAGGCGTTTGCCAATGCATTTGAATACACTTGTAAATTTATTAGGACAAGTGAATTAGAGATAAAATTTTGTGGGGAGCTAGTTGGCGGTAAATAGTAGGATTGACTAATGTTGGAGCAAAAACAATATCGTATATACAGTTATCGGAATTGGTAAGTTGACTTAGGTTAGATGGGTATGGCGTCTGCCAAATGCATTTGAATAAGCTTGTAAGTTTATTAGGGCCAGTGAATTAGAGATAAAATTTTGTGGGGAGCTAGTTGACGGTAAATAGTAGGATTGAATATTAAGAAGGCCTTTTAGAAAGAAGTTTGTGGTGATTGAATATTCAAAAGGCTTTTTAGTACTTACTGGTATGTGCTTGTGCACTTTTTGTTTATTCTCGTAATTGTTATACAAACAAAACATTGTCATGATTCACACAGCTAATCTACTTATATGATTCTACTAATGTAGTTCAGAAAATAACTTTTTACTCATGTTATTATGCACAAAATGCTTGTAAGTGGGTTCTATGTGAAGCTAACGATTTTGTAGTTATACTTTGTATATCTTCTTATTCCGAGCTTCACATAATAGCAGTATTGTTTACCATTGCGAGTCGGACTCTGGTATGCCATCATTGTTTTTCTTCTTCTCTAGAATTTTCTCAATAGTAGCTTTTGTTATTGTGTATTGTTATTTATTAATGACCAAAATCGTTGTGATGAGATCATGTAACAGTAATAGAATTTTTGTTTTCCAAGACTTCCAGCTGTTAAAAATGAGTAGCAATTGTTTTATCTAATACTCTTTTCCCTTTGTTTTAATATACTGTTGCAGCTTATCAGTCTTCAAACTCATCAGGCCTGTACCAGGTGAGCTTCCTTTTGGTACTTAGGAGAAGTTAGAGCTCTGGCGAAAGGTTCCTTACAAACCATATAATATAAATGTTGTCCTCTGAGTCACTAGTCAGTATGTTTATTTCAATTTTTTTGCCTTAGGTTGGACTTATTTGAACAAGTGATATATGGACTTTTTGCTACGTGATGTGTTTCCCATTCTTCTATGTGCAATATATGTTGCTTTTTCCTTCCGGTTGTCTTTTGTTTTCGTACAATACATAGATCATTCTAATTCACTTGGTGTAAATCTCTGAAATAAGTATTTTCCCAGACCCATGCCCATGCAGTATGTTTGTCTACTATGAGTTTGTTACAATAAGTGCGATCCTTTTGCGGAAAAGGGGCACACACATGATCTTGAGGGAGAGTTATTCAACTTCTGGGGCTCCACGCATTTGCTTTCCTCAGGGGCTCGACAACTCTCTGGTGGTTGGAATTCTCTTAATGATAAATCTGCAGCATTGTAATCGTTATCAACTATTGGATTAGACTCTGTATTGCTTGACCATATACCTAATTATGTGAACTTTGATGCTGATAGATTATGGGACACTTCATAGGCAAGATACAAATAAAAATCAGTTCTGAAAAGTATATAGAATTATAGATTGTTGGATAGAGTTTTTGAAGCTGTTGAGTTACTTTGACGCCGTGATTTTTTACCAAGGACTTTCTTAAAATTTCACAATTATTGAGTTAAGTTGAAGATAAACTCTATACAATTTTGCTGTGCAAGCTTCTTGGTGAATTTGTAGGCTGAGTGGTGCTTAGGAGGTAATCTAAGATTTTCAGACTGGTCTTTTGTCTTTGTGGATTCCCTACAACCTTTCCCAAACACTGCAACATAATCTTACCCATCACTGGTATTTTTCCCAAAACTCAAACATACAGGCATGCATGCTCTGAAACAACTTTGTATGTAGTTGGGCCAGAAAAATATGGTTAGAGGTTTACTTTACAAGAAAATTATGTAAATAACATCATTTTGACTTCTTATTACTGATAGTGTTCTTTTGATTTTTTATACACATTTGATATTGTCTAGATATTACATTTTCTGTCTCTTTCCAGAGATTTTGATTCTTGGTTCTGGAAGATACGTTGACCGTGTAAATCCTGAAGTTCGTCGCTTTGTTCGTTCTACCGGCATGAAACTTGAAGAGCTAGATTCGGTATTTATCACATAACCTTTCTGTAAAGTGCTGAAGTTTTATTTATTACTTTCATTGTCTTCCATAACTTCAAAAAATCGTCAGCATTAACTGAATAACGTATTAGTGAAGCAAAATAAATGGAAAGGACGAGCAATGGGAAACAGTATGGGAATATGCTTTATTTATATAGTATTTATTTGTACGTGAATTATCAACTGAATACTTCGTTCTCAATTTCTTTTGACTTCATTTTGAGCTAAGAAAGAAGGAAGCTATATGAAGTGTGGGATAACCGGATAAGTCAATTTCGTGGATGCTGTCACGTTGATCATCAAACGTCTCTACACAGCATAGATTTTCTTTAACTCAACTCTATTTTCCAGCTAATGGATATCATTAGTTATCACCCTGGGATTCAGACTTACGACAGATTGTCCAGTCCTAGAATAAACCAATGATTACAAAATATAGTTAACACCTTCGCGTCTACAATGTCCTCAAGAGTGATTAGTTTGTCAGAGAACATATGGTGTCTGTTAACTGATTTTCAGGAAAACATCTTAGGTTGTGTGCTATTCTCTATGAGGTTTTGGTCGCTGAGTTCATGTTCATATCTAACCGAACCACTTGAGAGCTCTTCTGGTGCCTTTAGCTAATGCTTTGGTGTTTGATGACTTCGATAATTTTGGACTGTTGAGTGTATTGAATTCACGATTTTTTGTTCTCTCCTTTTCACATTGTTTTGATTTCCACCATTTATAGTGAAGGCTTTGGAGCTTCGCAAATGTTTTAGTGACTACTAAAATATTTGAAACTGCGTGGAACACTTTCCAGCTGCAAGTAATGCTAAGACATGGCCAACTTTTGTATGCCACTATTGTATGGATCTCATGTCATCGTCTCACTTAAAGAAATCTAATCCAGAAAGCGATTAGTCCAAAAAGAAAGAAGATTTGGATGATGCTACAAATCACGTAGGTACAGTTCCGAAGCCTGGCATAGATCAACATTTGTGACAAATGTCAAATGGTATCTCTATTGTTTGAATCACAAGTATTAAGGTGGGACTGATGTGGTCACATGAAACTATGGTGTAGGAACACTGGGAGATGAATTTTGACGAGCGGTTTGAGAAAAAATGAGTCATGTCCCCAACCCTACGAGAAGTACAGCCAATAGGATAATTAGAAAATCATTTATCTCGTTCTTTTCTACTCTTATCTATCGGGAGATGGTAAATCAAAATAAAGAAGATTTTACCTTTTTACCTTGGAAACCTAGGTTTATCTCTCCCACCTTTGAACTCAAGGATCTTTTAAAATTTAGTGTTCATGTTCAGAATGCCTCTCCAAAATTTCCAACAAGGTTTACGTGTCAGAATCACCAATTGATCAACCCAACCTAGCAACATAATGGAGGAACTACTTCCTCCAAAGACAAGTCTCTCTTCCCTGATTCTCCACCATTTTATTGGATAATTTTTCTGAACAAGCTTGTTTCACGATCTTAGGCCTTAAATTGCCTCTTTTCTTAGAAAGCACAATGGAGAGTTAGAACCTTAAATTTTATTTAATGTTAGTAGAGCACTAGTGAAAGAAGATTGCATCAAATTGAGCTCATAATGACCACTTTAGCAACACCCAAGTTACTAAATGAAAGTTTGGGTTAGTTCACCACCATCATAGCTTTCATCAATTGGGTTATTGGAGCATTACTATACTTCATATTAAGTTATTTTCATCACTTTATATTCAGAATTCAGCGGTAGCTGGAGGTGTAGGTAGGCACATGGTAGTTGATCTACAAGTTTTGTAATGGTTATTGAGGTTTAGAGGTTGTTATGGCGACAAATGTGGTTACTACCTTACTGAAATATGGGTAGTAGTTCTCGTTAATGTATTTGACCAGATTTTATCTGAAGATTTAAGTATGATAGTATGTGATGTAGCACAGAGATGGGATCTGATACTCGCCACTGAGATCTTGAGTTTTTTTTCTTTTCTTTAGAGGTAAAAGTTAATAGAGGGCATTTGTCAATGAGAAGTGATACATATCAATTTTCTTGCCTTCTATTCGGGGCAAAACAGATCTAAATGTGTGTCATGGGTATATGACTATATGGGTAAGCTAATTTAAGGAGGGAAAGCATCTGACTAAGAGAAGTCGCTACTAAATGAAGAATTGTTTCTAGGCATCTTTACAATCGATGAACCACTTGTCCACTTGCACATATTAACACAATCTGCATAGCTGTCTTTTCTGTTCCATTGTTTCTTTGATTTTTGTTTATCATTTTTGCTTCCACCTCAAAATTTGAATCCATGTTATTGGGACCGTCCACTTAGAAGCTCATTAATCCTTACTACTGATTTGATGCAAAAATAATTAATAGGATTACGTGTACAAACTGTAGTTATGCTCACATAAGTTGCACAGAACTATATGCACATTATCCATGACATACTTCTTGAGTTGTTTCTTTTTGTGATGTATGGTTTGTCACAGAATGAACAATCATAGAGCTTGAAACATATTACAGACGCAGTAAGAATCACCAGACATTTGACCTTGCTCATTCATGAGTTGTTTCTTTTTCTTTTTCACGCATTACGAAATTGTTGTGCTAAACGACGTTACAATCTGCAAATAAACTTCATTAAAATCTATTTTTGTTTGGGTTTCAGAGAAATGCTGCATCTACTTACAACATTTTGAACGAGGAAGGGAGGATTGTGGCTGCTGCAATGCTGCCATACGGAGTTTCTTCCTGAATCCAGGCAAACTTAAATACTTTGAGAACCCTGAACTTCATTATATTTTGACAACAGAACTACTCGATCTCTGACAACAGTTAACCTCATTAATCTCTTTCAGGAGATCCAGCCCAAATCATTCAAGATACCTGCTTTGATGGATGTGTGCCATTGAGAATGCTGGAGCGGACTAATTGCCAGTAACTTCATATACTGTTCTTATTTTCTGCCTTGTGAATTTCAATTCTTTCTCTGTAACTTCATATACTGTTCTTATTTTCTGCCTTGTGAATTTCAATTCTTTCTCTGTTTTGTCCAAAGTTTAAGCGACTTGCCATAGGAGAGTGATTTTGCTGAACATTCAGAAAATGATGTATTTAGCAGTTTTGTTCATAATGGCAGGTTTCTACAATGGTCACAAGTCCTTCAAAATCAGTTGAATGTTATTATAACATTTGCTTTTCCAATAATGTTTGATAAAGTATTGGCACTATTCATATTATTTCCTCTCTGTCACTGAAGGTACAAAGATATGAAAGACAAAACATTTGATCACTAGGAAAAAATTTGAGAAATAAAGGATTAGATTTCCAAGTTGAGTTTATTATTTAGTCGAACCAATTTATGAGCACTGAAACTTACATTGGTAGGAGCTGCTGGTCTAATATTTCCTGGCTTCCGTCTTGGTGAATCCGGCAACTTATAATGGTAGAAGTTGCTGGCATCAGCAGCTATCAATTTTTTTATTCCTTCTCTTTCAATGAAGCTATAGGTTTGATTGCATTTCTCTAGGTTTGAGCAGTGCCATAACTCAAGTGCATCAAATCAATAATATAGGATAATTGAGTTATGGTGTTGTTACTACTTACTATCTATAGGAAATTCAATTCAGTCATGCCCTATAGGGTTTGTGTTAGCAATGTTATCTCACACTGAAACATTGCCTAGTTTGTGATGTCAAGGGAAGAAAATAAACAAACAGACCAACAAATTGTTTATTTAAGTAGATAAGATAGGATTACACCATGAAACAAACATAACACTACAAAGGAAAGACAGACAGCACACTTCATTAACACAAGATACACATACTGACATCCGGAGTAACCAAAAACATTCACTGGACTTATATTCTAAGCAGAGATTTCAATGGACTTGACCTCAGGTTTCTTGACTTCTTGCTTTGGAACAGTAACAGTAAGCACTCCATTCTCCATTGCTGCCTTCACTTCATCCACCTTAGCATTCTCTGGTAACCTAAACCTTCTTAAGAACTTGCCACTGCTACGTTCAACACGATGCCACTTGTCATTCTTCTCTTCTGTCTCTTTGCTTCTCTCCCCACTTATCTGAAGAACTTGTCCTTCTTCCACTTCTACTTTCACCTCTTCTTTCTTCAGTCCTGGAAGATCAGCTTTGAAGACATGAGCTTCTGGTGTTTCTTTCCAATCAATTCTAGTGCTCGCAAATTGAGAAGCTTCACGTGCAGTAGAAGAACTGGCAGAAAGACTGTTGTTGTTGGTGTTGAATGGAAATCCCTGAAAAGGATCCCAAACATCAAGAGAGAATGGATCAAAGACATTGCTGCGATTTCCACCAAAGATGCTTGGAATGATTGACATCTTGAGTGATATTAAAAGGGTTGTTGCTGAAAAAGTTAGTTGATGATGATGACACAAGACAATTTGTTTTTGATGTTGAAGTAGAGAGATGAATGTGGTATTTATAGATAGAATGGATGTTCTGGTAATCTCTATATCTTTCTTGAACCATCTTTCCTTTTCTATATCATTCTAGAAACAAATGTTCTGGTGGTTTCTAGACAATGTTTAGTGGATCCATAAAGATTGTTTAAGAAGAAAGTTTATCCAAGTTCAAAGCCCAGTTTGTTAGATTAGGTAGGGCCTTAAATATGGGCCTAACAGTTTAGTATGTACTGGTCTACTGGAAATGATTATTATCTCTTTAATCCTATGTTAATGTCGATGATGATGTTGAGACCATAGGTGAAAATTTCGATCAATTCCGAATATCCGACACGGGAAAAACTGGAATATTCCGCGAATATCCGGACCCCATGTCGGATATGGGAGGTTTGGCAAAAAAGAAATTCACGAAATATTTTGCGAATATTCGCGAAAAAATCAAAAAATTGGGAGGTTTTCTACTATTTTCGTGTTTTTCTTCTAGAATCAATGTATAAACTTATAAGGGAAATTTCTCAAAAAACCACCACATTTAGGTGCTTCTTCCCAAATAGCCACTCATGAGAGGTAATCTTCCCAAACAGCCACCTTACCCCACCACTTTATACTTTTCAGATTTTTTCTTACCTAAACTACCCTTTGTACTTATGACAAAACTTTTTGCTTTGATTTGACCAAGTACAAACTGATGTGACCCCTTCACAATAACCTATATAAAAATTACAACCATTGATTTTGCTAGAAATGAGAGATTAAATCACAACCGTTTATTATTCAAATGTATTTACAAAACTACCCTTAACAGTTGTTTCCAACTAAATGACGTGTACGGCTGAGATTAAACATGGATTTGTGCATACAACGAAAAGATGACACGTGTTTTTAGCCGTTTGGAGGGTAATTTTGGCGGGAAATTTTTGAGAAGATAATCACTTCCAAACAAGAACCCTAACTTACCAAAAACCATTTTTCTTCTTCCAACTGCTTCCATTAACACAGTTACCATTTCTTGTTGAAATTATACCGTTTCAATTATTTTCTTGTAGTTCTAGAACTCTTAATTTTGACAAAAAATGGTTGTTGAATCCACTACCTCCAAAACCCTAGAAACAGTATCAATGTCTGTTAATGAGAAGTTAGAAGGAGCAATTGAAGAGCAAGTAGAAGAAACTGAAGAGAAAGAAGCAGAATTTGGAAAGAAAGACGAAGAAGAAGAAGAAGAGAAACATGTAGAAGAAGAACAGCAAATTGCAGGCGAAGAGCAGCAAACTGAAGTGGGAGAACAACAAATCGAAGTGGGAGAACAACAATTTGAGGTGGGAGAACAACAAATTGAAGGAGGAGAACAGCGAATTGAAGAGGAACAACAACAAATGGAAGAAGAAGTAGATAAAATTCAAGAGCAACATGATGAAATTCCAGAATCAAGTGGAGTAGAACAGATGAGAAAGAAATATGGCCGTAATTTCAGTGTAACGGTAAGATGCTCAATGAAGAAGGTAGGTGATCATTTTGGGAGTAAATTACCTCTGTTGGAGAAGGAAAATTTTAGTTCTTCATGCTTTAGGTATTTCTTAGATGTTCAAACAGATAAATTGCACATGATTACATCTGTTGTTACACAAATTGTGAAAGCTAGAGTTGGTAAATTGAAGTACAAGATTGGGGGAAAGGAAATGCAGTTCAAACCATTTGATGTGACTTTAAATTTAGGATTGAAAATTGGTCGTGTATCACATGAGTTCATTTTCATGGAATCAGAAGTTCCAAGGCCATTTAGGGAGAAATATTTTGGTAAGAGGAAAAGCATTAAGGAAAAGAACATGAAAGATGCAATTGAAGTAGCACGAAATGATCATAATTCTGGTGATGATGTGCATCGTTTGAATCGTTTGTTGCTTCTGTTAACATGCCTACTACCAGATGCATCTAATACCATTGATGTCAGGTATGTCTAAAATTCACACATTTATCTTCAAATATGGTTATATTATCTGCTAAATATGTTCATGTTATCTTCTAAAATTCACACAATGTTATCTGGCAACATTGTGGTTTTTATTCTTATATGCTAAATAGTAATATTTAGGCTTCATATTTGTGTCCTGATATCGGCTAAAAATCAGCATGTTATCCTCTAAACTTTAATCATGTCTCCTCTACATTTAGTATATGCACAAGGTTTAGGGTAAATATGTTATGTTATATAATGGTAACATGGTTTATGTATACTGTAATAGTCTTGTAACATATATGACCATTGATCTTAGGTATGTCGACCTTGCATCAAATCTTCAGAAATTTGATGAATTTCCTTGGGGAACTGTTGTGTTCAATCTGTTAGAAAATGCTCTAGAAACAGCAGCAACAAATGAAGCAGCCCAAAAACTGAGTTACAATCTACCTGGGTGTGTGCTTGCATTTATTGTCTGGGCATACAGCCACATCCCATGTCTAGGTCCTAGAAGGGAAGCTGATGTACCACCATTCCCTAGGATGCTTGGTTGGAAGAATCTTCCAGAAAAAACAACATGTAGAGAAACCATTGATAAGAAGCTTAACCCTCCTCGCGGAAAAGCAATCGAAGTTGCTCCCCCTTTCCTTACTCTTCAAGAATCTGGTGAAGCACTTGTTGTTGAAGCAGAAAAGGTATGTATACTACTCTCTAATTAGGTTTTATATCCCATACATTATGCCTAGTCTATCTTGTAGATAGTAAATTCCTACATTACATATAACAATATATCTGCATCTTCATATTATGTCTATCTTATCGACTAAAATTACAATTATTATCCTCTAGACTCTGAAATATTATTTGTTAATATTAGCATGTATATAATGTTGTTGTAGTGGCAACAAGAACTTGACAAGCAAGAAAAGGATATAGGTGTGGGTTCACTGGAAGGAATTCTGAAGGGAGTGGTAAAAGACATTGAGGAAGGAGTTGTTTCTGGTGTAAGCAAGGTATTGAAACCCGAGGCACTGAAAGGGGGGTCTTCATCTTCAACCCAGATGAGAAACATTCCTAAAGGAAGGAAACAGAAGAAGAACACTACCCCCACCAGAAAGAGGAAAGAACCAAGTACCTCCACCAAAAAGAAAAAGGAACCAAGTGGGGTCACCATAAAGAGGAAGGAACCAAGTACCCCCACCAAAAAGAGGAAGGAACCAAGTACCCCCAGTAAGAGAAATGAAACTAAGAAGAGTGAAGCAGCTGTAGCCAAGTCTAAAACAACTGTACCTGCCCCCAAGGCTAACCCTAAAACAACTGACCAAAACAACTTTGGCACCCAAGTTAGTTCTGAAGAAGGGCAACACAACTACCCCCACCACCAAAGCAGTCTCCAAGAGTGGTGTTAATGCAAGGAGTCAAAGCATTTCCACTCCAACCAAGAGAAAACCTACTCCATCTAAAACCAATGCAAAGATCATTTCAAGTCCTAGTGCAGATAGAAAAGGCAAGAAAATTGCCAGTGAGAAGTTAAGTTCACCAATTGCAACAACTCCAGAGAGGTCTCAAACTATACGACTCTCTTTAGGTGGGATGAGGGTCACAAGGAGCACAAGTCAAATTATCGAACAGGAGAAGCAACAAGTGACTCCACCTCCACCTCCACCAAAGAAACAGAAGACCATCCCACCTCCTACCAGAAAACAACATCTTAGGTATGAATTTCAGTTATATCATCTAAATCCCTAATTATTAGCAGCTAATTGTTAACTTTATACCATCTAATATTTGTCTTATATCCTCAGGCAAAGCAAAGTAGCAGGTCTTGACAGGTCATGGAGGAAAAATATTAAAGCCAAAGATGCAAGAATTGCTGAGAGGAAAAATGCCAAAGAAGAAACTAAAAAAAGAAGATTTATTCCAAGGCCAGATAGTGATGAAGATGAGGACATACAGGTTCAAAAGAAAGGAAAAACACCCAAGGGGGGGCTGGGATAGAAAAAAAGGATGATGGAGCAGTTGAAGGAGAAGGAAAGAATGCTGAAGAAAAAGTTGAAGGAGAAGGACAAATTGAAGGAGAAGTTGAAGGAAAACTTAGTAATGAAGGAAAAGTTGAAGGAGAAGAAAAAGTCCAAGGAGAAGGAGAAGGAAAAAATGAAAGTGGAGGAAAGATTGCAGTAGAAACTAATAATGAAGAAAATGTTAAAGGAGAAGAAAAGGTTGAAGGAGAAGAAGAAAAGGTTGCAGTGGAAGGTAATACAACACAAGAAGTTATTGTTGCTGATGCAATGGCAATATTGGCCCAATCAGATATTCTTGATACTACCATGGAGCATGTGCAGGAGTTGGCCATCCTCAAGTCTGAGAATACTGATGTGCAAGATGTGAAAGAGTTGCCTACTAAAATTCAAGAGGTAGATGCTAAGGAGGGTGAGCAAGATGAAGAAGATTATAGCTTTGATGATGACATTCCAGCTCCTAAGAATATTCCTCAAGAATATTTAGTGGAAATAGATGGTGCATCAGCTGGTGAGATGGGTAATGTTGAACACCATGAAGATGATATAGTTTTCACTGGTGATTTAGAAGAAGATGAAGAAGTGGATAAGCAAGCTATTGATGACTTTAACACATAAGTGAAAAAATCGTTTAGGGGCGGATATCCGATCTGCCAAACACCGGATTATTCCGCGGATATCCGACCTCCCGTGTCGGATTTTTGAGGTTTGGCAAATTCAAAAAAAAACGGATTTTTTCGCGGATATTCGCGAATAATTCGGCAAATTGGGAGGTTTTCTGCACTTTTCCGTGTTTTTTTTCTGATTTCGATATATAAACTTATAATTAAAAGAAAAACATACATTACAAATTAAACACACGACAAATCATACAAGGAAGCTAAGACGGAACTATTACACAAGATAGTTTTACTCATAGGTGAAAAAATTGTAAATATCGGGCGGATATTCATAGAACTTTTATATGTTTACAATACAAGAACTAAACACAAACAACCTCATTACAACTCAACCCATAGTTTTATTTTAATAACCCCAGAATGATAGACGCCCCTTGTCAAACCGATGAGCTTCGAGTCGCATACGTGTGGGGACGAACTCAGTACAGTAATATTCCCATGACATTGTTTGCTCGTACGACCTGAATTGGTCAATATGCATATCATATGCATCTTGATCCATACAATACGGAGCAAATGATTCAAAGATAGGAAATCTCGAGTATTGTTGAACCGGTATTAATGTATCGGCTGACTGCACGTCGGACCCACTTGTCATTGGGGCCAACCAACTCCCTATATTAGGAAACCAAGAACCCTATGTATGAAAAACCAATTCGATACCAATTATTCATTACACAAAAACAAACCTTGGATACAAACAATATACTGGTTTGCCAAAAGTGAGAGAGAACTTGGCATGGGCGTGCTTTTTTTTCGTTTCTTTCTGATATATTGCTTTTGGAGGGCCATCAAGTTCGTCGCGAAAGTTTCCAAACGTCTAGTGCCTTTTGGACCTTTTTTTGATAATCTCATCGAAAATTCTAGTTCGGAGGGATTAAAAATAAATGTGTTAATTTTATAATCGAAAATTTCATTAATTTCGATAAATATCAGTTTTTGCCGAATTATGCCACGAATATCCGATAAATGCCGACCGGCATGGGGTGTTTTAAAATCCGTTTATATGCCGTATGCCGTACCGTGCCGATCTCCAAAAAAACGGAATATATCGCGAATATCCGGTCGGCAAAAACGATTTTTTCACCTATGCTTTAACAACAGCCAGAAAAGATTGAGAAAAAAGAATCAGGGGAAGGAAGAGGGGAAAGAAGTTGATGCTCAGTTGATGATTACTATGGGCATGTCATTTCTAGACAGAACTACAACTCATAATGAGACAGATGTTTTGAACTATTACTGGTGGTTGGCGAAGGAGCCAAATTTTGAGCATAAAGTGATGAGGGTTTATGGATATGGACTGGAAGTCCATGTGAAACAGTTTTACAGCCTATGGAACACTAATTGGGTGCATGGAGATATCATTAAAGCCTATGTTAGCTTGATCATTTGTTGGTATGGAATGATGAGGAGGCATATCAACCCACATAATCAGTATACTATTGTTCCAACAATATATTTTGCTGTAAGTATTTTTTTTTTTTTTTTTTTTAAAGTCTTATACTTGAACCTTTAACTAGAGGCTACAGTTATGTTATTTAGAGTTTACACTATGAGTAATTTGGTGATACAAATATATTTGTTTGGTTGTGTCAGGGCATGGTTTATGGTGATGTTCAATATACATACAATAAGCGTATGAGGGATCCAACTTTTGCTGCACTATCACCAGCAAACAGAGTTAGGAGTGGTGCCTTCAAAATTAAGACAGGTGCCATAAACATTATGAGCCCTACTAGAGGCTACAGTTATGTTATTTAGAGTTATGTTATTTAACTAGAGGCTATGGTGATGTTCAATATACATACAATAGGCGTATGAGGGATCCAACTTTTGCTGCACTATCACCAGCAAACAGAGTTAGGAGTGGTGCCTTCAAAATTAAGACAGGTGCCATAAACATTATGAGCCCTACTGGTCATATGGAGAACCAAGTTTCCCCTTACCATGCAAAGGCTATACTTATTCCTTTACAAGTAAGTATATTGACTTTGTACCCTCTAATATACTTTAACCACATCCTCTAACAACAAAGGTAATATCTGCTAAACCTATGATATTTGTTAATAATGCAGGTCAATGATAACCACTGGGTACTCTTGAGTTTCAGCTTTAAGGAAAAGAAGGTGAGAATATATGACTCTTTGGGCTTGAAGAGACCATCAAGACAACAGATAGGGTTGGAGAAAATGTTGCCTTATGTGGTCTTTGCTGCTGACCCTAACATTCCAGATTTTGACTTGGAATTTGCATGGGAAAGGGAGTTTGTGAATTGCGAGCTGTGGTGTATTTTTGCTTGGTTACATTGATTGTATAGTCAGGGGTAGGGAACTTGATTTCAAGAGAAAGTCTGCTCTTATGAGGAAACGTGTTGCTATGGACCTTGTTCAGTGTGGACTGAAGCCACCAAGTAAGGGGGTATGAACAGTGTGACTAAACTTTTGTAAAACTAGATAAGTTTAATGTCTCGTCAATATTTAATTTCAGTTCAATGTATTTTGATATTTTTGAGGGATGTTCTTAAATGGTCATAAAGAATATTAGTTGGATGGTGAAAAAATTAGATTTTGACTTGGAATCCGCGTCTTGATCTTCCCACTTTATTAAATGTTACTAGTATAAATCCATGGTGAGGTTACAACTCAAACAAACCATTCTTGAGAGCTTTTTTTTTTCAAAACTATGGCTTCTATTTCTGTTTCTCTACTCAAGGATGCAGATGAATGCTTTCTGAAGCTTCTCAAAATATCAGACCCTTTCCTTGGAAGTTTCAGTGATGATGAAGAAGATGATGATGACGAAGAAGAGGATGATGAAGGAGCAAGTGAAGAGAAGAAAGATGATGAGTCTGATTCCTTGAATACCTCAGATTATGTCCAGCCCAATCCTTTTGTTGAGTACCCTGATGACAGCGATGTGCCTTCTTCCCAAGAATGTGTTGCTGCAAAGGATAAGGACATCGCAGAGGAAGATGAGGTGGAGAGCAGCTTTTTTGGTGAAAATGAAGAAGAAGAAGACGAAGTAGAAGAAGAAGATTACGATGATGATGAGTGAAAGTTTTCTTTTATGTTTGCTGAAGTGTTTTCTATTTTTTTTTATGTTGTTGAAGTTTTTTTTTTTTCTTGTCTTGCATGGATGTACAAACCCTTTTCCTTTCCCTTCCCTTATGCAAATTATGAAAGTATTATTATATTACATGTTCTGTTCGTCCAATATTTAGTATACGTTAGAGGATACATAATTACTAGTTAGAGATACTAATCATCACCATTAGAGGATACAGATGTGATATCTGGAAGATAAGCAAAGAAACATACAAAATAAAAGGCAACCTACAAAATGTGCCATATACAGGCAAACATAGAACAAAATGGTCAAAGTCTGGTACAACTTCCAAAACACTCCCAACACTTAATAGGAATCAGGTGGTCAAAAAATATTCAAAGTATGGTACACCTTGAGCTTCTTCTCTCCTGTAATGTTGGATGTACAAATGATTTTCATTAATACAACAAATTAGTATACATTAGATGGTAACGTTTCACTAGTTAGAGGATATTAATCCTTCAACTAGCGGATACATATTTGCCATATAAAAGGCAAACATAAAACAAAATGGTCAAAATCTGGTACACCTTCCAAAGGCATAACTTAGATAAAAAAACACCCAACACTTAATAGGAATCAGGTGGTCCATCAGGTAAAGGTTGGAAAAAATAGTCAAAGTCTGGTACAACTTCAATACATGTTGATTTGTTGTGTCCTGTACCCCTACACCTTGAGCATCTTCTCTCCTGTACTGGGATACCTTCAAGTTTGCCTCTCCTTCTCTTTTTCTTTGGACGTCCAGGCATAACACATGGTAGTGGTGGAAGAATCTTTCTGCCTATTCTATCCTTTGGCCATTCATCCTTTCCTCTTGTGGGTCTCCAATTTTCTTTGTAGGTCTCCATATATGTCTCCCTTCTGTAGTACACACCACAAAATGTGTATGGATCCATTTGACATTCTCTAATGACAGACATTGCGTGCTCACAGGGTATTCCCATAGTTTGCCACCATTTGCATGTACATTCTCTTGCATTTAAGTCCACCACACATGTCCAGTTCTCACCATAAACTGTCCAAATAGTTGGAGATGTCTTCTCACGAGTGAAGGTTCTACCTCTCCAAGCATTATGCAAAATTTGTTCGTGGCACCACTTAGTTACAGGTGTCTTGAATTTCTCACCATCAACACGATAATCTCTGTGATGCCTCATGATGTTGGCATGAATTCCTTCGACCAGATTTGTAGCAGGAAGCATTCTTTTTTATGGTATAATCATTCTATTCCACGACTCCACATGATTAGTGTAAATAATTCCATATCTGCTTAAGAAGAGGAGACAGATATACAATTAACCGGTATGATAACTATTATTAGACGGTAGAATGACTACTAGTAGAGGATATTGAAATGCATAGATACCGACCTGGGTTTCTCCTGAAACGCACTAGCCCACTTATTTAGTGGTCCAATTGCCATTAGGCTGTGGTATGCCTTTGGAGATATGGCCCATATTTGCAGCATCAAACCCCAGAACTCATTTTGATTGAGTGTCTTGGCAGCCTCTTTAAGCAACCACCTTACTTTTGCATTCCCATATTTAAGGGACATGTGTTGGGCACAATACATATGACAAGCCTTGGGCAAAATCTTTGGTACAGCTTGAATAATACTTTTGTGCCTATCTGAAAGAAGCACAAACTCGTGGTCAGTCCCAACCACATGGTCCCTAAGTTTTTCAAGAAACCATTCCCAATACTCATTGTTTTCTTTTTGCACAAGGGCAAAAGCAATAGGGAACACATGATTATTTCCTTCAATTCCAATTGCTGATAGTACAACTCCAGGATATCTCCCTTTCAGAAATGTTCCATCTATAATGATTACCGATCTTAATGTGTTTCTGTAAGCTCTCACAGTTATACCATATGACCAGAACATACATTGGAATTCATCACCAGGGCCTGTGATAATATCAGTCTGAGAATCTGGATCGACCAACTTAAGTTCATTACAGTATGTTTCAAGTTGTTGATATGACTCACTGAAGCTTCCCCTTAACTACAATTGGAGGATAAACATGACTAATTAGCCGCTATAAACTGCATATTGTAAGGATACAATAAACGTATTCTAGAGGATAAAATAGGAACGTGCAATTTTAAATAGAACAGTACTTTGGCCAATGCCTTTTCTTTAGCTCTCCAAGCAACTTTGTACGAAATCTGGGTAAGATATTCCTCCTCAATTTGGCTTTTTAGTTGTTTGGATGTAAGATCTCCATTATCCAGTAATTTTCTCGCAATTTTAGATGCAACCCAATCACTATCAGCTTGACGATTTTTTGATCCAAGTTTGAACTTCCCACATGTGTGACGCTCAGCAATGCATCTTATTTGCCAAGTACCATTCAAATTTGGTGTAGCACGAACATACCATGGGCAAGTTGGAACTTTATATTTCCAATACACCGTTTTCATCTCAGTTTTATACTTATTCAGGTCAAACTCCTCATCAATTTCATAAGATTTCATGTCTCTCATAAAATCATCCCGACACAAATATATCTGCCCAATCTTAGGGAACAAGTACTTATTGTGTAAAGGTTCAGTGTGTGGAGCACAACCTCTATTGATTCGACGAAGATTTGCGTATATATTATGTAGTTCTTGTTTGATTTCATCATCTTCATCTCGATTGTTCTGAGATGGGTAATGCCTTTGACGTCGTGCACTATCTTCATCCCGATTGTTCTGCTGCTGTGGAGGATTTGTCTGATTTTGAACATTGTCTTGTTGTTGTGGATCATTTGTTTGACTTGCGAAATTACCCTCCTCATGTTGAGCATTGTCATGGCTTGGAAAATGTTCTGGAACTTGTCCATGACTTGGTATATTGCTCTCATGTTGTGAAGCATTATTGTCACTAGATGCATGTCTGTATCTATCCTCTAAGTTGCATCTAACATTGGCTAAACGTGTAGACGTACCTGCTACATCTAAAGGGTTTTCTTTTCCACCATAAAACCTTGACAGGGGTGTAGGGCCTTCTTCCTGGCTATCTGAATGTTGTGAACCAAACATAGGCGCAGAATTATCATACATCTGATCTTCCAATTCATCCTCTGTGGTCCAAATGATTGGTGAATCATGCACATCCAGTAGAGATTCTGTATAAGTTGCATCGCTATCGTCGTCGGCAATCGAACAATCTTTACCTTCATCTTGTGGTTGCTCTTCACCTGCCCATTGAGCTTGATCTTTTAGTTGTGTTTGTTGCAGTGCATTATATTCTTCAATTTCCTCGGAGAATCCTTTCCAAAATCCATCATTATTACACATCTCAGAAAGAATTGCCGCTGCAGCACACTCTTTAGCGGATAGATTGGGAGAATTAGATGATATATCCCCAGCATTAGAGGATATGTTATGAGAACTGTACCCAACTTTATTATCAGCTCCAATTTGCACAACATTAGCCACCAATGGAGATTCACTTCTAGATGAAACTCTAGAAGGAGCAGGAGGGGGAGTTGTTATAACAGCTTGGGGATAAGTCCCAGGTGGGGTATACAATACAAGAGGTTGTTGTTCATTCCCATACCCCTTTGAGAAGATAACATGGCTCTTCTGTGCTGATGCAGGGTCTAGGAAATATTGGGAAGAAATACAACCTTGTTTTACAGGTGTGGAAAAATCTGAATAATCAGGTTGATTACCCCAATCTGTTGGAGGGGTAGGTTCTGGGAAAATGTTTTTTTTCAATCCAGTTTTTCCTTTACCTTTTTCTTCCTCAATTACTTTCTCCTTTCCTTTCACATTTTTCTATGTTTTGGAGCTTGATTCCCCATTCATTGATTTCAAATCTCCTACTATCCAAACAGACATGACGTATAAGTTCTTGGCAGCAACAATCCCCAATATCAATTGATCATAGTCATATTGAGCAGGGATGCTGCGTGGACTGTCATTGACGACAGCTTGAATTAAAAAATTGTGTCTTTGTGTATGAGTCATATCTTCAACCATCTCCATAAACTCTTCATATGGTGCCTTCAACTCCAAAACTGTTATTTTTGTGTCACCATTCTTGTATGATAACAATCCATCTGCATTAGTCTCAACCTGACCACCATAGCGAAACACAACATTGATAGTGCTACCTGAAACCACAATTTCATGCAAAGTATTAAAACATATCGGCTAAAAGTAACTAACAAGTCGGTTAGTATACTTTTATTTAGCCTCTAATTGAATATAAGTTATAGTTTACTTTTAAAACAGAGTGACATTGACCTCAGATGTGCACCAGTAAACTGATAATGAACAACAATCAAAATCACAACACCATTTATGTTAGCTTGTCTCTAAATTATGAGGATTTGAGTTTGCTAAAGATACAACTTTTATGAGGTTGGGATTTCATAAAAACACAATCTTTATCAAAGATTCCATCTTTATGAAGGTTAGGGTTCATAAAGATGGTATCTTTATAAAGATTCTATCTTTTCATGAGATACCATCTTTAAATCCCCAACACCTTCACCACATTTTTGTCATAAAACAGAACAAAACGTATGTTAAAATGCTTACACAAATCAACGACACCTACTGCATTCAAAGCCAAACAACAACACCTACTTTATTGTCCAAACATTAAAATCTGCAAATTTAAGAACATTTAAAGCTTACTTACCTAATTTACTGTTCATCTGGACTTCATTTGCAATTAAAGCTTTCGATTTTGCCTTTTTCTTTGGTGGCATTTTGGGTGTGAAGAAGTACAATGTTTGTGTGTTTAAGGTTGGGGAGAAGAATAGTGTAGAAGAAGGTGCAGAACAAAAAATGTTAAGGTTCAGAGAAAAATCGAAAAAGTAGAAGAAGAGAAGAGATGAAGATGACGTGGTTGTATGTGCAGTACATTAATTAGAAAATCCAACGGTAGGGATCTATTGTTTCCAATCCAACGGCTAAGTTTGATTTAATGTCCTTATCTAAAACTTAAATGCAATAAAGGAATCTTTTCTTTTCAACTAAAAAGTTGATTTGATGGAGACAAGAGCAACAGATGTACAGAAGGGTATAATTGTAAACAAAAAGTAGGCAAGTCGGGTAAGGTGGCTATTTGGGAAGATTAGCTCTCATTGGTGGCTATATGGGAAGAGACACCTAAAGGTGGTGGTTTTTTGAGAAATTTCCCAACTTATAATTAAAAGAAAAACATACATTGCAAATTAAACACGCGAATCATACAAGAAAGCTAAGAAGAAACTATTACACAAGATAGTTTTACTCATAGGTGAAAAAATCGTAAATATCGGGCGGATATTCATAGAACTTTTATTTGTTTCTAATATAAGAACTAAACACAAACAACCTCATAACAACTCAACCCATAGTTTTATTTTAATAATCAAAATAAAAGACATACTAACCCCAGAATGATAGACGCCCCATGTCAAACCGATGAGCTTCGAGTCGCATACGTGTGGGGACGAACTCAGTACAGTAATATTCCCATGACATTGTTTGCTCGTACGACCTGAATTGGTCAATATGTATATCATATGCATCTTGATCCATACAATACAGAGCAAATGATTCAAAGATAGGAAATCCCGAGTATTGTTGAACTAACATTAATGTATCGGCTGACTGCACGTCCGACCCACTTGTCATTGGGGCCAACCAACTCCCTATATTAGGAAACCAAGAACAGCTGGAATCTGGTTGGGTTTGGTAGGATGGTACACTGGAATCATCACTTTGGGAGGTTCCCATGTTACCATAAGAAAAATGAAGGTAAACATAGGTAGGTTAGATATAAAAAGACAACAATGAAGCTGTAGCCTGTAGATTCCCCCTAGCAATCATTTCATCATGTACTACTATGCACAATTGAACCCATCCCAATAGAAAGTTTCCAAACGTCCAATGCCTTTTGGACCCTTTTTGATAACCTCATCGAAAATTGTAGTTCGGTGGGAATTAAAAATAAATGTGTAAATTTCATAATTGAAAATTTCGTAAATTTCGGTTCTTGCCGAATATTCGTAAAATTTCGAACGACATGGGGTGGTTTATATTTCGTTTATATTTCATATGCCGTACCGATCCGAATTCCTAAAAATCAGAATATTTCGTGAATATCCGCCCGGCAAATTCGATTTTTTCACCTATGGTTGAGACCTGAGAAGATGAAGAGCAAGTTCTGTAACTGAAGCCTGAAGGAGGAGTCTTCCTACTTATTAAAGCCAAGGTACTTTATATCATTGCAACTTGCTCTTTTTCTTCTTCAACAACAAATGCTGCTGCAAAGTGCATAATGCTGCTGCAAATTACCAAACAAAAACAAATCAATCTTCTTCCATTTATGGACACTCTTAGTCTTTGCAACGAAAACAGAATAAACGATGCTCTCGATCTCTATCATGAAATGCCCAAGAGAAAGTAAGGAATCATACCAGATGTCGTTATACTTGCATACAGATCTTTATATGCAAGATTGGTCATTATAATAAAGGGGGCCAAGTACGTGTTTGAAGATATGCATATATATGCTGGATAAGGGAATCAAACCAGATGTGATAACCTCCTACAACATTCTCATTGATGCGATTATGCATTTCGGGTCAGCTCGAAAGAGCTAATCAAAGGATTCTCACTCAATGTGATATCATCATCTACATTGTACAATAATATAATATGTGGGAAGTTAAATGAGGCTGTATTTTGCAGTCTCTCTATGAAAGAATATATTGCAGCTCGAAACAAGAACATATAACATGCTGATTAAAGGGTTTTGTAATAAAGCCATGTTAAGTGATGCTGAGAATTTTATTTGCACAGATGGAGGAGAAGGGTTTTTACCCACATATATAGTTCATAGTTGGACTTATAATATCATGGTTCAAGGATTCCTCATGAAAATGGATACTCGTCAAGCAGTGGAATTTCTAAAGGTAATGGATGGGAGAGGTTTTTCTGTGGATGCCACAACCGCATCTATGATAGCAGATTTTCTTTTGGTGGATGACTCGATCAAATCATCAAAGTATAGGTTTACTTCATGAATTCTTCCCGAAGTGAGAAACGAAGGTGACTATTTTCACGTTAATTGAGAAATTTATGCTTCAAGAAAAAGATTTCCATCATATAGAAACTTCAACTTGAGGACATCCATGCATCTTGCTTGGTAAGTCATTTAAGATTTTCATTGCATTATCACAAATTCACAATAGATCTTTAACCTGATATCTTCTTGTGGTTGTGTATATATGATGCATAATGCTTTTGACATCTGATGGTTTACTTTATAAACATTCTACTTGAGCAAGTATTTGAAATTTTTTTTTTTTTCCCCTTTTGTACAATTCAGATCCTTGGTTTTGGTTATAAAGTTCCTAGTACAGTATTATTGATATATTGAGTATTTAGGAATTATGAGACAGTAAACACTAATACCCATGGCTCAGCATACGTAAACAATCTTTGCGGTAACTGATCATAATATCCCTACGACTCAGTCACTTGCTCTTCATCTTTTGTTAGTTGTGAACTTGTGATGTGAGAATTTTATAATTCTAAAACAGAGGTTTAGTTTGACTTCTATACAATTATATTCGGTCTGACATGAGATATATGATAACGTACAAACCTGTGGCGATTTTAACATTTTAACAAGTTGTTGAAAGAATTGGCTCAGAAGATGAAGCTGAAAGGCCTGAAACTGAATAGTTATGTGTTGATGTCTTTTGAGTATTAAATACGTTGGTCGAGTAAGGTTTTTGGGTATAGTAATTACAAGTATTGAACATTTGTTGATGAAAATTTATTCTTGTTCCCAACACCATTTTGCTGCTTGCTGGTGTCTTTTCTCTCTATACCAATGGTATATTAACGGATTATCTTGCTATGTCAGATTCTAGACGACTAGACATTTAACAAAATCACGCTTCTTTTTGGCCTTATAACTAACCAATGTAGCTGTTCCCATGTTATTCTTATCTCTGTGTTCTCTGTAAAACTATGAGATGAGATAGCAAGTCAGCAACAAAATGGCCAAAAAGAATGAGAAATGTTGCTACTTCAGAGGTCAGACATAACCGCTGTTCTTCCCAATTGCTAGACAAAACCGTTGTACTTCCCAATTGCTATTAACTATTGTATGTAATTTTTCTTCCTCTGCCTTCCGATACTTTAATTGAACAGATACTATGAAAGTTGAATCGAATACATAAATTTGATGTTATTGTTAGCTGTTTACCAGCAGAAGGAAGAACAAATTATAAACTAAAAGATAATAACGAGATTTTCCACAAAGAAAAAACCAACACATTTATATTATATAACATATCCCTTTCTTATTTTCTGAATAAACACACTACATGCTGATTAAATTATAAGAACACCACACCACACAACACATACATAACATCAACACCAATAAAAAAGATGCACAGCTTTAACATCTTGTAGTTTAAGTTTTAAGCAGAGATTTCAATGGACTTGACCTCGGGCTTCTTGACTTCTTGCTTTGGAACAGTAACAGTAAGCACTCCATTCTCCATTGCTGCCTTCACTTCATCCACCTTAGCATTCTCTGGCAACCTAAACCTTCTCAAGAACTTTCCACTGCTACGTTCCACGCGATGCCACTTGTCATTCTTCTCTTCTGTCTCTTTGCTTCTCTCTCCACATATCTGAAGAACATTTCCTTCTTCTACTTCCACTTTCACCTCTTCCTTCTTCAGTCCTGGAAGATCAGCTTTGAAGACATGAGCTTCTGGTGTCTCCTTCCAGTCAATCCTAGTGCTCGCAAACTGAGAAGTTTCACGTGCAGTAGAAGAACTGGCAGAAAGACTGTTGTTGTTGGTGTTGAATGGAAATCCCTGGAAAGGATCCCAAACATCAAGAGAGAATGGATCAAACACATTGCTGCGGTTTCCACCAAAGATGCTTGGAATGATCGACATCCTCAATAAGCTAGCTAGCTGCTTGAATGAAATTAAAAGAGTTGCTGAAAAAGCTAGTAGTTGATGATCACACACGACAATTTTTTCTTTTGATGAAGAAGCTGTGAGATGAATGTGGTATTTATAGATGGAATGGAATGGAATGGAATGCATTCTAGAAATGAAAGTTCTGGTAATCTCTATAGCTTTCTTGAACCATCCTCCCTCAAGCCTAGAAACAACTAGTGGTTTCTACTTTCTAGAGTCTAGACATGTTTTGTGGATCAATAAACTGGGCCTTAGATATGGGTCGAAAGAATAATCTAAGAATAAAATTGAAATTTGGGCTTTAAGCCTAATTTCATACCTTGGACGAGAAGAATTAGGAAATCAAATATGATTCGGAATCTCCTTAAAACCTACTTGTTTTTTCCTCTATAAATATAGCTTTTCATCTCTTCAGTCTTCACCAAACCAAAGCTTTCTTTGTTTATCCCCTTTTAAGGTTTCCCTCTCAAATCAAGAAAACATGAATGTAAGTATTTTCTGTTGAGTTTCTTTCTTGTTTATGAATAGAAATTTTAATATATATATGATTGTTTGCATGTGTTTGATATAAATATATGTTTTGTCTCTAGTCTTATTTGCTTACTGTAGTTGCTTGTATACACTTTTGTGTTTTATCGTAAGTATTGTTTTACTTTACTCTTGCAATGCAAAGTCACAAAGAATCTTAAGGTTGTTGCTTTGTCATGATAATCTTCTTATTGTATCAGTTTAGTGTTTTAGTGTTTCAGCTCTAAGATTACGTCTACTATTCTGTTGAATATGATTCTTACTGTTGTTGTATTAAATTGCTGTTTGTTTCCCTTGGCACTAACTTAATTGACATCTCTTTACAGATGCAAATCTTTGTTAAGACCCTTACTGGAAAGACAATCACTCTCCAAGTTGAGAGTTCGGACACAGTTGATAATGTTAAGGCGAAAATCCAAGACAAGGAAGGAATTCCCCCAGACCAGCAGAGATTGATCTTTGCAGGAAAACAACTTGAGGATGGGCGCACCTTGGCTGATTACAACATCCAAAAGGAATCGACTTTGCATTTGGTTCTTCGTCTCAGAGGTGGAATGCAAATCTTTGTGAAGACTCTCACTGGAAAAACAATAACTCTTGAAGTTGAGAGCTCGGATACAATTGATAATGTCAAGGCCAAGATTCAAGACAAGGAAGGAATTCCCCCAGATCAGCAGCGGCTGATTTTTGCAGGAAAACAACTCGAGGATGGACGCACCCTAGCTGATTACAACATCCAAAAGGAATCGACTTTGCACTTGGTTCTCCGGCTCAGAGGTGGAATGCAAATCTTTGTGAAGACTCTCACTGGAAAAACAATAACTCTTGAAGTTGAGAGTTCAGATACAATCGATAATGTTAAGACAAAAATCCAGGATAAGGAGGGTATTCCGCCAGATCAGCAGAGATTGATATTTGCTGGCAAGCAGCTTGAAGATGGCCGGACCTTAGCTGATTACAACATTCAGAAAGAGTCCACCCTGCATCTTGTCCTTCGTCTTCGTGGAGGTATGCAGATTTTTGTCAAGACCCTAACAGGTAAAACTATCACACTTGAGGTTGAGAGCTCCTACACCATTGATAATGTGAAAGCAAAGATTCAGGATAAGGAGGGTATTCCTCCTGACCAGCAGAGGCTCATTTTTGCTGGGAAACAACTTGAGGATGGTAGGACATTGGCTGATTATAATATTCAGAAAGAATCGACTCTTCATTTAGTTCTCCGTCTTCGTGGAGGTATGCAAATATTTGTCAAGACTCTCACAGGAAAAACCATCACTTTAGAGGTTGAGAGTTCTGACACGATTGACAATGTGAAGGCGAAAATTCAGGATAAAGAAGGGATTCCACCGGATCAGCAGAGGCTCATTTTTGCTGGAAAGCAGCTTGAAGATGGCCGGACCCTTGCAGATTACAATATCCAGAAGGAATCCACATTGCATCTTGTCTTGCGTCTTCGTGGTGGTATGCAGATTTTCGTAAAAACCCTGACTGGCAAGACAATCACTCTTGAGGTTGAGAGCTCTGACACCATTGATAATGTGAAGGCGAAAATTCAGGATAAGGAAGGAATCCCTCCAGATCAGCAGAGGCTCATCTTTGCTGGCAAGCAGCTAGAAGATGGCCGGACCCTTGCAGATTACAACATCCAAAAGGAATCCACATTGCATCTTGTATTGCGTCTTCGTGGTGGTATGCAGATTTTCGTAAAAACCCTGACTGGCAAGACAATTACTCTTGAGGTTGAGAGCTCCGACACCATTGATAATGTGAAGGCAAAAATTCAAGACAAAGAAGGGATCCCTCCAGATCAGCAGAGGCTTATCTTTGCTGGGAAGCAACTTGAAGATGGTCGCACTCTCGCTGACTATAATATTCAAAAGGAATCCACTCTTCATCTTGTTCTTCGTCTTCGTGGTGGTTGTTAATGAGTGTTTTCTTGCAGTTTAGTCTTTGAGATATTATAATTCTCTAAAATTTCAGAATAGTTGTTTAGTTTGGTTCATGTTATGATCTTCTTTCTACTATAATTAATATTAAGAGAACCGTTCCATATTTTACTTTCTTCATGGCATGTGTGTGGTGTATGCTTGAGCAATATAGTTATAGTGTTCATTTATCAGTTATTAGTTATGTTATTTCTTTGTACTCCTCTATTGTCAGAAATATTTTGATCTTTTGTTGCTGGAATATCTTAAGAAGAGCAAAATACTTCTGTGTGTTGGTGCTCCTTAGCTTTGGTGTTAAGCAATGTTGCCATGTTGGGGTGTAAGTGGAAATGCTCAATAAATGACAGGTTAGTTTGGTTGTGAATAGTTAAGTTTATGGTTTTCTAGTAAGAATCCAATTTTTTTGTTCAGATTCACTACTTATTGAACACATTATGGTACTAGACTAATTTTGAATTCTACTGCAAAAATTCGTAATGGTGGAAAAAAGAAGAAGAAACGAGTAATTTGAATGGAAAAAGAAAATGGGCTGTCTGGCAAGACAATCATCTTCAGGTTGAGAGCTCCAACACCACTGACAAGCTGAAGACAAGGACCAGAACCTGAAGTCTATGATTGAAGAGAAGTATCAGATTCAGAAGAGGCTGTTCTTCACTGAAAATCAACTTGATGAAGGTCTTAAATCTACTCTTAATATTGATTATTTTAGTGCTAGTCTTCTCTGATGAGATAATTCAGTCTTATGTTCCAAACACACGATATTTTAAATTTATTATGTTGCTTATATTTCAGAATCTTATGTTTCAAACAATGTGGCACCCCCGTTATTATCCTTCGATTTTGACATGACTACATCTCAGTAGGGAATGTGAATTATTAATGTGAATTCAGTATAAACCAAGTCTCATGGCTTTTTTAGTTATATGTTTAAATTAATTTCAATGTTACTGTTACATGCGTATATACAAAGTGAGTTGCATCCTACTTGAAAACCCTGAATGGCAAGACAATCACTATTAAGGTGGAGAGCTCCGACACCTTTGATAATGTGAAGGCGAAAATTGAAGACAAGAAAGGGATCCCTCCAGATCAGCAGAGGCTTAATGCCAGAAGCAACTTCAGATGTCGCACTCTCACTGACTATAATATCCGAAGGGAGTTAACTCTTCAGCTTGTTCCGTCTTCATGGTGGTTGTGAATATGCCCCTGCAGTTAAATTATGTAAAATTTCAGAACAGTTGTTTAGTTTGATTCATGATACATATCTTTTTTTGCAAAAGGCAAGATAGGGTTAGGCATGACCTCTACCGGATTTTATTAACCCAACTTCGAATAGATACATGTCCTACATCATCTCTGTCGATTAAGTACAAAGTTGACTGACTCTTCCTAAGTTAGGTAAGTGTGCTGTATGTCATGTGCTTCCAGCCTTTGGAGCTGATCTCGAAAGTTGTTGGATGAGTCCTGTAACTCTCCATGTTGGTTCCATATTGCCTTTTACCATCTCAGCTGCCTGTAGTGAATCTGTTCTGACCTGTAACTTGATACAATTACAGTTAATTGCTGCTATATATAACACCTTGAAGAATAGCCAGAATCTCGAGGTACAGAATAGACTTGCTTGGGGAGCTTCCAGAATAAATGACCATGTTACTACTACTATCTCTGAGTATTCACTACTCCAAATCCCCCTGAGTTTGTATAGATCGGAGTACAAACCAATCTGCAGGTAATAAGGGTGACCAAGTGAAGTGGTAGCTATCTGAATATCTAGTCCAAGGTTGTTGTGGCGTGCAATGTTTTCAAGGGATCCTTGAATGTGAGATATCTTGCTGGACATGTGGATCTTGATGTCCGTAATGATGTTTGTAATGACACTCTTTTGATTTCCTTCCATCTTCAAATTTTCTTTTGTTTCTTTCCTGCCAAATCCAATCAACAGTAGTTGTTGTAGCAGCGTCCAAACCTACGCATGACCATGAACATTGTGATGCCTTATTCCATTCCAAAGCAGAAACCTGCACACAGAAGACACCAAGGGATCACCAGACTACCAGAGGCCCTTGAAACTCACACCACAAATGGTCTTTCAATTTGACTTAATTACTATATTTGGAATTATTTTCCTTATTGCTTAACTAAAAAAATTACTGTACCACAATGCGTTAAAACTGACAGGACATCGCGTTCTGATTTCTGATACAATCTAACGGTTGCTTTCTAACCAAATATCGAATTTTGTTTTAAAAATCATCACATACCGGACTACTAGATCACTTAAGCTTTTTCCCGCTCGCTCGCTCGCTCGCTCGCTCCATTCTTTCCACTTTATTTCTGTCACTTCTCCAAACACTGATATATATATCTCTTTTTTTTTTCCAGAAAAAAAAAAAAAAAAAAAACCCTAGCGAAAACCCTATTAATCCTCTCGTCTAATCTCGAAAATTCTTACATCGGGAGAAATCATCTTAGACTTTTAGTTGATTCGATTGATTAAAGTTATAATTTTTTTTATCAATCAAACAGAAATCTCCTTGTTTGATTGATCATCACTTCACTACTTCAGTAAGTAATACACTTTTCTCTGAAAAAATTTCTCATTTTCTTCTTCTTCTATGTTGTTAACTCTTGTTATTATTGTTATTTGCATTTGATTTGGTTCTGTTTTGATTAAGTTATTGCATTTTTGTTTGAGTTCATGTTGATAAAAATGCCACATTTAAATATTTAAACCAATAGATTTTTGGGGGTTTTATGGTTTTTTATTCCATGGGGTTTATTTGCATTTGTATGTATATATATATATATGTGATCAAGGGTGTTTAATGGGTAATGGGTTTATTACAGAATGGGAGCTGGAAGGCCAACAGTGATATATAGGATGGGTGACAGAATACAACAACATCACTCTGGTGCTAACTGCAGTGTATCTGCTCGAAATTTGGGCAAAACAAATCTTGGTGCAGTCATATTTGGGTGTACAGATAAAACCATGGAGGAATGCCTATCGGGAATGGTTTTCGGTTAGTGTTTTTTCCTAAAATTTTCATGTTAGCTTATAGCTAGATAGAGCATTTCTAGTTGTTCTGTATTAGACCCGTATTGGGGAGTTTGGTTAAAGAGAGACAAATATAAGAAAAAAAATATATATCTTTTAATATACAGAGTAACATTGGGAACACTGTGCAATTCTTAAACGCATCATCTTATGTGCAAATGTGCAGTTTGTTCAGGAATTATGGTGTCAGTACTTTGAGATGACCTTTGGATTATTTCTGTTCAGATTATTCAATCAGTAAACAACTGAAGCATTCTTATGTTTGTATTCGCAAATATGATTGTTATTCATTGAGAACTCGGTACTAGAGAGTAAAGACCAAATTTTTGTAAAAACAATTGTGTACTGAGTAGTTATCTCACCTTGTGTTTGTTTTATCAATAAAACATTTGTATCTTCTTAGTTCTAAAAAAAATCTAAGTTTAGGCTAAAAAGATTAGAAGAATATATTGAATTTATATGTTTAGTTATGCAATAAGCAATTTTCATTTCATTTGCCACTCACATTTAACTTGATTTTACTTGAGTGGTTGAGCCTATTGGGTTAGCTAGTAGCTATTAACTTTAGGAACTATCTCTTAGTTTTAGATAATATCAAGATACTATTTAAATTACATCTATATATTTGTAAGAACTGTCTCAGTCTTATCGCATTATGGTATTTGGATGGAAAGTTGTGACAATTTGGATATCAACCCTCTTTTTGACAAGCTACTCTTTGAAACAACAATTTTAAGTGAGAGATAGTATGACTGAGATGTCCCCAAGTATCTGTATTACTTTTGTTTTGGAAACAATAGGCTGATTTTTTGTTTTGTACTACATTCCTAATATTGATTATACCACTTTGTCATTATTATATATATTTGGATCTCCATTTCTTGGCGGGAGTTGGCCCCTAACTGATTACGTAAAGAATAATTTCTGTATGAAATTGAAAATCCAAATATGAGTACAAGTCTTTCAGTAGTCCATATCATTATAAGTAGTTTATGTGGATAAAAAAGAGGAGAAATTGGACTTGTATATATACACAAAAGCATTGTTGTCTTTCATAAGACTTATAATTTTTATTTTCTGGGGCTCAAACATTTCATTAAACCTTTGATAACTCTTGTGCAGGTTTACCCGCTATCCATTTTTGTTATGTCAAAAATATTGAGCCAGGGTTGCCGCTATTTTTATTCAACTACAGCGATAGGAAATTGCATGGAATTTACGAGGCAGCTAGCAATGGGGAGATGAACATAAACCCACATGGATGGACTAAAAATGGTTCTGATAATACTCAATATCCTGCACAGGTACTGAAAGTACACATTTTTGTTAAGTTCCTGGGGGTCCAACTCAAAACCAATTGGCAATGAGTGGTGTAGCCCAATACCTTATATATTAGTTAGCTTGGTTTGTATTTGTCCCATGTGGAGCTATATATCTCAATACTCCCCCTCACGTGTCGCGTTCTCTTTGGAGCCCAACACATGGAATTTTATTGTTTTAATGGGTGACGTCTCATGGGCCTTTGGCCCGGATAATAACCCGCTCTGATACCATGTTAAAGTCTTAGGGGTCCAACTCAAAACCAATTAGCAATGAGTGGTGTAGCCCAATACCTTCTATATTATTAGCAGGTTTTTGGTTGTCCCATGTGATATGCCTATATGATCAGTATTTTAGCCTAGACAAGTCAAAGATTTTCTGATTGATGTTTTCTTTTCCAAGGTTCGCGTTTGTATTCGGAAACAATGCAAATTCTTGTCAGAGGAGCAGTACAGGAAGGTTCTATATAAGAGTTACTCTGATAACAAACACTTCCGGTTTGAACTTGATCACATGCAAACTGGCGAACTACTATCTCTGTTTGATTCATCACCTGTAGCTAGATCCTGCGCTACATTCTCCAATAACCCACCTATGTGGAATCCCTCTTACGGAGTGGTTCCCAATTTTAATACAACACACGAAGATGATTTCTTGGAAAAATCGTCAATTGAGGAAACTAGTTCTGAACATTTAATGGTGGAATCTGTACTTCCAAATGAATTGCCCCTGTCTGCACGCAAATGGATTTCCCATTGTGAAGAAAACTCTAATTCTGGTGCCGGAAGTGACGGTAATGGTATCAAGCCATTAAATTCAGAATCAACTTGGGAAGAAGGAAACTTAGGATGTTTGAATGGGTCCCATATGGATCCAGGGACTTTAGGCATTAATCCCTATCGGGAGGATGACACAAGACCTTCAGGTGTTAATCCTTGTTGGAAGGAAGAAACAGGATCTATAAGCACTATTCCTTGCCAAGATGAAGAAAGGCAGATCTGTAGAGCCCAATCAAATAACAATTCAATTGAAGATGAAGAGGAACGCATTCATTGTAAGCTAAAACAGTTGGCTTGTGATAGGGAGAATGCAAATGTAGATGAGCTCTCAGTAAATACTTTTGCTGGGACAAAGTCAAACAACTTGCCTTTTGAGGATGAACATTCTCCTGCAGCAACTTTAACATCTAAGGAGTATGAAGATGTCGCTATGAAATCATTGGACATTCAGTGTATAATACATCAGGTAATTAAATTTATTTCTTTTTCTATGCGCTTTAGTCTGTAATATCTTGTTTTGGTTGAATCTTTGCTGTTTAGGTGGGTATTTAGCTTTTATAAATGTCTTTATGTAGCTGAAGAAGGAACTGGAAGAGGTTAAGGCTGTTTCGATGGACCAACATAAGAAAACCAGTGGATTAGAGAAGAAGCTGGTATATACCTTATAACTTGCCTTTTTTGTTTGTATCTCTTTATTGCCAATGCTAGATAATAGTTTTGGTATCACTTATTGTAGTTTTACATTGTTCAAAGGATTTTCTTCATCTCTTTATTTAGTATTGACGAACTTGTCAGTCTTTCCATTATTGTTGTCAAATTTAATGCAATGATTGAGTCGCGAAACTGGGTACTCAAAATTGTTTTCATAAAACTTAAAAAACAAATGTGGTTGTCTTTGGGTTGCCCACAGATTAACATATGCTTAACAACTTTTGTCCTATTTCTACAATCCTACCTTATAATGATTTGCATCTTGTTAGAAGCACTCAAGGTCTCTAATTCTGGTGTTAGAGCATTAGCTGAGCATTGAGTGTGGCTATCTCACATTTTTTTCATGGCAGGAATTTTATCATGCGTTTGATCCTCATGTATAGTTTTGATTTATAGCTACTGTTTATCTTATTAAGGACTTAACTTGTGATGGGTGATAATTGATGAGAGAACTTCGAGCTTAAATTACATTTTTTTTTAATTTATTTTTTGTATGTCTTTATAATAATGATGATTTCTACTCAACTCATACTTCTGTTTGTTCTGTATTTCAAGATTTTTAATATCCATTGATTTTGTTTTAACTTTACAAACTACTTTGATATGAAATAAAGGTTGTAGTTATTATGCATATTTAAAATAATATTCATGTTAAAATAAAAGTGAATGGTCATACAAGGTCTCTAATCCGAGAAGATTTTATCGCCATTCTTGCTCTTGATAGAATTATTATTTCATATTTGCAACGCTTATTAAATTATGAGCTAGAGACACATTCTCATGGTTCGTCGCATGTATCTGTTTGTCTGTATTGTTTTTCTTTGTCACTTATGAATGCATTCGGAACTAACATAGCTTGTCTTGTCAGGCTGATTCAAGCATTCTGCTTCAACAGTTAAGACATCGTGTTGTGTTGTTGGAATCTCGACTGCAAAACTCCTCACCAGAAAGTGTTGAAGTGTTTGATGATTCATGTAGTGATAAACCGTTGACAGAGTCTTTTGTTGAACCTCTTTTGGGCGTTGATGAGCTTATTTTTGTAATGGGAGGATATGATGGTATTTCATGGTTGCCAACAGTCGATCACTATTGGCCTTCTAGAGATGTCGTGAAACCTCTCAAGCCAATGAACTCTGCACGGTCCTATGCCTCGGCAGCTGTGCTAAATGGTCTTATCTACAACTTTGGTGGTTGGAATGGTTATTCTCAAATGTGGTATGACACAGGTATCAGTATTCTTCTTTATTGACTCCTAGATACACTGCTCTCTTTGTTTTTGCAAGGCTGTGACACTTCTGTCTTATTCTGTGAAGTTGAACGTTACGATCCATTGAGTAACGAATGGACATCATGCCCTTCATTGAGTGAGATGAAAGGATGCTTAGCAGGTGCTTCTTTGAATAATAAGATATATGCGGTTGGTGGTGGAAACGGCACAAACTGTTTCAGGGAGGTTGAAATGTTTGACCCAGCACTTGGAAGGTGGATTCCTTCACAGTCAATGATACAAAAGGTATTTTTCTTAATTACTCTGGTCAAATGTGAGAAATTGTGCCAGAAGTGTAAGTACTAGCTGTAGCACTGTAAAAGTCAATAGTTTGAAGACATCGATTGTTTATGCAATCGTTTTCTTTTTTGATTGAGTTGGAACAAGAATATTTTAAAATTTTCCTGTTGTTTGCTTGAAAGTTGTCATGACACAGAAAATTCAATCTCAATTAGAATTAAGCATGTTTCAAATTCTAATGACATGAAGGTGTCCAGTGGCCTACTGGTCAAACATTATGGAATTCGACGACAAGGTTTTGGGATTGGTTCCACCCTCGGCAGGGAATTGGATATAAGGGCTAAGGGGTTAATGCTGAGAAAACTGCACAATAATTATTTTCATCTATTAAGAATAATAATGAAGCATGTTTTATAATGTTTTTTGGACTCCATTGATACGAGATAATACTCCGTTGGGTGATTTAACATGAATTATGTGCAACATATAAGAGCCTGTTTTCTTATGAGCTGCGGAGTGGTTTTATTTGTCTGAAGTGTGGTCCTTTTTATTATGATAGATGTGTGGGATTTTGTTCTTTGTCCTTTACCCCTTATATGTGTTTACTCAACACACGACAAATTACAAGAGCCTAAAAAGGATTTTATAAAAACAAATATAAAGATAAAGCTACTCTTTGAGTTCGTTACTTTTTTCGAAGGCCCTTGCCTCAAATTATGCCTTAAAAGGAACTGATGGATTTGTCATGTTGATTATTTTAATGAAGACTTGATGTTTTCATGATATAGTCAATTGTTATACATTGAGTTGTTATATTACTTGATAATACACCTACCTGAAGGTATGCAAGAACTCCATCCGAAACCTAATTATGAGTGATGTTAAATACTTTTTAGTATCAAGTTGGTAAAGCTGGCTTCGCATGAATAAGTTTGTTTTGTACACGACATCAATTGGACCCTCATGTATAAAGCAGAGGGCTCCATTCAATGCTAAAGCTCTTCCATCGAGAAAGCCCCTAGCCACACACACACACACAGCTAAAAGTAGAAGTTTTGAAATAAAAGGCTTTCGTATATTGGAGTCGGACTTTACATTAATCCAATTGGTGACTACTCTCTGTTCCAATCCAAGTCCAATACACATGCATTGGACCATCACAAATTGGCAGAGACACCATTAAAGTTAAAGTTGTTAACTCAAACCATTCCCAGCCCCCTGAAATTACACCACATAGGAGCTAGAAAAGGAGGTTGTTTGAACTTTGGATCTGAAAGTATTCTATCCCTCTTCCTCCTCAAACACACACAAGTGAAAAGTCAAAGAAGTAAAATGTTCTGTGATATTGGACTAGAATTTTACTTTATTACATTTTGTCCTAGTTCCTGTTCCTATGAGTCAAGACATTGCATAATTGGCTAGTACCCTTTGATCTAATAGGATTTAATGTAAGTGTCATTGGTGTGAAGAACTAAATGGTTTATCATAAACATTTGTATTTGCAATAGTGCATCTCCCTTGGGTATTGTCAGTTCAGATTTCCATTAATAAGATAATCTATTGATTCTATGGTACAATATTTTCACTTTTACATTTCCCAGAAGCAATGGATCTTATTAGTCATACACGGTCAAGTGTTAACTTTTTATATTTAGATAAATTAAGTTTTTTGCTTTTGTTGCAGCGTTTTGCTTCTGCCGCAGCAGAGCTTGATGGTGTGCTTTATGTTGTTGGTGGATACGACGGGAAAAAATACTTAAAGTAAGCCATTCCTCGTGTCAATACTATATTTTAGGAAGTATGTTCTGAACCATCTCTTGTAAACCTTGCATAGAATATACATTCTTGGAGGATAAGTTAAGGCTGATGTTGTAGAGATGATTTTGTCACCATGGTACAATCCTTGGAAAAGATTTCTCAAACTTAACTGTATCAGATGCCATTGGTAATAAATGGGATACTCGTTTAGTTCGTTGTGGGTTATCATCTCCATTTTGAGAAGATAGCTGCCATGAAAACCAGCCCAGAACTAAATGGGAGTCTCGGGTGTTTTTGTGGTTTTGTGTGAGAATGCCAAATGCACGTGTGGGTAAAGTATGTTTTCGTGTTGTGTGCATATAGATTGATGCTAAGTAGTCATTGCCCATGCCTATGGTATACTCCTATCTTCACCCTATTACTATTTTTTTGTACAGTTTTTTTTTTCCCTCATTCAAGCATTGCAAATTTGGTGCCACATACACCTTGTTCTACCCGCGCCTGCATATGAGCATATCCATGTGTGCCTCCAACCCTCCTCAAGTCTTTGGCACTAGAAAATAACATTTTATTTTCCAATGTATATTTCTGTACATGGGGTTTGTTCAGCAGTCAACATAAGTTTTGGAAAATACTGAATATCATTAGAAGTCCAACTGGGGATTTAATCTTCTGGCATTTTGCAATTTAGAGAAAACAAGATTACATAATATTTATTCTTACTAAATGCACAATTTCAATAATTGGTTTCCGATAATATTTTAAAAGGAAGAGTTGCTCCCTGAAACAGATGTTCTTTATCCACTGTGTTCTTTAACCACAACATTAAGTCTAATCCATGTTTATGTTCATACGTCAAATTTTATGGTGTTTCTCGCAGATCGGAACTAAGAAGGGGCCACGTAACAATTTTGTCCTTACCTTTTCAGCTTTTCTTTAATCTTTTATTGACATATGTGAGAATTGCTTTTCGTGTGATAACTATCTTCAATATATTAGGCTTGAAATGCTTCTATAAAATTCTACATATTAGACTATTAGTGCACTTTTGGTTGCACTCTTCCAGCCATGGTTGGTAAATACATACTATGCCATGGGGAAAAAAAAGAAAAAATTGTTGCTGATTGAATATGCGTGTCTCAGATTGTTATGTTTACATTGTGCTGCTTCTTATAGAAATTGAAAGGCATGTTAATAAGTGTTCATTGTCATAGATCACGTCCTAGGCAATAGTTATGTGTCCCACTCATTTATGATCAATCTGTACACAATATTGCATCAAAGCATGACTGTCATCCTAGGGGGTCTCTCCCTTTAACATTACTGTTATTCTATTGCAGATCGGCTGAACGTTTTGATCCAAGGGAAGCTTCCTGGTCCAAGGTTCAAAGTATGAACACAAGCAGGGGTAGTCATGCCTTGACTGTATTGAAAGGAAAATTGTAAGTTCTGTTGCTTTCCTTTGAGGAAATTTATGGCGAAAACGTCTATCTTTCATTGCGTACAAGTGTTTGCTACATCCATGTGAATACAGCCATGCCTTGACTGTACTCAAACAAAAGTGTAAGTTCTGTTACTTTCCTTGAGGCAATCGATGGTGAAAACGTCTTATTGCTGAAACTTTAGTTGCATACTAGTGTTTGCTACATCCACGTGAATACAGTCATGCCTTGACTGTGTTCAAAGGAAAGTTGCAAGTTCGGTTGCTTTCCCTGAGGAAATTGATGGTGAAAATGTCTTATTGCTGAATCTTTAGTTGCACATAAGTGTTTGCTAGACACTCTTTATTGTTGTGATCCTTAATCACCCCCGCACTTTGCCCCTTCCAACAATATACAAACATTCCGACACAACTTTTTGTTGGTGAGATTATACAGCTATCAGAGCCACTGATGCAAGTATAATGGTGTCCATATAATATGGGACAATTACCACCAGTACTAACTACTAAAGTGGAGGATGCTGAGCTGTTAACAAATTAATGAGTTTCATCTTCCACATTTAGTTTAGTGAGACTTCGGTTCTCAAGTTTTGACAGTCATTCTAACCTAGTATTTGATGGACCACTTGTAATGCAGATATGCCTTGGGTGGTTACGATGGAAACAAATACATTCCCAGCATTGAGATTTTCGATCCCTGCATGGGTTCATGGATGGCAGGCGATGAAATGAAATGCTCGAGAGGATATTTTACTGCCCCAGTCATTGGAGAGACAATATATGCTATTGGAGGGCAACAAGAGGGCAATGACATTGTGGATTCGGTAATTAACTACACTATACCCACTCAGTAGATATATTTGTTGTGTTTCTTTTTCTTCTTCCCATCAATGGAGGCCTTCATTTGCTAAACTTATTAATCTGATGGCAGGTTGAGACATACAGGTTGGGCCATGGTTGGTCAGTAACTGAGCTAAAGGGCATTCAGAAAAGGTGTTTCTTCTCTGCTGTCCTCTATTAAAATGTTCTCCAGTGTGCTAGAGAGATGATTCATCTTCATGCTACAGTCAACTTCAGATTTTGTATGTGATTTGATAAAATAAGTTTAATTTGTTAATTTTGACGAAAATATGGATTTTGATATATATATATATATATATATATATATATATATATATATATAATGCAATCTAGAATTTTTTTTGTTAATTTGTTTAATTGGTTAATTTGTTTAAATGTAGATTTTAAATTTTTTGCCTGTATGTTGTTAATTTTGATGAAAATATATGTGGTTCAAAATATAACTAGTTCTGTAAAATGCAAATTTTGGTTAAAATACATAAGAAGTGAATAGATAAGAGCACACCCAAATAAACCAATCACCAAATAAACCAAGCTACAAGCCTGATCAAGTAAAAAGACCCCATACCACAGAAATAGATAAGAGCACACCCACACACAGTAATCACTCAGTTAACCCTGCTGTCCTGGAACTGCTCACTGATGCTGCCTGATGCTTCAAAACCGCCCACTGGGGCTTCAAAACCCTGGCCCTTCACCCTTAAACATGTCTGCTGCTATATAGACCCCTGCCAAGATCTGGTTGTCGAAGTCCTACAGCCACACTCCCCTTGTAACTCAGAGAAAAACAAAAAAAAAGGACCAACAAATGTGGATAATACTCGCCAACAAAAAATTTTGTTGGAATGTTTGTATATTATTGGAAGGGGCAAATGCGGGGTGATAAAGGATCATGACAATAAAGAGTTTCACATGGATGTAGCAAACACTTACATGGGACTAAAGATTCAGCAATAAGACATTTTCACCTCAACTTCCTTGAGGAAAGCGACAGAACATACAATTTTTCCTTTGAATACAGTCAAGGCATGACTACCCCTGCTTGGGTTCATAATCCCAGGAAGCTTCCCTTGGATGAAAACGTTCATCCAATCTGCAATAGAACAGTCATGTTATGTTATAGAGACAAAACCCCCACGATGACATTCATGTACAGACTGATCATAAAACGACGGGGAAACATAAGTATTGCCTACGAGTGTGATTTATGCAAATAAAAAATTATGAACGTTACTTTGTATTTCTATAAGAAGCAACATAAGGTTTTATACATGGTAATCTGAGCCACCCATATTCAATCTGCAACATATTCTTTTCTTTTTTCCCCCATCACATATAATTATGAACGTTACTTTGTATTTCTATAAGAAGCAACATAAGGTTTTATACATGGTAATCTGAGCCACCCATATTCAATCTGCAACATATTCTTTTCTTTTTTTCCCCATCACATAGCATGAATCTACCAACTGTGGCTGGGAGCCCAAAAGTACATCAATGTGTAGAATTTTATAAAAGAAATGGAAGCCCAATATAAAAGAATAGTTATCACTGAAAGACTAGAGACAAATATGCGAGAAACACCATAAAATTTTAACGTATTAGCATAAACATGTATTAAACATAATATTGTGGTCCAAGATCATGGTGGATTAAAAACCTCTGTTTCAGATGTAGGGTTGCAACTAACTCTTCCTTTAAAAATATTTAAAAGGAGAATTGCAAGCAGCTCTTCCTTTTCAAATATTTACAGAAATCAAAATCTGAATTGTGCATGTAAGAAACAAATATGATTATGTCATCGTGTTTTCTCTAAATTGCAAAATGCCAGAAGTTTTGTTTCCTACTTTGACTTCTATAATATTCAGCATTTCCCTAAACTTATGTTGTGAACAAATCCATGTACAGAAATAAACAACGGAAAAGAAAATGTTATTCTGTAGTTGGAGGCACATGGATATCCAGGCGAGGATAGATCATGGTAATCTCACGGAGCAAACTCATGCATATTGACATGTATGTGTCACCAAAATTTTCAAGCTTGAATGAGATAAACAAAATGATTTGTACAAAGAAAACACGGTGAATATAAGGGTAACGAAAACACGAAAACAAAATTTACCCACAAGTGTGATTGCCATGGGCTCTGACAACTTGGTATCTATGTATGTTCACACAAAAGCACAAACATATCCAACACTCCCATTAAGTTCTGGGCTGATTTTTATGGCAGCTATCTTCTCAAACTGGAGATGATTACCCAGAACATACTAAACAATTAGCCCACTTAATTCCAATGGCATCTGATACTGTTAAGTTTGAGAGATCTATTTCAAGGATTGTACCATGGTAACAAAATCATTCTCCACAACATCAGCCTTTACTTCAAAAAAGAAGGTTCACAACATACTCCAAACAATATCGTATTGGCACAAGGAATGGCTTACTTTTAAGTATTTCCCGATGGTATCCCCCAACAACATAAAACACACCAATCAAGCTCTGCCACTCCAGAAGCAAAACACTGCAAGGAAAATAAAAGACTTAATGTATCTAAATCTAATAAAGAATAAGTTCAAAGCTTGACCATTTTGTATGACTAAGGATCCAATGCTTCTCGGTATTGAAAATATAAGGGTGTTTTGGTAATTCTCTTGTTATTATGATTAGGGTTTAGTATTGGACTACATATGTAATCTTGCCTCTTTATGAGCAAGAATGCATTGTATGTTTCACTGGACATCTGAAGAGGAAAAGGAGGATGGTGATGATATGGAATGGCCATATGTGTCCGGTGAGGACTAAAACACGGGTCTTTTGATTGTATGGGAGTGGAATATCGTTACAATGGTGCTGTTTTGGAACCTCTTTAGGATTAGTTCCTAGGTAGTTCTTGGTCTTTTTAATATGTAGCACATACTTCATGTCAAACCACCCAACTGAATATTATCTTGCATCCATGGAATCAAAAGGACATTATAAAACATGCTTCATTATCAATCAGTGGAGCCAATAACCCCTTAGCCCTTAAATCCCACTTCCCTGCCGAGGGTGGAACCAATCCCAACACCTTGACACCCAATTCCCCAAGGGTCAACCAGTAGGCCACCAGACACCTTCAATCTATAAGAAATTGTAGGATGTGAAACATGCAATTGAGATTGGATTTTGTGAGTCGTGACACCTTTCAAGCAAATGACAGCTAAACTTAAAAAATTTCCTATTCCAATTCAATCAAAAAATGACTGCATAGGCTTATCAATCCATTTTAAACAAAACCGTAAAAAATAAATCGATGTCTTTAAAACTATCAACTTTTACAGTGCTACAGCTAGTACTGAAACATTTGGCGCAATTCTTCGCATTTGAACAGAAGAATTGAGAGAAATACCTTTTGTAGCATCGATTGTGAAGGAATCCACCTTCCAAGTGCTGGGGTCAAACATTTCAACCTCTCTGAAACAGTTTGCGCCGTTTCCACCACCAACTGCATATATCTTATTATTCATAGAAGCGCCTGCTAGGCATCCTTTAATCTCATTTAATGGAGGGCATGCTTTTCTTTGCTTACTCAATGGATCATAACGTTCAACTTCACAGAATAAGAAGGAAGTGTCAAAGCCTTGCAAAAACAATGAAAAGTTGAAAACAGTGTGTGGAGTCAAATCTATATTACTATTATAAACCTGAATAAAATTTAAGGGTAAGTCCCGGTTAATGAGAATTGAGCTTTAAAATTTACGTAATACCCTTTAAGTAATGGTTTTATTGTAATTTAACATATTTTTATTTATGGGCTGAATTTTTATTTATGAGCAAAAGGTCCAATAATTAAAAAAATAATTAAATTAACAAAATACAATGAGAATAATGAATTTACTTAAGAAATAATTATTTCATACGATTTAATAAATTAGTGTACTTTTTAATATTTAATAAAATTAATAACTTAAAACTCGAATGCTAATCAGACATGGATAAACTAAAATTAACCGGTGCGTAGCACCGGCTAAGGCACTAGTAAAGAATAATTTTGAAAACTGTGTCATACCATATTTTAGAATAACCATTCCAACCACCAAAGTTTTAGATATGACCATTTAGCACAGCTGCCGAGGCATAGGACCGTCAGAGTTCATTGGCTTGAGAGGTTGCACGACATCTCTAGAAGTCCAATCGTGATCGACTGTTGGAAACCATGACACACCATCATATCCTCCCATTACAAAAATAAGCTCATCAACACCCAAGAAAGGTTCAACAAAAGACTGGCAACGGTCTATCACTACATGAATCATTGAACGCTTCACCACTTTCTGGTGAGGAATCTTGACTCTAACAATGGTTTATCACTACACGAATCATTGAACACTTCAACACTTTCTGGTGAGGAATCTTGCCATCGAGAACACAATACAATGTCTTAACTGTTGAAGCTGATTGCTTGGATGAGCCTGACAAGACAAGCTATGTTAGTTCCAATTTCCCAATGGATTCAGGAGTGACAAAGTAAAACAATACAGACAAACAGATACAATCGAAGAAGCATGAAAATGTGAGTCTAGCTCATTATACAATTGTAAACTCATTATTCACGGCTATTCAGTTTTGATTTAACATGAATATTATGTAGAGTACATAAAAACTACAACCTTTGTTTCACATAAAGTAGCTCCTACAGTTAAAACAAAATAAATGGAAATTAAATATGTAGAAATACAAGAACAAACATAAGTACAAGTTGAGCAGATATCATCGTTCATGACTATTATGGCATACCCAAAATAATTTTTAACAGCAGAATTAGCCACACTCATGGTTCAGTTATTGCTCTAACAGAAGAATTAGACACCTTGAGTGCTTATAACAAGATACAAATCATTATTAGGTAGGACAAAACTTGTTAAGCATATTTGAATCTCTGGGCAACCCACTACCATTTCATGAAGACAACCACATTTGTTTTTTGAAGTTTTATGAAAACATTTTTGAATACCGAGTTCCATCATAGTGATAAATTTAACAACAATAATGAGAAGACTGACAAGTTCATCAATACTAAATAAAGAGATGAAGGAAATCTTTTTAAAAAACATAAAACTACAATAGGGGATACCAAAACGACTAGGTTCTGTAATACTGTCAATAAAAAAATGGCTAATTTCTCTGCACATAAGGATTCAAAGGTGGCTTTGAATAGAACTGATTGGGTGCTAGAACTTATTGAAGGTAAACCTGGGTGGCTAGGTAGATGGGAATCACCAAACACTACTTACTACAGGTTCAAATGATGTTTTGATGTATAAGTGCCACGCTAATGGGTTTTTTCGTTTGTCGAGAGGTTAGGGGTAGACATGTACCACCCACCAAATTCCTTGTACACTGAGCATTTTTTCAATACAATACACTTAGCGAAAAAATAAAAACAAATAAAGAGATGCAGATTGCAGATGGAAAGGGCAATTTAATGGGTAGAGTAGATATACTAGCTTCTTCTCCAATCCACTGGTTTTCTTACGTTGGTCCATCGAAAGTAACAGCCTTAAATTCTTCCGGTTCTTTCTGCTGCTAGACAATTTTAAAAGTTGGACACCCACCTAAAAAGCAATGATTCATCAACCAAAACAAGATATTACAGACAAAAGTGCATAAAAAAAGAAATAATTTTAATTACCTGATGAATTACACACTGAATGTCCAATAATTTCATGGCGACATCTTCATACTTCATAGATGTTACAGGTGCTGCAGGGGAATGTTCATCCTCCAAAGGCCAGTTGTTTGACTTTGTCCCAGCAAAAGTATTTACTGTGAACTCATCTACCTTTGCATTCTCCCTATCACAAGCCAACTGTTTTAGCTTACAATGAATGTGTTCCTCTTCATCTTCAATTGAATTTTTATTTGATTGGGCACTAGAGATCTGCTTTTCTTCACCTCGGCAAGGAATAGTGCTTGTAGATCCTGCTTCTTCCTCCCAACAAGGATTAACACTTGAAGACCTTTAGTCTTCCTCCCGACAAGGATTAAGGCCTGAAATCCCTGAATCCAAATGGGACCCATTCAAGCATCCTAAGTTTCCTTCTTCCTGAGTTGATTCTGAATTTAATGGCTTGCTATTTGCAGTTGTGTGCAGATGTGGCAGTTCATTTGTAAGTCCAGATTCCACATCTAAATGTTCAGAACTACTTTCCTCCATAGATGATGTTTCCAAGAATTCATCTCCGTGAGTTGTATTGATATTGGGAACCGCTGTGCAAGAGGGATTCCACATGGGTGAGTTATGGAGAATGTAGCGCAGGAGCTATTTGCAGGTGATGAGTCACAGAGAAAGCAGTTCACCAGTTGCATGTGATCAAGTTCAAACCGGAAGCGTTTGTTATCAGAGTAATTCAAATATAGAACTCCTGTACTGTTACTACTGTCCTCTGACAAGAATTTGCATTGTTTCCGAATACAAACATGAACCTTGGAAAAGTAAACATCATGTAATTTAGAATATACTTGGCTTGTCTAGGCTATAAGCCTATAATACAGATCATATAGACATCGCAAAAGGGTAAAATGTGTACTTCAGTACCTGTGCAGGATATTGAGTATTATCAGAACCATTTTTAGTCCATCTGTGTGGGTGATCTCTCCGTCGCTAGCTGCCTCATAAATTCCATGCAATTTCCCATCACTGTGGTTGAATAAAATTAGCGGCAACGCTGGCTCAATATTTTCGACATAATAAAAATGGATAGCTGGTATATCTATTTGGATTTTCATACAAAAATGGATAGCTGGTATACATGGTGCCAGAAATCGAGGTCTGCATATATAAAATAATGACAATGTGTTATAATCAACATCACGAATCTAGCGCAAAACAAAGAATTAGCCTGTTGCTTCAAAAACAAAAGTAATACAACTACTTGGTAACATCTCCGTCATTTCTTCTCTCAATTGGTAAGGCTTGGATATTCATATTGTCCACAACTTTCCATCCAAATACCATAATGCGGCAAGACTATCCATATAGATGTAGATGTATTTTAAAAGTAAGTGGCAAATGAAATATAAATTGCTTATTGCATAACAAGATCTCAAATATAAAATCAATATACTTCTAATCTTTTAGGCTAAACTTAATTATTACAACTAAGAAGATACAAACTTTTTATAACACTAACACAAGGTGAGATAAGTACTCAGCAGAACAAGAGAACTAAAAGCATTACAACGATTAATTACAATATGGTCCCAAAAAAAGATTAATCTTTCAACTTTTCAAGTCAAAACTCCTTCTATCTGGGCAGGAAAATGTACGATACTCCAAAAATTGCTGTAATCTTAATCACGGGCACAATCGTTTTTCTAACAATTTGGTCTCCACTACTGAGTTCTCAATGAATAGCAATCATATTTGTGAATACACAAATAAGAATGGTTTAATTGTTTACTGGTTCAATACTCCGAACAAAAATCAATCCAAAGGCCGCCTCAAAGTAATGACACCCTAATTATTGAACAAACTACACACTGCACATTTACGCATAACAGAATGTGTCCAAGAGGCGCACAGCCTTACCAATGTTACTCTGTGTAAACACATATTAAGAGGTTTTTCTTATAATTGTCTCTTCACCAATACAATGGATCCGATGGAAAATCACTAGAAATGCTCTTTGAAGCTAACATAAAGATGATAGAAAAATACTAACCAAAAACAATTTTCGAAGGACACTCCTCGATGGTATATTTTGTACACCCAAATATGACTGCACCAAGTTCCGTTTTGCTCAAATTTCATCTAATTGCGCTGCAGTTAGCACCAGAGGGGTGTTGTATTCTGTCAGGCATCTTATATGTCTTTGTTCGTCTTCCAGCTCCCATTCTGTAAAATCATTGGACTTTAAACACTCTCAGCTGGTTGACCTGAAAGAGTTTGGAGCACGCTGATCTCTACCTTAAACAACACCCCATACGTCCATACATGAGGTACATATACAGTCATTGTGATTAAGGGTACAAAACAATCAATGAAGTAGAAATACAACACTTGCTTCAGCTGGCAGGTGGGTGATTTGTTGGTCATTAGTATGTATCAAGAGCATGTCAACCCTCTCAACATCGAGAAAGCACAGAAGCTTCTATATGTGCATGCATCTTCATGTGTGATGGGAGATGTCTTTTCTGTAATATGTCTTTGGTCATGACTATTGTATCCAGATCAACTTCATCCGTTTCTGAGGCAATACTGTATTTAGTAGTGTTTGCATCAGCCTAGAGAAAGAAAACTTGGAATTTTAATTTAAAGCATTTTGTAGGATTTTTAATTACTAAGGAAGTCTTTAATATCGTAAAAACATTTCGGAGAATTTTTAATTAAAACATTTCGTAGGACTTCTCTAATGTCATAGCATGGTCCCATTTGAGACTAGATAAATATAAAATGCCTCATTTTTATTCTACCCCCTCTCTCATTCTACATTAATATTGCAATGTATTTAACAGATTAGGATCATGAAATGGCTGATTATTAACATCAGGGGGATTCGTCCATTGTATGAAAGACCCTCTATGCTGTAAAAGCCCTTCTTTGGTGCCCACATCAGTATAACATAATAGCCTCTGATGGTAGTGCATCAAGATATGGAATTCACAAACAGAGAAGTGTGTCTAGAGTATGGATATGTACCACTCCCAGGTAAGTCTTATGTAAAGGAGTAGGCATATAGTTCATTTCGTGCACAGCAGACTCAATCAAGACAGTTCTTATTTGCACAAATGGTATAGACTACGTAAAATAATTAAAGAATTATTGATATCGAACATGTTTAATTGGGTTAGGCTATATATAAGCAGCACGTAACACAGTAACAATTATTACCAGGGCATGCGACATTATTAAAAGGAAACAACAAAATGGATCCAAATATTGATGAAAGAGACATAAATGAACCAAAGAAATCACACAACTAATATATTCATAGTATATTACTGAAGCATACCCAGTTACCCACATACCAAACGAAAGTAGAATATGGATCAGTTCTGTTAATAGTAATTTTAAATTTTAATACAACGAAGATATATATCATGAATCATAGGATAAAACATACCGGATTACTGACACTGTTTCAAACATAAGAAACTGAAATATCTCAGACCAGATATAAGAAACATAATAAACTGATTCAACTCTTCACGTGGAAAACTTCCTCGGTTGATGTTGAAGGCTTTTTAGTCATGAGAAGGTTTGCCATAATCCACCGTATGAGACGTGATCTGCTTTCTCAATCTTTATTCAGCTAACTATCATGAGGATGTGGCTGTGCAACCTCAGGCATCTGGAAGACAAAACCAAACAACTAAGAAATCAAATGCTTCTAGTAGAAAGTGTTACACCATAGATGATATTGACTCAAAAAAGAAACAAATTTAAACAACAAGAAATTTACCTCCGGATACTTAGTAGGATGAAACACGGAGTTGAGCTGGGAGCTTTCCATATTCGATAGTAACTGAACTACTGTCTTCAGATGAGGAACACTAACAGTCAAAACAAGTTTAGTCGTAAGGGGCCAAAAGATCCAATGTATTTGCACCGAGTAAGGTATCTCTTCCTTTTACTAAAGAAATTTATATGAACGGACTTACATACACGACATGAGTTGGTAGTACAGGCATTTAAAAAACAAACACATAATTTCAATATAATAAATCATTCGTGAACCCAAGTTTCTTTACAGCTAAAATTAGGAGTTAGGACCACACAAGGATCACCGTTTATTGTACAATTTTATTTCTTAATTATTTATTGGTCCTGACATTAATTTCTTTTTTCATATATAAGACCTCTATTGATGCGATGAAAAGCTCTAAAAGTATAAGAAAATTGTTAATAGACCCATGAAGATAATGACAAGAATAGATGACAGCAGACAGAAAGAGATCACTAGATTAGAGAATCAGCATCCCTTTGCTGAACTCTTAAAAGGGAAAGGAGGAGTTCGCTCAACTAACTAAACCAGCTGCATCGGTTCATGAACCCAAGTTTCTTTGCAGCTAAAATTAGGAGTTAGGACCACACAAGGACCACCGTTTGTTTTACCATTTTATTTCTTAATTATTTATTGGTCCTGACATTAATTTCTTTTTTCATATATAAGACCTCTATTGATGCGATGAAAAGCTTTAAAAATATAAGGAAATTGTTAATAGACCCATGAAGATAATGACAAGAATAGATGACAGCAGACAGAAAGAGATCACTAGATTAGAGATTCAGCATCCCTTTGCTGAACTCTTAAAAGGGAAAGGAGGAGTTCGCTCAACTAACCAAACCAGCTGCATCAGTGAGTTGCCTACCATGACACTCCTCCAGTTCACACCCAAGTCTTCAAGGCGCATGCCCTTCTTTGTGTAGAATAGATCAAATCATAAGCATGCCTGAACATCAACAATTACCAAGTACTCAGTGTGAAGATAATTTCTGAAATATAATGTCAAGAGTTTTCCAACTTATCCATCAGGTTACATAATCCAGGAAACCCCACATAAAACCTCCCATTTCTGCTCATTTTGGCATTAGGCCAAAGACTACTAGCCAACGACATTCTATTTAGGATGATGAAACATGGCGTAAATGCGTAACAGAGGTGCAGAATTCCCCTCCAAATGTCTTTGACTACCGGGAAGCCAATAAACAAATGAATTATAGAAAGCTCCTTCTTTGACAAAGAAAAAACCTAATTGCAATTTTGAAGCGACACACCAAGCACTTTGTAAGAAAAACTTTAAGTCTCCAACCAAACCATTTTGTCAGGAAAAAGCACTGCTATTTCATGTCACTTTCACTTCTCACACCCCCCCCCCCCCCCTCCCCCTCTCCTCAGCTACAATGGACAAAGTCGGGATACCCAAGATTATAAATAACTTTTCCATCTCGTCATCTCGATTACTTTTTAATAAAGTAACTGTTACCTGTTCCTTTGCTATCTTGACTATCTTCTGAACCTGGATAAAAACTTCTTCACACGAAAAATCCCACAAAGTAGTTCTCATACCATTTTAGGTGACAACCGGATGCCTTTGTGAAAACTCAGTTATGGAGGCCATAATACCCATCCAAGAGGCTGAAGATCTCTATAGAACTATTGAACCCTTCCCAAGATTATTCTCCAATGTGCCAAAACATCAGAGCCACTAACCCAACATCACCTATTTTAGGTCCACCATATTAGATTTCTGATTCCCAACCACACCCCCAACCCAACCACCCCCCCCCCCCCTCTCTCTGCACACACACCACTTGAATGCCTAAAATTCCACCAAATAAATCCATTCTTTTCAGTATCGCAAACAAATGGAAGCAATTAAAAGAATGTTTCATTAATTTCACTTTTTATTTCTTACCTAATACCCTAACGCCTTAAACAACGTTTAAAAGCCTGAAACTTACATTTGTGTTTAGTAGTACTTACAAAATAATTGGGAATTCTTGAGTAGGTCACTTGCTATTTGAATTCAACGTGGATTTGGATTCCGGATGTACAAGTGAGAGGTCTCAGATGTGTGGACTTAGTCTTTGGTTGGGAAATGGGAACATATGATCCCAGCAGACCTCAACTTGGTAATCCCAGTAGGTTTTCATAATGCAATTCCCTCCATCATGTTATATTATTAAAAATATTGTTTCACAATCACAAGAGCATATCTCTCAATTGCATCATAATATCTTCCCATGAAACATACTAAGAACATATCCCAGGAAAATATCAAATTGATTTCAAGATACTTCATTGCATCACAGCATCAGTAAGGTAAGATTATGTTGCAAACATACCAGATATTAGCAAAAAAAAAGGATCTAGAACACATTATCAGGGCATGCAGATTGTAAGAACCTTAAATATTATCTGGAAGAAAGAACAATTGAAACCAACCTATGCAATCCATCTTCCGTATGTGCATCTAAAGAAGAAATCACCCGAGGTAACTGCTCTAATACCTACATAAACACCATGTAATTAGAGAATGATAAATTTATGAAAAGAGGTTTAAGAAAATAAGTTTCTAGAGCCATTTACTTGTGCTGTATTTTTTATGGTAGATGTTTTCGACAGGAGATTTTTTGGGAGCTTTACTAGGTAGGCCTGCAAATCAAATAGTAGGAAAACATTAACATAGGAAAGCTATGTAAAGCCCAAAAGATATTCACAAAACATTATAATATAACAAAGTATTAGGGCTTAGAAGTTAGAACACCCCGATGGTTTGATTTCAATTGAAACAAACTTTAACTTTAAGATTTCTCGATCTTGGCATGATCGAGAAGATTCCTCCAATAAAAAAAAACAACTACTATGCACATACAAGTACAACCACTCCATTTGCATCACATTCGGTATGCACATTGGACAGACATCATTTTGAAAAAGAAAGGACTAAAAAGCAATATTCAAAAAACTCAAACAAAGGTTCTTTTAACACAACTAAATTTTATAAAATCAGTTAGATATGTGGTAATTATATAATGCATCCGTGTTAATTATATTCAGTGAATTAGCATAGATGTATTACTGTAGATATGATAGATAGAAATTGTCGCAAAAAAATATATGAGGGCCTGCAATAATGGATCTAACATGTTGACAGTTATTGTTTACAATCAACAAAATTAATATATTAATAAAAGGATCCATGAATAGTTGTAAAGAGAAATCTAAGGAATAATAATGGACCTGAGAAGGAGAAGATTGTTGCATGAGGTGAAGAAGATTGGAAGTGGATTGAATTGCTTGAGATATGTGTTCTGCTACTGTTGCTTTCGCTGTTCCATCTCTTGTGTTGCTGATATTACTTACCCTCTTATGAATACCGCCGGACTTCGATGATGATGCCATTTTTTTTGCTCCAGCAGAGACAAGGAAGTAATTAAAGAGACTCTCAGAGGAAAGAGAAAGAGAGAGAGCAACAGTTACATCTAGATATGGGCTAGATTGAATTTTTTTGCATTGTGTCTGAGATCCAATACATTAATATCTTGGACATGTTTTGAAGCTTCGGTATAAATGGGCCAGATCCAATACATTCTTGGTCACATGAACATGTCTTCTTTTTTTTGTTTTTTTTTTTTTTCCCCTAAACGAAACACAACTTTATTAATTGAAATGGAAATAGTTGTACAAGTTATTTAGATTCGCAGATCGCGTTTTACAAGTTATAATTACACAAAATATTTTTTAATCCATGAGGAGCACTTGACAAAATAGCAAAATCTTGCTTGAAATCAATAGCATATTTGCTCAGCTAGTTAGCAGCGCCGTTGCCTTCATGAGGCACTTTCATCAATAGGATCTACAAGGACCAATTCTGCAACTTCCACCGGCACATCTACACCAAAGAATTTAGTTTCCAAAGGGGTTCAACAACCCCCGTAATCCACTTATAAACAAGTTGAAAATCGGTTTGAATAACTAGTGCAGTGACATATAAATTATCAAGCGAGAGCCCAAATTTCAGCAAAATCATTATTAGGGGCATCTCTTAGATAAGGTACAAAACCTTTAATAAACTCACCGGTACCACTTCGAAGTATGCCCCAACACTACGAGGGCCAGGATTACCTTTTGATGCGTCGTCGATGTTAAGGACACATTGGGTAGGTATAGGAGTATACCATCTACCCAATGATCTTGTTGGGATTTTTAGAGTTCACCCCACCTCTATTTTGGTCACGATTGGATTAACCCCCCTTCCATTTGTCCAAATTTGGACTTCACCCAATTGTGACCAAATTAGGGGGTTAATTTAATTGTGACCAAAATAGGGGGGTTAAAAATTCTGATCTTGTTTGGTATTATACTTGATCGGATGCGGCGCACAGTAAAGTTTAGCCAAAGAAAGAGTCGCTCGCATCGTCTGGTGTGGAGAGATTTGTTTTCCTTGAAAGTTTCTACCTTTCAAAATTTCCCAACAAGTAGCATCCACAATGTGAGGAGGGAGTTCATGAGCTACGTTTGAAGCCAGCAAATTTATAGGATTTGTGTGCATCTATCTGAGCATCTGGTACATCTTTTTGATAGAGACGAACTACATGACTCCAAATATCTTGTGCAACAGGACACTCCCAGAATAAATTCATAGTAGTCTCATCAGCGTGGTTGCAAAGTTCACAATGCCAATAGACTGGAAAATGTCCTTGATTCAGGTGTCCTCTTGTTGGTACGTACTCTATCTTGAAGTAGCAGCCAAATGAAGAATTTTACTTTTGGAGTTGTTTGTAAATAAGGTGCATGTGCATGATTGAAATGGGCCAAGCTAAAGTATGCAGATTTTACAGAGAATATGCCTTTAGGATAGGGAACCTAGAGTCCTAGACTAACTTATCTTAAATATGAGTTTGTGCCAGCAACTTTTGTTTTAGAAGACTACAACTTCAGGAGGTAGATAAGTTCCATTTTCTAGGTATTGGATAGTGAATTAAAGAAAAAAATCAATAATTTTTCATGCAAGTCAGGTGGAGGGGTAGTTGTAGCATAAAAGAGAGATAAATTAGCTATTTTGGTCCTCTAACTTTGTCCAAATTTTCAGTTGAGTCCCCAAAGTTTAAATTGGTCAATTTGGTCCCAAATCTTTCGAAACGTTTGCAAAATGACCTCACTGTTACCAAGCATTTAACAATTCTCTTTTTTACAAAATGGGTTCTATGTTTACACAGTTTGGGTTTGTGTTCTATTTTTAAACAATATGATGTTGCGTTTGCACTCATGTGCTCTGCTGACATGGCAAAAAGAAAATATTAAAATTTGAATTTAACAGACCACGTGTGATAGTAAACTAATGTTGTGCGCAGCGGAGATTAATGCACAAATATGATGATTGAACTAATATTTGAAAGTAAAACAAAAAACGACAAAATAAACAAACAACCACACACAAGACACAAGATATACGTGGTTCGGCAATATGCCTACGTCCACGGGGAGAAAGGATGATGTTTTTCTTATAGAAACAATTGTACAAGCCCTCACGAAGAAACCGAAGTCTTCTTCCTCACAAAAGTTCTCTCAAACTCTCTAATGGCTTCTCACAATCTCTCTCTTAGAAAAGTTAAGGTTTTGTATCACTTCTATTTGGCTTTATATTATAGCCTTACAACAGACCACGAATTGGGCCCAAACAGGCCCATATTGCACAAAACCAGATGAGGACGTACGTACGTCGAAATCACGTACGTACGTTGCAACACGGAGAAGTTATCTGACGTACGGGACGTACGAACGCCCTAACTGCGTACGTACGTTCCTTCTCCACAAAGTTGTTTGTCACATTGAACGTACGAACGTCCTAATTGCGTACGTACGTTCCTGTACAAAAAACTTCCCTCCGTCTGATTTGCACATAAAACCCAACAACTACCACTAGGCAACTTTGTTAAATGCTTGGTAATGATGAGACTATTTTGCAAACGTTTTGAAAGATTTGGGACCAAATTGAGCGGTTTAAACTTTGAGGACTCAACTGAAAATTTAAGCAAAGTTAGGGGACCAAAATAGCTAATTCGTCGTAAAAGAGAAGAACCTTATTTGATATCCATTTGTCTTTCCAAAAGTGAACTACTTTGCCATTTCCTACAGTCCACATGATATTAGCTTCAGCAATATCTCAGATTTTTATAAGAAGCTCGAGCAAGGTGTAGAGGTTGATTTTTAAGGTATTTGTTTGAAATAACTCTTTTCCAAAGGACATCATTGGGTTGGAGGAGCTGCCAATATACTACTTTAGTTAAATAAGCTTTATTCATAGCAGTAGGATCTCATAGTCTTAGTCCCCCTAAAGCTTTCGGCCTACAGACTTTGTTCCAACTAACTAGGTGCATTGGCTTTTTATTTGAATTTGAAGCCTAAAGGAATTTTCGAGCAAGAACACTCCAATCAGAGGTGATCCCTACAGGTATGAGCATTTGATGGAAAGTGTAGATAGGGACAGATGTAATCACACTTTGTGTGAGCACAAAACGACCAACAGAAGACAAGAATTTAGATTGTCACATAGCAATATTATTCTAGATTCCATCATAAATATGGGAGAGTTGCACTTTAGTAAGTCGCCCATTCAAAATAGGAATTCCTAAGTATTTATCATGCTTTGGAGCTAACTGAATCCCTAGCACATGAGCTAAAGATGATCTGAAGAGTTCTTGGTATATTGGGACTAAGGAAGGCGACGATTTATGGAAATTTACAGCTTGACCAGACCAAGAATAAAAACCTTCAACCACTCTCATGACCTCCCTACAGTTCTGAATATCTGCATTTGCAAAGAGAAAACAATCGTCCGCAAAAAGGAGATGGGATATAGGAGGTCCTAATCGTGAAGTTCTAATGGGTTGAAATTTTTTCTGAACATGAGCTACTAAAAGCTTTGAAGAAAGGCCTTCTAAAACTAAAATAAACAGATAAGGCGAAAGGGGGTCGCCTTGACGGAGACCCCTAGAAGGTATAATTTGCTCAATAAGTTACTAAGTTCACCATTTACTGCCACTCGACATCTAGCAGTAGAAATACACTACATTACTAACTCCAACCAAATGCCTCTAAAGCCAAATTGGTGCAGCATATGATTAAGAAAACCCCATTCTAGGCGATCATACGCTTTCTCCATATCGAGTTTAATTGCCATATAACCTTTTTTCGCTTTGGTTTGTTTTATTTTGTGCAAAAATTTTGCGCACAATTATGGCATTATCTGTTATGAGGTGTCCTGGTACGAAGGCAATTTGAAAGGGGCTAATGAGCCTGGGCAGAAGAGGTTTAAGTTAGTTAACAAAGATTTTTGATAAAAATTTATAGCTTACATTACATAGCTAATAGAGCGAAACTGCGACAGAGTCTGGGGATATTTTATCTTGGGAATTATAGTGACCGAGTAATTATTTAGTTCTTTCAACATATGACCTGAAATGAAAAAGGATTTAATCATGGTGTATCCCAATTCTTTTGGTAGAAAAAAAAAACATTCAATCCGTCCGGCTCCAGGTGCTTTGGATGGTCCTATTTGAGAAATAACTAGATATATTTCATTGTTTAAAATTGGGCCAAGGTCCCCCTAAACCAACCGAGGAGAGATGGATGAATAAAATTGAAAAACTTGTTGTTTAATTTCGTCTCTCCCTTGATAAATTGACCAGACTGAAGTTTAAGTTGAGTGATTGAATTTAAAGAATATCGTTTCCGAACACAGTGGTGGAAAAACCTAGGCCCTGTTTAGTTGCAGAAAACAGTTTTCAGTTTTCTATCTCAAGTTTTCATTTCATTTTCTGGTTTTCATTTTCTAGAGAAAACTGTGGAAAATTTGGAAAACATGTTCATTTGTTGGAAAATCAGAAAAGAGTTTTCTGTTTTCAGTGTGTGTTTTTTTCCCAAATATTATGGCACTCTATTTAAACTAGATTGGCTTCTTTCTTTACTCGAGGATGCAGAGGTACTTGGCTTCTTTCAAATTTAAAAATACAACCAAAATAATGACTTAAAAAAATAATAGAGCGCATTCTACAAAATTCTTACAATAATGAAGCATTGTTTACATAATCCAAAATACCAATACATAAACTACATATGACAAATTCAACACTAAAAAATAAGCTAAATACTAAATATATATAAAACTACATATGACATAATCATCATCACTAGAACTGGAATCACTACTTGATGAACCTTGCATAGAACTGCTGGCAAAGCTTGTGCCATTTCACTGCATTACGATTAGAAAGAGTGTTAATCATTTCAGAAAAATGTACATGCATTTGTAGTATACACGCAAAAGCATTATGCACATGCAAAACCATTGCAATATAGAAAAAAGACAGCTTAAACTCAATATTTCATGTTCCATGGAGCCCCAAACAAGTCTATTTAGATCGTTTTCTTGCAAGTTGCAGTGCCAGTACACAAACAACAGATAGTATGATTTGCAGCTATACTTACTTTGGCCAAAAATTTTGGAGGACCTTACTCCAAGTAAAACAAGATTCAGTAATGGAACTGTAAATTATATGTATATGTACATGTATAGTGTATACAGGCCAGTCGCCACCATTCAGTTCTTTTCAATTACTCAATGGTCTAAGATGACGATACTCTCATTCTTCTACTAGATATGTGACTGATACCCAAGGTCCGCATACTAGCTTCTCTTGCATCTGGACTCAGTTTTCGTTCTTCACCAACATCAACGGAGTCAACAGTAGTGTTGTTAATCTTCAACGATTATCATACAGCATGGATATCATGAAAGAAGGTGTTGGAGAAAATAGTTATGCTAAAAACTCATCCTTCCAGGTCTTTCTTTCTCTCGGGTACATATATACCACTATATATACTTTTACTTTATTTAATTTAATCATCAACTAATCACATTTTCACTGGCAATATATGCAGAAATCTGTACTGTCCAAAGCAAAGCCATTTATAGAAGAGACTATTGTAGAACTTTACAACAGAACTTCCCCTCCGTGTTTAACAATCGCAGACCTGGGTTTTTCTTCAGGACCTAACTCAATATTTGTCATTTCCAAGCTTCTAAAAGCTATCAGTGTAGTCTGTCAGAAATTGGGACGTTCGCCACCTGAGTTTCAAGTGTTTTTAAATGATCTTCCAGAAAATGATTTTAACACCATCTTTAAATCGATTCCTTATTTCTTTAAGAAATTCAGGTCAGAAAATGGACAAGAAGTTGGACCTAGTTTTGTGGCAGGGGTGCCAGGATCGTTTTATAACAGGCTCTTTCCAACCAAAACCTTAAACTTTGTTCATTCTTTCTATGCTCTTCATTGGCTCTCTTAGGTATGGTTAAAAAAAAATCACATCATACAGTACTTGTATTATGATTTTTGAAGGAACCACATCTTCTAAAGTTGTTGACTGGCATGCATGCACTTTTCTAGCTTGAATGCAACAAACAAAATGTCTAACGTCGTTGCACAATTACGTTTCATGCAGGTTCCTTAAGGTATTGAGAATAATAAGGGCAATGTTTATTCGGCAATGAGAAGCCCTTCCAATGTCTATAAGCATATGCAGAGAAGAAAACCCCAAATTTAATAACAATCGTAAAATCCTAGGGAAAATTCCCATGCTCGCAAAATCCCACAAAATACACTGGTTCAAAAGCTAAGCTAAATTCAGTCAAACCCCCAAATCCAAAGAAGAAAACCCCAAATTTTAATACTATCCGTTGATAATAATAATTGTGAAATCAGAAAATTGTACCTTTCTCTAATTGATTATTGACGGAAGAAGAAAGCTCCAAACTGTAATCACTTGTAACAAAAAGTTGAAAACCTAAGAAGATAAATGTCAAAATTAGAGATTAAGTAGAAATCATTCTTAGATTTAATAATTATATCAATAATTGATTGAATAGAAACATGAAGAAGTAATAGCAATCAATTACCTTTCGAAGATGAAAACAGTCAGTGATGTTGTGTTGTGAAGAAGAAAGAGAGAGAAGAATAAGAGGAAGAAAGATTATGGTGAAGAGAAGAGAGAGGTGAGGAGGAGAAGGGAGGAGAAGGAAGGAGAAGAAGAAGAATAGATCGATGAACCTTCAACCCTTCTCCAGTTCTCCATGATTTCTTCTTTTTCTTTTTCGAGTGTTTTTTTGTTCGCGATAGTTTTCTCGATAGAAAACTCTAAAACAGTGTTTTCTGATTTTAGTTGTATTTAGAAAACAGAAATTTTTTGGAAAATAGAAAACTGATTTCTAAAATCGTAAAAATATGTTTAACTGAACACGTTTTCCAATTTTTGTTTTCTGTGGAGATAGTTTTCTGGAAAACTGGCCCATTTTCCCACAACCGAACAGGGCCCTAGTACTTCTGTCTCCAAAACGAGCCCAATTAAATTTAGCCCGTTGTTCCCAGACTTTCTCTTGGCTTTTCAGAAAAGAAGTAAGATGGTTTTGTAGTTCTTCTTCTTCTGCAAACTTCGACTCAACAAATGAACGAGTGAGACGATTTTGGATAAACATTAAACGCTCCTCAATCCTATTAATGTCTTGAAGCAGGGGTCAGAACACATTACGGTGCGGTGCTAGGTCCTTAGAGATTTTTAAATCGATTGAACTTTCTTAACAAATTTAAAAGCATCAGAACCATGAACATCAACATATATACCAAGCATTTTTTATAACATCAACATAACTCAAGAACATCCATCCAAGCATTTAAAATTTAAACGGTAGGTTATAATACGGTCTGTAGTCATCAAGGGTTAAAATTAATTGGCAATGATAAACATGTCTTGTTACTTTTGGATTTTTTTTCATAAATAAATTAAAGTTTAAGAACACAATTAATATCCCCAAGAGTATGGTTATTAGAAGGATTACATAAACAAGGTTTATCCTAAAAGGACAAACTAAAAAAAGAAAACAGTATCCTCAACAAACTCAAGCCTAACTAAAGAAAAAGAAAAACTTAGCCAAATAATCCAAAACAACCAAGAAAGCAAAAACAATTCAAAGACCAAAGATGAGTATTTATCGCTTATGAGTAGCGATTTACATCTACACCCTAATCCCCCAAAGGTTTAGTAAATAAATACTAATGACCAATGATCGAAAAACAACCACAAATAAAGAAAATGTAAGAAAGAATTTTTGAACAACCAAAGCAGCTAAGAGGTTGAGAACAAGGTAGAAATTGAAACCCAAAACAAGATACCCCATTTCAAACTAAAGCGGCTGAGGGTTTGTTCAAACATCACAAATAAAAACATCAAATCCAAAACTTCTGCCAACCTCTATGGAACCGAACTTTTCCACCAAATTCCTTAAACTTATGTAGTTATGTTCCAAAACTTCCGAAAGTCTTTTCCCGTATTCTTCCAAAAACTCCTTTGGCAACTCGTACAAGATGGCCAACAAGTTACACAATTATATCTCAATAATCATAGAAAACAAATAATAATAATGTGTTTGGCAAGTTCATATAATATGCGGAATTTATGTTCTCAAATGAATTTACTTTCACAGTTTGTTGTAAGTTGTGTATCACTTCAACTGTAATCTTGGTTCCAACTTTCAAGAATCCCCTATTCCCCTAACAAGTATCATCTAGACTAGTCTATCACGATAAGGTATATCGCTTCATGGCTTTATGATGACGTTGCCTCTTTCTTCGCGATATAATTTCTACGAGTTTTGTACATAAAATCGCATATAGTAATCAACAACAATATCGAGTGCTCCTACAACAGAAAAATGTTTTATATTTGTATTGATGGATAATAGTTTTATGTTCTGATTTCAAATTTTATTTACTTTGGTGGTGATTAGGAATTTTATTGGTGGGAGAATATAAATTGGTGGTAATTAAAAAAAAATAGGGTAGTAAACAACAATAGATGGATTATGTTTCTTAAAAAAAAAAAAAAAAATGTGGAACATAACATGGATCAAATGGAAATCCTTTGTTTGAACGCCACATGCTTCGAAACTGTGATAGGTCATTAGGTCAAGTGTTTGAGAAATCAAATTTTGTTAATTTATGTCTCTATATACCTGATTTCAACCTCCATAGATATTGTAAGCCCTTCCCTTGATGAACTTAGCTGTGTTCTTTGACTGCTTCACCGTTAGTACCTACAATGACCACCGGACAATGACCGGTGGAGAAAGCTCCAACGATCAAGTCAGTAAGCGGCTAGGTTTAGAAAATAGGTTTTAGCAAGAAATGAACAGTTACCTTCTGGGAACCCTAACGTTATCCTTTTATAGCGATATTCACCGCCTTCCTTTAACCGTAGGATCCCTCTATGCATCCTATGGTTCTCCCATCTCCTACGTGTTTCATTTTCCATCACATACTATGGGGTGAATGCTTGACAGCCAGACATCACGTGCTTTATCCGTGATACTCTAGAATGTTCTGTATTCCGATTGGGTACTTCACGGTTTGCTCTCCCTATCTGGCTCCTATGTTCTCAGCGTTCCACCTGGCACAGTTTGGTACTTACATCGCTCCTCCTTTGACCGTCATCTATATACCTTAGATGGCGGCTCAAAGGCTTTTTCTCGACCTAGACTTAGGCTCCTTATGGCGACGGAAAACCGTCCTGAGTTCTTTTCATCACTTACTCCATCACCTGCTCCTCACGTGCCCTAGGTCCTGCCTTATCCTTATCTTTCCAGTTGTTCATTAATTACGCATGCCCTCGTGTCCCGTGCTTCCGACGCATGCCTCTTTGATTTCCCCTAGGCGCAATCATTATTTCGACTGCTACCCTTCCACTTCCCAACGCGGTTGTCTTGTCATCACTTTATTTTTTTCCCACAATACCCCTACAACTATGCTCATATAAAAACCCAACCTTTAACCTATTTCTTCCATTTGCTTTCATCCTCTCCATTCTCCTCCTCTTGTTCATTTTTCTCTTCTGCCTCCGACTTGTTTACGGAATCTCGCACCATCCGGACTCCTGAAAAGCTCGATTTTCTCCTTTATTTCTCTCATCGCCGAATACCTCAGGTTATTCTCTCTTACTTTTCTTTCTTATTTTCTTGATTTTATCTTTAGCCATCACTAGATTTTTTTCTAGATTTTTTAGTTTTGAACTTTCTTCTTCTCGTTATATACTCCAAATCACGGTTGCTGTAACTTTTTAGCCGTTCGTAATCTGAACCTACTACTTCGTTCCTTCTCTCCTTTCCTCTTCCAAGAATTCCCCTATACACACCCCTAATCTTTCTTCACATACGATTTTGCTGAGCCTTTCTACATACAAATGGCTTCTCATCAAAATCAAAAGAAGAAAGATTCTTCAAGGAAGACGGTTGAAAGAGGCCAAGGCGATGGCGGTGCCCATCCCTCACCTTCCGGCTACTACCTTGACTCGCACGAGCCTAGCACTTACCCATATAGACCTGACTTAGACTTGTTCTGTGAGTTATACGACATCCCAGAAGACGTAGAGATTTTCAAGTACAAACACGCCCTATGTTTTCCACATCACGATTTTCGTCGGCAAGACGCCATTATGGTGACGACCCACCAAATAGCTTTCGGCTGCCGATTTCCTTTTTCTAACTTGGTCCGCGATGTGCTTAACTTTTATCAAGTTGCCCCTGGTCAATGTATTGGAAATTTCTGGCGTATCTTACGGGCCGCGGATCAACTTAACAGCGAGGAAACCATCGTTTCCCTTGCGGACATACGTCAGTGCTATTACCTTCGAGTCTGTGAAGAAAAGTGTGGTCAACCTTATTATTATTTCGTCAAGCGACCCGGTAGGCGGTCTATCGTTGAGAAATTGTCGGAAAGCGACAAGGAATGGCCTGACTTTCCTATGATTGTCTTTGGTAACTTTGGGGGAAAAGGCCCTAGCATTTCCAACCCCTTAAAATACTGGCGATTTAATCTGGGAGGTTTTTTCTTTTCTTTTTCTATTTTGTTCATATACCAGCATTTTTAGGATGAAAATCCTTTCGATTGTATCTTTCTAACTTTTTTCATAATTCCTGTTTTCTGCTATCCCAGAGGTTCGCGGAGACGGCAAGGCCATAAAACCCCGCAAAGACGCCCCTTGGGAGCCCTTGATAGGTTCTGGAACTGACGGTTACTCCGCCATTCGTGAGCTCACTCTATCAAGGAAAGACAGTACCCCGCTTGTTAAAGATCTTGACCTTGGGGAATATGTCTTGCCTGTCTACTGCCACAAAGATTATCTAAAGGATAAGAAAGGCAAGCCTTCTACTATCCCTCCTACTTCCCGACCAACCAAAAGGAAGGGTAAGGCTTCTGCTGCTGTCCCTACTGGGTTGGGAAGTGACTCTGATAATGGCTAAGACAATATCCCACTCCAGGAGATCTTAACTAGAAAAAGAACTCGTGAATCTCTTTCCGCCATTCCAGCGTCATCCGAGAAGAAGAAGCAAAAAATAGTAACAACCCAACTCCCCCCTTTCTTATCTGCCCTTCGAGTTCAAAAGATTGTCAGGCACTCTAGTTGTGATCTATCTTCTCCTTCAACTGAAAATTCTGATTTTCAGGCAATCCAAGGTGAGCCCGAGACATTGCCAGAATCTCCTGAAGTTCCCCTGGCGCGCTCAAAGCTTCCTGGTCCGACCATTCCGAGAGTGAAGAGGGCCAAAATGGCTGAAGCTTCTGCTCCCCTCCCGGAATCTCCTTCTACTCCCTCCAGCAATTCCATGGAACTACCTGACCAACCAGATTTTAGTGGAGTCAAGGTTTCCGTGAACCTTGATGAACTTGGATTTGGTGATGGCGGTCTCAAATTTGGAGATATCGGCACAGATGACGTCGCCCAACCAGGTTCAACTTCTCATCCTTCATCTTCTCACCTTTGGGAATTTTCCATGGCTCTCCTTGATCCAAACGAGCCCCCTACTGTTGGTGTGATGCCTCCACCACTCCTTGTTGATCATGAAATTTTTGATGTTGCTACATTTGTTGCACCCATTCGTGAAGTGACTAAGTACATCTTCCACCGTACTTCTAACTACTCTTCGTCTGGATCAGGTGGCCAAGCCGGGGATGACCAGCAATTCTCTCCAACCCCTGACGTTGCTCGTTCTCCCAGTTCTGTTCCATATTCCACCACCGAGATTAATCCGGCGAGGCTTCCACACTTCCTGCCGGTGTTACTTCTCAAGTTCCTCCTTTTTCGTCCTCGGAGTCCATGCCGGTCCCAGACCCTGACAAGGTTGGCTCCTCTTCTCGTGGTAACTTATCTCCTGGTCCTCTGTCTCCTCAGTCTCCAAGCAAGACTCCTGCTGTTCCTCCTCCTCGCGGTCCCTCCGATTCAGCCTTTGACAACGGAGCAACTGCTTTATCTGTTCTCCATCATTCTATTCTTCCTTCTGATCAAGCCAGAATTGATCAGATGAACTTTGATGAATGCCGAGATGCATTTTTCCGGGGTCTAGCTCTCGTAAGTTTTTTTTTTTTTCTCTTTTTTATATATATATATATATATATATATATATATATATATATATATACTACGCTCTAACTTCTTTATTGAATTGTAGGTTAACGGTCTCTCCGTCAGGTCTTTTTCGCACGCTTCTAGCCTGGCAAATGACCAAGAAAGAATTTTAAAAGAGAAGCATGACCTTACAGTGGAGAAGAATCGTCTAATCCGCGAGAAATGGGCTCTTCAAGCCGAGATTGAACAACTTAAGATTCAACGGAAGGAAGCAGCCGCATCTCGTGAGGCCGAGATCGAGAAGAACCGGACAAGGTTGGAGGGTGAGCACCGTGAGCGCATTGCTGAACTTGAGTCTGCTCACGCCACGGAGATAGTGATGTGGCAGGAGAAATACCATGGCAAAATAATCAAGATAGCTGAACTAACTGCCAATCATGAAGTTGACTATGAACAGTGGCGGCGCGAAATAAAGGAGCAAAAAGAAACTCTCATGGCTGAGTACAAAGCCAAATACGACGAGCTGGTGGCGAAATCTAAAGAGCAGATCGCCATGCTAGTGAAGGCTCAGGTGAAGGAGAACTTGTCCTCCATTCTTGCTTCCAAGAGAATGAGGATGACGCCTTCATCTCCAAGTGCTTCCTCCCGAAATCCCCTGCCTTGAGGTGTAATTCGATTAATTTTCCTTCTTATGCAGTTGTAAAACTTTTACATTAGCATTTTGATCTTCTTATAAAACTTTTGTATTTGTTATCAATTAATGCTACCTTTTGGTATTGGTTTCTCATGCGTTAACATTAGGCTATACTTCTACTGATCCCGTCGTCACGGTTCAGCAAGTGCAACCCCATTAACACATTAGCACTATTGCTCTTCTCACTTAGAGGCACCCCACTGTATTGTCTAAATCAAACTCAGTGGGGAAGAAATAATCATATAGAGACTTTAACATTTAGTTAACGGCCTGCCCCGCCAAGTCTACACTTATGTTATTTCTCACCAACCTTAGTTGGATTTCTATTGTGCCTGACCTTTGGCCTGGTATCAGACAATACTATATTGATATATATAACTGGATAAATCAAAATCAACAAAAACAAACTTCTACAATTTCATTGAAACTTTAACAAGTTACTACTTTCAACTTTTTAGCGATTCTATCTTAATAACGCCTACTGTCTTGTTGAACTAATACATCTCTGCCTTCTAGGCATAGTATTTCTTTAAATTGCTGATACTCCATGGCTTGTCAAGTGGGGTACCGTTTTGGTAGGTCAAGTAGTATGCTCCATTTGCTCCCACCTTGTCTACCATAAAAGGCCCTTCCCAGTTTGGCTCTAGCTTGGCTGGAGGCGGATTCTGTTTCCTTAGCACGAGATCCCCTGGGACAAGCCTTCTTGGCTTGACTTTTTCGTTGTAAGCCCTCTCTACTTGCCAGTGATAGTTCTCCAATCTGAGCTTGGCGCGCTCTCGCATCTCCTTTGCTAAGACCAGCTCTCTCTCTCTCTCTATTATCTCATTATTCTTCCCCAGGTCGACTACCATTCTTCTAGCCGTATGTACCAACATCTCTTGTGGGATCACAGCTTCCATACCATAGGTGAGAGAGAATGGAGTCGCCCCTGTTGATCTTCTTGGTGTCGTCCGGTAGGCCCATAGCACTTCCCAGAGATTTTCATACCACTTTTCTTTCCTATCCTCGAGCTTCTTTTTCAATACCTCCAGTATGGCTTTGTTTGACGCTTCAGCCTGCCCATTTCCTTGCGGGTGAAATGGTGTTGCGAAGAGTTGCTTTATGTTATAACTTGCCAGAAACTGTTTCAATTCATCTCCACGGAATTGCGCACCGTTATCTGCCACTATAGCCCTTGGTAACCCAAACCTGCAGATGATGTTGGTCCAGATAAAATTTTTGACATCTGTCTCCCTGATCCTTCGTAACGGTTCTGCCTCAATCCATTTCGTAAAGTAATCTGTGGCCACTATTAGATATTCTCTTCCCTGTGACTTCTCTAGTTTTCCTACAACATCAATCCCCCACATCGAAAAGGGCCACGGGTTACTAACGAAGTGGAGGTTTTCAGCTGGGGTATGTATCAGTCTCCCATGAATCTGACAACCGTGACACTTCTTAGCATAGTCGCAGCAATCTTTGTACATGCTCGGCCAGTAATGCCCATGTATCATTATCCTGTGCGCCATGGCCTGTCCCGGTGAATGACTTCCGCAACTTCCATTGTGACATTCCGCCATGACTCCTTCTTTTTGGGATGGGTGTACACACTTCAATAACGGCCCAGTTGGTGATCGCCTATATAGGTCTTCCCCTATCATTGCATACCTTTTGGACTGTTCCAAAATAGATCGATCTGGCTTCTGCTTTTTGTTCCGGAAGAGAACCACTTTTTAAGTAGGTTACTATTGGATCCATCCAGCTTGCTTCCAAGCTTTGAATGAGGTTGACAGTTACCTCCTCCACCTCTATCATTGGCTGAGATCTCTGCATGAACGTTATAGTTTTAGTTGAACTCTCTTCTGTTGCCGTTGCCAGGTAAGCCAATGCATCAGCATGTCGAATCTCTCCCCTAAACAGATGCACAATTTCCACCTTTGAGAATTTAGCCACACTCTTCTTCAATGCCTCCAAGTACATCATCATCTTCCCAGTTTGAGCTCTATATGGTCCATTGAACTGTTCCACCACCAGTTTTGAGTCCGTGAAAACCGTTACCTCTTTTGCCTCTAACTTCAGCAATACTTCCAAGCCCTTCAGTACTGCCTCGTATTTTGTCTCATTATTGGTAGCCGAAAAAGCTAAGTTTTCTGCGATCTCGATCTTAGTGTCCTCTGGCGTTACCACTACTATCCCGATTGCTGATCTTCCTTTATTTACTGACCCATCTGTGAACACCTTCCATCCCTTCACGTTTTTCCAGCCAGTATCCTGAGTTTCTAGAGTCTCTAGTTGCTCTTCCTCTTGCATTTCTGTATCCTCAGTTACATCCTCCACTGGGAAATCTGCCAAGAAATCCGCCAGTACTTGGGATTTTTCCGCCTTCTTCGGTTCATACTGAATGTGATACTTACTCAATGAAACTGCCCACTTCTCCATTCTTCCAGAACGCTCGATTTTATGCATCACTTGATTGAGTGGGAGATTTGAAACCACTGTAAGACTATAAGCTTCAAAATAAGGTCTTAATCTTTGTGCCGCAAAGAGTAAGGCGAGGGCATACTTTTCAACTCTTGAGTACCTTGTCTCTGGGGAAGTCATCTTTTTGCTGAGGAAATAGACCGGGCTCTCCTTTGAGGCCTCTCTTCTAGTTAGGACTACACTTACTGCAATGTCCGATACTGGTAGGTAGACGTAGAGTGTCTCCCCTGGTAATGGCTTTGATAGAACTGGTGGCATACTCAAGTATTCTTTCAATTTCTGGAAAGCTTCTTCGCATTCATCGTTCCAAGTAAAGGATACATTCTTTTTTAAGAGCTTCAGAATTGGCTTGCATTTATCTGTGGATCTTGATATGAATCTTCCCAACGCCGTAATTCGGCCAGCTAGTACCTGTACTTCTTTCTGTGTCCTCGGTGATGCCATATCTGTGAGTGCCCTGATCTGCTCCTGACTAACCTCTATTCCTCTCTTTGTAACAATGTAACCAAGGAACTTTCCCGACTGTACCCCGAACGTGCACTTTTCTGGATTGAGCTTTATGTTAAATTGGCGCAATGTTTGAAAGGTTTTTCCTAGGTCTTTTAGATGGTCACCCGGCTCCTTGGACTTGACCAACATATCGTCAATGTATACTTCTACCGTCTCCTTCAGCTGATTTTCGAACATCATCTCTACTAACCTCTGGTAAGTGGCACCTGCATTCTTCAAGCCAAATGGCATTTTGGTATAACATAATGTTTTCTTACCAGCATAGAAGGCGGTTTTATCTTGATCTGGACCATAAAGCGGGATCTGGTTGTAACCGGAATAGCCATCCATGAACGACAGTAACCCAAAGCCTGCTATTCTGTCCACGAGCTCATCTACCCTTGGCATGACGTATCTATCTTTGGGGCATGCTTTGTTTAAGTTTGTGAAGTATGCAAATCCGAACCTTTCCATTCTTCTTAGGTACCGCTATTATGTTAGATACCCATTCTGGATACTGAACTTCTCTTGTTATTCCAGCTACCTCCATTTTTCCGATCTCCTTTTGTACTGCCTCTACCAATGTAGGTTTCATAGTTCTCACTTTCTGTGCAACTGGTTTGAAATTTGGATTGACATTTAACTTATGACATGCTATATCTGGATCGATTCCTGTCATATCATTCATAGACCAAGCAAACACATCTACATTAGCTTTCAAGAAATGTAAAAGATCATGCCTCACCTTCGGATCCAAGCTTGTTCCCATGTAGGTGATTTGTTGACCCCCTACTCCATTGAGGTTGACGGGTTCCGTTTGTTCTTCTGTCTTTAAAGCTTCACGTGAGAACCCGTCCTCCTCCTTCTGTCGTTGCTATGCAGGGACAGATGAAGGCCCAGCATCTGCTGTGCCATGCCTCATACTTTTTACTGTTGCTATCTTCAAATTCTTGGCCATAGCTTGATTACTCCTTATCTCGTATTTCCCATCTTCAGTCGGGAAACGGATTTTCTGGTAGTAACTTGACGGAATTGCCTTCATAAGATGAATCCACTCTCTCCCCAAAATTGCATTGTACTCTGTTGGTGCATCTATGACCACAAACCTTGACATGACAGTTCTGGTGTGTGTTGTAACCGGTAAAACTATCTCTCCCACTGGCTGCACTGCTCCCCCATTGAATCCGTAAATGTCTCCAGGTGAATTTGCCAAGCTGCCTTCTTCTAGCTTCATTTGATCCAAGCCCCTGGTGAACAAAACGTCTACTTCACTTCCACAATCTACTAACACTTTCGTAACATTCCAATTTCCAATGAGTATGGAAATGACCAATGGGTCATTGTGTGGCATGACTACTCCTTTGAGATCTTCCTCTGAAAACCCAATCGGCTCATTCTGATGCACTGGCTTGCCATTTCGCATGACTGGTACGGCTCCTACCGTTTGCAGGTCTTCTCTTATCTGCATCACTCTTCGTATCTTCCTCCTGACCTCGTTCATGGACTCTCTAGCTCTTCTAAGATCATATTAACGGTCCCTCTGACCTGTATTTCTGTTTTGGCTTCCTCCTTGTTCTTTTCCACTATAAATTCTCTTAAATGGCCCTCCTCAATCCATTTCCAGATCAAGGATTTGAACTCATAGCAATCCCCAGTAGGGTGGTTGTAAGTCTGGTGATACTCACAGAAAGGCTTTCCCCTGACTGTCCTACATCTTACCGACGGCTCCTGGAAGTACTTTCTTCCTCTTATTCTCTTCAAAATTTGATCCAGCGACATGGTGAGTTGCGGTAGCGGTTTCGGTGGTGTCAGCTTTCTTGGCGAAGTATCTCTATCCTCCCTCCTTTCTCTCTTGTCCTGACCTCTCGATCCATCTCTGTTTGTCCTGGTGTCGGAATCTCTTGGTGGTGTATCACTTCGTGAGCTAGCTTCTCCTTTTTTTTTTTTTTTCCGCCACTGTGTTAACGGAAGCCGACAACACCTTGGGAGCTCTCCGCGATGCTATGTCTTCTAGTCTGATGTATTTCTCTGTCTTCTGAAAAAGTTCATCTAGAGTCGCCATTCGTGATGACACAATTGAGTCATATACCGGAGATTTCTTACTTATACCTTTCTGAAATGCTACCACCGCTGTTCTTTCATCTACTCCGCCATCTGTTCTCAAAATCTCATTATTGAAGTTAGTAACAAATATCCTGAGAGACTCACCTGGAGCTTGTTCCAAATCAAATAATGATGCTATATCTGCAACCTGTCTCTTCTGATGAATATAGTGTTTCACAAACATCTCACTGAGCTGAGCAAAGCTTGACACACTCCCTGGTGATAAACTGAGATACCAGTCCGTAGCGTTGTCCTTCAAACTGCTAGGGAATAATCGACACCACATCCCGTCATACTGACTACCTTCCCAAGCCGCCATCTTTTGCTTGAAATTGTTCAAGTGCTGCACAGGGTCAGTTGTTCCATCATACTCATTAAACTTAGGTGGTTGAAACTTACTTGGGAACCCATGACGGTAGCACACTTCAGCTAATGGTCTCTTGCCCAATCTCTCCAAGTCTTGAGTCACCTCTATGTTTTTTCCCTTAGTCTGCGCCCTCATGTCCTCTTGGACCTTGCATATCATATCGAAAAGTCTGGTGTACGGATCAGCCGCCGGGATCTCTTCATCATTCACTCCTTCATTTCGATTCTCTTCACGAGCTCTTACCCCTGATTCACCTGACCCTTCTTCTTCATTTACTCTTGGGCCTGTAGTCCGGCGCCTTGTTCCTCCTTCACCTTCTCCTGGTGTTACTCCTTCCATAAGTTGCTGTAGGTTTTCATTTCTGATCGCCTCGTTCTTTCCCTCCTGGAGGTTTTGACGCTCCATCTCTTGCATTCTTCCTATTTGCTCCCTCAGCCTTAAGTTTTCTTCCCTCAACCTGCTTGTCTCATCTTCTCCTTCTTGGAGGGGTTGGGGATGGTCAACCTGAGGAACTCCTTCACCAGCTGCACCTCCAGGATATGTGGACGATCTAGTTTGTGTCACCATCACTCTCTGTGTAAGCCCTTCCCTTGATGAATTTAGCTGTGTTCTTTGACTGCTTCACCGCTAGTACCTGCAATGACCACCGGACAATGACCGGTGGAGAAAGCTCCAACGATCAAGTCAGTAAGCGGCTAGGTTTAGAAAATAGGTTTTAGCAAGAAATGAACAGTTACCTTCTGCGAACCCTAACGTTATCCTTTTATAGCGATATTCATCTCCTTCCTTTAACCGTAGGATCCCTCTATGCATCTTATGGTTCTCCCATCTCCTACGTGTTTCATTTTCTATCACATACTATGGGGTGAATGCTTGACAACCAGACATCACGTGCTTTATCCGTGATACTCTAGAATGTTTTGTATTCCGATTGGGTACTTCACGGTTTGCTCTCCCTATCTGGCTCCTATGTTCTCAGCGTTCCACCTGGCACAGTTTGGTACTTACAAATATATAGTCTTACATTGTACATCATATACCCTACATTTTAACAATTTTATTATTTTCCAAATTTTTTTTTCAAAAGAAATTGATATTGGTTGGAGAGGATTGTGCCATGTGGCAAAAGTAATGGATTATTGTGGTTTTCCATTTCCATCAGAGCCTTTAGGTATACGGGAGAGAAAAGTGTAGTAAAAGTTTACATCAGGAAAAAGCTATCTTTCTTTTTCGTACACTTCACTACTCGTACTCATTCAGTTCATAATTAGTAACAGTCGTGCAGGTTTCTAAAACCAATTACCGAAAAGCTCAAATTCTGATTAAAATGAAACTGTAACCCTAATTCAAAACTCTATTACTCATTTCTCTTTGCTGCAATCGATTGAAAGAGACGAACATGGCTGCTGCTACTACTTCTCTTGGTTTCTCTTTATCTACTTCTTCTTCTTCATCATCATCTCTGCTTTCACGTAGTCATAACAATTTAATGTTTTCAAATCGAATCTCTTCTCGAAATGACGTGGTTAGTGTTACTTGTATCCAATTACAAATTCTTCTTATTCATTCTTTTGTGCTCATTGATTGATTAATGAATTTGTTGTTGTTGTTGTTCTAGAGATGCAGATTGATAGAGCCATTAAGATCAGATAATGGAAGACCAAGTATTCCAGTTTTCAATGAACATAATCTACCTGGTTTTCTTACTTCCAGACACCCAGTAAACATGGTTAATGAAAACAATACAAGATTGCGTATTTTTTCTGGTACAGCAAATCCTTTGCTTTCTCAGGTAATAATAATAATAATTTTTGGATTCAAGTTATCTTTTCTTGTTCAATTTACTTTCTTCGAAATTTAAATGTCTCGGTCTTGATATGGAGATATTAGACTATTAGAAGGAAGAGAAAACGTTTAGTGGTTACATTGTTTTGTTGTCTGGATATGGAGAACAATTTATGAGTATTATCAAATTGGGAAATTCTTGTTAGAGTTATTCAAACTTGATGTTCAATTGGTCGTAAAGGCTTTACTACTTAAAATTGAATCCGGTTGTTTCTATATAGTTAGGCTTTATTTACATTTTATTTTTCAACTAAAAGGGACATACAAAAGTATTGGGAACTGTGAGTTTTTTGTTGTTGTAAGTGCACTTATGGCAGAAAGAACACTCATGGCCAAATGGATAGAAATAGCATAATAGAGCTAAGCCTTCTCTAAAAGAAGCAAGTGCAAGTCCGAGGAAAGCATCTACTAGCTCATGTCAGAGGACCTTTGCTTGATTTGACTTCTGCCTTGACGCGCCTCCTCCTTTTTTTCAATATGAAATTCAAGATTAAGTTGGTTGGTCACACAAAAAGGAGTAGCTTGTCCTCTTGGTCACCCAAGAGGACAAGCTAGTATGGGTCCATGAGCCCAAAGGATGTTTCTCTGTTAAGTCTTGGTATCCTACTTTACTTCTTGTGTCTCCCCATTATCCACCACCTTTGCCTCATCCTAGATTCCCTTGGAAATATTGTTGGGGGGCCAAAGTTCCTCCTAGGGTTGCTTTCTTTTCCTGGTGTGCTAGTCTTGGGAGTATTCTTACCATAGATAATTTGCGCAGGAGGGGTATGATAATTGTAAATTTTTGTCCTTTGTGTTATGAGTCAGGGGAGTCGATAGGTCACACTCTCATTCATTGTCGGTTTTCTTACTCTATTTGGGGATACTTTGTTAGATCTGCTTCTTTAACGTGGGTAGGGCCTGAGTCGGTTAGTGATCTTCTTTTGATGTGGCGTCAATTAGCGGGCTTGTCCCAGATTAGAAAAAGAATTTGGGGTATCATTCCGTATGCGATTCTGTGGGGTATTTGGCCGGAGCGGAATCGAAGACATTTTCAGAGAGTTCAACGTGATGTGGATCACACCATCCTTGACATCAAAGGACTCATATCCCTATGGTGCAAGAGATGGCATGATTATGGAGAGATTCCTTATGCTTCTTTTGCTTACTCTTGGGAGAATGTTCTAAGTGGCCCTTGATGTAGAGTTTCTTATAGTTTTTGTTGTTTGTTCTTCTGTGTTTTGTTTTTGTTTCCTTGACCAGGGATATCTCATCCCTTGGCTTTGTTTGTAATCAACTTTTTGATATGAATATATTATGCTCGTTTACCTCTCAAAAAAAAAAAAAAAAGGAGTAGCGAAGGGTTCAGTTGCATTAACTTCTGCGGATAGGAGGGAGAACTCGCAGTTCCTAATACTAAGACTGTGTCTCTTGCATACACTTACTAAAATGCAGAGAATCTTGAATGACCGTTGAGCATTTTCCGGTGGCGAAAGCCCAATGTGTTAATTATTCTTTTATTCTGGTCGTAGGCACTAACAAATAAGTATGAAGCAGGTCCGATAGTGAAGGGAGAACACTTGGTACAACTCTCATGTGGACGTCCTGCTTGATACAAGCAATCATTAGAAAATAAGACAGTAGGAAAAGGCTAATAGTCAAGTCAAGCGGTATTATTCTCCTAGAAGAATGACGTGTAGAAGCATCTCGATTAGATTATACCATTTGTAAACGAAAACTTGCTATGCTTGTACACGAGGAAGTAGACTCCAGCAAGTGTGGCTTTTTAGTAGGAGTATGCCAGATACTGCTTTTAGATGGATGATCAAAGGCCCTCAGATAATGATTGTGTCAGTGCATGATGATCCGAGGTCTTAGTGTAGCTGGCAAAGTGGCTTACAAGAATAAACTGTTGAACTGGCTTGCACGGAAAAGATATATCTTTACTAACGAAGAAAGTGTTAATCTCGCAGTCAACTACTAAGTAGCGGCAGAGAAAGATGTAAATCATGAGTCAGCAAGCCTTCTAACAAAGGATTTTGCCGTACAGATTTGGTGAGAGGCCTGCATTGGTGCATAAATTAAAGACTTTACAACCTGCCATTCAAGGAAGTAGACAAGTTTGAAGCTCCTAGCTTGGGTTTGGTTATCATTAAATGTATAGGGCCACTTTGGGTATTGAAGTGAAGATACTTTCATAAATATGGACGTCGGGCGTAGAAGAGAAGCCCTTTCTGATACATCAAAAAAAGGAAGCCGATTCTACGCCGTAAAGGAAGTGTGTGCCCAATCACTAACTAGGAGGAGGTGTTTACCAAGCCCTCTCTGTAATAACAGATGCAAGTATGCGCTAGCTAGGATGTAGACTTAGACAGTAATCAGGAGAGAAGATTGAGTGGCGAAAGCTCCTTTGTTTGGTATTTCAAGATAGCAACAAAGAAATAATAAAGCCTGCAATGTTATGGAAATATTATTTATCGTAGAGCCTATGGTCTCTATTGCCAGAAATCCTCCCTACACGTGGTCAGGGTGTATCGATGTAGGAATTGGATGCCCTTCTAAGCCTGTTTAAGCCGCCATCATTGGAAGAGCAGCCGACCCCCTTATAGAGGGGAGCAGCCATCGTTGACCAGTTTCAGTTTGTACGTTTTTAGTTCTCATTGCGCCCTCCTCGTGGTTTTGTGTGAAACTGATGATTTGAAGGGTTTGTATCTCTTCTTTTCGAAGGTGTTTTTGGGCTGTCTCTTAAGTAAGGCCACATTGAAATTTGAAAGCATTCGCTGTAAAGTCTCCCTTTCTAATTGAGATGATTCTGGGACGTCAGGCTTTGTAGAAGTAGTAGTTACATTGCTCTCCTTTTTCTGTTTATGGTAATGAGATCAATCTACACGCTTACGCGAAAGTGAATGAGAGTGGGACTGCTAATCCTTGGATTCACTTTAACATGTGAATTCATAACTCTCTATCTATAGAGCTAGCTAGTGCTCATTCTATGGTTGATCATTTTCTTCGGGTAGTCCTGGCCAACCCAGTGAGAGCTAACTGAACCGATCGCTGCTCTCTTTGGGCTGAGCCCTGTCCTAGCAACAAAGGGAGGTTCACGAGTAATTTACCCATTCTCCATTTCCCTTTTCTCTTCCTACACAGGTTGGGTGCTAAGTAGCAGACATAACGTAGTGGGTGCTAGGTGGTGAAGTCATCAAGTCAAGCGGTCGGCTTTTCTCCTGTTGATTGGGCGCTAGGTCTTTCATCAGTTCGCTAAGTTTGTATAGCTCGAGGAGGCATGAAGAACTGGAATAAAGATTAGCTCTCTTGTGAACTGTTTTGCCGCTTCTCTTATACCTATTTATGCCATTGGCGATTGCAAAAAAGAATACATGCACTTCGCTCCTGATCTTCATACATAGTGGGATTTCCACTCTGCAAGTTATAGCTTTAAGCTTCAGTCTTCGAATAGGAAAGGGCATAGTTTCAGTCTTCAAGGTCCTGATTGGGGCGGGGCTTTCCCTCTTCAGTTTGCAACCTAATCATGAGGGTTTTCCCTTTTTATCTATAATTTTCGTAGCTTTCATTTGTCTGAAAGAACCTCATTCGAATATATGCTTGTGTCCTTAGTGGGTTCCAGCACTCATTTTCTCAATGGAATTTCTTAGATGTCAATGATATACTGACAAATGACAATAGCTTACTACACGGTCAGAAGCTTGGGCGCTGGTTAAGTGCCAGAAAGTGAGCCTAGGCAAAATCCTAGCACACATCCCTTCAGCTGCTAAAGTATAGTTTCAATTTTGTTCCCTATATGTGTTAGTCCTAATGTTTTTGTGTTTGTTACTTTGCTGATGCAATTTGTTACATAACACCTAATAATTCACAATTGAGGGCAGTATTGATAAAGTTTAGAACTCTTTTCATAATGGGATCCCCATTTGATCCCAATTTGAGTAGTCCATTACCAAATTTGGGAAATTTGAACCCAATTTGAAGAATTTGTACTCAATATAAAGCTGCACAAAATGCCACAATTTTTAGCTAATAATTCACAATTAAGGGTATTATGGCCAGTTTTGAAGTATTTTAGTCAACTGAGTGTATACAAGCTCAATTTTGAAATTTGTTCTCTTTTAGTCATTGATTTTTGTCATTTATCTAATTTAATAAATCTCAGAATATATATATCTCCTTAGTCTAGACTCAGGCTTGCCGAGGTACAATTAGGCACAAAGGAGCCTCAAAGACCTGGGTGTAGCATACATCTAGACGCACCTTTGACTGTATAGATAGTTAATTTTGGAATTTGTTCCATATATTCTTTTTGGATAGTTTATTGTAAAATTTTAAACACATCTTTGAACAGCAAAACAACATTGTGCATTTAAAATTTGTAAGTTCATATTTTTTATTTTTATTTACAATCTCTTTTGTTCCTCAAGGAAATTGCATGCTACATGGGATTGGAGCTTGGAAAGATCAAGATAAAGCGGTTTGCTGATGGCGAGATATATGTTCAGTTACAAGAAAGTGTGAGAGGATGTGATGTATATTTAGTCCAACCGACATGTCCCCCAGCAAATGAGAATCTTATGGAACTTCTAATAATGATAGATGCTTGTCGAAGAGCTTCGGCTAAAACCATTACTGCAGTGATTCCATATTTTGGATATGCAAGAGCAGACAGAAAGGTTCCTTTTTTTTTCTTACTTCGACTTTGTCTAAAATAACTTCTCTATTCAAACAGAAAAGCTTCTCTATTCTCTATAGAAAGAGCACATCCATCCTATGTGGATCTTAATCCATATAAATGAAAATTGAATGCCTGCTTTGTAGTTAGCTAGGTAATTATAAATGTTATAGTTGAACTACGGCATTTTAGAGAAAGAAACCCTTTTTTCCTGCGTGTTCACTTCGATGTTTCATTTGTTGTTTCCAGTTTTTTTTGGTAACCTTTTGTTGTTTCTAGTTGAATAAATGTATGATCACCTGGTTTGGAAGCTACCAAATTATAATTGGAAAAATTAATACAAACTCCCATACAAATGGGATGGATACCTTATTGGTCAAATTATCTTTTCATATTCTCTTTTTACCACACAAGATTTTGATGTGAATGAATAGAGATAATTGCAAAGAGTAAACATTCTCTACTCCTAAACAGAAACTATCGCGACACAATTGCATAAGTAGAATCAGATAAGAATAATATAGCTACTGTATAATTGATCCTGGAATGTCAGAAAAACTAACTAGGAAGGAGTAGGATAGTAAGATTCATCTGGGAAATATTCTGTATATGTAATTACGAAATGTATAAAAAAATTGTTGTTGTTTGCTAGGTGGTTACTCTTCTTTGGATATGGTCTTATCTAAGATACTTTGGCTTAATACAAACTAAATTGGATGAGCAATACTCTTGTATTTTGATTGGCTCTCTCCGAAGATTGTTGTGCATGATATGAACCAAATTGGATGATCCACTGTTTGGATCTTCTTCATGTCTTAATTTAATTGTCAGTCTAACCCTTCTCTGTTTAGATCCAAATTATCTTATTCTGACACCATTACCTTAAATATCCAATTGTTTAGAAGAAAGGAAGAATGCTAATAAGCAGCAGACCAAGGAGTTTGTATTATGCAACTCAGGGCAATGATCTCACATGGGACTCTTTTTGTCTCATACATGAATAAACTTTTAATCATTTTCTAGTAGTTTGTTGGTTCTTTAAGGCCTTTTTCTTAACTCAAAGGCTAAATCAAGGATTATTTAACACTCTAAGTGTGTAGGTACGTCAAGGTATAAGCTACACGTGTTTAAGGTCAATTTGCAAGAAAAGAATTTCTGGTCACAAAATTAGTTCCAATTGCATGTATGAAATTCTTTAATGTGGTATATTGGTATTCCTCCTTTTTTTTCCTTGGCTTGATGACAAGGTACAGGCTTGGTATGCCAACTCCTATGTTATGTTGACAGTTTGTAATTATTGCAAGTTTGTTCAAGTTAGGTGACTAATTGTTCTTCTTTTGACATGCTGTTACAGACTCAAGGGCGTGAATCTATTGCAGCCAAACTTGTAGCAAACCTTATAACAGAAGCAGGTGCAAACCGTGTTCTAGCTTGCGATCTTCATTCTGGGCAGTCCATGGGTTACTTTGACATACCTGTGGATCATGTGTATGGCCAGGTATTGAGATTATTATAGTTTTAAGTTATTGTTACCCCTTTTTCGTTATTGATTATTTTGTTATCCCCCACCCTTCTCTCTCTCTCTCCCTCTCTCTCCTTTATTTCTTTTTTCTATATTTGTCTGTCTTTACATCTTAAGCTTTGCTTTTAGCGAATACTGAAAGGTTAGATGCTATCTTCTTGTAGCCTGTAATTCTTGATTACCTAGCTAGCAAGACTATATGCTCAGATGATTTGGTGGTGGTCTCACCCGATGTTGGCGGTGTTGCTAGAGCACGCGCATTTGCCAAAAAATTATCCGATGCTCCTTTGGCTATTGTGGACAAAAGACGTCATGCACACAATGTAGCTGAGGTAAGATTTTCCACTAAGTTTTATCAAAGTTGTTCAACATTGTTTTCTTTGATGCCGTAGTTTTCTTTTGCTTATTTGTATCGCTATTCATAGAATTCTGCTGAGTAGTATTGGAAGTTTGTGGGGGTGTGTCATTTAGGCTGTAAAGATGTCAACATGACATTCTAGTACTTTGTTAAAGGCGTTTCTTGGAATTATTGCTTCAACCACATGGCTTTGAACAGTTCTAAGGTGGAGAATGTTCAATAACCCAATCATTAGTATGATCCATTTAGAGGACTAGTTGAGGGATATGAACAATGTTGGGTTCGTAACTGTTTCCTTTTCTGACATGTAATCCCCAGTATCTTGATTCTCTTGACTATACCATTTTGATCTTTGACTGGATAATTATCTGTTCTTGATTCTTGGTAGAAATTTTTTGAGTCTGTTAGAATAGAATAACAAAACTCGTGTCAAGCATCCTTTTTCTTTGTTTCATACTTTCATTGAATGTAGCTTTCATTTTATTGATCTTATTTGTGGTTTTTATTGAAAACTTTCGTATTCTTAAACCTTGTAGGTGATGAATCTGATTGGTGATGTTAAAGGGAAAGTAGCAGTGATGGTGGATGACATGATTGATACTGCTGGTGAGTCACATCATTTATTGTTGATGCCAAGGTTACCCGGTGCAATGATAATATTTGTATAATCGGACTCCATCAATAAGCTTGAATCATCGAACTTTGCTTACCATTGCTAGTTACAGCCTTTGTCTATCTTTTATGCAGTCTTATATGGCAGAACCTGCTCATTTGCTTATCAAAAAAAAAAAAAAAGGAATTACTCATTCACTGATAATCAAATATTTTTATCAGACAGTTTCTTCTGTAGATTTGTCATTTAAATGCCCTAAATAATAGGGAGCAGACATTGGTTATACAGCAATTTCAACTTTTTGGTTTACCTGTTCTGGTGTTCCTTAACGACGACCCCCCCCCCCCCGCTTTCAGGGACTATTGCGAAAGGTGCAGAACTGTTACATCGAGAGGGAGCCAGGGAAGTTTATGCATGTAGCACACATGCTGTCTTTAGGTGCTATTTTCTATCTGCTTCTCCTTATTTTTCCTTTGTGTGAATATCATGTTTTTGTTGCATCGATGCATGCAACAACGTTTTTAAAAATCTTCAACTTTTAATATCAATAAAGATACACTGTACTGAAAATTGTAGTACGACGAGATTGGCTAGAAGAAAAAAGAAGCAAATAAGATTAACGTTGAACATACTATAACCTAATGTTATGTTTCAGAAACTTTTGACCTAATTATCAGACATTTCTCATACAATTACTCAAATAGAGAATCAGCAATTATTGTACGTACCGAATTAAACAGTATCTTGCTTTTAGACATTTTTGCAAAGGTCTTCCACCCGTTGTGTAGCCCACCAAATTTTGCTTTAATAGACTTCAGTATGTTACCAAATAAGAAAAGGAACTCAGCTTTTGTGTCTGATAGTGTGGTGTTGTGTGCCTTTATATTTTTGTATGTTTAATATAATGTGCTTATGTATGTGTCTTATATTGGGTTTTTTTCTCAGCCCTCCAGCCATCAAAAATTTGTCTAGTGGTCTGTTTCAAGAGGTAATCATCACAAACACTATTCCAGTGATGGAGCAGAACTACTTTCCTCAATTGACAGTTCTATCCGTAGCAAACCTATTGGGCGAGACCATTTGGCGTGTTCATGATGACTGTTCAGTGAGTAGTATATTTCAGTAAAGTTGCACAATTACCAATATTGATGTTCTTTTAAAATCAAATCATTATTCATTGTTTAATTCATAATGATGTCATTTCTTAGTTTCCTGCTCACCTCTTTCTTCAACAGCCTGAAGATTACCATTTTCAATTAAGATTATTTCTTCCTTTCCCAATGAAGAAGTACATTGGTATCTGTTAAAATAAAAGAGCTCCCAAAAAATCTGGTCGTACTTTCCTTGTTTCAATGGAGTTGAGAACCCATTCATACTCATCCTCATTTGTATTTTTCCTTTCCTCCCACAAGGAAGATTTGATTTTGATGGGATGATTTTGTCCTTGAAAATAGAACATTTACTAGATTTATATCGTCAAACTTGTCCGCAAACCGTGTGATTGAGAGTAGATTCATACTTAATTTTTAATGATTGCCAGGATAGCTCTGAAACCTATTCCAGCTTGGGCATTGACTGAATAGTCTCTTTGGTGGTGGTCTCCTTTCCAGCTCCATTTACTTCCATCAGTAACGACTTGGTTTAAGATATTGTCATATATCCCTTGTTAGAGCTTTCTATCATAAGAAAATTTGTTTGTTGTTGCTTTGTTGAATTTTGTATATTCTTGGGGTCTAGTGGGGAAATTCTAGTGTTAGGTCTTTCCAAGCTCTCCTTTGTCCCAGTGTTTACTTCAATTTGGAAATCCCCATTTCCCCAATATTAGATGACATGGTGTGACGAGAGAGATACGAATCCTGTGAAGCACAATTGTTGTGTGATATACACTTTATTGGCAGATGTTGTAATATCAAATTGTTGTCTGGGTTTTTGCTGAAAATAAATTTCCAATCTAAGCTCCTTGTGTTTTATTGAGTGCATTTCACAATATATTACTTGATCTCAATTGCTCATGATGACCTATGAAACTTATTGTGTCGTTATTTATATCACTTAACCGGGGCAGGTTGTGTATTAACTTAAAGAATCTGGTTGTAATCCCCCCTCCCCTCCCTTCCCTTGTTTGGCAGTAGAATAGAACAAAGTACAATGATCAAAATGTTGTACGTACGAATTTGGTTAACCCCAAAACTAGGAGATGAACTACAATAGAATATGGGAGACAGGTGCATGCTTTCAGTAACATTTTTCAGATCACTTAGTGTGTGACATTTTGGCCACGTCGGTTTCTTGGTGTTGAAGAAAGATCTATTTCTTGATACTATGTAAATGTACGCGCTTCACGTATGTCTTTATATTGAAAATATGCACATTGTATGTTTTTGAACGTGTATACATTGTGTCATACAATATTTTTTATTAATTAGTCAATAATCTGGTAATATTATAATAAATAAAATAATTTACATTCTATGGAACTGGGTTTTACATGATATCGGGTCCAATCATTAGGTATGTGTGATATGTGATGATGTTATTGGTCTTCTATGTGTATATATGATAATTTTATGTCAATAAGTATGTTGCTAATTTATTGAATTGGAAGTATAAGGACGTTTTATAATTTTATGAAAAATATTTTGATCTTAATAGTATTTTTATAATTTTTTAATAAATTACGGATATTTTTAATATAATCTAGGAGTATTTATATAATTACATATAAAATATGGGGCCGATAGTCATTTATAGTAAATTTTCGGGTTGAACGTAAATTATAAGTAGATTTGGTGTTCAAAATAATTACAGTAAGAGATTTTGAGCCAAAAATAATTTATAGTAAATTTTCAGTGGTTGATAATAATTATAGATAACATTTGGGGTTGAATGTAAATAATAAATAGATTTGGGGTTTATAATAATTACATTGAGAGATTTGGAGTCGAAAATAATTAAGTAATTAAGAAGACACGTGTCGCAAACTTTGTTATTGGTTACGAGAGGACATTGATTACGTCATTTCACTGTTCACTGTTCACTGGTCTGCTCTCATTAAGGTAGTAAAGATATGTTCCTTCTGTACTAATATCTTCTTGATATTTGTTCCTTTTGTACTAATCTTTACTACCTTAATGAGAGCGGTCCTGTGAACAGTAAATTACGTCATCAATGTCCTCTCGTAACTAGTAACAAACATTGCGACACGTGTCTTCTACTTTAATTATTATTAGCTCTAAATATCTTACTATAATTATTTGGAATCCCAAATCTACTTATTATTTATATTTAACTCTAAATATTACCTATAATTATTATCAGCCACCAGAAATTTACTATAAATAACTATCATCCTCATATTTTATATGTAATTATATAAATACTCCTAGATTATGTTAAAAATATCTGTAATTTATTAAAAAATTATAAAAACACTATTAAGATCAAAATATTTTTTCATAAAATTATCAAACGTCCATGTACTTCCAATTCAATAAATTAGCAATATACTTATTGACATAAAATTATTATATATGCATGTAGAAGACCAATGGCATCATCACAAATCTAATGATTGGACCAGATATCATGTAAAACCCAGTTCTATAGAATGTAAATTATTTTATTTAGGGGGATTTAGAGATACCCCTCAAAAAGTTTGCACTTTTTGAGATACCCCCAGATTTGAAAATCATTAGAGATACCCTCTATTTTCTCATTTGAAGCCGGTCAACCAAGTCATTGACCATGGTCTAACCAGTCTTTAAAGCTTTAGGACTAAAATACCCCTCCATCTAGATTTAATCTCATTAATTAATAATTATTTCACATCCACCATCTCTGACCCAAACCCTACAATCCTAACACCACCACCATTCATTCAACTCTACCATTAATATACTAAAACCACCACTATTTGTGTAATTGGTGAACTTTGTCTTTGAAAACCGTTAAAATATGTTGAAAATGTGATGAAGAAAATGGTGGAGATTAGATTTTAGGTTTGAAAGAAAAGTTGATGAGGTGTGAAGATTAAGGTAATGATGATGGAATGTGTAGAATATGAGATGATATTAATGATATGGTTTAAAAATTAGTGGCGATGGGGTGTGATTGTGTGAAGATGGTGTTCGTGGGATTTTGAAAATGGTGGTAACGTAATAGAGGTATAGATGGTTGGTGGTAGTGGTGGTGTTGGTAATTGAGTGTTAAGGGTTTATATAGTGGCGGCGGTTGGGTTGTAGAAGTGGTGGAGTTAAGGTAATTGGAGATGGTGGTAGTTAAGGATGGAGATGGTGGTTGTTTAGAGAAGGAAGTTATGATCTAGGCCATCGATTTTAGATAACTAAGATAGATCTAATTTTTGGTGGTGGAGATTAATTAAATTAATAATGGGTGACATGTTATTTTTATGATGAAGAGTATTTTTATCAATATGAAAGAAAAACTGGTTAATGGCGTGGTTGACCAATGGGGTATCTCTAATGATTTTTAAATCTGAGGCTATCTTAAAGAGTGCAAACTTTTTTAGGGTATCTCTAAATCTCCCTTTTATTTATTATAATATTATTAGATTATCGACTAATTAATAAAAATTATTTTATGATACAGTGCATTCACAATGTTAAAAAACATACTTATTTCTGAAATAAAGACATGCGTGAAGCGCATACATTTACATAGTATCTGGAATAATAGAAAGGGACGTAATAAAGTATCCTTGTAGAAACTTTATGTTACAGTTTACATTCCCTGATCATATGAAAGCACTATTCTACAGGTGAACATTACAATGGAAAGAAGATACTAGATAGGGTAAAAATGTTATGTTTGGATATCAGGATTCAGGGGAAATGTTGCAAGTATTAGCCAACGTTCTCCACCTTTGCAAGTATTTTCATGGAGAATTGCACATACAGATTCAGAGTCTCCTGAATAAGAGCTCTATACCAGATTACCAGCTGGTATGAATTTTGTACAACAGTTGTGAGAAGGTGAAAGAGATGGGTTGGGTTGTTCTTGCAATTTTGTTTTTGTGGTCTGGTGGTTGTGCTCCATGGTGTTAATAGGATGGCAATGGAAAGAGAATTGGTCCACAGAGGCACAGAGCACTGGAATGTTCTCTTATGAAAAAGAAAAAGAAAAAAGCACTGGAATTGTTTGATTCTTCCAGATGTTCTCGTCTCAATTTTTAATCATCTTTCCCATCTAAAACCATCCACCATTCTACCAAAGTATTACTCGGTGTCAGCATGAATATTGTTTTTGACTTGTTTATAGAATTATAGTAAAGATATGAAAAATTGAGAAGGTGAACCCAATTACACAATTGTTGCCAAATGAACTCAACATGTTTCACATGGTTGTAGTCTTTTAGGTGGGCATGACTTTTGTAACTTCTCCAATTGGCCATTACCAACCTAGTCCTTAGTTGAGAATCTAATGGGCTTTGATAAATAAAAGTGAATATACGAAAATTGGGCTGGAAAACATACCCAGCCCATTCTTGAGATGGAAACCTAATTCTACTTGGAGGCTGGAGCGGCTAATGCCTAATTAGGGTTTCAAGTTTCACCCCCCTCTCTATCTCTAGATATATATATATATCCTTCAAGCATACGAGTCTTTCAACAATGGTGTCTCATACTCTAAAAGTGTTCTAGGTTTTGTTTATTTCAACAATGGTGTCTCAGACTCTAATTTATTTTTAGGGTTTTGTTTTTGAATGTTTCAATCTTAGATTTGATTTGAATATGAAAGTAATAGTATTTGAAATCGCAATGATGAAAGAAACTGTGTCTAGACGATGATCTCTTCGGAGAGTAATCGGTGATTGGAAACACAACCCTCTAAGAAGCACTGAGCGATTTCTTTCATTCTTTTTTTGTTTTTTGTTTGTTTAATTTATTTTAAAAATTAAAGAATTTGTTTGTTTTACAAATTTATTTGATTGGGGAAGAGAATGGAAGTGATGATAGAAATTCATGGTCTGTCAATCCACTGATTTTATTTTGATGTTACTCATGAATCTCGACAGGTTCTGATCCTTTTCTCCCCCTTTTACATATCTGAAGTAATCTGATTATCTTTTTGTAATAAAAATTTGTATTTTGAAGCTTGATTTCATATAAAACTGTGGTTTACTGTAATTTGATGGAGGTTCTTCAAAATTGCTTAAACTTCATTTCAGATTCACAAGTTTTAGCTATTTTGTAGACGGTTGATTTAGACAACTTTTTCTTTAAAAAAAAAATCTTAACTGTATTTTGCGTTCTAATTGATATTGAATGAAAAATATATAGTTTTGCTCTAAAATCTTCATCTTACATTTGCTACTAAATTTATTGAACTATTTTAAAGAATTTTCAGCCAAAATCGTTTTCCCCTCCAGTGGAAACTATGGTATTGAATTGGTTACAGATGTATAGTACTGGAATCTTGCAAATATTGGTGTATATACAGTATATATTGATAAGCTGCCTATGAATGTACGTCTGTACGTACCAACTCTCATTTGATTGTATAAATGGCTTAACATTTAACACTTCAAAAAAGAAAAATAGCTAAAACTGTAATCTTTTGGATCCTATTTGTATTAGGATGATTTATCGGGTTATGTCATTCCTGAATTGGAACTTGAAGTTTCTTATATTAAATGGTGAAACGGATCTTGTAGTAGTTCCATACTTCCATATGGCATAATAAAACTGGTGAAACAGAGCTGAAGTTCATGTGAACTTAAATAAAGTAGCACAGTGGAACATAAAGTTTCATATCACTGTAAATTTAAATATATACCCACCAACCTTTTATCCACTTTTGGATTGGGAAGGATTTTCCTGTTAGAGCATCTCTAATGGGTCTCTTGTATCTATAGGAATTTGAAAAAAAAAGCTGCCCTAAGAGCATCTCTAATGGGTATCCTATATTTGAACGACATATAGACAGTTATGGATGACACATAGGTACCATGTTGTTTACCAAAAAATCTTTTAGCACGTCGTTCAAATCTATATTAGGGGTATTCCTAACGCGTTTGATTTTTTTTCGTTATAATTCTATCTTTCACGCAGGTTCAACGTTGAAGTATTTTTTGGGGGGTTGGAATTAATTAACTAACTAAGCCCAAATACGTTTAACTTATGGATGTGTTTTAACTTATGGATTTGTTTTAACTTAGGCCCAAGTACGCTCTAGTTTTTTTTTCCAGCCAGTATTTCATCTTATCTTCTTCTTCTTTATCCGCTATTGTTATTCTTTGTTCTAGCTGGTGCAACCAGATTACTTAAAAATTATCGTCATTTGAAAATTATGTTTCCACGCCGGTGCAACCAGCGCGGAACAAAAAAATTTAGTTAAAATGGTTCCACGCTGGTTAGACTGGCGTAGAACAAAAAAAATTTAGTTAAAATGGTTTCACGCTAGTCGAACTAGCATGGAATAAATAATTTTAGAATTTTCCTATAATCTTATCTCTGTAGCGATTTTAGCTAAAGTTTTAGCAGACCGGCCTACCACGTCCTACGTGGATGGCCGACTGCTATTTTTTTAGACGACGCGTTAGGGTTGCTTTTTTTTTTAATTCCTATAATTTTGAATATAGAAGACCCATTAGAGATGCTCTAACGCGTCGTCTAAAAAAATAGCAGTCGGCCATCTATGTAGGACATGGTGGGCCGGTCTGCTAAAATTTCGGGTAAAATCGCCGGAGAGATAGGATTATGGGAGAATTCTAAAATTATTTGTTCCACGCTAGTTCGACTAGCGTGGAACCATTTTAACTATTTTTTTTTGTTCCGCGCAAGTCTAACCAGCGTGGAACCATTTTAACTTAATTTTTTTTTGCACCAGCGTGGAAACATAATTTCTAACAGCTATTTTACAAACGGCTATAATTTGTGTAACATATATATAACTTCATCTTCTTCATCATCTGTACATTACAAATTTCCATCTTCTTCATCTTCTGCGAATTTCTTCTCAACTCAATTTATTCTCCATTTTTTTAAAATTATCATGGGAGATGGCTCTATCAAACACTTTCCAAACAAAATTGAAGATTCGAAAGATGAAAAACGTGAAGAAAGAAGTCATCGAAGAAGAGAAACCATCAACACCCGAAGAACAAAAGCGTATCGAAGATGAATTTAATCGACTTATTGATGAGTATGGAAATAAAATTCACGTGTTTTTCGAAAATGGTAGCCATGATTCGTTTGACTATGATTATGTATTGAGTAAAATGTTTTGTTCAAATGTGGTGAAGAGTATGAAGGTTAAAATGTAATAGAGATGTATTTCGAATTTAATTTGATTGATGTATTACTATTTTGATTAATATATTTTGATTACTATTTGAAATTAATAATAAATAAACCATTAAGAAATGATATACCTATTAACAAAAAAAACCCTAATATCAAAAGATCGTACACAATAAACAAACAAACAAACAAAACTAGCTACTACTAAAACACTCAAGGTGCACTCCCCTGACTGCTCCCCCCACTTCGGCCCCGTCCACCGCGTCTAGTGTGCCCTTGCAACTCCTACAATAAAATATAAATACAATTATGTTGTAAATAGTGTGGATGTCCGAATTAAGTTTATGCCCAAACCCAAGCCCACACTCGTAACATCAGTGATTAGGTGGAGCAACTGATGATGACTGATTAATCATCATATACAGGTGTCAAAGAAGAACTTGATGTGGCACTCAACTGTGTTGAGTAAGCAAACAATCAGTTGACTTATGAGGTTAATGCAACCTATATATATATAGGTAGATACTTGGATATGAATGGGTGACTGAGTTGTACGTGTACTACTAAATGAATAACAAGGGAATAAGAAATATCACTCCGTCCCATTACATATATTTCTTTGCTCTCTCTCTTATCACTCTGGTCCCTTTATTATATTATCAAGCTAACCTGAAGTTGCTTTGATTTTTACTACGTTATCAACACGAGTTTGCTCTATTGTCCAACAACTACAAGAAGTGTATATATCAACAAGTTGTTACCAGTGTAAGTATTTGGGTAAGTTTGTTGATTTTCGTATTATAAATATGTCTAATATTACCAAGTTGGAATTTACTGCTTTGGATATTACTGGTGAAAATTATCTGTCCTGGGTACTTGATATCAAATTACATCTTGCTTCCATGGGTCTGGAAGACTCCATAAAAGAAGGAAATCAGCTGTCCCAGCAGGACCGTGCTAAAACACTAATTTTCCTTCGCCACCATATCCATGAGGAATTGAAAACTGAATGCCTCACTGTCAAAGACCCGCAGATTCTTTGGCAGAATTTCAAAGAAAGGTATGACCACCATAGAACCATTTCCCTCCCAAGGGCTCGACATGAGTGGTCACACTTGAGGTTTCAGGATTTCAAAACTGTTTCTGAATACAACTCGAAGTTGTTGAAAATCGCGTCCACCCTGAAGTTATGTGGGCATCCTGTTAATGAGGAAGAAATGATAGATAAAACACTATCTACATTTCATCCTATAAATATGGTCTTACACGAACAGTATCGACAATGCCGACTTAAGAAGTACTCAGAGTTAAATGAAATTCTTACTTCTGCCGAGCAAAGTAAACAGCTCTTGATGAGTAATGCTAAGAAAGGGCCACCTGGCTCTGCCCCTGTGCCTGAAGCACATGCGTCATCATATCGTGGTAGTAAAAAGTGGAATGGGCCCAAAAGAGGCAAACGCCCCAGAAGTAACCGATACCACTAGAGTGGTGGTCCCCCATCACAACAATTCCAACCACAAAGGGTCTAGAAGTACCCCATACCACCAGAAGTGGGATGACACTGAGCCTAAAAAGGATAACGGGAAAGGTGCCAGTAGCACTCATTACCATAAGACTGGTGATAACACTTGTCATCCTTGTGGCATGGAAGGACATTGGTCTCGTACCTGTCGTACGGCCAAACACTTGGTTGAGCTTTATCAAGCATCAAAGAATGACAAAGGAAAGAAAGTGGAAACAAACTTTGTCGATCAGTCTGAGCCAGAAGACTCTACTCTTTTTAATGTTGATGATTTCATTGTGGAACCAGAGTATAATCTTGACTTCTTTGATGGAGGTCTCCCCACCAATTAAGTCTATATCTATCGTTTTATATCATGTATCTGTTTATATGTACTTTTGTTCTGTACTACTTGGTATTGTGTCTGTTAATAAATAATAAGTGTGTGTTATCTTAACTCGTACTCACTTTAATTTTCTTGTACTATGAAGGGATATGGATCCCGCATATAGCATGCATAATCGTCTTGCGAATGGTAGAGTTGTATGCCTCGTAGACAGTGCCACGACACACACAATTTTACGAGACCGTAAGTACTTTTCACAAATGAAATTTGTGAAGGCTAATGTGGACACTATTTCTGGTACATCAAGTCTCGTTGAAGGCTCTGGCAGAGCCCGTATCATGCTCCCTTGTGGTACCATATTCAACATTGTGGACGCTTTATACTCCACAAAGTCCACAAGAAATTTACTTAGTGTTAAAGATATACGTCTTAATGGTTACCACATCGAGACTATGAATGATCATGATATTGAGTATTTGTGTATAACATCTGAAGTTTCAGGACAGAAGCAGGTTGTAGAGAAACTTAAGGCTATCTTTTCAGGGTTGTACTGCACAACCATCAAGCCCCTTGAATCTTATGCAGTAATGGGCCAGAAGTTCCATGACCATAAGACATTTATGTTATGGCATGACCATTTGGGTCACCCCGGGGCTAGTATGATGCGAAGAATTATTGAAAATTCACATGGGCATAGTTTGCAGAACCAGAAGATTCTCGCATCTAATGACTTTGTTTGTACTGCTTGTTCTCAAGGTAAGTTGGTCACAAGACCATCTCCGACTAAGGTCAGTACTGAGTCTCCTACATTCCTACAACGGATTCAAGGAGATATTTGTGGACCCATACACCCACATTGTGGACCATTTAGATATTTTCTTGTGTTAATTGATGCATCTGCTCGATGGTCTCACGTGTCTCTGTTGTCTACACGAAATATGGCATTTGCACAACTTCTTGCTCAAATCATTAGATTACAGACACATTTTCCTGATTACCCTATTAAATCCATCCGCCTTGATGGTGCTGGTGAATTCACATCACAGACCTTTGATGACTATTACATGTCTATAGGGATTGACATCGAGCATCCCGTTGCTCATGTACATACACAGAATGGATTAACAGAGTCCTTTATCAAACATATTCAGATGATTGCACGCACCATGCTTATGAAATCGAAGTTGCCTGTTTTTGCATGGGGACATGCTATATTGCATGCCGCCGCACTGGTTCGACTTAGACCAAATGCATATAATCAATATTCTCCTTTACAACTTGCTTTTGGTCATCAACCAGATATTTCTCATCTACGAACATTTGGTTGTGCGGTGCAAGTTCCAATTGCGCCACCCCAACGCACAAAAATGGGACCGCAACGTAGATTAGGAATTTATGTTGGTTTTGATTCTCCGTCTATTACTAGATATCTTGAACCTTTGACAGGTGATGTTTTTACCACAAGATTTGCGGATTGCCACTTTGATGAGACAGTCTTCCCGCCGTTAGGGGGAGGAAATTCGTTTGTTCCTGGAGAACGACGTGAATTGTGGCTTCTCGCAGAAGCACCTAAATTGACTTGGTATACACCAACTTTGTCTCATCTTGATCCACGTACTCCTTTGTGTGAAACTGAAGTACAAAGGATCATTTACCTTCAGAAAATTGCTTGGCAATTGCCTGATGGTTTTACAAATGCAGCAAAAGTAACAAGGTCACATGTACCAGCTGCTAATGCGCCTGCGCGAATTGAAATCCCAGAAGGACGATCTGTCCCTGAAGGACGACACGTCTCTTAAAGACAACCCGCGAATGTGGCAGCAAATGAATCGTCTAGTACGCCAGAAGCGTGGACGACCTGTTGGGTCAAAAGACTCAAATCCCCGGAAGAGGAAAAACCAAACAAAACCTCCAGTAAATAGCACTCTTGGAGAGGCTATAAGGCAAGGAAAACACATTCTCTCTAAACAAAAACCTCCTGAAGAGGAATATGTCCCTGAGGTGGCACAAGGCCCTGAAGTGGTCGTTCCTGAAGTGACACAAGCCCCAGATGTGGCCCAGGTACCTGAAAATGATGAAATTTCTATAAATTATGCATGCACGAGAGAGTTGTGGAATAGAAAAAAAATTGTTATCGATGACGTATTCTCCTTTGCCGTAGCTGCTGAGATTGCAGCAGATGATGATGGTCTTGAACCACATACTGTTGAGGAATGTCGACAACGACATGATTGGCTAAAATGGAAGGATGCAATTCAAGCAGAATTGGATTCTCTTGCAAAACGAAATGTGTTTGGACCTGCAGTCCTAACCCCCAAGAATGTTAGCCCTGTAGGTTACAAATGGGTATTTGCAAGAAAACGCAATGAGAAAAACGAGATTGTGAGATATAAAGCTCGTCTCGTGGCACAAGGTTTCTCACAGAAACCTGGGATTGATTATGAAGAGACATATTCTCCCGTGATGGATGCAATCACATTTCGATTTTTAATTAGTCTAGCAGTCTCTGAAAGACTTGACATGCATCTCATGGACGTGGTTACTGCGTATCTTTACGGAATGTTGGATACTGATATTTATATGAAAGTCCCTGAAGGATTAAAATTACCTGAAGCAAAACCACGTAATATGTACTCTATTAAGCTTAAGAGATCATTATATGGATTGAAACAATCCGGGCGAATGTGGTACAATCGCCTCAGTGAGTACCTACTGAAAGAAGGGTACAGGAATGATCTCATCTGCCCATGTATATTCATTAAGAAAGCAAATTTAGGGTTTGCCATCATTGCGGTTTATGTCGATGACATAAATATAATTGGATCTCCTGAAGAGATTACCAAAGCATCAAACTCTTTAAAGAATGAGTTCGAGATGAAAGATCTCGGTAAAACAAAGTATTGTCTCGGCCTGCAGATCGAACATACAACGCATGGAGTATTTGTCCATCAGTCAACGTATACTGAAAAAGTTTTAAAGCGTTTCAACATGGACAAATGTCGCCCAAGTCGCACTCCAATGGTCGTTAGGTCACTTGATGTGAAATTAGACCCATTTCGTCCTAAAGAGGACAATGAATCTTTAGTTGGTCATGAAGTACCATACTTGAGTGCTCTGGGTGCTCTTTTATATTTAACCCAATGTACTAGACCTGACATTTCATTTGCAGTGAATTTGTTAGCCAGGTTTAGCTCAGCTCCAACCCGACGACATTGGACTGGCTTAAAGGAGATTATGCGTTACCTTCGAGGAACAACTGATATGGGTTTATACTATTCCAGAGAACCACCAAATGGCTCCCAACTAAAGGGGTATGCAGATGCTGGATATAGATCTGACCCACACAAAGAAAGATCGCAAATCGGGTATGTATTTACTTATGGTGGTACAACAATTTCTTGGCGATCTTCTAAGCAAACATTGGTTGCTACATCTTCCAACCACTCGGAGATACTTGCACTCCATGAAGCAACTCGTGAGTGTGTATGGTTGAGGCTCTTGATACACCATATCCAATCAACATGCGGACTCCCCTCAGTTACAGAGACACCAACGGTGATTTATGAAGACAATGCTGCATGTATTGATCAAATCAGGGAAGGCTACATCAGAAGTGATAGAACAAAACATATTTCTCCAAAATTCTTCTTCTCTCATGAACTCCAGCAGAGTAACGAGATCAATGTCCAGAACATATGGTTTGATGAGAATCTCGCCGATTTGTTCACTAAGTCACTAGCTCCACCAGCTTTTGAGAAACTGGCGTATGGTATTGGGATGCGCCGAAAGACTAGCTTAGTCTAATCTTCATCAGGGGGAGGTTGTCTTCAGGGGGAGCCGCCTGGACATTAAGCATATTGTACTCTTTTTCCTAGCTATGGTTTTTCCCACTGGGTTTTCCTAGCAAGGTTTTAGCGAGGCAGTATATAGCGCGTCCAACACCAGTCAAGATATCACCTATTGTACTCTTTTTCCTTCGCTATGGTTTTTCCCACTGGGTTTTCCTGGCAAGGTTTTAATGAGGCAATAATCTTGATATGGTGGACATTGTACATCCAAGGGGAAGTGTTGTAAATAGTGTGGATGTCCAAATTTAAGTTTATGCCCAAACCCAAGCCCACACTCATAACATCAGTGATTAGGTGGAGCAACTGATGATGACTGATTAATCATCATATACAGGTGTCAAAGAAGAACCTGATGTGGCACTCAACTGTGTTGAGTAAGCAAACAATCAGTTGACTTATGAGGTTAATGCAACATATATATATATATAGGTAGATACTTGGATATGAATGGGTGACTGAGTTGTACGTGTACTACTAAATGAATAACAAGGGAATAAGAAATATCACTCCGTCCCATTACATATATTTCTTTGCTTTCTCTCTTATCACTCTGGTCCCTTTATTATATTATCAAGCTAACCTGAAGTTGCTTTGATTTTTACTAAATTAAAACTTAATAACTAAAATTAGTTAATTTTATAGTTTAAATTTAATAATAATTAATAAAATGAGTAATTAATAATTAGTAAATTACTTACCAAGGCCTCTAATGTGTTTGTCAGCTCAGCAACCCTAGAAGCATTTATTGCGAGGTCTTCTTTAGCCCTTGCTGTAGCAGTCCTTTGCTCTTGCAACCAACCATAATATCTTCCAGAAGATTCAAATGTTGCATGCTGCATCCCTTAACCAAACATTACAACATCTGATAAGCATGAGCGGAGTGCAGCCTGTATATACAAGAATATGTAACAAGTTATAAACATAAAAGTTTTAACTTACAAATATAAAATTATAAATGCAATTATAAAATAAAAAAAAAAACATACCTCGTCTAAGGTATCAAAATCAGGTACATGCTGTGTAACTAAGGCACGATCGAGAAAAGGAACCGGCACGGTCTAGTCCATACCTTGTGATCCCATAAACCTGAGGATATGTTGACCAGCTTGTTCTCCATACTGTATATGTCTCAAAGGGTAACCTTGCTGAGTAGTAGTAGGGTCTGCTGGGAAAGGAATCTGATACTCTGGTCATATGCCTTGCCATGACACATAATTTACGTTACCCTCACGAGCATCGGGGGAAGTAGCTAATGAACCCCGAGAAACAGTGTTCCAATACAATTGGTAGTCCATAGCCGAAACAAACTGACAAAACGCTGAACTAATTGGCCAATTAAATGATAATCTACGAGTCACAATCTGCTCCAAAGAAAGACTCGCTGGAGCCATATCAGGTGGTAGAGGATGAGGAATAACTATCATACTAGATGTCTGTCGTAAACATCTATCTCCTAAAAACCAAACCCTTATCTCTGGAGAAACTAAAACCACTCTTGTCTGAGATATGATTCTAGAGGTCTCAATATATGGTACACTATTTGAGGGTAAACCAGCCCAAGGCATCCACCTAATACTATCCCAAGTTTTCTGTTCGATTGAGGCCCTTGCTTGTTTAAAGTTATTCGTTACAAGTCCCATCATTTTAGCTCGGTTTTCAAGTGCCTAAATAAGAATACGAGGGAAAACTTGTGGTTTATAATCTAACAAAATCGGATTACACGTGCCCAGATACTCATACCACCAAAACTACATAATAAAAATTTCATAATTAAAATATTTATATACAAAAACTAAATAATCATGCATGCTTTTATGCTTTACATTAATTAAATATTAAAAATAATATAAAAACAATAACTAACCTGTAGAATCCAAATGAACCCACCGATGTTGTGTAATTTCTTGCCACTCATAGAAAAATAATCCATCTGATAATACATGTGTGCCATCGCTGCACCGCCCCAATCGTAGTCTCCAATCTTGCCAAGCAAAGCTCCACACCAACCCAACTTCACACAACTATGTCCAGTAGAAAACAAAACACCAGACACAAAGTATAACAGAAAAGCTAACACATACTCATCCTCTTCAATTGAATTGGGCTCTAACACCCAATCATTTTCAGCAACGGTACGCAACATGTACATATTCTAAAAAAAAACATACTGTAAACCTGTTTGTTTTTCCTCATCTCTCCAAGCCTCCTCATAGTCGCTTAGAGTTGGGAATAATATAGTAGCCTCACACTCATTATTATCATAAGATGAAATATATGGCACAATCTCTCTTACCCCAACACGCAAACCCGTAAGCATAGTACAATCGTGGGGAGTAAAGCAAGCTCACCGAGAGGCAAATAAAATGTATGTGTCGTCGGCCACCATCGTTCAAGTAACGCGAATATAAGTTGACGATCAGTTCGAAATGGTGTCAAAGAAACGAGAGGCCCAAATGGTGTCGCTTGTATTCGGTCCCGTATATGAGCAAAATCGTTTCCCCTCTCCACCATATATGACCACCAAGTCATTATACATTTTGTTATACTTACTTGCATTGGTCCATGATGAACTCCTTTTGTGATAGAGAGTTGGTAATTCCAGTGACTTTGCAACCTCTATAGTTCTGGGCAACATGCAAAGTTAGAGATCCGTGTCCACACCCAAGATCCAGGATGCTTTGGCCATCTTTTATCTGCGCCCTCTCGCAGTAAGGATCCATCATATTAATTTCAGACTCGTCCAATGTTGCCAATTCATCTTTGATGTACCCTGGGCTGTACAAGTTTCCAGCACATAACAGACACGTTTAGGTAGATAGCTAAAATACACTGAAAGCTTTGTTTGTCACAAAACACCTTTTAGGTAGGACTGGACATGATATGAGCTACATTATTAATAGATGCACACTATTGCAATTCATAATGAGCATCTCATATTTACTTAAATGATAATGGCTACCAACCTGAGATCTTATTCTTCTTCTCCTCTCAAGGAAATCTGTTCTGTGCTCCATTATATCATGATATCTAGCTTCTCTGGCTCTGGATGTGTCCAACTCATCATCTTGGGAATTGGAAGTACTGGATTGAGGAAGAGTAGTTGATGCTGACGAGGTTTCAGTATTCGCATCAGAGTCCCGCGTATCATTGCTGAATAAATGATTGTCTACATCAATCAAGGCAGGAGAATTCTCATTATTGATGACCAAGTCTTGGTTAGAAACAACCTCAACCTCATCATTCTGTGGATCAGGGGTGGTCTCAGCATGCAATCTTAATAATGCATCGGATTCCGAACAAAAAATGCCTGTAATAAGGGAAGGAAGGGATTGGAACTTACAGGACGACCTTGGGTAATTGCAGTAGAGAAGAGAGAATAACCAGCCGCCCTTGAGGACCCTAAGCTGGAAGTTCTGCTAAAACTGCCTAGAATGAAACTAAAACGAGAACGTAAACGACCTGAATACCAAGAAGAAGCATTATGGGAATGGAAAGAACTTCTTCTATTAGTACTAGTAGATTGTTCTTCTACTTCTTCAAGTTTGATATGTACCAAAGCAATCAAACTGCTGACTGTCTTCAAAGCAAATCAGAGATGCGCACTGCAAAACAAACCAGAAATGAAGGAGGACTTCACATTTTATATAGAAATGTATTGACAACTGGCAAGACCACCGTAGCCTAATAAAATGAGGACTTCACCTGTACAGTCATTCAATGCATTGCCCCTTTACACTAAGCTGCCATTTTTCCCTCCTTCTTTCCCGGGCTTGGGACCGGCAATGCAATGTATATTGCATTGGCGGAGTTAAAAAATGGGATAAACATGCACGACAACAAAGAATCTTATACACTCAAAGAAGATAAGATCCAAAACCTTGATATTTATCTAATGTAATGAAAAATTTTAAGTTTGCATGTGCCCACTGACCATCCAAAAGGGGAAAAACCATTAAATTAATCTATCAAACAACTCGAGTTGACATGTCTCCACAATATAGTCCAAGCACAAGGGCAATACCCGAAAATAAGAAATAAACGAAGTCCTAAATGAAACATAACGGAAAAAATTTGTTAACAAAACCAAACGAGTAATGTTCAGCTGATGAACTCAAGACTAGCCTTCGGCCATATAACATGGCCTTGCCCAACCTACCCAAGAGTTGTGAAATAATCATCATGAGGTAGGGGTAAAACAGCATCCGCAACCAACACCGTAGTGATGTATACCAAGTAATTTTCGTCGCCCAAACACCTCTCACAATATTTATGTGTAGGGTCCACAACTTTGACAATCCCCCAAGCGTATTCTGTAGTTGGCCACCCACCTAAAACTCTCACCATCTTACTGGTATCAGACTACAAAATAAAATTAGTAGAAATCAACAATATAGGCATACCCATTAGAATATAAACATAACAATAATAATACTAATAATTGTACATACATACATACCGATGAAGCTCGTTCTCCACGAGGTTGTCCACTTTGAGGGATGTGTTGTCCACTTTGGGGAACAGATCACATATCGCGTATAATAGATGTTAGATCCTTTACAGCACCTGTAACTTCATCCAACTTGCCTTCCATTGAAATCTTCCATTCTTCATTCTTCCTTGCTTCACATGCTTGCTTTTTCTTTATATTAGGTATCTTCTTCATTTGTGTCTTGCAAATTCCTGCACCTCCCACCCTAATACGACCCCTACTATCTGGCCCAAGAACCTATATAAAAAAGAATCCACAAAATCAACCAAATATATATTGAAGTAAGTTGAGGTGTTGTCCTTATTAATTAAGTTTGGTTTAAAAGAATCCATTTTTCACTTCTAAAGCCTGCACTTTACTAACACCCTTTTCTCTATGTTGATAATGACATTCAGTTTAGTTAATAACTACTATAATTAAAACACATTTTTGACATGTTTATGAAATATCTGGCAAGGGTTAAGAATTTTAACTTAGAGTAATATATTCTTACCTCTGTCACTGCATCATCACAAGAAGTCTGAGAATCAGGATTCGATCCAATCGAAGATTGGATCGCCATCTAACATTGCAAAAAAATAAAAAAGTCTTGAAAATTTTATAAAACTTTTCTTTTCCTGGATAAACAAAATTTAAAAACGCCTCAAAGTACCACTTACAGAGATTTCAACATTTTGAGGAGTTTTGTCTAGATGAGTATGCATTGCCAAAAACGTGTAGCCACGACCAACCTCAGATGAATCAATACCTAGTTCTTGTGCTATCTTGTAACGAACAACTTGAGCTGCTGTCCTCCCACTACAATTTGGAAGTTCCTGTAGCTTCCTGTTCTCTCTATTTTGCTCACTCAAATCCTACATAAATTAATAACAAAAAATATTAATAAACAAAGCCACGAATTACAATACATAAAACTCTAAAAAAAAAAAAAAGTAAGCATAACCTACTTGCATTGTTTCGCTAATACAATAGTCGATAAAGATCCGCCAATCTTCAACAGGTACTTGGTCGGGTGGAGCCATTGCTTTCACAACATTGGGATCTTTTCCATCAATATACCTTTTTTCAAATAATATTTTCTACGCCTCCAAGCATCATTTATTTTCGATCTCACATAATCACAATCCACACCTCCATCCCAATCTTCAAATTCAAAGTGCCTCGGCAAGCCTCTGTTCATCTCCTTAAATCCTCAAGTGTGTAGTAAGTGTTACTGTTTACTGAATTCATTTAATACATATATTATTTGTTTTCTGTTTGAGTTAGTGTATTCTCTATTTCTGTAATGTGTATTTTATATTCTTAGCCACTATCAACTGCCCAAGTATTCTAGTTTACTGACAAATCAAAAATCAACCATGCCTACTGTTACATAGAATGTTTTTGAACATAGTGTCAGATATGTAACATTGATTTTCTAGTCAATTTAAAATAATAAAAATTTATATGCAAACTATGTCATTATAGTTATCAATAATTAACAAGGGTAATAATATAAAGAAAAATGAATAGAATAGAGGGTAAACCATCTCCAACCGTTTCTCTATAATTTTCCTCCATTCCATTGATTTTTTGAGAAAGAATATGAAGAAAACTGTTGGATACCAAAACCGATTTTTCTCCGCTTCAACTTTCAAAAGATAAGATACATTTGAAGAAAATTACGAAGGAACCGTTGGAGATGGTCTTATCCAAACTCTAAAGTTTCTTAAGCCAAAAAAACTCCCCCCTAGGGATGTAAATGGTGCGGGTCAGACTCGATTTCGAACCATATTCGTATCCATTTTATCAGGTTTCGGTGTTTAAAATGGATCCGAATACAAAAATAGGTCGGATCTGGTAATAAAATATTAGACCCGAATCGGATCCGGGTCGGATATGGATTTACTCTATTTGGGTCGGATTCTCATACATCCATAAAAACTTAGGGTATCAATGTAAATAAAATTCTAAAACTTTATTTTAGTTGGAAAACATGGATAACCTTTAACATAAACCAAACGGATTTGATGAATAGATGTAAGAAAACAAATTTGATTTGAAAAAGAAAGAAACGAAAAAAAGAAGAAGAGAAGATTATTAAAAGAAAAAAAAAAGGAATAAGACAAGACAATTATTAGAGTTTAACTCTATATCTCATCTTTCATTTTTTTTCACTTTTTTTTTATCATTCGGATGTTTTAATAGTCAATTATCTTAAGTGAAAGTAAATATGGTTGTAGTTTTTGTAGATAATTTAAGAAGAATGAAGTTTTGGAATTGCTATTATCTAGATCTGATGACTTTGTTAATTCTTTAATGACTACAATTCGGGTCAGATCTGAATTATCCATATTGTAAACGGTTCAGATATGGTTAAGTAAAATGGATCTGAGTCTGGTATGGATCGAATCCAGGTTCAAGTAAAAAAAATGGATCTAGATATGAATATATAGTGATCCGACCCAAACCCGCACCATTTACATCACTACCCCCTCCCTCTTTTTTAACAACAAAACTATTCAATTACTCAAACCAAGTATTAGTACATTAGTAGGAGAACAACAGTACCAGTACAACACTTTATCCTAAGATACAAACTAGATATGTAGTCTAGATATAGTACAAAGCCTAACTCATGATCGACAAACATAAAGCCTGTGTTCGATATGAGTTGCATTTTTCTGTTTCCTATTTCTTTTTCTTTTTTTTTTTTGGTGTTTTTTGGTTTGGTTGAGGAGCTCTCTCACCATTCCATTTTGGCTATGTATTTCTAGTTTTTTCATTCTAATAAAAGTTCTACTTAGCCAAAAAAAATAAAAAAAATAAAATTGACAGACATAAGCAAGGAGTTGCAGGACTGCCAGATAAAGCTCTTTTAGGCAACAAATCTGCCACCATATTGGCATGTCTACACACATATCTAACTCGAACATTACACTTGTAATAAAACTTTACAATCTTCCACCACATTAAATACCAAGCATAGTTACCTTCTACATTAATTGTATTTACAACAAAAGAGGAGTCCGATTCAAGGGAGATATTCAGTTGCTTGGTCAGGGAGAGTCCAGCTCTGAGGCTGAGCCATTCGGCCATATCATTTGTACAAGGTCCAATGTTCCTAGAAAGTTCTGTAAAAATTAAATCCACCAGATTCATTACGAATAACTGCACCAATGCTCTCTCCATTACTCGATCCATCAATATTCATCTTTAACCAACATTTAGGGGGAGGTTCCCACCTAATATAATTGATCTTGGGAGGGGGAGCACACCCAACAATATGATTATGATGAATATAATTAGCACTTTTATATAAACTCCTTGAGAAAAAGTCTAGTAGGATGAAAATGCATGTTATCAAATACCTTAGTATTCCTAGATTTTCATATATGCCATAAAAGAATGCAAGCATTAATACGAGCAGAATGATTATGTGGATTTAATTTCCTAAGCTGTAGTAACCATTCGGGATTTAATTGGCTCATGTACGGCCAAGTAATCCCCTACTGTAAAATCAATTAAACTTCAGAGCAAAATTGAAAAAGATGATGAACATCTTCCTAAGCTTGGAAACACATACTACAAGAGGTGTATTGATATCCCTTATCTTACTTGTTAACACTAACTTGGTCGGGAGCCTATTAGTGATACAGAACGAGAGAAAATATTTTACTTGAGGGGGACAAGGTAAAGTCCATAGGTTTTTCATCTAAACTATGGGTACAGGGGGGGTAAACGCCTGAACAACTAAAAAATAATATAAATTGTCCTCATGTTTATGATTTGTTGGCAAAGAAATTGAGATTATTTTATTGACATATTTCTCTGGCAACTGAGATCTTAAGAGGTCTCTATATCTCTGTGTTGAACAACATTGCACACTTGCCATCCTAAAATCTGGGGGGTTTACATTAGGGAATAAGGTAATAAGTGGTGTTTGTTCAACCCAAGAGATCGTACCCGAATTTAATGTTATGCCCAACCCCTATATCCCACTGTAATCTTCCCTGAATCGCTTTTACCAGTGGCAGAGCTACATATGAGTTATCTGGGGCACGTGCCCCAGGTGATTTCCCAAAAATCCTCATTTTTTTAATGATCATGTCTTATGTATTGGTTCATGTGAAGTGTTGATTTTCCTTAACTACCAAATTCATAAGCAGCTTTTGTTGGCTGCTCTCTTTTACCAAGCCCAATACCCAACTGTTTTTTCATTCATGGGCTTGGACTGGGCTTGTTTGAATCAAAAGAAAGTATGGGGTACAGTATTTCTAATAATCAAAAACAAAGTTTGTAACTGTCAATCTCTTGAATTATTTCTCTCTTGAACTGTTTTCTAATTTTTTTTTTTTTTTTTTTAAATTTAGTTAAGGCTTTAGTTTTGTTATTTGTTCAAATTGATTTTATTTAGGTATTCTTGTGACATGGTTACTTCCTCATTTATTTATCATATCACAAATCTCACTCTTCAAATGTTGAACACTCCAATCGTCGAAACGAAAGAGAAAAAATAAAAAAGCTTGTTCAATTATGTATAGAGAAAATTATATCTTCAATACTATTTACAATCAAAAATTATATATGGGAAAAAATAATGGAATAATGGTAGAGAACTAGAAATCCTAAAAACATATTTACAGTTTATTAAAAAAATATTATAACTCATTTAACTCATATTTATTTACTAATGAGTTAACTTTGGCTGTTCGATAGAGTCATATTTAAAAACGTTATTTGTTGATGTATTTGGTAGGGTGCCCAAGGTAAGTTAAATTCCTGGCTCTGCCACTGGCTTTTACGCCTTGTAAAATACTTCTCCATCCCCATGATTGTCCTTTCTTCCCATCCCCAAGTAAAATGGATGTAGTCCTATGATATTTAGCCTTTAAAATTTGAGATAACAGGGGGGTGGGTTTTTATAATCTCCAACCAAGTTTCCCTAGAAAAGATGAATTGGGAAGCTTAAGGTCTTTCAGGCCCAAACCCCCCATATCCTTAGGAGCTGTCAAAACATCCCATTTATTATTGTGCATCTTTCTATGGTAATCATCATGATTCCAAATGAAGTTTTGGCGAACCCTATCTAAATCCACTCTTAACAGAACATTTAATTGGAAAGCCTGAAAGTGGTGAGATGGGATAGCATTGAAGACTGAGGTAGTAAGAACAGATCTACCAGCTATAGCCGTTATTTCGTGCGAAATGGTTTGGTACATTACGGTGCGGACAAATATGGACCAAACATTTTTTCACGTGTAGAAACTTAACAACCTGTTACCTGTATTATGTAATACAGTCAGCATTGACTAGTTGGATGTCAACATAAGGGACTTATCTTTCCATTCATTTGTTAGGGGCCTACTTGCTAAAGCTGGTGAGCAAGTAATCCCCAAGCATTTTCCAATTGAAAAGCGAGTATTGAATACCTAAGATTGTAGAGAGAAGGGTGATAGTGTCTTGACTGACATTAGGGGATGGAAAGAAACATGATTTTTAAAAGTTAATCTTTTGACCAGAATCTTGGCAGAAAATATTTATGAAATTAGTACAATTATTACTGTCCGATCAAAAAAAAAACAAAAACAAATTATCATCTGCAAATAGCATATGAGATAGTTGTGGTGTTCCTCGAGCAATAAGTAAGGGTTGGATCTCTTGGGTTTCAACTAAGTGATTCAGTGTTATAGAAAGAATTTATACAACAACAATAAATAGGTAGGGAGGCAGAGGGTCACCCTTTCGTAGTCCTGCTTGTGGAGTGAAGGCTGCAGATGGACTACCATTGACTAGAACTTGCATAGTAATAGATTTTAAACAAAATGCTATTTTCTCCAACCATGGACTGGGCAAAACCAAAATTAAGAAGACACTTAAAAAGAAAAGACCAAAACAACCTATGATATACTTTTTATTAAAATCTAATTTAAGCATAAGAAAACCTCCTTCTCACCGCTTTCTTTTAAGTGAATGTAAGGCCTCATGACAAATTAAAATATGGTTACAAGAATGTTCCAGTAGAAAGATGGAATTTATCATACAAGCTTAGGCATTAAAGGTTTAAGTCTAGAAGACATAAGCTTCGAAATGACCTTATATGCCAAACTGCACAAACCATTAGGTCGGTAATCATTAAATTTAGTAGGCTTCCTACATTTTGAAATAAGTACAATGTAGGTTTTGTTTAAAAGTGGGTTAAATGAGAAGGAATGAAAAAAGCCTTGTACTAACTCAATAAAATCATGTTTAACTACAGACCAAAACTGAACATAAAATCCTCTTGGAATTCCATCTGGCCTGGAGCTTTCCAGGGACCTAGAGATTTGGCAACAAATAGAATTTCATCTTCTTTAACTGGCTCCTCTAAAAGTAGTCTGTCCTCATTTGGTAGGATAGGATAGGATGAACTTAGGGGTGGCAATCAGGTCAGGTTCGGTTGGTTTCAGGTTGGGTCTGTCAGGTTGGCAGGTCTCCGACCCAAAACTGGAGCCTGATGGATTATTTCTTTCTATAATTAAAACATAAACCTGCTTCAACCTTTTTTTATTTTTATTTTTTTAAAATAAACTGGGGTGTAGGTTTTTATTTGTTATGTTGATAACTGCCAATTAACAATTTGACATATTGAATTCTTCCTTTTTTTTTGTAACTATTGCTTCAAAAATTAAAATAAATTAAACCTAATAAGTCATAACTTACCAATGAATTAACAAACTAACTGAGCAGAACAAGTGATAATTATTTAATTTAGATTCTTGATTTAACAACAATGCAAAGAATATAGATAAAAAAAATTGCATAGACCAAAATAATAAATTGATCACAGATTAACTCATTTAAGATATCATCACACATTCACATATTCCTCCATATATATTGACCTCTAATTGTTCCAATTGAACGAAAGAGTAACAATAACAAAAATAGAACTAATTTAGGGAAAGTATGCGTCGTCATCTGTTGTTGACTTGTTCTCCTTCAATGACGACTCAATCAAGAGATTATGTTGATTCTATTTTGAAAGAACAAGATAAATTAAAAAGTGTTATTCTTGCAAAAGATTATTTACTACTTCCAGAGATTCAAATCTATTAAAGTTTTCAAGTGATCCTTCTCATAAGAACATCATTTGATGAATCAAGAGCAAGTTTGTTTTGGGTTTATTTTGTTATCAGGTTTCGGGTCGACCCGACAGGTCAATGCTTCAAACCTAAACCTGACCTGATATGGAAATAGGTCTATCGATAGGTCAATGCCTCAAACCTAAACCTGACCTGATATCAGCTCGACCTGATATTAACAAAAAACCAGTGTTATCAAACCCGGCCCGGCCCGGCGGGTTGACCCGGAAAACCGGTGACCCAGTGCTTTACACGGGCTGGGTTACTCAATGGATCGTTTTTGTATATGACCCAGTTGTGAACCACTAAAACCCATCGGGTTTTACCGGTTTTGTCACCCAGTGACCCAGAAAACCGGTTCAACTTTGAAATTAATGGTTTTAATTAAAAAAGATTTAGTTGGACTCGAACCCACAACCTAAAGCTCACAAACCTGTGTGTATACCAATGTATACATAATATTTTATGATAAATTATATTTATATTTAATACAAACATATTACAAAATTTTAAACATTAGGATTTAACAATATATTTAACCCTACTAATATTGGACTGGTTCAACCAGTGACCCAGTGATCGAACCACTAACCCAGTGACCCAGTGCCTTCACCGGGTTGGTGTCCGGGTTGGTTCTGATAACATTGCAAAAAACCCCAAAATGTTTGACCCAAAGCAGGTCGGGTTCATACCAGGTTTCGGGTCAGCAGGTCAAATTGCCACCCCTAGATGAACTAACTCCCAATACCAAGGTTCATTTAAAGGTATATCCACATTTGTGCTTGAGAACAAATGTGTATATTGGTCCTTAAAAACTGTTGAATTCCATCAAGTGATGTGAGGGAAGGTACTAATTCATTTTCAACAGTAATAATTCTATTGCTTGCTCTTCTAACCTTAGTTTTGAAATGATAAAACTTAGTATTTAAATCTCCATTGACATCCCAATCTAAAAAAACTCTTTATGACCAATCTGTTTTTCTCGCCTACTCCATTTCTTGCATTGCCAATACAAAGCTACTCATCTTTTTAATAATGTTCTTGAAGGGGATATTTCAAAGGCCATTGTGTATGATTTAAACGACTTAATACAACTGCCTTATTTTTTCTAATATCCCCAAATGATAGCTTTTTCCAGATTAGGGCTTCTTGTTTAAAATATCTAATATTGTTTACCAGACTATCCCTAGGATCGATTGATGACAAATTGACCCAATTATTTTCTACCACATCTTTAAAAGATTTAAGATTACACCAGCATTTCTCAAGTCCAAATAATTTAGGTATAAATGCATGACTAGGATTTAAACATAATAAAAGAGGTTATGACCTGAACTAAGATATGATGAATAAGCCATCTGAAACTGGGGAAAATGGTTGCCCATTATTGATTAATCATCACATGATCGAGACGCCCTTGGATGTTATTAGGTAGCACCAAAATCTTCCAACTCTATCATACCACACTCTTCCATTAGACTATTAAGTTCAGATAATTGAGATTCAGTTGGCGCTCTTCCTCCAAATTTATCATCAGAGAACACTATTGCATTGAAATCTCCAGCCACCGTGAAAGGGAAATTGCAATATGAACCTAACCCAATTATAATAAAGAAAATCAACTTCCAAGCAATGCTCATATTCATGATGAACATAATCTGCAGACATACTTTAGCATTTAGAGATAAAAACTCCTATATCCAAGTACTAACATTTGTCAAGAATTAAGATAATAACATTTATTCACCTGAAACAAACAATTGATTGTAATAATACATAACCTCATGGCATACACAATCAAATAAACAAGTGTGAGATCTTTGTCATTGTAATCATATCAAGAACATTGATATAATGATATTATATAGCAGCAGCTGCCGCCCATTAGAGTATTAGACCATCTCCAATGGGTTGTTATTTTTTTAAAAAATTGTAAATTTAGTCTCCAACCGGTTGCTATTTTATCATTTTTTTTCTTTTGATATTTTCTCAAATCTGTTTTCATATATGAGAAAACATTTGAGAATAGCAATATTAATAAAATACGCGTCATCCGCGGTTGAATAATGATTGATAAGGCGGATGACATCTAACCGCCTTCACCATATGTAATGGCAGGTGATGAATATAGTCATCCGCCTTTTGGGTGACATCTTGGTATATTATACGTGGATGAGTGAAGCAAATTAAATATTGTTAGACAAATTAAATATTATTTTTTCTCATCAGTCATATCATTAAGACCATCTCCAACCGCTACAGGAACTTTTTGACATTTTGCTATTGTTATTTCTATATAGAGAGAAAAAGTATAAAATGAACTCCAGCCCATTTTGTCATTAACTCTCCATCAGCTTTCCCTTTGGCTAGTGATAAAAATAATATTTAATGATACTCATCCACATTCATCACCACTTCTTCGCCACGTATCATTCTCTCACTTCATTATTTTGACACCAAAAAATTTACATTCAAAATATTTTTTAGTGTTTTACTTCCTTACCCTTTGTTCAAGTTTACTTTATATAAGTTTGCAACTTTGCTAAACCGGCAGAAATTTCTACTTTTTTATATGAACAAGTGAATGAGAAGAGATACAATAGAAGAAGAAATTAAGTGATCATCAAGAACAAAAAGAGCGTGGATTCGAAGATCAACAAAAAAAACAAAAAACAAAAAATCATCGAGAAGAAAAGGTATGTAAAAAAAATTATAATTATTGATATATCTTTTTTTTTTTATATATCATATAATTTGTATTATTGAGTTTCTATATAATATTATGATTTTTCATATAGTATTCCTATCTAATTAGTTGTTTACACTTTGAGGTCTAACAAGTAATATTTTTGAAATAGTATGTCTAGAGAATGTTCTTTTTCCAAAAGTTCAAAAAAAGATTATTGATCTTTTTTGGAGAGGAAGTAAAAAAGTGACTAAAGCTAAGAAAACAAATATATTTGAGATTCCAACTATTTCAAATGAAGTTATCGATACAAATACATTACCTATTGTATCAAATGATCCTGATACACATCTGTCTCATCGGTTAAAGAATAATCCGGTAAGTAATTTACAATATTATATTGGTCGTCGATCATTATCTAGTTTTTTTTTCCAGTATCAATTGTTGTCTTTTAAATGTCTTCTAATCCGAAGAAATAAGTTGTGACTCATCCTGAAACGCCTACGGAAAAAATGTTCTTTGAAAGTTGGGTTAGGACCAAAATAATCGTTTTTCAAAAGAATATTCCCAGCTTGCCTTCCACGATTGACCACGACGTGTCCAGGAATAGATCCACCCCATACACTTGAATTTTCATAATGGAGTAGATAAGTTTTCATCATCAGCTCCTGTTGCTCAATGCAATTATTCCATTAGAATATTTGGTTTTGGACCTCCATCTTAGGTGAAGAGGTTTCTTGGTAATCATCATTGGATTCAGATGACGAGTCGGAAGAAAGTTCATAAGATGGGTCTTTGTTGTTACTCATTTGTTTATAATTTTGAATAAAAGAAACCAATATTTATAACGGTGCATTGATATGAGCAACCTTATCTACACTCACCATTGCATTGGTACGAGCAATCTTTAAAATTGTAAATAATATCCTCAAATTTAACCATCCGCCTTTTTCCATTGAAAACACCAAGAACATTGCATTGGTATGAGCAATTGTATCTCGATTCAAATCTTCAAAAGATGCTAATGTCAGACATAATGTAAAAGAAAAAATAGGACATTTGTATTATATTCATTACAAAAAGTGTAAAATTCTATTGAAACCCTCACATTCTTTAAATAGCATCCTCAAATTTAACCATCCGCTCGTTTTTGCTTTCATCCACCTTTTTTTCTATTGAAAACACCAATAACATTGCATTGGTATGAGCAATTTTATCTTGATTCAAAGCTTTGAAAGTTGGTAATATCAGACATAGTGTATAAGACAACAAAGGAGATTTGTATCATATTCCATTGAAAACACCAAAGGCATTGGTATGAGCAATGTTATCTCAATTTAGAGCTTCGAAATGTGTACCATTCATTATCAGAAGTAAATTCTAGGAAAATCTCCACATTATTTAAACAACCTATTCCCAATTTATTGTAGTTTCAAGGAAAGTTTTAATTCGTTTACATTGCTTGTTTTCTTCCACAAAATGAACACTCGAGGTTTTGGCTTCAAAAGAGTTGAGGATGAACTTCTCTGCCAAGCATACATTTTGCATTTTGAAAATTCGGAAGTTAGAACATACCAATCGAGAGAAGACCTATGGTCCAAAATAGAGGAAACATATAACTATGAAGGTATAGATGTGAGAAATTTATCTCGTAGAACTGTTAAACCTCTTCGATCTCGTTGGTAGATTATTTTCACTGCATGTAAACTATTTCGGACATGCATCTAAATAGTGGAAGGCTATAATCGAAGTGGTAGTAGCGAAGTTGACACAATAAGTACAATATTAATGGCAATATTGTGTTTCTAGTTTTCGTATGCAGTTTTTATTTATTATGTTGATTTTATAAATGAAAACAAGTTTGTTAAATTCTAAAAGATTGAAATATCATTAATGTAAAGATTTGACGATGCATTTTATCTTTTGACAGCTTCTTGGGGCAAATGAACTTTACAACAAAGATCATCCAAAAGGCAAAACCTTTAACTTTGATTATGCTTGAGAAATTTTAAAAGACCATGAGAAATGGGCTGACCATGGTCCTTCTGCGCAAGATAATGATGGGAATGATGGGTGTGTATACCCATTTACACAACTCGTCGTGAACCCAATTCTATTCGAGCCTACTCGACGTAACACTATTTTTACTCGAGCTCACTTCGTGACCACAAATACAAATCCAATTCGACCTTGAAAGGCCTTCACTCGGCATAAGCCCATTTTTATCCGAGCTCACCCGACGTAGAGCTACTTTTATTCGACCTACATCGTCCTTATTCAAACACTATACGTTTCGATCCTCTTCCGTTACAATATATTTTCAGATCCAAAATATCAGCCCATTAATTGACCATACCGTTAGGCAATTAATGATCTATCCGTTGTCCCAATCACCTATATATATGAACTACGTAGGCTTGATTCTGGGACTTGGTCACTCTCAGATACGTAGGCAACTATCTAAATCAGATAGTTCAGCCATTTTCATAACTTTATCTCCTCCTCTATTTTCCGATCTTCTTGTCCGACTTGCCCTAACCCAAATTTACCTACATTTACATTGGCGCCGACTGTTTCGTGAACGAATAATAACCTGACAACCGACCATGGCAACAATCACTAATGAGCAATTTGAACAACTCCAGAAGCAAATGGCTGATCAACAGGAACAAATCAACAGGTTGGTGGTTGAAAACATCCACCTCAAGAGCACCACCACCACCACTAATGGCACACCGCTCAACGGAGTTGCCACAAATGCGCTCAATGCTGAGGAAGTCAATACAACTTTCAACAACCCTGCCCTAGCCACCTCCAGTAACACCGCCGCCCCAACCATGGCTGACCTTCAAGCTACTCATGACAGAATCCTCCAACTGTCAGAAAAACTTGACAAAAATCACCAAGACTCACTCAAGGCCAACACAGCACAGAAGGTAGCATCAACAACCCTTGAACGTTACAAAATCGAACCTCTTCATGATGACCTACTACAACAGGAACCACCACCAAACTTCATACCTCCAAAGTTCACCACTTACGACGGAAGTGGAGACCCAATGGACCACGTCCTACAGTTCAAGACAAGCATGGCCTTATGGCCAAAGTACAAGGATATTTTCTGCCGACTGTTTTCTGCATCACTCCGTGGGAGTGCCATAGATTGGTACCATCGACTGCCAGAAAGGTCCATCACCTCGTATGACCAACTGGAGTCACTCTTTGTCACCCAGTATATCCACAACAAGAGGAGAAGAATCGAGGTCACTGCCTTTTTTCGTATCAAGCAAGACGAAACCGAAACAACAAAGAAATTTATGTCGAGATTCAAAAAGGAGTGCTTGCGTGCTGAAAATCTAGATGAATATTCATGTCTTTTAGCCTTTATCTCCGCGGTCAACCCCAATACGGTGCTAGGAAATATTATTATCCTCGATGCCCCGGCAACGTTGGAAGACTTGTATGTACGCGTTGACAAGTACATCAAATTGGAAGAAGCCCTCACAAAATCCAAAGAACGAGTGGCTGTTGTCCAAACAACAGAGTCCACTTACTCCAAACCAAAGACGACTCGATCAGACTACAAAGGAAAGGCCACATCCAATGCCAAATCCAAATTCCCAAATCCCTTCAAGTGTTCATACAATCAACTATTTGATTTCATCAAAGATGAGGATTACTTCCAGCCTCAAGTTCACGACCTCGAACCGATTGAAGGAAAACCGTACTGTAAGTTACATAAGTGTCGACACCACCTCACCGACGATTGCCGAATCCTACGAGCTTACTGTCACAAACTTAAGGAGGAAGGCTACCTCGATGACTTCCTCTCTGAACATGAACCCGACCTCCGCAACAAACTAGAGGCCAAACGACAAAAGACTTCAACGGAAAAGGGTAAAAAGCCTAAGGGAACCATCAATATGATCATGGATGCTCGACCTCCCGAATGGTCAGCTAGTTCTAAGAAACAGAAGATTCATCACATCCACCATACCTTCCACTTGACTCACAAAGCAATTGTGGCTAAATAAGTCACAGGTAACAATGCTCTGGTCTTCTCTGACTTCGACCTCAAAAAAGTATGTCTCCCTCACAACGACGCATTGGTCGTCCATATCAACATTGGGGGATGGATAATGAAAAAAGTGCTTATCGACCCTGGAAGTTCTTGTGACGTAATATTTAACAAGGCATACAGTCAGATGCAAATGCCCGACTCGGTCCTCCAAAAACCTCAAGTCACCCTTTTTGCATTTAACTCGACCGAAACTGAGGCAAAAGGTGAAATTTGCCTTCCTGTGGCAACTGGTGAAAATGAAGACGAAGTGACTGTGTATTGCACCTTTTTCGTCCTTGATGTCCCTGCTCAGTTCAATGCAATTCTCGGACGAAAATGGATTCATAAAATGAAAGCAGTACCATCGACATATCACCAGGTCATCAAATTTCCTGGCCCTAGAGGCATCATGGAATTACGAGGTGACCAGATCGAAGCACATGGATGCCATGCCATACCCGAGGTCATCCCACTCCCTAATAAAGTGGATACTCCCACAACAGTGGCGAGCTTATCTAAGCCCACTGTCAATATGATCTCTGCAATCTGCAATGCAGTCGAAGAATCTACTCAACCCACTGAGGATGAGATCTCACAAGATGAAAACGGCAAGGCAATTGTTCATCCATCCGACCCACCTGTCTTTGAACAAGGTGAAAAGGTCAATATAGGATTGGATGACGATCCTAAATATGTCTATGTCGGGGCAAACTTGGACCCCATTGTAAAACAACAACTTATTGCTACTCTCAAAATGAATAAAGATGTTTTTGCTTTTGCTTATACCGATATGCCAGGGATTAATTCCACTATTGCTTGCCACAAGTTAAATGTAGATACCAACAAAAAGCCTGTGAAACAAAAAGCTCGCAAACTAGCAGCTCATCTCGCCAATGCAGTTAATGCAGAGATACAAAAGTTAAAAGATGCAAAATTCATTCGTGAGCTCGCATACCCTGACTGGCTCGATAACATTGTCGCAGTCATAAAACCTAACGGTAAAGTAAGAGTATGTATCGACTTCACGGACCTTAATAAAGCTTGCCCAAAAGACAGCTTTCCTCTCCCTCGAATAGACAAGCTCGTTGACTCAACAGCAGGTCACAAACTCATTTCCTTAATGGATGGCTATTCAGGATACAATCAAATAAAACTAGCAGACGAAGATCAAGAGAAAACTGCATTCATCACTGAACAAGGTACCTTTTGTTACACAGTCATGCCATTTGGACTAAGAAATGCAGGAGCCACATATCAGCGACTTGCAACCAAAATGTTCCACGATACACAATGGAAGTTTACGTAGATGATATGATTATCAAAAGCAAACACAAATCTACCCATGTCACCGACCTCGAAAAAACATTCCTCCAACTTCATGAGTACAACATGAAACTCAACCCGGAAAAATGTTTGTTCGGTGTCGCATCTGGAAAATTCTTGGGTTACCTCATCACACAAAGGGGTATCGAAGCCAACCCAGAAAAAATCAAAGCTATACTTGAGATACCGAGCCCAAAAACCAAGAAACAAGTCCAAAAGCTTAACGGCATGTTAGCAGCCTTAAACAGGTTCATAGCCCGGGCATCAGACAAACAACGCCCACTACATCAACTACTAAAGAAAGGGTCAACTTATAGCTGGACCCCTGAATGCCAGCAAGCATTCGACGAACTCAAGTTATACTTGGCTAGTCCACCGGTCATCACGGTACCCCAAGATGGCGACGTACTGGGGCTCTACCTCGGCACGTCAGAACAAGCAATTAGTGGACTTTTGTTCCGAGACGAAAGAGGTATAGAAAGACCAATATACTTCATCAGTAAGACATTGTTGTGTTCCAAAGCTCGGTATTCAAGCCTCGAAAAGGTAGGATTAGCTTTACTCTTCATCTCACGAAAGTTGAAGCCCTACTTCCAATCACACAAAATAAGAGTCATCACAGATGCACCTCTTCGGCAAGTATTGGAAAACAAAAACAAATCTACACGAATGGCAAAATGGGCCCAAGAACTCGGAGATCACGAGCTCATTTTCACTCCGCGAAGTAGCAGAAAAGGTCAAATCGTGGCCGACCTCCTGGTCGACTACGCCATTGACGACCACTCATGGATACCAGATAATGAGGTCATTGACCAACTAATAACAAAGACTCCAATATGGAAACTCTACGTCGATGGCTCCAAAAACTTCAATGGCTCAGGAGTGGGAGCCACACTAATCTCACCGGACGACGCTGTCATAGAAAAGTCAGTCCGATTAAATTTCACCTCATCCAACAATGATGCAGAATACGAGGCACTCCTCACTGGCATACAAATGGCCATAACTTTACAGGTCAAAGAATTGCGAATCCTAAGTGAGTCACAGTTGGTAGTTAGCCAAATTCTCGGCGACTATGAAACAAGGGAAAAGACTCTGAAGCTATACTTGGAGCATACAAAAAAATTATTAAGTTACTTCAACAAATGGAAAATTCAACATGTCCCACGAGATGACAACCGCCACGCCGATAGCTTGGCATATCTAGCCTCGCAAATCGACACCGACTCACCTCGAATAATACAAATTGACATACAGTCAGCTCCGGCATATGAGGCACAGATACATCAGGTAAATGAAGTTTCAGACTTCATAGATATCCCACCAAGTGAAGTAGAAAACTCGTGGATGGGACCAATCATCAATTACTTAAAGGGGACATACCCAGATGATGATTTCGAACTACGTAAACTCGAACGAAAAGCTAAAAGCTACATCTTACTTGACAAAAGACTCTACCGAAAGTCAACTCGAGGGCCATTTCTGCGGTGCCTCCCACCAAAACAAGCGCACACAATTCTCGCTGAGATCCACCATGGAGAATGTGGAAATCATGCAGGAGCTAGGTCTTTAGCCCAAAAAGCAAGAAATCAAGGCTACTTTTGGCCATACATGCAGTCAGATTCAGACAAGTTTGTCCAACACTGTGACAAGTGCCAAAGATTTGCACCATTAATTCACCAGCCAGCTCGAGAACTCAAGACAATCTCAAGCCCATGGCCTTTTGCAATTTGGGGGCTCGATATTGTGGGCCCTATCTTGAAGGATAAATCCAAAAAATGATTCTTACTTGTGTCAACTGACTACTTCACCAAATGGGTCGAAGCAATACCCCTACGACGAATACGCCAACAAGATGTTAAAAACTTCATCTGGAAATTCATTATCACCCGATTCGGACTACCACATACTCTAGTCACCGACAATGGTCAACAATTCTATGGAACTGTAATTGAGGAATTCTACCTCGATTGGAGAATCAACCACGCACTCTCAACACCTCACTACGCTCAAAGCAACGGTCAGGCTGAAGCCACCAACAAGACCATCATGAATAATCTGAAGAAAAAACTTAAAGCACACAAAGAGAAATGGATAGAGGAACTTGATAGGGTACTATGGGCTTACAGGACGACACCACACACATCTACAGGAATGTCCCCATTCGCCTTATGTTATGGCACAGAAGCTATCATACCAACTGAGCTAAACTTCCTCACTACTCGATCTGAGCTCGTACAATCCAAGGAAAATGAAGAGTTATGGGCCCACGAGGTAGACATGCTCGAAGAAAAACGCGACCAAACCATAATCACAATTGCTCGTTACCAACAGGTTTTAAAAAGGAGCTACAACCAAAAGGTCCGATCCAGGTAATTTCAAAGTGGTGACCTCGTGCTTAGACAAGTTCTTTCCAATACTAAGAAGTCTGGCGATGGAAAGCTAAACCCTAATTGGGAAGGACCATATATTGTCAAAAACAGCTTAGGGAATGGTGCATACACACTCATTGATACCGAAGGGGAACAGGTGCCTCGACCTTGGAACTCCAAATTTCTAAAAATCTATCTACTTTGATCACTTTCAAGGGTTGACATCTTTCATTTCCTCCCATCAAGGTTAAGCAAAAAAAACCACAAGGGATTTATACTACAAAACAATCTATTTTGAGCTACATTGAACAACAAGTTGTAATGGCAACCAAGCATTTTCAATTCAGCATACATTTCTTCAAAAGGTTAAGTCAAAAATAGTTGGATTACAAAATATAACGGACATAAGGCCAACCGAAGTCGGAATTCCCTACTTATGTTTTACAACACCAAAAGAAACCTCACCACTCTCAACAAAATTACAAATGCAACAATAACTATCAAGTTTGCTCCTCAGGAAGATCTTGGGTCGCTGCACCAGCATTCTCTTCAGCCTGGGGAGAGGGTTCTTTTTCAGCCTCGACGTTAGAAGAAGGAACTTCAGAGTTCTTCTCCTTTTCCACGTCACGACGAAAACGATCAAGGGCAGCAACTTTGATGGCCTCCCTGTCAGAAGAGGCATCAAAGTTTTCTACAAGGGATGCAAGGTGAGCCTCACAACGTAGGCACTTCTCTTCCCAGGCATAATATATCTGCCGCCACCTCGATATACTCTCGATAGACTTCTGGGCATCAGCTTCCCAGCTCGCATTCACCCTGGAAAGCTAACCTTGAAGAGTCATCACAAACCTTTGGGCCTCATCCAGATTGGCACCGTATTCGACACACTCTTTCTGGGAAGCATCGAGTTTGCCCTTCAGACTCTGGACTTCAGCTCACAATGCCTTGTTCTCAACATTGGCCTTTTGCATAGCCTCAGCTTTCTTCCTTGCATTCTCGAGCTTCGTCACCCACTTGTTATGGATCACATTCATCTGACATACAACAAAGGAAGCATCAAAAAACCAAGTAAATGATAAACAAAAGGATAAACCAAATCATAACTTATTAAGTAAAACTCACCCTATACATGCAAGACGCAAAATCTTGGGAATCCTCCTCAAGAGATCGGGGCTGGGTCTTCTTCGCATCTTCAAAGAGAAAACAGTTCTTCATCAGGGAAAGGCTCATCTCTTTATCATCCTAAGCCGAGTCATCGGCCTTCACATAAGCTTCACGGCAAGGAAACACTGGCGAAAACCGATTCGCCTCACCGGCTGAAAAATCTTCACTCACGTCGATAGCCGAAGGCTTAGTCGGCTTCGAGGAAGGGACTTGGGCTTTTCCTTTCCGCTTATCCTGAACTGGTTTACCGACCTTCGATGTGGCCACAGGCTCAGATGCCCTAGCCGGGGCTTTCCTCTTCTTAGACTGAGGAGCAGGATCGATTGACCTCGAGCCGAAAAAGTCCCTCAGATTCGGCGCATCTGGAATCTTACTCGCCAGAGGAGCAGCGCCACCAGTTAGGGGAAATTCAACAGACTTCTTTGGTGGGGCCATGGGCAAAGCAGCCACAACCTCGATTGGCAAGTCTTTGGGTCGAGCTGAGACCAACTCCGCAACTGGCAGGGCTACATCGAGCTCCTCTTTCTTTCGCCTGACTCTCTTCGGCGCTGGAGCATTGGAAGTACCGCCTTTCGCTTCGGTATCTTTAGCAAATTTAACTCGGGGCTCACGAAAAAAGCGTGCCAGATGGGGTAACAACTTCCTCTTCTCTGCCCACGATTTCTCAGCAAAGTCAGTTATATTGCTCGAATGCAAACGCCCGTCGATGTGCTCGTTATAATCTTTGGTTTGACCTACAAAATGCATAAGTCAAGTCAGCCAAAAATCGACTTCGTACATAAAAGATAAAGATACAAGACATACGTTCACCTATGCTCGGAATCGCATATCGACATAGGAAGGCACTGGGCTGTACAAACTGACCCCGGATTCTGTACAAAGGGGAGTTTTTCCAACCGTCATTCGAGGTCGGAGGATTAAATAGCTTTGTTGGGCCACAACTCCGCCTCCTATTTTAGGAGCAAACATAATCTCTACTCCGACCGGTCACACAGGTGAAGTAGGCAACAACGTCAGACTTCACAATATCGGCCTTATATAGCTTGTTTAACTCTTCAAATATCAGCATAGATGTCCAAAGGCTAAACTGTCGAGTTATGCAGCAAAGTAGGGTCGAATTCCCAACTTATGCAACCAACTAAATTAGGTTTAAAATCATCAGCAAACTTTTATGTTTTCCCAATTTATGCAATGCCGTCAACTGAAATCTAACAGCCGTTATCTTTTTGCTCACTGGAAGATTTTTAATATTAAAAAATATTTTTTCTTAAAAAAAAAATTAATAATTAAAATAAAATAAAATTGGTTTTATTTCAAACGAAGTTAAGTCTTTGGTTTCTAAACCCCAATTTTTCGTTTTTCTACTTCTCAATCTCTTTGTTTCATTAAAAACAACTATAATTTTAAATTATTTTTTAATCATGTAATCATTGTTTAATTTTGGGTTTTGCTTTTAAAAATCTTTTTTTTTGCTTACTTTACACAGTCAGCAATAATTATTACACAGTCAATAATAATAAAACTTTAAAAATATACAGTCATCAATAAATTATTACACAGTCAACAATAAAAATAAAAAAAAAAAATACAGTCAGCAAAATCTAACATCTGTTAAGGGATTGTTAACGGCATTGCATAAATCGCAAAAACTTAAAAGTTTGCTGATGATTTTAAACCTAATTTAGTTGGTTGCATAAGTTGGGAATTTGACCCTACTTTGTTGCATAACTCGATAGTTTAGCCATGTCCAAAAGCTCCTGGGCATCATAATAGGGGCTACGTCGTAGTGATTCAAGATATCACATACGAACTTACTAAAGGGAAGACGCATACTCCCTCTCAGTTGGGCAAGGCAAATCAAAGTCGAGGTCGTATCCCCACACAAATCAAATAATCTGTCACTGACCCTATGCATCTCAAGGTCGGGAATCCTAATATTAAACTCAGCTCGAATTTCAGGAAACGACCTCCGAGCTTCCTCTACACTAAGGATCCTACTACTGGTGGTCTCCTCGTCATTTACCTCAACTCGGCTACCACTCACACTAACTTGGATATCATCCTCATTATCACTCATACTTTCCGACGCTCTGTCACTCATTTTTTCCGATGGATGTATAATTCTAGTTATGCCAAATCAACGAAAAGCAATTTCCGGCAAAGAGAAACACAAGTTACAGAAACAGAAAAAGCTTCACAAACTCAACAATGGCGGAAGTTTTCAGCAAACAGCACCAAAATAAACGGAAACCACAACAGATACAACAAAATCAAAGAAATCTAACAAGAGATACATGTAATTATAGCAGAAAATGAAGAACAAGCAAACATAAATGCATAAACGATGAAGAACAACAATGGAATATGCACGAGCAGAAAAGAAGAAGAAGAACAAGACAAAAAGAACAAAGCACCTTGCGCCGAGCAAATGCAAAAGTCTTAAATCCCAACCAAAAGAAACCCTTGGTTTTCCAACCTTGCGGTTAGGTTTTATAAAACCCAACCACTTCATCTTCACCGTTCAAACCAACTTCAATCAAAGGCCAGATCTGGTGCGAGAAATCCAACTGCTGAAACCCGTGGTTTCCCTCCTATTTCGGTTACTTTCTGAAAATCGAAATTCAAACCTAATTTCCACGTGGCAAAACACAGAGCACCTGCCATAAACGCAATCATAACTCTTGCCTCGATAATCTACGCTTACTTATTACAGCACACAAAGGAATCTCTGTGGGCCTGCCATAAACACCTCAGCATTCGTTCCCATCTAATAACTTCTCTATTTTTCATTCAAACTGGGGTCGACTTCTTCACCTTCACTTTAAATAAAAAAGGGGCTATGTGTATACCCATTTACACAACTCGTCGTGAACCCAATTCTATTCGAGCCTACTCGACGTAATACTATTTTTACTCGAGCTCACTTCATGACCACAAATACAAATCCAATTCGACCTTGAAAGGCCTTCACTCGACATAAGCCCATTTTTATCCGAACTCACCCGACGTAGAGCTACTTTTATTCGACCTACATCGTCCATATTCAAACACTATACGTTTTGATCCTCTTCGGTTACAATATAGTTTCAGATCCAAACTATCCGCCCATTAATTGACCATACCGTTAGGCAATTAATGAGCTATCCGTTGTCCCAATCACCTATATATATGAACTACGTAGGCTTGATTCTGGGACTTGGTCACTCTCAGATACGTAGGCAACTATCTAAATCAGATACCTCAACCATTTTCATAACTTTATCTCCTCCTCCTCTATTTTTCGATCTTCTTCTCCGACTTGCCCTAACCCAAATTTACCTACATTTACAATGGGAACTCGCCATTGCCAAATGATAGTCCTCTTTTAGAAGATGACAATCCTGATATTGGCGTAGTTTGTTCCCAAAATGCAGGTTCTACAGGGAGGCTTGATGAACGAAATGCAACAAAGGCAAAAAGAAGAATCAATGCTGACAAACACCTATGTGACAAGAGATGATTGAGGGATCTAGGAAAAGCAGAGAGATAATGGAGGCACAAAGCATTGACAACTTGACAATGAATGCCAGAAAGGAGGCAAGAGCAAAAGAATTAATAGAGATTCAAAAACAAAAGGTAGTCTTAAAACAACACCAACAGTTAATGAAACAACAAAAAATAGATAAAGAACAACAACAACAACAAAAAAAAAAAAAAAAAAAAAAATTATGAACATGGATATGAGCAAACTAACACCCTTTAAGAAAACTTATTATAGTCACTTAAAAATGAAAATCCTTAACTCTCATATGCCAGCAGCGGCACGAAACTTAGATTTTAATGCAACTGCAATAACATAAGTGGTGGGAGCTATGAACGAAACTTAGACTTGAACGTAGATGATAGTAGCATAAGTGGTGGGAGCTATGCTAATGAACAAGGACATGAATATCAAGATAATCCTAATTTTAGTCATTCTCACGACACAAGTGGATTTAGTCAGTGAAATTACAATGGGCATGGTTATTGATTTTAGAAATTTAAGTGTGGGTTTTTGTATTTTTAGTTTATTTGTTAAGTACTCATTTTATTTTTTATATTTTTGTTTGACGAGTTAGTGTTTGTTGTTATAAGATATATAAAGTTTATTCGTATTAGCATTTTAAAGTTTAATATAATTTGCGTGCCAAAAAAATAAATTTTAGTTGAAATTAAAATTTCAAATGTGAATATATAAGTATATGTAAATATATAAGTAAATATATAGAAAATGGTATTATTGAAATACCATAAAGTTCAAATGTCACTAGCCATTACCTTTTGTAATCCAAAAGGCTGGTGAATATACTCATCCGCCAAATATAATTTGAAGGCGGTTCGACGCCATCCGCCTTATTAATCATTATTCAACCGCAGATAACTGTATGAAAAATAATATTGCTGTATTAACCTATTTCTAGATTAATGCACTACTAGATCAGGTCGCTGGGAGACTTGACCAAAGGGGAAGTTTTAGATCGGGGTGGCTGCACCTCGTTGAGATCGAGATTGCCTACGTACTCTTAGCTCGAGAGGATTGAACTTAGAGATCAAGCCATCGTAGTTCTGTTCTTATAGAAGGTAGAAAGGCATGGATCGTGGATCTTGCAGATTCTCCGTCATCATAATGAGGATTAATCGTGTAACGCGCGAGGATCATCCCTGTGAATTAATTATGTAACTGACGAGGATATTCTGTGCATTGAATGAGAGCGCGTGTGTGTTAGCAGGCCGCTGCTCGTTATGAGATCGAGTTGTTGTGGTCGAGCTACTATCGGGTAGAGATCGTGGCTTCCTGATGGATGAAGGACTGTGCCACTTGGCTGCTTTTGATTGGTTGGAGTATGTAGTACCCCTACAATTGCTATTCATATGAAAATGGATTTAAGAAAATAAAAATAAAAAAAAAAAAAAAAATAACAACCCGTTGGAGACCAAATTTACGAATATTTGAGAAAATAGCAAACCCGTCGGAGATGGTCTGCACAGAAGTCCATGTAATGTAGGGTAGCCCTGCCTTAAATACTAGTACTGTAATTTTGGGGCTTACATACGTAGCCCAAATTAAACCTATTTTGGACCTCAAAAATACATTATAAGCCCATTAACTGAGAAAAACCTCTACTACTTCTTCATCTTTCCCGACTCTCTCTCTCTTTACTCCTCAAATCCTCTTCTTCTTCTCTCTCTCTCTCCCTCTCTCAAGTCTCATGACATAAAATCGGTCTTCAGCTGCGTCATCCGGCCGTTATATATCGTACTTCCTTCCTTCCTTCCTTCCTTCCACACCAAAACCTCTACCTTCATTACATCTCTATAAAATTAAATTAATTAGGGTTAGACCTTCTCTCTCTCTCTCTACTCTCTAGTAGCTTAGCTTGGTGTTCAGTGAAAGAGTTTCTGCGCATTTTGCTCAATCACACCAGAAGAAACTGTTAGCTAGGTATTTCAAATCTCTTCACTCATCATCTTCTTGTTTCTGTTTGTTTGTTTGTATTATTGTTAATTTTTTCGTTGTTGTTTCTTTGAATTGGTTCACTTTTGTTTGCATTTCATCTTCTATTTCGCTCTATTAAACACGAAAATGTTAGTAAGTTTATGTTGTTGTGATGTTGGATTTAAGTTTTTTAACTAAAATATTAAAGCAAAATCATTGCAGTGTTATCATTAATTACTTGGTCTTTTAGGGTATGAAACAATTTTATTTTGTAGAAATTGAGGACCAGCTGTTTGAATTAAAGTTAAACAAATAATATATATGTATATACATTTGTGTAATTTGTTCTCACGTTTTACACACTGTTGTTTATTCTGGCTATGGCTATGTTCAGTGTGGTATATGGGTAATGTTTTAATACAAAATCCCTGTCATGTTTTCTTCCATTCGAATCTACAACTTGATATGTGTCAATGGCCGGAAGTATTATATTATTCAGGAGAGACAGAAAGAGTTACCTGATATGGTTATTGTAGAGTGAAAGCGAGATAGAAAAGAGACACTTTAAAGGAAATATTATAAATTCTGCAGCGTCTCAACCATGGTCGAGCTCACTGTATTATTAGCTAAAACACTGTAACTACCCAAGATAATGGAGAAAATCATTTCTTTTTACCTATGCTTAAGATATCGACTTATTAATAGGTAAATTTATCGTTATTAACTTATTGTCATAGTCAATAATTCATCATTATTCTTAATTCATTAATGGGTATGGGATTTTTTCATCAATGAGTTCAACAGTAGGGTAGACAGGAATGAGGGCCTGTCCCATATGCTATGTAACTGGAAGTGTACAGACTTGTCTAGAGTGGGAAGATTGGTTTGGAAGGTGTTGTTCCATGCAGTGTCTTGGGGCATTTGGAGTGAAAGAAATAGATGGGTTTTTGAAGGCACAAACAGAGACATGGGACAGATTATTAATGATGTCAAGATGCTGACTTGGAATTGGACCTTTTTCAGACCCTCCATGAGTGGTATTAGATTAGAGTATTAGACGACTTTATGTTGCGATGGGAGGACATTATATTTCATGTACACTGAGCGACCCTACATCTTGTATATCTTGTATTCTGGGCTAGTGTGAACCTTTCACACTATTTAATGAAACTGTGTTTTACTGGTCAAAAAAAAAAAAAAAAAAGAAAGAAAAAAAAAGCCATACCTTGTCTGATACTAAATGTTATCTATTTCATTCACTAATCACTATATGTGAGGAAATGAGCTCAGTCATAGGTGGTTTGTATTGTAGAAAAAGAAATGAAGATATCAAATTGAGGCCAGTCATATGTGGTTTGTAACTATCTAATCATTAGTAGGGTTGAATTCAACCAAAGAGTCCCTTCACGTTTCTCACAATATGCTAAACGATTACGCAAAACTTGGTCTACACATACTACATTGAGATATTGTGGAAGATTTTGGACAGCATTGTCTTTTGTTACTTAGACATGGACAGAATAGACGCAGGCTTACTAGACTTGAGCTGAAAAAGAGTTTTCAAACTCTGTCCGTGTGGACGTTGAGGTGTGGCTGTCTCGACCTCACTGACCACTGTAATATATATTAATTACTGTAATATATATTTGTTTGATAATGTGTGATGTAGGAGATCACACTTTTCTGCATTCTTCAAAGCTTCAACTTTATAATCCAAAATCTACACTAACAATCTCTTCTTTTCCCTCAATCCCACCATCAGAAATCATAAGGCTTTCAGATGATTTAAGAAAAGAAACATCATATAGCAAAACGTTTATCAAATTTTGCATGAAAATTCTGCAATAAATTTGTTTTTTTTTTCCTTTTTTTTTGATGGCACGAAAATTTGATTGATTTTATTAAACACTCTGAGACTAATGATTACAAACTATATTTCTATTAGGATTATCACCTAGAATTCAACAGTGGGTTCTGAGTAGATATGTTCGACTTGCCTTGTCAATTCTTTCAATATTTATATATAATTTCACCCATGTATAATCATGCTAACATTTAGCTTTATTTTTCCAAAGGTATCTCCATCAAAGTCCACCAAGCCTTGCTGTGTAGATATAATCATCAGGTAATTACCCTTATATATATAGCTTTACTTCTCTTCCCATGCTGTGAAAGCTGTCACTTATATGTCTACATTTTTTTCTCTTGCCATGCTGTACAAGCTTTATAGTTTTGTTGGATTTGAAGAAGTTTCTTTTTGTTTGTTGAAAATTATTGGACCTGCAAGTATATGTTTGTCTTTCCTTTGTTATTGTGCCATCATAACAGCAGTAAAAGGTAAAAGTTATGATAAACTCTGGGACACCCGATCAGCTCATGTAAGACGTCTCACATGGTGTCGTTCATCAGCTTGAACTGTGTGCATATAATTGCTTTAAATTGAAAACCTCATAATCAACTTGTCCCAGAATATATTTTAAATTGATGCTACTCCGTCATATACAAAATAGATTTGCCTCAAAACACTTTTGTAGTGATTCATATGGTGTCAATATAAGATGAACAAATTTTTTCTTAGTATTATAGTGTTCTTGGAAAACCCATTGGAAAAGAGCTTATAACACTCTGAATTTTTCTTTTTAATTCCAACTCCTATTAGCTAGGAAGCACGGACACTTCTACAAATTCACTGTGTCAGTGTCGGACACTGCTCGGACACGGACACTGCTTGGACACGTGTCCGACACGGCACATGCGTGTCCCATGTGCCGTTCAATCTGGACACTGTTCTGGACACGGCTTGGACACTGTTTTGGACACAGATATGTTCCTAAGTCCTAATTTAAGACGAATTGTAATATCTTTCCAACCGTTTCTCTTTCATGCTTTATGAACTATGAATGCATATGATACATGACATGATTTCTAATATATTATTGATATACCATAATTTTTTATATATATCTAATTCCCGCGTCCTAAGCCGTGTCCGTATCCTAATTTTTGGGATATACAAGTGTCGCCGAGTCCGTGTCCGTGTCCGTGTCCGAGTCCGTGTCAGTGTCCGAGTCTGTGCTACCTAGCCTATTAGACTAATCACAAATGTGCTTGGAGCACCTTAGTGACATATATCTATCTTATTCCTGGTATGTTTATAAAAATGAATTTTAACAATAACAAACCTTTGTTGCTAAGAAGCAGTATCAGCAATCACATTTTATGGCCAGAATTCAAAACTGTCCTATTGACCCCTTAATCATCCACTATCTAAAAAGAATGTTGTTTATTCAATACTCTATTGCTATACAAGTGATTATTTAAAAATTATATACAACAAACTAAGTGTAACTTGCTTTTGGCTCAATATTTTCCCCTTTCTCCATCTCTTCTTCATCCCCTTTCTCTCTCAGTCTCTCGATTAGAACATCACGCACATGAACCCTAACTGTAACCCAACTACAATTCTTACTCTCCCCACTTCCTTTATCCCAATCTGAATCTTCTTCTACACCCCTATCAATAAAAACATTCCTCAATCAGTTCGATGTTTTAATCAAAGAAGAAGTTTAGTTTTCGTCGTCTCAATCAGTTCAATTTTTGGATCAAAAGAGCTCTGAATCGTCTTCTCTAAGGACCTTAAGAACAAATCCTCTTATTACTAATATCTCTGTAAGTCGCACAGTTTTCTTTTCAGCATCTATATTTTGTTGATTCTAGAGTTTTCTTCTATATGAGATTGTATAAATTAACTGCTTTCTTATGATTTAAATTTAATTTCAGTTAGGGTTTCGTTTACCTATTTCATGAAATTCCTAAATTCGATTATGATTTTGATAGGGTGGTCGGAAATGGGTTTGATTAATTGATTAATTTGGGCAGTAGATCTGGTTCTTCAATTGGATTAGAGTTTTTACACCCCAAATTCGTGCTCTGTAATGGTGGGTTCGTGGGAAGAAGATCGAGTTAACTCACCTCTATTAAAACCTAACTCAGTTGTTTATGGCCCAACCCAAGTGTATAAAGTCTTCTTACACATGAGTTAAAGTTACTTGTTGAGTTCAAAGTGAAAAGAAAGGTAGAAGAAGACTCAGATGGAGATTGAAGGTTGTGAAGATCAAGACAATAATGCCAAAAGGAGTAATTACAAGAGCCAAAATGAAAATGACTAAACTATCACCATCATGTCTTTTGGAAGGGTTTTCATATACACGATACAGTCCTTACCGTTAGATTTAATTTGTAAAATGAAGCAGGACACGAAAATCATGGATTAAAATCCTGGCCAACATGCCAACAAAAAGGACTCTCCAAAGTAAAAAGCATCAGATGATAAGAAAACTTTTGAGATTCTTCTATAACCATATAGGAATTAATCTGATTCAATTTTGTCTTTTGCTGTTATATTTTTACTCCCAATACAGTATACCTATACTGGTAATGGTAATTAGTACATTAATTCATCATATATATACATATACATAATATGTCTTCATGCATCTCTCTTCTTAAACTGTAAGAGTAAATTTGCTAGTACAGTGTGGTTTCTGCACCACCATTCTGCTGGCTAGTTTTGGTGTAGTCGTTATTACTTAGTAATGTAACTTGGTTTGTTTTATTCACTGAATCTTATTAATAAAAATCCAACTGTTTGCAATCGAAACGAACTAAGTGTGTTCTTATGAGCGAGCATCAACACCACCACCGACCTTAGATTCAAGTTCACACTCCACAAGTGTTGTTCTTCTTTGCCATGTCTATAGATGAATGTAAGACTGTACATGCTGTGTTTGCTAAGTTATTTGAGTAATGTTATTTTGTGTTTTATGCAGAAAGGGAGTTAACACTTAACATACACTATGAAAACAAATACAGAAGAGGAGAACATGGAGAGTGAGTCAAAAAGGCAGAAGCTTCTTCACGACTCTTCTTCCTCACCTCTATTGACTATTGATAACCCACTTCTTCCACTTGCTTCTTATGCTGATGACGATGATGAAGAAGAAGATTATCAAGAAAGGAGAGAAGAAAATGGCTATGAAGGAAAAAAACATGGTAAAGATGGTCAAATCGTAGAATCTGATGAGGATGATGAAGATGATCGTGAGGAGAGATGGAATCAAGGGAGAGGCAAACGCCAGGTCGAAGTTCGGAGGGACTGTCCTTATCTAGACACTGTCAATCGCCAGGTAATTTGTTTTGTTAATTATATTGCTTTTTTTGTTTTCTGTTAATTTCATTCATTGTAATTAAAGAAATTATTGTGCCTTATTTGAACATTTAGTCTGATTAGGTAAATGATTTTGGGTATTGTTATTGGTTCATCTCGAGGATGTGTGTATGTGTGTGTGTTATCAATCTCACTGAATGATAATTTACTTGCTTTTCTTTATTTGCAGGTCCTGGACTTTGACTTTGAGAAGTGTTGTTCTGTATCTCTCAAGAATATAAATGTATATGCATGTCTAGTCTGTGGAAAATATTACCAAGGGAGAGGGCGCAAATCTCATGCCTATACTCATAGTCTTGAAGCAGGCCACCATGTCTACATCAATCTTCAAACTGAAAAGGTTTATTGTCTTCCCGATGGATATGAGATTAGTGATCCATCATTGGATGACATTCGGCATGTTCTATACCCAAGGTTTGTATAACATTGTTTTAGTAACAGATACTGACTAGTAGTTGTTTTGCGACTATACGTGGTTGCTGATTCTATTAAAATTTTGTTTACAGGTTTAGTAGGGAACAAGTTGTACATCTTGACAAAAATAAACAATGGTCACGAGCGCTTGATGGTTCCGATTATCTTCCTGGAATGGTTTGTGTTATATTTTCGTTCTTGTTGTCATATCATTGTTGCTATGTATTAAAGGCCATTATGGTTTTATTCAGGTGTTAATTATGGTTTTATCTCGTCCATGCATATTGCAGGTGGGCCTAAATAATATAAAGGAAACTGACTTTGTAAATGTTACGATTCAATCTTTGATGCGAGTTACTCCCTTGAGGAACTTTTTCCTGATTCCTGAGAATTATCAGAATTGCAAATCTTCTTTGGTTCATCGATTTGGGGAGCTCACCCGAAAGATTTGGCATGCACGGAACTTCAAGGGCCAGGTATCTCTTTCTTTTCATTATGTTGTAGCCATTGTTCTGAAATATGAACTTGATTATTATTAAACTTCTCTGCAGGTCAGTCCACATGAGTTTCTGCAGGCAGTCATGAAAGCTAGTAAGAAGAGGTTCAGAATAGGTGCACAGTCTGATCCAGTTGAGTTCATATCTTGGCTTCTCAACACACTCCATGCGGATCTTAAAAAGAAAAACAGAAGCATCATCTATAAGTGCTTTCAGGTTTTGTTGTTGCTTTATTCCTAGCTAATATATGTTCTAATCTTGCGTGTGTTGTAACTGGTAAGTTAAAATTTGTTTCCTGAACCTACCATGTCACCAGGGAGAGCTAGAGGTTGTGAAGGAAATTCATAACAAATCCTCCATTGAAAAGAAAGACAATGGCGATGATCTGACAAACGGTGCTGTTTCAGAAGAAACTTCAATAATGCCGTTCCTGATGCTTGGACTTGATTTGCCACCGCCTCCACTTTTCAAGGACGTGATGGAGAAAAATATAATACCACAGGTATTAAATTTGTTATGAATTGTTTTAAAATTCTTGTTATGGACTATTATGCTGTTATTTGGTGAATTATAAAAGTGTATCTCTAGAATTATAATAAACTTTGCTAGGAACACACAAAAATATTGTAATTCAAATCATTTTTGTATCAACCTGCTCTTTGGACTTGTTAATAACTCCCTAGACTCTATATATCACACAGGACCTTTGTTTCATCTCAATAGTCAATATGATGGGGATGAGACAAATTTTGAAGGCAATGTTGTTTATTGCTTAGGATGGTTTATTTTATTTTTTTGGAGGATTTAGTGTTTCTTACTTATTTGTTATAACTTTTAACATAGAAGTATATATCTGTCCCCCTTTTTTTTAGATAAGAAGAATAACATTCTATGCTTTAGAGGCCATATGTTATTTCGAGAGAACAAACTTCCAAGGGGATGAGGTTTTGGTGGATTAATGTAAGGCGTGAACAATTCTTATTGAACAATATACGACCTTAGCTTTGGAGGTGGAATTTGTTTCCACCTAAAGGCGTTTTTGGTAAATGCATAGCAAGTAAGGGGCAGTGTTTGAAGTTATAGAGATCACTGGCCGAGTCTGAAAGTTTATCGTTGTTCTTTATACCCAATTACATCAAACTTTGGGCTGTATGCTCTACAATCTGTACTAACTTTGGGATGAAACCAGACTTTTAACTAAAACCAGTAACCTTATGTATTCCCCGTCTTTGCTTTTCTGATGTGAATAACTCTTCTGTCAGTGAACACTTACCAAATCTCAATGCCTGAGTATAACTAAAGTTGCTCACTTTCTTAGCTTTCTTGAAGCAGAAATATGTAGAGGAAAGTGTAAATTAATCTTGTTAAGCTTCCAGTCCATGCATTGTGTCGGACTGTCTTTGTCTTATTGCTTTCTATCACAAAAAAAGAAAGGGTAGTTGGTGTTTGTGAAGTTGTTACCATTGAACTGTTTTAAAACCTACCAACATCATAATGAATCGTAGCTAAACAAAAGGGAAATAATGCCGAAGGCTCTAGTAGTTGTTCTTATAGGTTGATGCCGCCTGGAGACATTGCCAATGTCGCCTCAGGCCTTAACAATCAGAAGAACTTATTGTTTTATTTCCAAGAAATGAACCCAATTCATTTGTTTGTTTGATAGCATATGTTTGTATGGGAAATTCAACGTATATAGGGTGGCATTTTTGTACTCTTCCTTTTTTTGTATATGGAGTTGTTTTCATCACTTCAGGATTTTGCATTCGATGATTGTTATCTCCAACTAATTCCATACACTGCAAAACTGTGATGTAATGCTTGGTTTCTCTGTTGCCATTATTTTGTGTATTTTAGGTTCCCCTTTTTAATATATTGAAGAAATTTGATGGAGAGTCTGTCACCGAAGTTGTGAGGCCTTGCATAGCAAGAATGAGATATCGCATCACCAAATTGCCACAGTATCTTATTCTCCACATGCGTCGATTCACAAAGAATAATTTCTTTGTAGAAAAGAATCCTACACTCGGTGAGTAATCATGTTGTTGAATTTGTTCTTAGTATTTAAAATTGAGATTATATGTTGGTGGGAGGACTGTTGCCGTACATGATCATATCACAAAATTCTATGATCATCCTCGATTCCTCGCTGAAGTGGTTTTCCACGCACATGCAACCTTGACCTTGTGGAAATATCTGGATTTTTGTGTTTATGGCTTACCAAACTGGTCTATAAGATACAATGATATGGGTACCTGTTAAGGCGGGTAGATCTAATGTTTATGTTGTTTTAAGATAGTTCCCTATTTACTCATGAGTATATGATTGTTGTGCAGTTAATTTTCCTGTAAAAAACCTGGAGCTGAAGGATTATATCCCACTGCCAACACCCAAGGAGAATGAGAAATTGCGGTCGAAGTATGATTTGATTGCTAATATTGTTCATGATGGGAAACCTGGTGAAGGATCTTATAGAGTATTCGTACAACGGAAATCAGAAGAATTATGGTAAATAGAATTAGTTCTTGCTGTATGTGTACTTGGCCAACATTTTATCCATGTAAATGCTCTGACAATTTATCAACTTATATTGAACTTTTGTAGGTATGAGATGCAGGATCTTCATGTGGCAGAAACACTTCCTCAGATGGTCGCACTTTCTGAGACTTACATGCAGATATATGAGCAGCAGCAGTGAGGATTCAAGTTTTGATGGTTCTTATTATGTTTGTTTCATGCACTGGTGGATTTTTATGCTCGTCAAATTCTGCCTGCTATGAGAAAAGGATATATAAGAACACATAGTGGGAACTCAAATATTAAGAAAATCTCGTGTAGATCTATTAATGTTTGTGTTCAGAAAATTTTGCAAGGTACCATCAAGAATAGTTCTACTTTACAATTTGTATGTTGTAAATCTCATCTCACTTGGTTGTTAACATGGGGAAAGCTATTGACTTTACACCATTTGAATAATTAGATTTTACAGTAAAACTTTTGTACTGCTCTAGAGTCACCTTTTGTGGAAAGCACATGATTATCTTGCAATGACATTGATTATTTCATCATTTGCTTTACCTTTTTGCTCTCTTCGTTATTGATTTGAATACGTTGAAGTGGACTGTGTGTGCTTGGCGTCAATTTACCTTTTTATTGAATAAGAAGCTGTCAACCATTTGAATCTGGATTCTCCCTTTCCTTGGGTGATCAATGATAATTAGGCACACCACAACCTGCATTTGGCCGTTGCCGAGGTTGGGGGTCTGAAGGAGGTTGGGGGTCTGAAGATTGTCTAGTGTTCAACCAATGGTTTGGCAGTTGCGAGTCACACATTATTAACTGAATTAAGTCTTCAATGATGGGTTGGTTTGTTGTCATTGGGTGATGAGAAATAAAATTTCATCAGGAAATATGGTAAAGGTTGTGAAATGTGGAGGAATCAAAAGTTGATACATTGTAAATAGAGATAATTAGCGATTGCCCCTCTTTAAAATTGAAGGTGGCGACTACTCCTATTTTCTAAATTGTTTCATGACCATCCCTCTTTCTAGCACCTTTTTAATATATTTTTTATTTTACCCTTAATTATGTGTTTAATGTTTGTCCCTCCCCCATTTTGGTTTAGGTAATAGGTACTTTGCTTATTGAATTCACTAAAGCTTAAAATATGGCCTTCGTTACATTGACCTGAACTGGGCGTAACATTGGCCTTAAAAGTGTTGTTTTGTTTTTGTAAGAAAGAGACCTACTTTGTTTAGAACCTAATTAAGGTTTAACTGTTTAAGTAATTATAATGAGAATTAATGTTTTATGAAGGAAAATTAATGATAATGAGATAAATTAGAAGATACTAATGAGTAACATAAGATCTAAGATACACTCACTGCAGATTATAATTTAGATGTTGGGAACCACCCAATTAACTAAATTGATAATGAACGAGAATACAAATAATTTTATTGAAGAAAAAGGAACTAAAAAAAGTTGGACAAATAATTGGAAGTAAGTTGTAACATATTAGTGCTGCTGCTGCTGGTGGTGGTCGTCGAATATGAGTTAGAATTTTGGTTTGACTGAGAGAGAAGAAATAAGGTGATGAAAATTTAATAATCTCGTGCATTTTGATGATAATCGTCCAAGGCAACTTAAACTAAAAATCTAATCCAACGCTCATAAATAAACCAAAATTAAAACATCTAATCTCGATGATCATCCAACGGATTAAAATATCTATTCAAACTATACTGTGTCGTACTTGTACCATATACAGTAGTATAACTTAGATAGATTAGGGTTTTGTTGTTGCACAACAACACAAACACAAGAGTTTTGGATATAAACATGGTGTTAGGAATCCTACTTTGATCCCACAACTTCCACTAATTTTTTTTAATTAATATATAAACCATGGGGATAAAAAGAGAGAATTCAAAGTTATTAATTATTCTTCTTTTTAAGACTTCTTCAATTCCTCCATCTATGATGAACAAATCAGAAAGTTTTGAACCTTTTTACCATGCAAGAAAGCAACCATCTCATCCCCATTATTCACAGGTTAGTATGTAAATTTTGTGTTTTAATTTCTTCATTCTCTTGTGGTCTTATTTATATATATATGGTGCTTTGCTTATTATTATACTTTATATACATGCAGATGTTGTTGGAGGCAATAAGAGAATTGAATGAAAAAGATGGTTCCAAGGAGGAAGCTATAATGAAGTACATTGAAACAACTTACAATGAATCCCCTTATTTTTTCGAAGACGTTCTCAAATTTAATCTCAAAAGCCTTATTAAACAAGGGGAGATTGAACTTACTTCCGAATCTACTTATATCCTCCATGGCTAGGGGTGTTATTCGAGCCGAGCGAGCCGAGCTTTGAATGCTCATACTCGGCTCGTTTTAATACGAGCCGAGCCCAATTTCTGAATCGAGCCTGGTTTTATGTTCAAGCTCGGCTCGCGAGCTATTTATCAAACTCGAGCTCGAGCTCGTTAGGCTCGTTTAGCTCGAGCCGAGCTCGAGCCCTCCAAGCTCGTTTAGCTCGAATCAAGCTCGAACCCTATACCAAAACCACCACAACATTGAGTTTTCTAACCTGTTTAAAACGATCAAATTGAATTAAGTTAACTACACCAGAAGAAATTTACACAACTCAAGAACATCTTCCGATAATCTTGCAATCGAATCATATATTAAAATTCAGAAAAAAAGACTGAGAAATGGAAACATAGGTCAATGGAATTCAGAATCTGGTTACTTTGTTTAGATTTTGCTTTTGAACGTCTACTAGAGGTGGTGGTGGTGGTGGTGGTTTTATGCACATTCCACTTCCACAATCTATCACTAATTCATGTCCATGAGGAGGAACCAACAGCAATGGAATGGATGATGAACAACCATTATTTTTGTCTTCAACAAATACAATTCTCCATGAAACACATACTGCAGAAAATCGAACATAATCATCATAGAATAATAATCTATCCATTATTTCATATAAAAGACAACTTGGAAGTTCTGACCAACGAGAAAATTGTTCATCCATGGTAAAAACAATTTTCGGAGACAGAAAAGTGATTTAGAAGAAAAGGGGATTTGAAGAAGTTGAAAGCTTGGATCTATCTGGAAGAGGAGTAGACAATTTAGAATAAGAAGAAGGATTAAATAACAGGAGAGGACTAATTAACCGAATTTAATAAAAGATTTTCTTTTTTAGAAGAAGAACAGATCTAGTAGATCTTAGAAGATTGCTAAAACAAGGTTTCTAGATCTACACTGACAACCACAACAGACAACTATTTAGAAACCAGACTGACTTGGATTGACCAGTAAAAGTTTTTTTTTTTTTTTTAGCAATCTCTCTCCTTCCAAATTCAAAGTAGATGAGCAGTAAATAATTTATTCCAAATCGATCTTGGCAAAACAAACTACTAGTACGAGCAATCTTCGAAGCAGATGACTTCTTCAAATCGGTGGGTACCCTTTGTTTGGTGACAAGTTTTAATGAGATTGATTGATTGATTGATTGAATTGGAGAAGAAGAAGGAGACGGGCTTAGAGTCGTAGAGAAGAAGGAGACGGGCAGGCGGCGGCTAGGTTTCCAGAACCATAAGAAGGAGAAGCTGTTATGTTGAATTGTAATTTGTTGATATATACTGGGGTAGGATAGGAATAAGATATATTAGTGGGGGTAGGCTGGTAATTTACATTATTTAACTCGAGCTCCTCGGCTCGGCTCGAATAAAGCTCGGGCTCGGCTCGAGCTCGAGACGAGCCTTAAATCTGTTCAAGCTCGGCTCGTTTTACAAGATGAGCGAGCCCGAGCCGAGCTTTAATCGAGCCGAACACGAGCCGAGCTCGAGCTGCTCAGCTCACATAACACCCCTATCCATGGCCATTATGAACGTCTGAGAATGGAAGAATTTGAAGCTAAACTTGAAGCTAACCCGAAATCAATTTTCGTTACCTATAAGTTGTTCGGAAGAAATTGATACATTTTTTACGCTATTTCCTCCTCATGTTGGAGTATAGTGTTATACTTTGTTAGTAATCAAGTAGCTAGAGGCACCATCTCATGTAAATAGGCATACCTAAAACGATGAAAACAATTTGCTCTTTTTGAATTGTTATACTGTACAAGGTTAATTAATAGTTTTATATATGGGTTCAATTAAGGAAAATTGCAGATCTCAAGGTTAAAATCATCGAGATTTGCAATTTAAATTGGATGAGTGTTTGAAGCAAATCAAACCAGTAAATGAGCGCAACGTGTCTCTTTTAAGTTTAGAAAGCCTGTCTTGTGCTACTCACGTGTATTTTAAATGAGGGTATTTTGGCATTTTTAGAATTTTGTTCGGTTCAGCTACCGGTTCGTGTCCAAAGCCTAATTAACCAAAACAAAGTGTCCATTCCCTAATTAGTATATAAGTTTCGTGGCCAAAACCTAAATCCCTTATGCAGACTACCATTTCACTTTCATAACGTTCTTGGATAGTTGTTTTATATTAGACTTCATTGCCTGCATCCAAGAATCTAAAAACATACCATTTGACATCGAGTTATTGGTACATCCAAGAAGGACTTGTTCTTACTAGAGAATCAACTTTCATTTTTCATTTTACTAGCTAGTTTTGTGGAGGTACATGTATACTGTATATCTAGGGTATTTCACTTTAATTTTTTGATTAAATATGACCATGCAAGTATGCAACACGCGCGTTATTCTCCCTGGTGTGACTTCATATCAATTCATGATGGTACGCAGATAAGGAGAACATACCATTTCATCTCTTGGACTGTCTTCGGATGGGAATGGTTGATAACTATGCCGGTGATGGAAGCATAGATGTTGAAAATGTATGGTATTCAAACTGTCCTGGGGAGATGGATGAAGAAGGCCAGAAGGAGCAACAGCAGCAACTTATGGACCTTTTACAGCAACAACACCTCAGTGACAGAGATGATCAATGCTGGTGGTCCTTAGAGAAGAATGGGAATTTTTCTGTCTCGAGTTTTGCAGGTTACATTCAGCAGGAAGACAGACAGTTAAAAGGCATTGTTGTCCAGGATTTCCCCTTCAATTTGGGTTGGACTAACAAGCTCCCTCCCAAGATTAAATCCTTTGTGTGGACTGTCTTGCAAGGGAGAGTACTAACTGCACACCACTTGTGTAACACCCATGAGTTGGTGTTAGTCCCACATTGCCAAGGAAGTGGTTGTATTGGTAGTATATAGAGTTTAACCATACTTTAACTAATGTCAAAGCTTTTTAGGGTAAACCACATGGGTGAGCCCTGATCCAAAACCCTCTACTGCTGGATATCCTCAGGGATTGGGGGTGAAGCATTGAATCCAGGCCATTTCTTTGTTAATCTCATTATTGCATTGAATCCAGGCCATTTCATTTCTTTGTTAATCTCATTATGGCATTGAATCCAGGCCATTTCTTTGTTAATCTCATTATTGACTGGAGCAGAATAGTAATTCTTTGACCATCTTTGTTAATCTCATTATTGACTGGAACAGAATAGTAATTCTTTGACCATCTGACTGGAGCAGGAGCAGATTAGTAATTCTTTGACCATCTTTGTTAATCTCATTACTGACTGGAGCAGGAGCAGATTAGTAATTCTTTGATCAGGATTGAGGCAAAGAGCACAGCAGATCCTAGTGCATCACATTTGTGTTGAACACAGAGTTTACACATTCAGGGTTGCTTGGTGTATCTTGTGTGAACATCTTTTTCACACTTCTGTGATACCAACCTTGTTGGTTTTTTTGTGGAAAAAGAGGACAGAGGGAAGTTTTTCATTCAGGAACGTACGTATAGGGGTGCAATTCGAGCCGCTCGAGCCGAGCTAAGGTATGCTCGAACTCGGCTCGTTATTAACCGAGCCGAGCTCAAAATTAAGATCGAGCTGAACTATGAGCTCGAGCTCGGCTCGCGAGCCAACAGTAGAACTCGAGCTCGGCTCGTTTCGGCTCGCTGGCTCGTTTGGAGACACGTTACCTATTCCATCAGATGAAGTAACAGTAGCAATAACACCAACTCTTCCTCCATCTCCATTACCATTAGCACCACCAGTGTTGTCTGTTGTTGTTGCGGCGGCGCCACCGTCATAGTGACAACGTTTATGCCCACCTAAAGCTTGTCCAGAAGGAAAAGATTTGTGACAAATTGAACACCCACCTATGTTCTTTGATGACTTATTCACATCATCTAGAGAATCTACAATACCAAGACCCACTTTACTGGAATTCCAACTCTTGTGAGACCCATTAGAGGCTGGTTTTGGATTACATAAGTTCGTAACCACCTTATAATCAAGTGGAGAAGTAGGGACACTAAAGAAAGAAGTACTTTTCTGCTTCTGCCCCAAATTCTCATTTTGAAAATTTGATTCTGAAGCAGAATCTGACATTAGATGATGATGATGACCTTTGTATTGATCTTTCTGAACTGATCTGCTTCTTTTCCTCAACATTATCTTTCAATCCTCTTCAATTAGAAAAACCAGAAAATTTCTTCTGCAATAAATTCAACAATACAACAATTAATAAAGAAACTTGAGATGCCCAAATACATAATAAGCTCTACTGATTTATAAATAAAACAAATAATTAACTAATAATTAACGAGCTGCTCGGCTCGGCTCGGGCTCGTGACGAGCTCAAAAACTGGCTCGAACTCGGCTCGTTTAGATAAATAAGCGAGCCGGGCCGAGCTTTTATCGAGCCGAGCTCGAGCCGAGCCCGAGCCGCTCGGCTCAAATTGCACCCCTACGTACGTACGTAGTTAGGGCGTACGTACGTCCTCATTGTGTTTGCTGCATATGGGCCATGTTTAAGCCCATTTCGTGTTTGATTGTAAGGCTATGTTATAAAGCCAATGAGAAGGTTGGAAAACCTAATCTTGATGTGAGAGAGATTGTGAGAAGCCATTAGAGAGTTTGAAAGAACTTTTGTGAGGAAGAACACTTTGGTTTCTTCGTGAGGGCTTCATATCGTTTCCATCCAAGTGTGAGAGAGAGTTTGTATCCTCAATTTGTGATTGTCTCTTTGAGATATTTGGTGAGGATTTGAGAAGGGCAGAAACCTAGGGTTTCTCCATTTGTTTGAGAGCTTTGTACTATCTTCTCCAATAGTAAAAGTTCTATTTGTTTGTCCGTGGACCTAGGCAATATTAGCCGAACCACGTAAATCTTGTGTTTTGTGTGGGTTTGTTTGATAGTAGTAGGAGTTTCATCTTCTCTATTTTGTTTTGTTTAATTCATACAATATTTCAATCTTGGGGAATGGTGCATAAGTTTCCGCTGCGCACAACAAGTGGTATCAGAGCCGAAGGTTAGTTCCTTGGGTTAAAGAGGGATTGCAGAACATTGGTTAAAGGGTTTTGAGGAATCTGTCCTGATTCGATACTCTGTGGTAACACGGCCATAATTATATTCTCGGATATCGAAACGTTGATCCGTTTTTTGGGTTGGAAAGAAGACTCTTCAGGGTTTCCAACGGTGTATGGTACGTTTTCTGTTTCAAAGTATTCTGTTTCCAGTAATTCTTTGAAGTTGACGGTTTTGTTTTCTCAATCTCGGTAAAAATCCAATCTTGGATTTTTCTTGTGGTACTTGGTGAACTCCTTTGGTTTAGTTTGTTTGTTTGGTTTGCTGGTGTATGAAATTGATTGGTATCATGTCGGATCATATTTCGGATTCGAGTGAGTTTGGAAAGGAGGTTGATAGTTTGTTTGATCAAACCTTGTTGTTAGATGTTGACATTCATAGATTTGATGGTAACCTCGACTTTGCTATATGGAAGACGGAGGTACAAGATTGGTTAGCTATTAATGGCTATGTGGATGTTCTTGATGATAAATCGAGAAATATGAATGATGATGAATGGTTAACTCTAAATTTAAAGGCTTGTGAATTTATCCGGTATTGTTTGGTAGAAGATTTGTGGTACATTGTCAAATTGGAAACCATTGTAATAGTTATGTTGTCCAAGTTGGAAGACAAGTATGCTTTGAAAAATACAGAGGACCGGTTCTATGTGGTTGATGATAGTATTGGTAGATTGGTTGGTTCTCAATGTAAATTGAGAAGTCGAAGAACTCTTGCAAAGAATGAATGTGCCTATTGTCATTGTTGGGGACATTGGAAAATTAATTGTCCAAAGTTGCAGAAGAAGATTGTTCGTGTACATCGAAGAGATGAGGATTCATGTGTTGGTGTTTCGTTGTTGGCTTCATCTTCAGTTAGTCATTCTACTAATGAGTGGATTTTGGATTCGGGTTGTTCCTATGATATGTGTCTCAATAGGGAGTTGTTTGATAGCTTTCAGGAGCTAGATGCTTGTGTTTTGCTTGGTAATGATCATACTTGCAAAACTTTTGGGATAGGTACAGTTCGATTGAAGTTGGAAGATGGATGCACTCGAAAGTTAGAAGATGTTTGGTATGTACCAGAGTTGACTACGAATCAGATCTCATTGGGTGTTTTAGAGTCCGATGGTATGAAAATTACATGTATTGGTAGAGCTCTAAAAGTTGTTGTAGGTGCACGAGTTGTTATGAAAGGCATTAGAAAGGGTAAGTTGTACTACTTGAAAGGAAGTGAAATTACATGTGGTTTGCATAGTTCATTTGTTGATTTGTCTGTCGATTCTACCAAGGAATTCCATAGTAATATGGGGCATGCCGTTGATGGTACTATGCAAGTGAAGACAGATTTGTTTGCGGGTGGCAAGACATGCATAGTTGGTAGGCATTTTGTTGAAGCGTTATTTGTTCGGGTGGAGATTGATGTCGCTCCACATTTGATTGGTTTGTTAGGTGACACGGCAAAGAAGAAAGTTAAAGCCACCATTGTTAGTAGCAAGGTTATCGCCCAAGAACCTTATGAAGCCGTGAAACCTTTGTTTGGGGGTTTTGTGTTCGTACTTCCTATTGTTGGTAATCTCTCATGTGATGTTTGTTTGGCGCTTAGTAAGGAAGACGTATTTGGTAAATCTATCCATAGTGATTTGAATTTGTACCCCACTTGGTTGAACTTCATAGGAAAAACTCTTGAGAGGTTAGTTTTTCGGGGCATTGGATCATCTTCGATGGAGAACTTTGTTGAGGTGGAGATGGTATTTGGTAGCTTGGACCCCATTGTGTTGAAGTTGTTTGTGAGCCCTATAGGGCATTGGTGGGCATTTGGTTTTGATTTGGCCCTTTGTGGGAATTTGACCCTTCGGGGTATGGTGGGCATCGTATAGATGCCATTGGAGTGAACTACGAAGGTTTGATCCCTTAGGAGAAGGGTACGTAGGCAACCATGAGGTGGTGCAGCTGTTTTGGTCCTTCGGGACATGTATGGGAGTTTGGCACTTGGTTTATTCTTGGTGTCGGCTTAGATTTATTGAATCTTCGCCGAGGTGGAGAATTGTTGGGTTTTTTGTGGAAAAAGAGGACAGAGGGAAGTTTTTCTTTCAGGAACGTACATACGTAGTTAGGGCGTACGTACGTCCTGTATCACAAATAACTTTCAGGAGATAGAACATACGTACGTAGTTAGGGCGTACGTACGTCCTCATTGTGTTTGCTGCATATGGGCCATGTTTAAGCCCATTTCATGTTTGATTGTAAGGCTATGTTATAAAGCCAATGAGAAGGTTGGAAAACCTAATCTTGATGTGAAAGAGATTGTGAGAAGCCATTAGAGAGTTTGAGAGAACTTTTGTGAGGAAGAACACTTTGGTTTCTTCGTGAGGGCTTCAGATCGTTTCCATCCAAGTGTGAGAGAGAGTTTGTATCCTCAATTTGTGATTGTCTCTTTGAGATATTTGGTGAGGATTTGAGAAGGGCGGAAACCTAGGGTTTCTCCATTTGTTTGAGAGCTTTGTACTATCTTCTCCAATAGTAAAAGTTCTATTTGTTTGTCCGTGGACCTAGGCAATATTAGCCGAACCACGTAAATCTTGTGTTTTGTGTGGGTTTGTTTGATAGTAGTAGGAGTTTCATCTTCTCTATTTTGTTTTGTTTAATTCATACAATATTTCAATCTTGGGGAATGGTGCATAAGTTGCGCACAACAAACCTGACGCTACTCATTAGGCTGATCAGGATTATCAATAAACTTATAACTTAAAAAAAATTAGTTCAGTGAAGGAACTTAACGTAGTAGGCCCATTGACTCTAATCGTAGTTCTACAATTCACCTGAAAGATTTCAACTTTCATTCTGGAAGGCAAGATCTATGGACTGAGAATCTCCATTTCCTCAAATAGTCATCCACGAATCGACCGCAAAGCTATGTTTCTCATTAACTTGGCTGCCTACAAGATGTGTCTAGATGGTTCTTCAGATTTGGCAGTAACTTCGTACATGCATTAGCCTTATGGGTGAACTCATTAATGATTCTGAGGGTGTGACAGAGCTCCACTCTAGCTAGATGGAATACTCATTTTCCTTGGATGTAGTGATGAGCGAGCTAAGTACGTGGTTGATCTCAACTAACTGACAAATCAAATGGTGCAGCGGATCCTTATGCAACTTTACCGCATTAAACTACCAATTGAACAACACTATAACAAGAAGGTGTCTATTGCCTTAATTTGTTGGCTTCTTAAACACAAACTTCACATCTTGGACCAGTATTGGTATTTTTGATGCAAGTTTTGCTCTCTGGTTAATGGTAATAAGAAGGAAATCTCATGCAAGTGAGTGATTAACTTCATTAATCAATAATCAGAAAACTCATAATCTTAAATACTAGCTAAAGTATCGAAAAGAATATACATATAAGAGAACAAATTAAAAAGAGCAGAACAATTTATTTCATCTAAAAACTAGTCCAGAGTCCAAATAGAAACGTTTGTTTGGGCTCTGGTCCGTAGTTTTGGTTTGGTTCGCCCAAGGACACGGGTTTTGTTTAGGTTTACTAAAAGTCCAATTGTACGGAATGTAATTTTGTTTCCAGGACAAAGTCGCGTATAGTTGCGTTCTTCTCTCTTTTATAATACCTGAACTACCCTTATATCAACCATCTATATAGATCGTGTTTTGAGATTTTGAATTGCGGTTTCGTTTCATTCGCAGAGAGTTTGAAGAAAAGAAAATTCTAGATGAAGATTCCGATGAAGATTCCATGTTTCTGGAGGAAGATTTCATATTTTGATTGAGATTTCTAAATTCAATTTCACAAGATTTACTAAATTTATCGCGAGAGTTCAGATTTCGTTTTAGGGTTTTGATTTCACAATTCAATTTGGCAAGATCTTCTCAATCCAAGTTATCGCGAGAGCTCAGTTTTCAGCATCGATTCATTTGTATAATTGATTTTGTAATTGGAGCTTTTAATGGCAGATCTTGAAGTTTGAATTCGTGTTTTTATTTTGGAATTCAATTTGAGATCAGTTTTTTGTGTTATCAACAGATATTTTGGATTGATTTCTCAACTCGATTTCGAGATGGTGATGATTAACGATTGTACAGGTTAGTTTGTTGAGTTCTTAATTCCTGTTTTGATTAATAATTTAGCAATTTTTGTTTTTGTGTTTGATTTCTTAGTGTTTTTTTATGTTGAACGAGTTTCAACAAATATTTTTTTTTTTTTTTTTTTGAGCATTTCACTTGATTAATAGGTTAATCAACTATCTGAGTACTATGTTAATGTGTTGATTAATGTCGCGATAAAATAGAAATGTTATATTATTTATTAATGTGTTGATTAATGTATTGATCAACTGTACATGATGTTTTTTTTTATACAGATGTGCAATTATGTGATGGTGTTGATTAATAATTTGGCAATTTGTGTTTTTTGTTGTTTATTCCTGTTTTTGTGTTTGATTTTTTAGTGTTTTTTTTATGTTGAATGAGTCGTCATTCAACGGTTTTTATAGTTTTTTTTTCCTGTTTTTAGCATTTGGGTTGATTAATATGTTAATCAACGTTCTGAGTACTATGTTAATGTGTTGATTAATGTCGCGATAAAATATAAATGTTATATTATTTATTAATGTGCTGATTAATGTGTTGATCAACTGTACATGATGTTTTTTTTTTTTTATAGAGATGTGCAATTATGTGATGGTGTTGTTTCAACTGAGGTTACTAATGGTGTTGTTCTTGGAGTAATCAAGTATAGATTTAGGGTTTAGAATTTAGGATGAGGACAAACCAGAAGATTTAGGGTTTACATACTCGCATGCAATTCAGCCGATTTCGGATGAGGACAAACTAGAAGATGATGTTGATTCTGTTCGTATACTTCCTCCAGATGTTAAAAGAGGTCCTGGGAGGCCAAAGATGAAAAAGATTCCAAACACCGGTTCAAGAAAGCATCCCAAAGCTCAGAAGTGTTCCAGTTGTCTTAATACTGGTCGTCACAATAGGAGAACTTGCCCATATCTGAACAACAGTAGGTTCTAGTTGTATTTGGTGATTTGTTTTTCATCAAAGTTTAGATTGTGTTTTTTTCCTCACTTGTTATGACATTACAATTCAGTTCCTACAATATAATTCATTTTTATAGTTTTGAGAAAGTTTTCTGATCCATTAATTATTGATTTTTTCGAGAAGTTGATTAATAAGTTAATCAACTAAGGAATGTTGATTAATGTATTAATCAACTTAGTTGTTTTTATGAAAGTTTACTGAACTGTTGATTAATATATTAATCAACTTAGTTGTTTTTATGAAAGTTTACTGAACTGTTGATTAATATATTAATCAACTTAATTGTTTTTATGCAATTTACTAAACTGTTGATTAATGTATTAATCAACTTAGTTGTTTTTATGAAAGTTTACTAAAATATTGATTAATCAATTAATCAACTTTATTGTAATCGGAAAAAATGTTTTCAGAAGTTAATGAATGACAACATTAAGGGGTACTTATGACAACATACCACTAGGTTTCACCATTCCAACTAAGGTTTTAGAATGACAGCATTAAGGGGTACTTATGACAGCATTAAAGGGTACTTATGACAGCATTCCACTAGGGTTCACCATTCCCATTGGTGTAGGGGTTTAGAATGACAACATTAAGGGGTACTTATGACAGCATTCCACTAGGGTTCACCATTCCCATTGGTTTAGGGTTTAGAATGACAACATTAAGGGGTACTTATGACAGCATTCCACTAGGGTTCACCATTCCAATTAGGGGTTTAGAATGACAGCATTAAAGGGTACTTATGACAGCATTAAGAGGTACTTATGACATCATTCCACTAGGGTTCACCATTCCAATTAGAGGTTTAGAATGACAGCATTAAGGGGTACTTATGGCAACATTCCACTAGGGTTCACCATTCCCATTGATTTAGGGGTTTATAATGACAACGTTAAGGGTTTGGGGGTTTATGATTTAGGGTTTAAAGTATAGTTTAGGGTTTAGGGTTTTTAAGGTTTAGGATTTAGGGGTTAGAGTTTAAATTTAGGTTTTAAGTTTTAGTTGATTCATCAATTAATCAACTATAGTTTAGGTTGATTAATCTGTTAATCAACTAATGAAAATAAGCAAATACCAATTCCATCCTATAGGGTTTAGGGTTTAGAATTTAGGGTATAGATTTAGGGTTTAGGATGTTTAAAGTATAGATTTAGGGTTTAGGATGTTTAAAGTATAGATTTAGGGTTTAGAATTTAGGATGTTTAGGGTATAAGTTTAGGGTGTTTAGAGTATAGGGTTTAGGATTTAGGGTATAGGTTTAAGGTTTAGTATTTAGGATGTTTAGGGTATAAGTTTAGGGTATAGGGTTTAGGTTTAGGGTTTAGGATGTTTAGGGTTTAGGATGTTTAGTGTTTAAGGTTTAGGGTATAGGTTTAGGGTTTAGGGTATAGGTTTAGGATGTTTAGGCTATAGGTTTAGGTTTTAAGTTTTAGTTGATTCATGAATTAATCAACTATAGTTTATATTGATTAATCTGTTAATCAACTAATGAAGAGTTAATTATAAGATGATTAATGTATTAATCAACTATAGATTTGTTGATTAATATGTTAATCAACCTAAGTTTTAAACACTAGAAAATAGGCAAAAACAATTCCATCCTATGAAAATTTAAATTAAATCAACAACTATTTTAAACACTAGAAAAGAAGCAAATAACTTTTTCATTGATATAACCATCAGAATTCAGTAGTTAAAAAATAACAGAAATATATAAAACTTGTTCGTATTCACAGCATATACGTACTATTGACAGTTTCAAAACACAAAAAGTCAGGACCTCGAATTCGGGGTAATTCATTTTCAACTATACTGACTTTTGAACACCTAAATTTATAATTGTTTGAGCTGCTGCCTTTTCCTTTTCTTTCTCTTCAAGTATCTTTTTTTCTGCCGCATCAAGGGAAACTAGAAATTGTTGTTCATCCCATACTTCCTTGTCAAAAGTTAGTCCGGGGTCCCGGTTCAGTCAGTAGTTCATATGCTATTGTACCTCTCATCAAGTCCATTATTTCCACTCCATAGTCTAACAAAAATATTTCACTTTCAGAAATTGCGTGCTCCATGAATTTGCATACAAACAGAAGCGATTTTAGAGAAATTGAAGAGATTTCCTAAAAGATTTTAGAAAAACTCTAGAAATTTGGGGTTTTAGAGATTAGAGATGATAGGTTTTTTGGAAATATTTGGGGTTTTGATTAGAGAGAATACCACCGTTGTTAGGAGAGAAACCAGAGATTTAGAGAAATCGAAGAGATTTCCTAAAAGATTTTAAAGAAACCCTAGAAATTTGGGTTTTAGAGATTAGAGATGATAGGTTTTTGGAAAAAATTGGGGTTTTGATTAGAGAGAATACCACCGTTGTTAGGAGAGAGAATTCCACTGTTCTTTTCTATTTTTGTAACCACCGTTTGGAACAGCTGTAGAGTAACCATAAATCGGTTTCTCTTTGCCAAGGAGAAGACGCGGGTTCGATTCCCGCTATCCGCCTATCGTGAAGTAGAATAGGATAAAGGGTTTGGTAGAGTTTACTACATACTACAAGATAGTATTAGATCAAGTTGTTTCATTTTATTGTTTATTGAGGGAATAAAATAACCCAATTTGACTTTCTTTTTGTTCCCGAAGTAACTTGCACTATTATTATGACTACTTTTGGAAGACCCTGCGTTATATCACTAGATCTCGATTTTTCATCATATAGAATTATAACTAATTTATTTCCTTCGTAAAGGATTTCCCCATAATGGCCATGCACGGTTGCTCCTGGAGTAGCCAAATAGGGCTTTGCGGATCTTATTACTAAAGAGTCAACATGAACAATTAGAACCTGCCCCGACTTTAGTTAGATAGGGCCCATATTTAGATATACATTTTCTTCACAAAAAAACTGTCCAAGGATTATTATTGTCGATGTGAACCATTAGGAGTAAGTGATATTCTTATTTACTCCCTAGATTCTCTTTGGCTGGGTTATTCTTTGAAACCAAGGGGATGGGGATCCCGTTTTACTTTTTCGTCAGAATCATCCGAATCGGGTGGGGGGTGCAGACGTCCGCTATAGCATCAACAATTCCATATTTTTGCGCTTCTTCTGGTGTCATAAAAAAAGGCTTTTTCAGGTCTCTGGATACAGCCCAGGGGGTTTGGCCCGTTTTTCGTACATAAGCCCGTACAATTTTTTGGTGGGCGTCCAAAAGCAGGCTCAATTCTAATCGACCATCTCTCGGTGCTAACTTAAAAAAGGAACTAAAAGGTTGGTACATCATTATCTTAGCGTGCTCGAATGCTAGACGTTTGGTAGCTGTTCCTCCGAGCAGGATGAAAGATCCGATTGAAACGGCAACTCCGATGCATATTGTATTTACATCTGGCTTCACAGTTTGCATAGTACCAACAAGGCCAAATCCGGGTAGTATCCATCCGCCGGGACAATTTAGATACAAAAAAATCTCTTTTTTCTTATTCTCTATATTGAGAAATACTATGAGACCAACAAGTTGGTTTGAGATCACCCTATCAATCTCTTGGCCTAAAAAAAGAAATCTTTGTCGATAAAGTCGGTTGTATACGTCAACCCAACTCGCCTCTTTAGCTTTAGGAATCAGAAAAGGTACTTTCGGAACACCAACAGGCATAAACTGCAAAAAAGAGAAGTTTCGTTCCGACATTTTACTTTGATGTGAAAACGTAATGACGTATTTTATCCCTAGATTAGAAAGTTCATAGAGTAAGACGAAATGAATCGAGGAAAATTATTACGAATGGGTCGGGCTGTTCGAACGATGAACAAGTATCTAGGCTTTCGCCCATAGAAAATGGGACCAATCCCCCCATTGCGTATTGGTACTTATCGGGTATAGAATAGATCTGTTTATCTTTGTTTCTACGAACAGAATTGTTCCATTATTACCAACGAAATGGAATTAAATAAATATTAACCCTTGCTCCGAAATAATCCACTGAAAGGGAGAGGTCCATAGCATAGTCTTTTCCAATGCGATAAAGTTACATAGTATCTATTTTTCTTTGATAAAGGGGTATTTCCATGGGTTTGCCTTGGTATCGTGTTCATACCTTCGTATTGAATGATCCCGGTCGGTTGCTTGCTGTACATATAATGCATACAGCTCTCGTTTCTGGTTGGGCCGGTTCAATGGCTCTATACGAATTAGCCGTTTTTGATCCCTCTGACCCCGTTCTTGATCCAATGTGGAGACAAGGTATGTTCGTTATACCCTTCATGACTCGTTTAGGAATAACCAATTCCTGGGGCGGTTGGAGTATCACAGGAGGGACTATAACGAATCCGGGTATTTGGAATTACGAAGGTGTGGCCGGGGCACATATTGTGTTTTCCGGTTTGTGCTTCTTGGCAGCTATCTGGCATTGGGTATACTGGGATCTAGAAATATTTTGTGATGAACGTACAGGAAAACCTTCTTTGGATTTACCCAAGATCTTTGGAATTCATTTATTTCTTTCAGGGTTAGCTTGCTTTGGGTTTGGTGCATTTCATGTAACAGGCTTGTATGGTCCTGGAATATGGGTGTCCGATCCTTATGGGCTAACTGGAAAAGTACAATCTGTAAATCCTGCGTGGGGGGTAGAGGGTTTTGATCCTTTTGTTCCGGGAGGAATAGCCTCTCATCATATTGCAGCAGGTACATTGGGCATATTAGCGGGCCTATTCCATCTTAGTGTACGTCCACCCCAACGTCTATACAAAGGATTGCGTATGGGTAATATTTAAACTGTCCTTTCCAGTAGTATCGCTGCTGTCTTTTTTGCAGCTTTTGTTGTTGCTGGAACTATGTGGTATGGCTCAGCAACTACCCCGATCGAATTATTTGGTCCCACTCGTTATCAGTGGGATCAAAGATACTTCCAGCAAGAAATATATCGAAGGGTTGGCGCTGGACTAGCCGAAAATCAGAGTATATCAGAAGCTTGGTCTAAAATTCCCGAAAAATTAGCTTTTTATGATTACATTGGCAATAATCCAGCAAAGGGCGGATTGTTTAGAGCGGGTTCGATGGACAACAGGGATGGAATAGCTGTGGGGTGGTTAGGACATCCCATCTTTAGAGATAAAGAAGGGCGTGAGCTTTTTGTACGTCGTATGCCTACTTTTTTTGAAACATTTCCAGTCCTTTTGGTAGACGGAGACGGGATTGTAAGAGCCGATGTTCCTTTTAGAAGGGCAGAATCAAAGTATAGTGTTGAACAAGTAGGAGTAACGGTTGAGTTCTATGGTGGCGAACTCGATGGAATCAGTTATAGTGATCCTGCTACTGTGAAAAAATATGCTAGACGTGCTCAATTGGGTGAAATTTTTGAATTAGATCGTGCTACTTTGAAATCCGATGGTGTTTTTCGTAGCAGTCCCAGGGGTTGGTTCACTTTTGGACATGCTTCGTTTGCTTTGCTTTTCTTTTTCGGACACATTTGGCATGGTGCTAGAACCTTGTTCAGAGATGTTTTTGCTGGTATTGACCCAGATTTGGATGCTCAAGTGGAGTTTGGAGCATTCCAAAAACTTGGAGATCCAACTACAAGGAGACAGGTAGTCTGATACAATACGTCTCTTGTATCTTTCGCCTCCATTGGATTGGATTTTTTTTTTGATATAGAATACCAGAGAAATCTTGATTTGAATCACCGCCCCTTTCCTTGACTCTTGTCCTTTCTTAATCTGGGAGATGCTCCCAAATGAACAGGTGTGGAAGCTATAATTGTAAACCACGATCGAATTTATGGAAGCATTGGTTTATACATTTCTCTTAGTCTCGACTCTAGGAATCATTTTTTTCGCTATCTTTTTTCGAGAGCCGCCTAGGGTTCCAACTAAAAAGTAAAAAAGCAAAATGCTTTTTTTTTTCATTATCTTACATTATCTAAGTTGAAGTAAAGTAAGGAGCCTCCCATATGGGAGGCTCCTTACTTTACTTCAACTAGTCCCCGTGTTCCTCGAATGGATCTCTTAGTTGTTGAGAGGGTTGCCCAAAAGCGGTATATAAGGCGTACCCGGTAAAACTGACAAGTAAACCAGATATAAAGATGGCGACTAGGGTTGCTGTTTCCATTATTATAAAATTGCAAGACCACAATGAATCTATGATAAGATCGTTTATTTACAACGGAATGGTATACAAAGTCAACCGATCTCAACCAATGCAATAGGATTTATGGCTACACAAACCGTTGAGGGGAGTTCTAGATCTGGTCCAAGACAAACTAATGTAGGGAATTTATTGAAACCATTGAATTCGGAATATGGGAAGGTTGCTCCTGGTTGGGGAACGACCCCTTTGATGGGGGTCGCAATGGCTCTATTTGCGGTATTCCTATCTATTATTTTGGAAATTTATAATTCTTCCGTTTTACTGGATGGAATTTCCATGAATTAGGTCCATAAAAATAATGAAGTCCTGGCTCTTTTCAATCCAAAAATGAAGCGCTTAGTACTTGGATTTGTAGGCCATTCTGGCAGTTCGACCGTGGAATTTCTTTTTTTTCTGTATTTCCGGAATATGAGTGTGTGACTTGTTACAATTGTTTTCTGGTTGTTCCATATGTGTCTGCTTTTGCTCGAATGAGCGCTCTAAAAAAACGGAAGTTGTTCTATAACAACAAATAGAAATCGAATTAACGAGTTCCTTACTCAATGCCGCAAAAGCATTCATTCTTCAATTCATTTCAAAATACTTCAATTGGTACGCGCAAAAAATAGGCCAATTCTGCAGCTTTTTGTTCAATTTCTCTTGGAGACAAATTCTCATCAGTACGAGTCAAGGGAACGGCACCCCGACCTCTGATTTCCATATAAAGTACACGCCGAGGATAAATGCCTTCTTTAACCTCTATTCTAATCGACTGAATATCTTTCATAAGGAATTGAAGTAGGATTCGACGATTTCTTCCAGGGAATCCCCAGCGGAAAATACACACTATTCCTTTTTTTCGATCGAATCTATCATAACCACTCCCTACATTCCACGAAATTGTACACCACAAATAGGAACTAATGAACAGACCCGCGATTCCATAGAAAGACATCACGATCCCTTGTGGAAAAAAAAAGATTTGCTGAGAAGGAAATAAGGCTATCAGATTCCTACCAAGGTAACTAGAAGTTCCAACCAATAAGAATCCTAGTGAACCTAAAAAAAGGATACAGGCCCAACAGAAATTGCTTGTTTTTCGAGACCCCGTTATAAGTTCTATCCATATACGTTCTGATCGCCAGTTCATACTAGATCCAGTTGTTTCATTTTATTGGAATTGAGATAATAACCCAAATGCATTTGACTTTCTTTTTGTTCCCGAAGTAACTCCCTGAGAAACTACAAATAGTGCTAATATAACAATTGAATATTCAACCAAACAATCAAACAATACGCAGAAAGTAAATAACACACAGAAATTTTTAACGTGGTAAAACCCGAAAAGGGAAACGTCCACGGTTGTCCTCGCGACAACAAATAATCCACTAGATGAAAAGAGATGTACAAACCTACCAACTACCTGCACTCACTGCGAGTTGATACTCCTGGTTATCTCTAACACCTTGACTTCACCAGAGCACCTTGATGTACGCACAAGACACTCGACTTCTTGATGAACACACAAGAAGACTCGAAGCCAAACTATGAAACAAGCTTACACCAGAGTTCTTTGATGAACACACAAGGATACTCGACTTCTTGATGAACACACAAGAAGACTCGAAGCTAAATCGATATAAACAATAATGAAGAAGAAGATGAATGGGGAAGAAGGAAGAAGAAGATATATGGGGAAGAAGAAGATGAGTTCAATCACCAAAACCACCTAAAACCAAAACCTAAACAAACTCCAAGACAAGAGATGAATTGGACGGCCAAAGAACTAACTTGTTCTTTGGAATAGAAACCCTATTTATACTTAGGGTTGGAAACCAAGGAAAATGGGCCGAAATAGTGCAAACCGACTTTGGACGTACGTACGTCGATATGACGTTCGTACGTCTCCACACGAAAATAAGCCTGCTGTCTACTTGGACGTACGAACGTCCTGTAAAGGTACGTACGTCCAGAATGCAAACTTCCCTGCTGACTATCCATACGTACGTACGTCCTTACATGGTACGTACGTTTACCAAGATAAACGTTCTGCTGACTACTTGGACGTACGAACGTCCTAACAACGTACGTACGTCCTGAACCAAAAACCACACTAATGACACACGACGTGAAGACAAGGACACGGGACGATGCGCGTACAACCAGGTTTTCTTAACAATGAACTCAAGGCGAAATAACCAAGGACACTTTGTCACAAAATTGATGTCAAACCACTTTGTGCCGGTTTCAATCTCCCCCTTTGACATTGATTTTGTGACAAAAACCTATGACTCTAATAGCACTTATAAAACGTGCTTACAAACCCAAACCATGGCATTTATAAAACATGCCTACAGAATCACTCAAAGAAGAACACATACCGAGTCACCAATTCTTGTTATCCAGCTTGAGCAAAATGCTTTAACCATCAGAGACCGAACGGAAGCACTTAAGAATTTCCGAAACAATCAAGAAATCAACAGATCAAGGAATCAACAGAAGTTCCTTCGAGCAACTCCCCCATACTTCATGAGCTCCAAAATTTTGACACTCAAGCTCCCCCATAACTGTAGAACGCCTAAAACATCAACACGTTCACTCCCCGCATACATGTAGCATACCTGAAACATGACCCAAGAATACCCTAACAACAAAGAGACGATTGTTAGAAATTAGAGTCATAAATCTCCCCCTTTTTGTCACAAGAGAAACGATAAATAACAATAATAAACAAACAACCAAGAAAGGAAATCAACACCAAACAATGAAGACAAAACAGATAAAAAGAGAAACCTATCCCAACTGTTAAAGTTCAAGAGAACAACGAATAACCAAACACATAAATCCATAGTCATAATAAGCAATAAAGACATAAGATATAGCTGAAGTTAACGAATTCGAAAAACTCGCTCCCAATGACCTAGAGGAAGCTTGGAGAAATAAGCTTCCGCACGAGCCGAAGATCTAATCCACCGAGCTATCACATGATCATCATAATCCTCCAGCCATTCACTCGTACAAAACAACTCCTCAATTCTGCTGTCCAAGCCACAGTCAGTAAGCGGAGCAGCAAGTCCTGGAACCTTCGGGTATCCAACCAACTCCAAGATGTGATTTTGAAGATGTCCCGGTAGTCTCTCCCAATGATTTACATGAACCAAGCAAGGATTAAGAAAAGGTCGATGAATATAGTCATACCCATGGGGAACGCGACATAAACGACAAACCTTAGCATGGTTTTTGTACTCCATCACCATAAACGACACGTAACCAACAACTGGAACAAAAACCCCATGAAGTTCATACTCTGCCATTGAATAAATCCGAGGAACAAAGAGAGAACTAGAAGGAGGTAAGAAGACACAAGAGAAGTAAAAGAAGAGAAGACTCCCCTATATATAGGAAAAACAAGAATAAACCTAACATGGGCCCAATTAGGGAGGTCCATTACCTGATTAGCAGTAATATACTGCAAAACAGAAAAGAACTAGAACTAACATTAAGATAGCAATATCCAATAACATGCTCAACATCTAAATAAAGAAACAAACCGACATAACAAAAAAAATGTTAAGTACAAAAATGTGGATAGTAAACCAGAACAAGAACTACTCGGACTCCGAGTTACCATCACTGTGTTCACCATCACCCTCGTCCTCACTCTCGATCAGAGTCATCACCATCACTGTCACCTGGAACTGGAGGTACCTCTTCCGGAAATGTAGGCAAGTCGATGGGAGTGAAGTCCAGCTGAAGATGACGCATCTGGGCAACGTTCATCCTATGTAGATCACGGAGCATCGCATCATGCTGAGCAAGAATGACACCAAAACGATACAAACGAGCGTCCGTATGATCTTGATGACGCCGAAGAGAGGAAACCCGAGCATCAACTGCAGCAACTGCCCGGTTGCTCCTAACTGAGGCCAATGGAGGGCGTCCAGGGGTCAAAGCCCGATCAAAATCATCATGGCTATCAAGAGCCCGGCCTCCCCAAATTAGGTGATGCGTCAGACGCACTCCCACGGACTCAAAAGCAGACTTCCTAGACTGGCAGCCCTTTTTGATGGCATTGACCCAGTCATGGCCAACAAACCTTGGAGGGCTCACCTCCGTGTATCTTCCCTGAAAGCTTAAATGTTTAAGAATTGTCATAATAAAGCTAGGGAAAGGAAGAGTACCCTTGGCTGCATTAATCTGCAGCATCCGTGAGTAGATGACCTCAGAGAGAGAGATATGATGCACCGACATACACACCACTAGCTTGACCATTTCGTCGGTCATGATGATCTTGTTGCCCTTTGTCGGATAGATGTTCGAATGAGCAACCATGTGTAGGAGAATAGCACTGTAGGCCTTGGCATGGTATCTCTCCGTGACACCATCAATAAACATCCTAGTAACTTGATCGATCAAATCTACCCGAATCTCATCTGGAAGAGGCCACATGACATGCACGGTGTTCTCTGGCAGACGATGATTGTCGATCCCCAATGCTTCACTTATCACCTTAGGAGAGATAGTGTATCTCCTTCCATCAATCAAGACCGAGAAACTTGTGCGATTCTGGGAAGGCGTCTTGGTCTCATAGAACGCAATAGTGTGCTCGACCGAGTACTTAGTTACCGGTTGAGCCACCTTTAACCAATTTCGATCCTCAAAGAAGGACGAAATATTCCTGAGTTGAGACGAACCCAATGGAGTGGCAGAAATGTCCCACAAGTCAAAGAAGCGCTCGGGGATAATGGCCTTTGCTCGAGGATGAGCACCACGTGAAGTAGGAGGGGGCGAGGAATCTGAAGAAGGACCTCTACCCTTCTGAGCACGAGGAACACATGTGCCCGAGGACGAAGCACCCTTGGAGGCTGTGCGTGCGCGCTTTGGAGGCATCGTCTACACAATCACAACAGTAAACAGACGAAAAGTGTAAGTGAAATGCTATTCCAAACAAGATAAACAACCATTTGAGTCATGTAGACATTTTGTCAAACACTTGGTGAGCACAAACCAAAAGCAAGATTAAAACATCAAACAATAAGTACATTCACACTACGCACGGCATATGATTAAGAGAAGAAGAAGAACTGCAGGGTAAATAAAAACTAAACCAACAACACAAAAGATTCAAACTTTAAACATCATATTCCATTTCTCCACATTCAACCATTCACAACATTCAAACGAAAGACGAAGAGAAAAAGTACACCACCAAAGATAACCATTAAAGGCAATGCATCGGAGCACAAGAATAACTTACTATTTACTAGAGATAAGAAGAAAAACACCACCGAACTCTGTTGAACACTTAGAACACAGAAGAGAGGGAATTGCTTAAACAAGCTATAAGAATAAAGAAGTAGGAGAGAGATATATGAGAGATACAAAGAGAGAAGATTTGTTTGCTTTTGAAAGCAGAGTATAGAGCCTTGAAAGAAGGAAACACACTTGTTCGTGCGAAGAGAGAGATAGCACGATTTGAATGAAACAGTTGGGCAAAAGGTTTAACCACTTGAACTTAACACTGATTGATGGGCCGAAACTATATCAGGGGACGTACGTACGTCTTTAGCACGTTCGTACGTCGGGGAACAAGAAGAAAACCTTGCTGCCTGAACAAGCATACGAACGTTATAACACCGTTCGTACGTACCTTCCCGAAAACAAACATCTGCCTCCACGAACGTACGAACGGTCTAACAACGTTCGTACTACTTTTTTTTTTTTTTTTTTTTTTTTAACAGAAAACCAAACCAAATGACAAACAACACAAACCATAATCAGAAGAGAAAAGGAAAAGAACCGATGTACCATAGAAGTGAAGAGGAATACATCATGAACTTCTAAAAAACAGTAGCCAATCCCAATCCGTACAAAAATGAGAGGCAATATATGAGGATAAACAAAAGATTGAACAAATAAGAGGATTGAAGTGCATCATAAATTAAACCTCGGTGTGTGTAGATGCAATGCAATGCATAAAGAGAGAGAAAGTTCACCACTAGAACACACCCTTTGAAGATCTGGAGTATAGAACCATCAACAAGAGACATAGATTAGATTAGTAAGTGAGCATAGAAGAAACAAACTTCAACCCCCTTTGAAACAAACGTTATGAGTAGAAGGCAAACGAATATAAATATGATAATATAAATATGATCTTTCAAATGAAAACCAAGACATTAAAAAGGCAAAGGAATATAAACTTTGTATGCCTTACATAAAAAAAAAAACAATGAATATGCGCTTGGATTTTTATTTTGCCGCATGTGGTGGAGTTTAGCCTACATCACTCTAATGTCATTCCCGTGTGGGAGGGATTTTTGCCTCCATCTTTTCAAATACACGAGGGTAGGGTGTAGCCTACATCTTTTTGACAAACACAAACTCAAGAAGTGCAATACCATGATAACGTGCAAAACAAGAACTAACATCTCTTGAGTGCATCCGTCAGAGCATGACCCTCACAACCCCAACAGGTTCTTAGCCAATTGATATTGCTTCAAAGACAATCAAATGGCTGGGGATAAAGTGAGTCATTGACCACTAACAAGAGTTGTAAGAGGAAGATAAGAATGCTCAATAACACGAACAACAAGATGAACACTAACCAAAACAAAGGAGAGATAGCTCAAGATAACATAAATACTCGAGAGATAGAGAAGTTCTATGAGCTCAAAGAATATGTAAGTGGTTTCCAAAAACTCCCATCATGCAAGCATGCCGTGCACTGTGCAAACAAGCGAGGAAAAATGCATGATACATATCAAAACATACTTAAGAGTTCAGAAAGAGAAAACACCCAAACATATTGCAACTTATTTAAGACAATTGAATTAAACCAATATTTCAGAAAAGATGCATCCAACAACACATACATGGAATAAAAACAAAAAAATAGAAGGAATAACCAACAACCCCCCCCCCCCCCCCCCCTCTTTTTTTTTATTAACAATGTATTCAGACATGCAACATGATCTGCAAGCTAAACAAACAAAGCATAAAAAGTAGAAACACCAAACAAATAGCCTATGTGGTTAGAGAAATATGCAATTCAAATAACACAAGGCTAGAAACAAAACACATCATCCCAAATATGGGACACCACCAGACCTTTGCAAGTCCAGAAAAACCTTCAACTTATCCTTTCTTACCCATACATGTTTAACACTAGGCGTGCACACCTTGGGAGGTGAAATGATATGAGATTTTCCCTTAACACGCTTTGCAATACACTTGTCCTTAACTAATTCCTCCTTAGTCTTAGACTTCCTTTTGTTGGAATACCTGTTTTTCTTAAACCTGTGATGAGAACCATTATAATTCCAAGGTCTAGAAAATGCACAAGAAGGAACATTAGAATCAACATGATTATAACGATGAGGAACACGAGAATAGGATGAAACATGTTGATCAAAATCCCAACAAAAACTATCCAAATGACCAACTCTACCACAATAAGAACAATGAAAAACATTAGACTTACTCAAAGAATTCTTATAAGAAGATGTGGTGGTAGAAGATGAAACATGTATGTCACCATTGTATTTGTGACATGGTGCCTTAACAAAACCTATACCTCCATTATGAGAACAATATGGTTTATCAGTAAAAACAGCCTTACCATTAACCTTAGACTTAAAATTCTTACGAGAAACATGCTGAAAATTGGTAGGATTAAGTCTAGTCTCAATAGGTGGGGTAGGCAAAAGGGCAGGCAAACTAGTAGATTTTACAGGAGTAATCACACTAGATGAACTAGTGGAACTATCAATAGGAGAATCAAATCTAGTTTTGTCCAAAACCTGCAATTGGAGTTGAGTAGACGTTAAATTGTTCTTTGTTACCTCATACTCCACCAATAGAGATTTGTATTTCTCATCGACCTCCTGATTGGCCTTCTCTAAAGCTGCAATTCTACATAACAAGTCAAGTTTTTCTTTGTCAAATAATTGAGAAATAGAAATTGTATCATCTGCAGCAAGAGAAATCTGTTTTTCAAGAATCTCAATTTTATCCTGCAAAGAAAGATTAGCCTTTTCCAAATTTTCAATTTTGGATTCATAAACTTCCCCTTGAAGCATATAGTCCTCTGTACAATGTCTGAGTCGTTGTTCTAGAGAATCAACCTTAGTCTGCAAAACACCATTATCTTCAAAACAAACATTATCAGAAATAGTAGACACATTACAATTAGCTTTATTAAATTTTTCCTGCAAATCAATATTAGCTTTTTGTAATCTTTCACATTCTTTTGCAGAAAGTCTGTAAAGAAGAGCCAATCACTATTGCTAACAACATACAAATTATCATCCTTTTCAAAATCAGATTTTGGTTTTGTAGATTTAGACGATTTAGCAATAAAATTATTATGACCAGACTCATGAACTATCATTGCACTCATAGGATCGTTAGGGTGAGCCTTGACGCTCCTTAACCAGCCCCCAGCGACTGATACCAATTGAGAAACTACAAATAGTGCTAATATAACAATTGAATATTCAACCAAACAATCAAACAATACGCAGAAAGTAAATAACACACAGAAATTTTTAACGTGGTAAAACCCGAAAAGGGAAACGTCCACGGTTGTCCTCGCGACAACAAATAATCCACTAGATGAAAAGAGATGTACAAACCTACCAACTACCTGCACTCACTGCGAGTTGATACTCCTGGTTATCTCTAACACCTTGACTTCACCAGAGCACCTTGATGTACGCACAAGACACTCGACTTCTTGATGAACACACAAGAAGACTCGAAGCCGAACTATGAAACAAGCTTACACCAGAGTTCCTTGATGAACACACAAGGATACTCGACTTCTTGATGAACACACAAGAAGACTCGAAGCTAAATCGATATAAACAATAATGAAGAAGAAGATGAATGGGGAAGAAGGAAGAAGAAGATATATGGGGAAGAAGAAGATGAGTTCAATCACCAAAACCACCTAAAACCAAAACCTAAACAAACTCCAAGACAAGAGATGAATTGGACGGCCAAAGAACTAACTTGTTCTTTGGAATAGAAACCCTATTTATACTTAGGGTTGGAAACCAAGGAAAATGGGCCGAAATAGTGCAAACCGACTTTGGACGTACGTACGTCGATATGACGTTCGTACGTCTCCACACGAAAATAAGCCTGCTGTCTACTTGGACGTACGAACGTCCTGTAAAGGTACGTACGTCCAGAATGCAAACTTCCCTGCTGACTATCCATACGTACGTACGTCCTTACATGGTACGTACGTTTACCAAGATAAACGTTCTGCTGACTACTTGGACGTACGAACGTCCTAACAAGGTACGTACGTCCTGAACCAAAAACCACACTAATGACACACGACGTGAAGACAAGGACACGGGACGACGCGCGTACAACCAGGTTTTCTTAACAATGAACTCAAGGCGAAATAACCAAGGACACTTTGTCACAAAATTGATGTCAAACCACTTTGTGCCGGTTTCACTCCCATCAACTAGAACTATTATTATGATGTGAACCATTAGGAGTAATTCATCGAATCCGTTAGATATAAAAAAAAAGAGCCCCTTCCTATGATCCCACTATGGATATCTACCTACATATAGATACCTTTACTTTCCATTTCATACATCTGCTGACCCATTTAAAAATGGATCGAATGCATTTATCTATATGATGTCATGTTTTCGCGTGCATAACAGCTCTTTCATTTGTGTTTGGAAGAAGACACACGTTGTACCCTATTCCACTAACTGAATAGGTATAGATATTGGTATTATGATCCAAGTACAGGTCTTGAAAAACAAAATGGATGGATGAGATTGGGTCCCATCAAATCTAGGCAATCTTGTTTTTTTGAACATGAAGAAATAGAGAAGCCATTGCAATGGCCGGAAATACTAGACCTACTAAAGGCACAAAAAAGCGGGTTAGTTGAAAGTTGTCATAGAATAGAATGGATACCTCGATTTAATATTTGTACCTGTTATGAAGATATCTTATGATAAGTATATCTATTCTCAGTATATAATAATAGATATAGGTACAAGAAAGGTAGAACTAAATAAGCGTACCTATTCACCCTTATATATTTATTATATTATTATCGTTCGGCTTATACTTATCTTCTAATTCTAAATAAAGTTAAGACCAAAAAAGTTTCTTACAAGTTATCAAAGGATTCGTTAGAATCCGACCCAACAGGGATTCTGAGTAAATAAAAAATAGAAGTTAAGTTATCGGGGAATTCTAGTATAGAAAAGCAAAAATGCAAAATTCCTATTCCTTTTCTCTATTTTCTACATTTGAATTATTCAATACAAGTATTTAGTTTCTAGTAATCAAACAAAGTAAAAAAAAGAAACTAACTGAATTAACTACTTGATTTCAATTGAATTTTGATTCAAGGGAAAGAAACCGTGAAGTTGAAATAACTCACTCAGAACACCTTTTAAAGGATTACGTGGTACGATTGGGTCGAATAAGCCCTTATCGAATAAATACTCAGCTTCTTGTGAACCCTCCGGTACTTCCTTATTTAATGTTTGTTCAATTACTCTTTTACCCGCAAATGCAATGTAGGCATTAGGTTCGGCAATAATGATATCTCCTAACATACCAAAACTGGCGGTCACTCCACCGGTTGTAGGAGATGTAAGGATTGATACTTAGAATAACTTTTTATTTGATTGATAATTATATGAAGCTGAAGATATTTTAGCCATTTGCATCAACCTCAAACTTCCTTCTTGCATGCGCGCTCCTCCGGAAGCACACACTATAATAAGAGGCAGAGATCTATTAGTAGCATATTCGATCAAACGGGTGATTTTCTCGCCTACTACGGATCCCATACTGCCCCCCATAAACTGAAAATCCATAATCCCAATTGCTATGGAAATACCGTTTAGTTGACCTACGCCTGTTTGAACAGCCTCAGTTACCCCGTATTTTTTTGATAAGAATCAATACGATCTTTATAAGGGTCCTCCTCCAAATGAAATTCAATGGGATCTACGGAAGCCAAGCCCTCATCCATAGCATCCCAAGTGCCTGGATCCATCAAAAGTTCGATTCTTTCTGAACTGTGCATTTTCAAATGAAATTCACAATGTTCACAAACATTAAGTTTTAACCTCAAAAATCTCTTATAATTTAATTCATTACAATCTCACACAGAACCCAGAAACGCTTGTAGAAAGGACTTCCATTTGTCATATCATTATCACTTCCGTTTGTGATATCGAAATCATTTCCGTTTGTCATATCGAAATCACTTCCGTTTGTGATATCGAAATCACTTCCATTTGTCATATCGAGATCGTCACGATCATCAAGATCGTCACGACCATCATCGCTTCCATTTGTGATATCGAAATCACTTCCGTTTGTCATATCGAAATCACTTCCGTTTGTGATATCGAAATCACTTCCATTTGTCATATCGAGATCGTCACGATCATCAAGATCGTCACGACCATCATCGCTTCCATTTGTGATATCGAAATCACTTCCGTTTGTCATATCGAAATCACTTCCGTTTGTGATATCGAAATCACTTCCATTTGTCATATCGAGATCGTCACGATCATCATCGCTTCCATTTGTCATATCGAAATCACTTCCAATACTATTTACACTTTCATTACAAATGGAACTATAAAAGTAACTATCAATATGGATTTCAGAACGAAGATAATTCATAATGCAACTAGTAATGTGATTATTCCAACTAGATTGAGTATCATACATGTAACGATCATAGTAGTGATTGTCGCTCTTAGACCCATCATTCAGATAACTAGAAAAAAAACTTTTCAGTTCATTCAAGAATATGTAGTTGCTGTCCTTTTGGTCAATGAAACGTTTGTTTCATAGTTGACAACTAATATGCCACAAGAAGCAGACTACATATTCTTACTCACCAGATTTATAAGGGATTTTTAGACTTAACACCCCCTTTTATGGTCACATTTTGAATAAACCTTTCTATTTGTCCAAGTTTGGACTTTACCCTCTCTCCGTCTACTTCTGCCAAATTTAATGTCTATATTTTACAGAAACATGCGGAGAGGGGGTAAAGTCCAAACTTGGACAAATAGGGAGGTTTACTCAAAACATGACTATAAAAGGGGGGTTAAGTCTAAAAATCCCAATTTATAATAATATATGAAATCTGAAGGCTTATTTCCAACAATGTTCTAAAGATACAGTTCTGGATTCGATAGTCGTGGTGTAGGAATCGCAATGAGAGGTATCATTTTTTTCAAAGTGAGTGTCATCTTGTCAGAAAAATCCAGAGCAACCCCTTCTGGCAATCTCCAGTTGAAAGAGTGCAGTAGGGAAGCTAGTGCATATGGCACCGTTCTCTCAACAAGGGAAGAGCCAGCACACATTCTTCTCCCTGAACCAAAAGGAAGAAAGTTGAAGTTGTTACCACTGTAATCCCATTTAGTTGTACTCTTTAAGAACCTATCTGGTTGAAACTCTAAAGGGTTCTCCCACACTTCAGGATCAATTTGGAGGGCCCGCGCGTTCACTAAAATTTGAGTCCCCTTAGGAATTGTGTATCCACCGACAATACAAGATTCACTAGGACGTCGAGGGACTAAAAATGGTACTACTGAATGAAACCGAAATGTTTCTTTTATGACAGCTTCTAAGTAAGTCAACTGAGGGATATGTGACTCTTCTACCATGCCATTTTCTCCAACCACTGTTACTAGTTCTTCTTGTAGTTTTTTCATGATTTCTGGATGATTCATTATTTCAGCCATTGCCCATTCCACTGTTGTTGCTGTAGTGTCGGTCGCAGCTACAACCAGATCCTGTTTATACATAAAAACCATGAAAGTAAATTCACTATTTAAAGTGGTTTAGTCTAAAAGTGCAATAATATGAACATTACCAGAAATAAAGCTTTGATGTTGGCAATTGTGATTTGTATCTTGGTGTCTCCGCTGTCCTTCAGTTCGAGTAGAATGTCCAAAAAATCACTCTTCTCATTCTTCCCCCCTGCTTGATTGAGTTTGATACGCTCGTTGATGATGGAATCTAAGATACGATCAAACCACATAAAGAGTGTCTGTGCTCGGTGAGCTATGCCTTGTATGTCAAATCTAGCTAGTAGAGGAAAAAAATCTGATATATTTGTTTCCCCCATTAATGCAATAGCTTCTACTGTTGCTTGTTGAAACTCCTTGCCAGCGCTGCTCATTTCATCATCCTTGACAGTACCTCCCCACAACATACTTATTATGGTATTGAGACTAGTAAAAAACATTTGATCAGCAACATCTATAGGACTACCAATTTTAGAGTATAGAAATTTAACTGTTCGACGAAGTTGCCTTCTACGTAGGATATAAAGGGCATCAAGGCTTGTTTTATTGAGGATATGTTGTACACATATCATACGTAGTGTACGCCAGTGTGATCCATATGAAGTCCATATCAAGCCTGAACCACCATAGCTGAGGGTTACTATTGCAGAAGGTGTGTCACGATTTGCAAAGGTGGTGTCGAAGTCTTTGAGAACCTCTTTCGCAAGTGATGTTGAGCCTATTACAACATAAAGCTTGCTACCAATTTTAAGCTTAAAAATTGGGCCATATATATCGGTCATTTTTGCAAAATAGCGGTATACATCACGATCAATAAAAGGGAGATTTCCAACCAGTGGAAGACCTCGGGGACCAGGAGGCAACGGATACTTCATCGTCTTCTTCGAGTTTTTCATCATCCATGCATACCACATAATCAATGTGATGACAACAAACAATGAAGTCAGAGTAATGGATACAATCTCATTGTGACTACTGCATGCTTCCCTGGACCATGACCATGCAGCCAAAATGACACTGTTCAAATTCAGGGATGCCATATATTTTTGTTTTGGTTAGCTTTTGTGAACTTGTCTAGATACTTATAAAGGAGTGAAATTATTGATAATACATTTAAAAAAGGTCATGCATATCATGAATTTTATGTCAGACAACACATTATTTTTTATTGATTGATATTGGACAACAAAATAATGCTAAATTTATTCATTTCTTTGACCATAAGTTTTGCCCACATGATACTATACATTATCAATTAAATGGACAAAATTAATAAATTCAGAATTATCGATCAATCAGTTTGTAATCAACATTATCCTACCATTAACAAAATAGGGCTAGTTGGTGTGAGGTTTGGACATTATCCTACCATTAAGAAACATTTTGATAGAGTGTGATGGTTCATTAAACTTGTAGAACTTATGAAATTTCTATTTTATGTTTACTAAAAATTGGCCAACCCACCTTTTAACAGTTTGACTGTCAAAGACTAACAGTCAACCATATTTGACTAAATCTAATATAAAAATTTACATTAATACTCTTAATTTTTTAAATTCCTAAGTTGCCCTTTTGTCATCTAAATCGTCCATCTTTCTTAAATTTTAAAATCTAATCTACAAATTGTTAAAAAGTGGATTTAGGGGTGAAATCAGACGGAACGGATCGGAAATGGCGTGTTCGGAAAAAATAAATCGAAAATCGGAATCAAAAAATTTCTTCCAATTCCATTCCATGCTTTTTCGGAACAACAATATTTATTCCAATTTCGGAATATCGGAAATATTCGGAATATCGAAAAGAAATAAATTCAGATCAATCGGAATTCCAACATAAAAAAAAATCGGAATTCCAACTTAAAAATATATCTGAATTGATTGGAATTCTAAATCGAAAATGGTGGACGTAAACTTGAAAATCCACTCTTTCTACTGAGTTGATTTGCTTATTGGGGTGTTTTTATCTAACATAGTAACATACCACCCCAATATGATGGATCAAAGTTCTTGAGTATAACACCTTATAAAACACAATTATACTGCAAAATTTATAGGTAAAATGATAAAAAAATACAACGTACTTTCACAAATTTTTCACTTTATACAATGTACTAAAAATCATGCCAAAATATCAATGTACTTTGAAAAATATTTCACGTTATGCAATCTGTCTAAAACTAGCTAATGGACTGGTTACGTGGCCAATAATTATCTATGTGTATTTTTTTTAAAAAAAATTAAACAACATTTCCAACACATCAAATGAGGCACATGTTTCTCACGTGATTGACCTCCTTCTTCCCTATTTTAACAATTGGATTCAACAAATGTAAAAATCCCCAATTCAATTTCAAACCCTAACTTTTGTGTCTTTATCTTTTAGTGTTAAACTAACTACTAGTTAATTCTTTTACACACACAATAAGATTGTTCCACACCGATTCTTTCTTCATTGAAAGATTAATGTTTGATTGAAAGTAGGGGTTTTTAGTTGTAAGAAAATGGTTAATTAAAATTTTGGTTTGAAGAATTAGAGAAAAGATTTAGGGTTCAATGTTGCTATGAGAAAGAGAAATGGAAGAAATGTTGATTTAGGGTTTTGTAGTTTCTTATGTTCCATATTTTCTAGCAGAGAGATAACAACTAAAAAAAAAAAAATACATCTATATCTCTAACATCTTGGGATTAATGGACGGTCAAGATGTAAACATTTGTTGACATGATCTGATGACACGTTTTAAAGTAGATGTGTTGGTTTTAATTTTACAACTCAACATTTCTTTAAAAAAAAAATACATGTAGATAATTATTAGCCACGTAAGTAATCCGTTAGCCAGTTTTAGACAGATTGTATAACGTGACATTTTTTTCAAAGTACATTGATATTTTGGCGTGATTTTTAGTACATTGTATAAAGTGGAAAATTTTGTGAAAGTACGTTGTATTTTTTGATCATTTTACCAAATTTATATAATAATATAGTTGTATGAACAAGAAAATAATTAAATTGAATAATAAGTATAGACCTTCAATCGAAAGTATAAACTAACCAATAAATTATTATTATATTATTTTTTTGTTGAACCATATATATTGATATTTGATAACATTAAGATTTGAGATTAATTATAATTTGTTTTTGAGTCCTCGTGTGATTTGAAACTTGGTATATTATTTTTATTTCTATATGTACATATATTTTCAAAAATGAGAATAGTTAAATCTCTTGAATTATCGAAAATTTCAGAATATTTATCAAAAAATCAAATCGGATTAAAAATCGAAAAAATCGGATCGAAAATCGGATCGGATCGGATTCACAAAAGTAGTCCAATTCCATTCTATCTATTTTCGGAAAAATCGGAAATCGAAAAATCGGAAATCGGAACTACAATAATCTATTCCAAATTCAAAAAAAATCGGAAAATCGGCAGAAATTTACACCCCTATGTGGATTGGCCAATTTTGTGCAAACATAAGATGTATTATTGCCAAAACAGGGTGTATTAGCAAAATGGCCGTTTATACTGATGTTTCATTTTCCACGCTTTCAATCATTGGACTAAATGTGAATCACGTTCTTTGGGCCAATATGTTACTGATTCTAACAAAGAAAGAAAATGATTTGGTTGCTGTTTTGGGTGAGTAGGACAGTAGGTCATTATTATTTACACCCCTATGTGGATTGGCCAATTTTGTGCAAACAAAGATGTATTATTGCCAAAACAGGGTGTATTAGCAAAATGGCCCTTTATACTGATGTTTCATTTTCCACGCTTTCAATCATTGGACTAAACGTGAATAACGTTCTTTGGGCCAATATGTTACTGATTCTAACAAAGAAAGAAAATGATTTGGTTGCTGTTTTGGGTGAGTAGGACAGTAGGTCATTATTATTTACACCCCTATGTGGATTGGCCAATTTTGTGCAAACATAAGGGGTGTGTTTGGTTCAGTAGAAAAGGTCGGAAAAGAAAACGTTTTCTTGGAAAGTTGAAATTCCAGCTGTTTGGTTCAACAGGAAAATGAAAAACATTTGGAAAGCAAATTCCGTGCGATTATAAGCTAGTTTAAAATTTTGGAAAATGGACACCTTTTTAATTTTACGGAAACCACTTTCCTTTTTCTCCTCTCTCCGTCTCGATCTCTTTTCTCTCTCCCCGAAATCAAAATCGAAAAATAATCTTCTTCTCTTCCTCTCTCTCTTTCTCTTTCATTCACCGAGAAACCATTAAAGAGTTCTTCACTGTAGTCAAGTTTCTGCAACTCTACTACTTCGTGTGTGTTCAATCGTTCATCATCTTCAAAAAGGTAAGATCAGATCTTCATGACTTCTTCGTATTTCTCAAACCCCTAAACCCCCCTTCTTCATTTCTATCAATTTTGTTTTTGATTTTGGTTTTGGTTTTGGTTTTGCAGAAGGGATTAGGGCAGGAACTAAGGCACCTGTGATTGCTTGTGTTGCTACTTGCTAGTGTTGTTCCAACGGTATGAAAATTCACAATCACAATCTGCTCTTTTCATTCTATTATTTTAAATAATTTTTACTGCTATGGTTTGGCAATGGCATGGACATTACTTATGAAGGTTCTCAGATTACATATGAATTGATTGACAAAACAACCGCAATTATCATCAAGTGTCACTGTATGGGATTTTAGCATTAGCAGGTTTAAAATTACTGGTATTGAATTCCACTGTAAATGGCACATACAGAAGCAAACACATGTAGCTGACATATTTGGTATTGATCCATCAAATATAAATTATGTGGGTATGCAAATATAAATTTACTTTAAGGAGTTTGACACTATTGTTTATCACTGCTTGCAGGTTAAGATTTTAAAGGACAGTGAGGTGCGTTTGAAGATAATTGGACTCGAGTCGAGGCTACAGAAATAGTATGCTCTCTCTCTCTCACAATCAAGTTTTAATTGATATAGAAATGAGTACACATACATGTTAACCGGTTTTATAGTTACCACTTTTAAGGAAGTTTGCAAGCTTTGGTTTGATATAATCTCTGATGAACAATTTGTTGAAGCACATCTTATTCATCATCATGGAAGAGATGGTGACTGTCATTATGTTTTTGTAGGCAAGAAAAGAAAAGGCTCTGAACAAATATGAGTTTCTGAACACACAAGACTTTGAAGAAAAATCATGTGAATTTCAGTTGCATTATCACCAGCTAGAGGAATTATTGTATGTCTGCAATCCCGTTACATGAAACCGGCACGAAGTTTGTTTGACATCAATTTTGTGACATTGGATGTCCATGGTTATCTCGCCTTGAGTTCATTGTTAGGAAAACCAAGATGTACGCATGGTCGGTTCGTGTTCATGTCCTCTCGTGTCTTCTCGGTCAAGTTATTGGGTTCTGGACGTACGTACCTAGTTAGGGCGTACATACGTCATGTAAGGCAGCAAACATGTTTTGGTCAGGACGTACGTACCTAGTTAGGGCGTTCGTACGTCCAAGCAGGCAGCGAACTTTTTCAGTGTGGAGACGTACGAATGTTGTTTCGACGTACGTACGTCCAATATGGATTTTAGCAATTCCGGCCCATTTTGTGTGTGTTCTAACCCTAAGTATAAATAGGGTTTCTCTACCAAAGAACAAATCAGTTCTTTGGCCGTCCAATTGAAGTCTTATTCTTTGAGTTTGTTTAGGTTTTGGTTTAGGTGGTTTTGGTGATTGAACTCATCTTCTTAATCCTTCTTCCCATTCATCTTCTTCTTCATTATTGTTTATATTGATTTAGCTTCGAGTCTTCTTGTGTGTTCATCAAGAAGTCGAGTATCCTTGTGTGTTCATCAAGGAACTCTGGTGTAAGCTTGTTTCATAGTTCGGCTTCGAGTCTTCTTGTGTGTTCATCAAGAAGTCGAGTGTCTTGTGCGTACATCAAGGTGCTCCGGTGAAGTCAAGGTGTTAGAGATAACCAGTAGTGTCAACTCGCAGTGATTGCAGGTAGTTGATAGGTTTGTACATCTCTTTTCATCTAGTGGATTTATTTGTTGTCGCGAGGACAACCGTGGACGTTTCCCATACTGGGTTTTACCACGTTAAAAATATCGTGTGTTCTTTATTTGTTTATTGCTTTATTGTTTGCTTTACTATTGTTATATTGCACATATATTGGGTTCTCAATTGGTATCAGGAGCAGGGCGCTTGTTAAGGAGCGTAAAGGCTCACGCGTAGATCCTTAGTGCAATTTTAATGGATTCTGATAAATTTGGAACACTAATTTGTCCTCCTAAATTTGATGGTACTAATTTTCCCTATTGGAAAGTTCGTATGGCTGCGTATTTGCAGGCTATGAGTGAGGATGTGTGGATCGCTGTGGAAGATGGTTGGTCACCACCGAGAGTTACTACAGGTAGTACAGATGAGGTTGTTACAAGTGTTAAGCCTCGAAACACATGGAGTGTGAAAGACAAAGTTGCTTCTACTAACAACCAAAGAGGGCTTAATGCTATATTTATGGCTTTGGATGCTAGTGGATTTCGGAGAGTTCATGGTTGTATATCATCCAAAGAGGCTTGGGATAGGTTGGTAAGAACTCATGAGGGTGACATTGCTGTCAAAGAGAGTAAGCTTGAACTTCTTATTACTCAATTTGAAACTATGAAAATGGATAATAATGAATCTTTTGATGAATTCTTTATTCGTTTGCAGGATATTATCAACACTAGTGCATCTTTAGGTTTAGTGTACACCGATACTCAAATAGTACGTAAAGTTCTTCGGTCTTTGCCATCTAGATTCCGTTCTAGGAAAGATGCCATTCAAGAAAGCAATGACTTAAAGACCATGTCCATAGAGACCTTAGCAGGAAAATTGAGAACTTATGAACTTGAGGTTCAACTTGAACAACCTCAAAATAAATCCTTTGCTTTTAAAGCTGGAACTTTTGAGGATGTACAAGATGAAAAAATTAATCATGATAAGTCTCTTGACACTAAGCAACATCTAAGTATCATTTATCGTTATCTTAAACATATTTTTAAGACTATGAAATATAATGGTTTGACTAACCATGGTTTTGACGAGTGTAAGCTTCCCAAGAAATTTGGTGCACAAGGGATAGAACAACAAAAAATCAAGTTATCTACCACTTGGGAGGAAGATGAAAGCGATGATGATGATGATGATGATGTAGCGGAAGACCATGCTATACATTGTGTTGCCTATGGAGCATCTTTGAATGAGAATGTGGATTGTCAGGTAACCGATATTGTCGATCATGAATTCGATGATTCTATTTTGGTAAGTCCTGGTGAGTTAAGGGAATTACATATGTCATCTGTTAAACAATGTCAATCCTTGCGTAAGACTAATCAGATTTTAAATGATATGGTTGAGTCTCTTGTGAGAGAGAAATCTGTACTTGCAGGTGATATGAATGCCTTATCTGAGGAGTTTTCCCAAGAAAAGCTAGATTTCCAATCTAGAATTATTTCTTTGGAAATATCCAATCGTGAGATAGAAGATAAGTATCGTTCTTTGTTGCTTGAGCATGAAGCTGTGAAAAAGGATTTATTCGCTTCTACTAAGCGATTGCAAGGGTTTGAGAAAGCTTCAGTTGATCTAGACACCCTTATTAAAAGTGGAAAGTCTTCTTCAGATAAGACTGGTTTAGGATATGACTATGTCGGAGCTTCCTCCAGTTGTGTCCCTCCTACTTCTTTTGTGAGGCCATCATTGCCTCATTTGTTACCAAATCCTCATATTCCTACTCCGTCTGCACCTACCAAGGCTTTTGAATCTAAGCCAAATGTGATGACCAAGAACAAGACAAGTCCTAAACATAGACATTTTAAGTGTTTTACTTGTGGTGGGTTAGGTCATACTTCCGCTTTCTGTTGGGATAACAATTCCATGGTTCCATATTCTTCTTCTTATGGTAATAATTATTGGAACTCACATTGTTCTTTTCCTGTGCAGGCTCATCATTTCTCTTGGCCTCCTTTTATGAGAAGAAGTGGCCCTAAAAAACCACAACACTTCAACAATAGACAGAAGGTTGTGCAAAAGGTCACCAAACCACCTCACATATGGGATAGAAGCATCGATGCTGCCAAATGTAGTATAGAGAATGAGAGGTTAAGGATTGGAAAGCCTTCTATCAGGGATAATATTCAAAAATCCTCCATATCCGGGTCCAACTTGCAGAATATCTCTCAAGTATGGGTACGAAAGGATGACTTGAACGTTCTCTTTTGACTTCTTAAAGTCAGATTGAATATCATCTTCGTATTTTTATTTTTTGTTTGTTTTCTAGCCTTGTGTTATTTTAATTGCATATTTCTCTAACCACATAGGCTATTTGTTTGGTACTTCTGTTTTTTATGCTTTGTTTGTTTAGCTTGCAGATCATGCTGCATGTCTGAATACATTGTTAATAATAAAAATATATATAAAAAAAAAAAAAAAAAAAAAAGGGGGGGGGGGGGGGGGGGGTTGTTGGTTATTCCTTCTATTTTTTTGTTTTTTCTTTATTTATTCCATGTATGTGTTGTTGGTTGCATCTTTTCTGAGATATTGGTTTCATTCAATTGTCTTAAATAAGTTGCAATATGTTTGGGTGTTTTCTCTTTCTGAACTCTTAAGTATGTTTTGGTATGTATCATGCATTTTTCCTCGTTTGTTTACACAGTGCACCGCATGCTTGCATGATGGGAGTTTTTGGAAACCACTTACATATTCTTTGAGCTCATAGAACTTCTCTATCTCTCGAGTATTTATGTGATCTTGAGTTATCTCTCCTTTGTTTTGGTTAATGTTCATCTTGTTGTTCGTGTTATTGAGCATTCTTATCTTCCAATTACAACTCTTGTTAGTGGTCAATGACTCACTTTATCCCCAGTCATTTGATTGTTTTTGAAGCAATATCAGTTGGCTAAGAACCCGTTGGGGTTGTGAGGGTCATGCTCTGACGGATGCACTCAAGAGATGTTAGTTCTTGTGTTGCACGTTATCATGGTATTGCACTTCTTGAGTTTGTGTCTGTCAAAAAGATGTAGGCTACACCCTACCCTCGTGTATTTGAAAAGATGGAGGCAAAAATCCCTCCCACGCGGGAATGACATTAGAGTGATGTAGACTAAACTCCACCACATGCGGCAAAATAAAAATCCAAGCGCATATTCACTGTTTTTTATGTAAGGCATACAAAGTTTATATTCCTTTGTCTTTTTCATGTCTTTGTTTTCATTTGAAGATCATATTTATATTTGTTTGCCTTCTACTCATAACGTTTGTTTCAAAAGGGGTTGAAGTTTGTTTCTTCTATACTCACTTACTCATCTAATCGTATGTCTCTTGTTGATGGTTCTATATTCTACGTCTTCAAAGGGTGTGTTCTAGTGGTGAACTTTCTCTCTCTTTATGCATTGCATTGCATCTACACACATCGAGGTTTAGTTTATGATGCACTTCAATTCTCTTATTTGTTCAATCTTTTGTTTATCCCCATATATTGCCTCTTATTTTTGTACGGATTGGGATTGGCTACTGTTTTTGGAAGTTCATGATGTGTTCCTCTACACTTCTATGGTACATCGGTTCTTTTCCTTTTATCTTCTTGTTAAGGTTTGTGAAGTTGTTTTAGTTAAGGATGTTTCTAATGTTAATGGTGTTTGTGTTGTGTTGACAAGAGTTTGTTCTATATCTTCTGTTCAATATCTACTTCTTGTTAACATGTTTTATTCTTCTCTTCTTCTCTTATTTGTTATGGTTTCGTTTTTGTTTTCTCTTTCCTTTGTCACGTTACTTCATTTGTGACAAAAAGGGGGAGATTTATGACTCTAATACTAACATTCGTTTCTTCCTTTGTTAGTGTATTCTTGGGTCATGTTGCAGGTATGCTACACGTATGGGGGAGTGAACGTGTTGATGTTTAGAGGTTGTACAGTTATGGGGGAGCTCGAGTGTCAAACTTTGTTGCTCATGAAGTATGGGGGAGTTGCTCGAGGAACTTCCGTTGGCTCTTTGATTGTTTCAGAATTTCTTGTTGCTTCCGTTCGATCTCTGATAATCAAACTGTCGGTGTTAGCTGGATGTCACGAATTAGTGACTTGGTATGTGTTCTACCTTGAGTGTTTTTGTAGGCATGTTTTATAAATGCCATGGTTTGGGTTTGTAAGCACGTTTTATAAGTGCTATTAGAGTCATAGGTTTTTGTCACAAAATCAATGTCAAAGGGGGAGATTGAAACCGGCACGAAGTTTGTTTGACATCAATTTTGTGACATTGGATGTCCATGGTTATCTCGCCTTGAGTTCATTGTTAGGTAAACCAAGATGTACGCATGGTCGGTTCGTGTTCATGTCCTCTCGTGTCTTCTCGGTCAAGTTATTGGGTTCTGGACGTACGTACCTAGTTAGGGCGTACGTACGTCATGTAAGGCAGCAAACTTGTTTTGGTCAGGACGTACGTACCTAGTTAGGGCGTTCGTACGTCCAAGCAGGCAGCGAACTTTTTCAGTGTGGAGACGTACGAACGTTGTTTCGACGTACGTACGTCCAATATGGATTTTAGCAATTCCGGCCCATTTTGTGTGTGTTCTAACCCTAAGTATAAATAGGGTTTCTCTACCAAAGAACAAATCAGTTCTTTGGCCGTCCAATTGAAGTCTTATTCTTTGAGTTTGTTTAGGTTTTGGTTTAGGTGGTTTTGGTGATTGAACTCATCTTCTTATTCCTTCTTCCCATTCATCTTCTTCTTCATTATTGTTTATATTGATTTAGCTTCGAGTCTTCTTGTGTGTTCATCAAGAAGTCGAGTATCCTTGTGTGTTCATCAAGGAACTCTGGTGTAAGCTTGTTTCATAGTTCGGCTTCGAGTCTTCTTGTGTGTTCATCAAGAAGTCGAGTGTCTTGTGCGTACATCAAGGTGCTCCGGTGAAGTCAAGGTGTTAGAGATAACCAGTAGTGTCAACTCGCAGTGATTGCAGGTAGTTGATAGGTTTGTACATCTCTTTTCATCTAGTGGATTTATTTGTTGTCGCGAGGACAACCGTGGACGTTTCCCATATTGGGTTTTACCACGTTAAAAATATCGTGTGTTCTTTATTTGTTTATTGCTTTATTGTTTGCTTTACTATTGTTATATTGCACATATATTGGGTTCTCATTACACGTAAATATAATGATCCTATTAGATGCTTTGTCTTCACTCCTGTGAACAATAATAACAATGCTACTACTGATTGGAAAGAGTTGGTCTCAATCTCAATGAGTATCATGGTGAATTATCATCACCAATTTTAGTAAACAAAGAGTTGCATTGGTTAGCAGAGACTTGGGATTTACTACATATAGTACCAGTTTGCCATTGCAGTTCTGTCCTACCCTGTGCTTTCAGCCAGCATGTAGCATTTCCTACTTCAACCAAACTAGCTAGACTTCTCATACCTCAGCATGACTTAATCTTCACGCATGATTTGATGAGTAAAGTTTGGAAAAAATTCCAAATGCCAAGAATGTCATTTTTGTTTCAAGGGTATGATCAATGTGTTCATGTCAATAGTCTTGTTAAATTCCAATGAGAAATTTGTAGCCATCTTTTCTAACTATACTCGGTAGATTTTTTTCGTGCACACTGGCGACATTTAGGTACATTATTAATGATGATTTGAATATGCTTGATTTATTCACAATGTACACTATATCTGCACAGGTTGTAGTCCCTTGTAGAATGTCTTGTACCTCCACCTGCATACATACAAAATACAAATGACTTCTTTTCCTTGACAGTTCCTTGGTTACACACACTTCTAGTGTTGGTATTTTGGATGATGTGTATAGATTAGGGGGGATGCAGTTAGAGTGGATACCACCATATTTTTGTGTATTAGTTCTATTATTTTTGTTTTCTATAGTTTGCGTTGTTAGTAATTGTTTGTTGTCTCTTTGTTGTGGCATATAACTGCGAAACACCTTCAGCAGTACAATAATTTGTTTATATTCCTTAAAAATAACTTTAGATATTCATTTGTGTTTCATAAATATTTGAGCTCATGTTCATGGAAGTTATGTTTGAATAGTGGCGACAATATTGTAGTACACTTAAAATGAATTGTAGTACACTTAAAATGACTTCCCTTGATCTGTTGAGTTGTAAATTCCTACACGGAATTTTATATAAATTTACAGTTAGTCAATAAAATTTTGTTGGTTTGTTCTACTCGGCATTTTGTCTTTACCATGAAAAGGTTTGTTTATGCTATTATTTAGGAATGGAAGAATCTCAAGCACAAACCTCAAAGAAAGGAAAGAAAAACTTTATGTGGACCGCCAAAACAGACAAGTTTTTGATTTCATTTCTAGCCGACTGTGCCAAAAATGGGGAAAAACATGGTAAATCTTTTCCAAAGGCTGTTTATGCAAAAGCTGCAGAAGCCGTCACAGATTACTGTAAAACGTTATGCACAATGGATAACGTTGACTCTCGTATGAGAACGGTGAAGAAGAAATACTCAAGGATAGCGTGTCTTCGCAGTAAAAGTGGTTGGGGTTGGGATGATGATCAGAAAATAATTAAAGTCGAAAAAGAAGTTGCAATGGAATTTATTGAGGTACATATAAATTCAGTGCTCTACCTTTTTTTTTTTGTCTTTTTTGCAACATTGTATTTTGTTGCAAGATCGTCGTCATATAATCTTCATTCATCATCATCATCATCATCATATAACAGATCCAATGCTGAAATTATATGTTATTATGTACTAATAACATCAAGTGATACAGACTCATTTTAATGGTAATGAGTACTGAAGAGAACTGCTATGGATAAACCATGCATAATTTTCTCCCACTTAAGTTCTATTGTAATTGGAAAAGGCTAGGCATTAATTTGTTCCTCCGCAGAGTTACACATCACACACCTATCAGACTTGTGGCTAGCTGAACAATTGCATGTATTGTCCTGATTAAACTTGAAAGTCTAACGCAAAGTCTAAGAATTGCATGTATACATTAATCTCTATGTTCACATCAACCCCTACACTTGCTGCTCCTATGTTCTCAGACATTCCCAAAACTTCAACATGACTTAATTGTCTGCTTTAGTTCAAATTTTGGTCCAGGTTGATTGAATTTCTTAAATGGAATTTTTTTTACTTAGGTGTTTTTATACTTTTGGGGTTTCCTTGTTTAATGTTACTCCATTCGTCCCACTTTTATAGGTTGATTGGCGTTTTCATGCATATTAAGAAAGTGGTGGAAAATGGTTTATTTGCATTTAATTGTAATATTATTTTCAAAAATACCCTTTTCATTTGTTGTGTAGATTTAATACCATTGACAGTTGATGATAAAGAGACTTAGTTAATATACATTTTCTTAGTTTCTAAAATGAAAGTATTGATAAGGTTGTTCTGTTTTATTGCTTTCATGATGGTTTATATATCTATTTGGTAATAATATTGCAGGCTAATTCATATGCTAAAGATTTAATTAATGTCCCACTTGAGCAATACGAGGAATTGAAGCTTGTATGTGGGGAGGATCAAGCAACTGGAAGTTTTGGAAAATCGATCTCAGATGTTCAGTCTGAAAATGTTGATGATGTCACAAGTGGAAAAGAATCATCAGAAAGAAGTAAACGCAGAAAACGAAGTAGGCCATGGGAAGATGTTCTCTCCAAGGTTGATGGGTTGACTGAACAAGTTGGGAGATTGACTGAAGCTTTAGTTGATGATAGCTTTGTTGAAAAATTGTATTCTGAGGTAACTAGCATGGAAGGATTTGAGGAGAAATTCTTAGAAAATGCATTTGACTATCTTATGGCGCACCCTATCGAAGCAAAAAAGTTTATGGTTCGACGTTTAGCTATGCGTAGGGAATGGCTACAAGCTTTTGCAGATGGTGCATATGTTTAGATTTTTATGTTTTTATGGTTTTGGACATGTTTGGTTTATACATATGGCTATAATCATTAGCAGTTGATAGACATCTTTAGATTTTGTATGTTGATGGCTTTGGACATATTTTTATTTATGAATATGAATTTTAAACTTATGTAGAATTTTTCTTGTTTTCTACTTAAATAGTGAAACACTTGTTTTTTCATTTGCATGTTTATTTTAGATTGCGACCAAATTTTTTATGAGAAGTTGCTTACCATACCAACAATATCAAAAAAAAGTTGAAAAATATTGTTTAAAATCAAACATGAGAAAGTAAATTCATGAAAATCATTTTCATTTTTAAGTGAACCGAACATAGGAAAGCAAATTCCAGAAAACTGTTTTCCTTTTCCAGTGAACCAAACATTGGAAAATGAATTCTAAGAAAGTGAATTCTAGGAAAGTGAATTCCTTAGGAAACCACTTTCCTTGGAATTTGAATTACCTTGAACCAAACATACCCAAGATGTATTATTGCCAAAACAGGGTGTATTAGCAAAATGGCCCTTTATACTGATGTTTCATTTTCCACGCTTTCAATCATTGGACTAAACGTGAATCACGTTCTTTGGGCCAATATGTTACTGATTCTAACAAAGAAAGAAAGCGATTTGGTTGCTGTTTTGGGTGAGTAGGACAGTAGGTCATTATTATTTACATTTATATTTCTTTTGTTGATATGATAACTGTTTGAAGAAATGCCTCTAAGAACTCTTTAATACTTTGTCTTGTTTGCCCTACCAGTCTACCACCATTATTATGCTTGGTTTGTTCAATGTATGTGTTATATAAGTTTCATTGAGTTATGTATGTTCCATATTTATACAGAGCATCTTGCATAATAACTTATGACACTAGGAGCTGAGGTTTGAGAGAGTATAAAAACATAACAGTTTAGGGTTAGATTTTATAGATTTTTTTAACACACAAGTTTCTTGTAAACCTTTTGGATCAATTCAATTTAGTGATAAAGTATCGCTGTTTCCTTCAATAGTCGAGATTTGAAGTGAGTGATTACTGGTTAAGGAAACTGCAAACATGGATTATATTTATGTGAAGACAGAAGACATATAAGAATTCTACCAAATCGCTTTTATTAAGAAAATACCAACACCATCATGCCAGTCTGAACAAATTATATAGCCTAACAACCGTCATTTCTTAATATTGAAACACAATACATTGCAATGAAAAATATAACAAATTACATATATACAACCCTCTAAATATTTCATTATCTTATTGCGTAGCATATTGATTTGATGATTATCTCATCATAAAATAGAGTTTTTAACCATGTATCTCCGGGAAAAACTTATATCTTCTAAAGATAAAGTTTTGGATCTGAAAGTCTTGCTGTATGAATTGCAATGAGTGGTGTCTTTTTTCTCAAAGTGATTGTCATTGTAGCTGACAGATCGAGATGAACACCTTCTAGCAGTTTCCACTCGAATGAATGCAGAAGCGAAGCTAGTGTATATGGCAAAGTTCTCTCAACTAGAGAAACCCCGGCACACATCCTTCTCCCAGAACCAAAAGGAAGAAAGTTGTAGTTGTTACCACTATAATCCCATTTAGTTGTACCACCTAAGAACCTATCTGGTTGAAATTCTAACGGATTCTCCCAAACTTCAGGATCCCTTTGTAGAGCCCAAGCATTCACCAAAATTTTACTGTCTTTAGGAACTGTGTATCCACCAATAACGCAGGATTCACTAGGACGTGGAGGGACAAGAAAAGGGACAATCGAATGCAACCGAAATGTTTCTTTTATTACTGCATCCAAATAGGTCAATTTAGGAACATGTGACTCTTGCACAATGTCTTCGTTCCCCACCACGCTTGCTAATTCTTCTCGAATTTTTTTCAAAATCTCGGGATGATTCATTATTTCAGCCATAGCCCATTCCACTGTTGTTGCTGTAGTGTCAGTTGCAACTAGCACCAGATCCTGTTTAAACAAAAAGCAATAATCGAATAAAAATCTTTTATATTATTAGACCGTGGTACATTTAGCCCTGATATGGCTAGTCGAATTGTTTAAAACACGACTCCATTGGGAATTATGCAATAGTGGACCATTGGCCAAGCCTTGGGATTGCCCAACTGCAAAACAGGGAAAGTGATTACACAATAAATATCTCCATACACAAAATCAGCTCATTTCATGTTTTCCAAAACTTTTGATAAGGATGATCAGTATGAAATAAGCTGATCTTTAATTTGTAACTAGGATATCCATGGCGGGGAGATCATCTCCGCAGATAAACAGCTATCGATTCTTTGTGTAGTCTCACTTTTAAATAGTGTGTGTTCACTTGTGAGTCATTTCAAAAACATCTAGAAATGAGCAGAAGTAGTTTTGAGTTCTAAAATGAATTGAGAAGTAGAGAAAACTGATGGAGCAAGATTGGAATGTATAACTTTGAATTATTCCTGTTTATTCTTGTATTGTGGAGTTGTAAGATTGTTTGTATTGTGATATTTCTGATCATAGATAGTATTTAATCGACGCTGTTTGAGAATACTAATCACAACAATAATGAGTAGCTAAATAAGTTGCCTTTCAAATACCTGAAGCAATGCCTTTATGTTGGTAGTTGTGATGGGTGTCTTAGAATCTTTGTTGTCCTTCAGTTCTAGCAGAATGTCGAGAAAGTCTTTGTTGCCTTGTCTGCCATCTGATTGATTGAGTTTGATACGTTCCTTGACGATGGATTCTAAGATACGATCGAACCACAAGAACACTTTTTGTGCTCTTCGTTCAATGCCTTGTATGTCCAGTTTCGCTAGTATAGGAAAAAAATCTGACAAATTGGTTGCCCCCATAAGTGCAATGGCTTCTACGGTTGCTTGTTTAAATTCTATGAGAGTGCTGCTTATTTCGTCATCCTTGAGTGCACCTCCCCACAACATACTCATAATAGAACTAAGACTAGTAAAGAACATTCGTTCTGCGACATTTATGGGGCTACCAACCTTCTCATATACGAGTTTAACCATTCGGCGAAACTCCCTTCTACGTAGCATAGAAACTGCATCGAGGCTTGTCTTATTGAGGATCTGTTGTACACATATCATCCGTAGTGTCCGCCAGGGCAGACCATACGGAGTCCATATCATGCCCGAACCGCCATAGGTGATGGTTACCATTGCAGATGGTGTGTCACGGTTTGCGAAGGTGGTGTCGTAGTCTTTGAGGACCTCTTTAGCAAGGGATGCTGAGCTTACAACAACAAATAGCTTGCTTCCTAATTTGAGCTTAAAAATTGGGCCATAAATTTTGGCCATTTTGGCAGAGTAACAGTGCAGTTCAAAATCTACAAGGGAAGATTTCCTACAAGTGGCAAGCCCCATGGACCAGGTGGCAATGGATACTTCATCCTTCTCATCAAGTTTTTCATCATCCATGTGTACCACATAATCACTGTGATAATCAATGATACTGCAGCCACAAGAATGATTATTTGATCGTTGCGATTGCTTCCTTCTGAATACCATGGTCTTCCTGACAAAAAACTATTGTATAGTTCTGTTCTAGCATTTAGAGATGCCATTTCTGTTTCGCGCTTAGTGATCTAGGGAGCTTAGTTCAGCACTTCTTTATGTAGGAAAATTTAATGGAGATGGTGTGCCTTTATTTGTGAAAGATTTGATGGTCTGACAGAGATGGTATGCATTTATTTGTGGACCTTAATTCCAACAATAATAGGAAGAAATTATTGTTGGAATAAATGATTTTATGTGTAGAGACATTGTTTTGCAACTGGGTTTTAAACAACACTTATTTCAAATATGTGTGATCATAAGTTTAACCTTCACAACATATAAAATTAAAAACTTTCTAATCACTTCAGCTGATCATTAGTATTAATTATGTGGCCTAAAATTTAAATGTAGAAGCTTACCCGATACGAGTTATTAATCAAATCGATTGTCTTTTATTTTGCATTTATTAAAAGCCTTAACAATGAATCAAATTGTGATAAACTGATGGTACATTTAAGCTGTAGAACATATAATCTGTTTCTCTAAATAAATATCTGCCATGGAAGCAAATTTCCTGCACTATGCATGATAAGCTTGTTTAATATTACAATAATTAAAACATGTTTTGCTTATTTGGATAACACGTGAATCTTGTTCTTTGTTATAATATTCCCATGTTGATGGCTACATGCTTAATGCCTTGTAATTCATCTTAATTCTCACTTATCAGATTTCCTCTTCACATCTGAATTTTCATGTCATCTAATAAGCTCTTCCCATCAAGCTTAGTAGTAATAACCCGCCTCAAGTATTCATCATGACTTAGTGTCTTGTATTTCTCCTGATTGTCTTTTACAAGATCTGGTAGAGGTCCAATTGTAATGCCATATCTCAGACTGTTAAATGCTGCGATCGAGAGGCGTTCCTTTTCTGAGTTAATGACTGCCCTGTGTTCAATGCTCTTGTATACTCCATTAGTCATTATCTGCGTAAAGATTCAATAAGGAACCACACTACATACTGTGTTAAACATATGCCATAATGAACTACACCTATAGCTGCATATTGTTGGCCTTAGTATATAGATTGTGAATTAGCAATTGTGAAAGCTTATCCGAAGATTGCTGAAGTAGCATAGAAACAGATGATTTGAAAATTTTCGCTTGGACTTGTGCAGTTGTGCATACAACATATTGCGAAAATAGCACTCACAAAAACAGAGAACATGTAAAGAGAGCAGAGCTATTTTAGTTACCTCAATTACATCGCCGATGTTAACAATGAGAGCACCTGCAATTGGTTTAATAGGAACCCATATTCCATTTTTTCTAATCTGCAGTCCTTGAACCTCATTGACCTGTAAGAGTAAAGTTAGGCCAGTAGCATCGGAGTGTGGAGAAAGACCCAAAACCTTGTTTGCAACAGGACATGGTGGGTAGTAGTTCATCCTTAAGCCTTGTGAACCATCAATCTCAAACATGTTTGTTAATTTTTCTGGTTCAAGCCCTAGGTTTTTAGCCATCACGCCTAACAGACTAACCGCGACTTTATGCAATTCAGTTGCATATGTATCCAATGTGTCCCTGAGATTAAATGCAGAAAATGTCACACTAGTATAATACTATTCTTTTCTAAAACATCGCGATTGTTATATTGGTACTGATATTGACATAGCTTTGATATGTTAGTTACCTGTAAGAAGTGGGACTAGTAGGCCAAAAGCTCATGTTTCTACCATGAACAGGTAAGGACATAATGAAAAGCATGTCTCCCCAGTCAAGCTTCTGCTCTTCAGACACTACAAAGGCTTGGCCATAACCCTCAATATTGTTCGGCAGTTGCGAGTAAGCTTTCTTCTCTTCTAGTGATAGCCTAAAAAACTGGTATGTGTCTATCTTCATCTTCTCAATTACTTCTTCCGATATCCCATGGTTGATCAACTGTTTAATTCATTGTAGCAAATGTGTTGTGTACAAGGTAAATGTAAGATCATATATTATATATATATATATGGAGCAACTTTTTTGTGTAGCAAATGATTAATACTGTTTTTTTGGACACTCTGAAATTAGAATGTAATTATAAAAAATCTAAAATTATGGTCCACTTAACAACGACGAAACCATCATCACCTTGAAGCTAACGATGTAAAAATGTAATCATCAATATGTATATGTGGTGCACTCACTTGGAAGAAGCCCCAGTCTTGGCAGGCTGCATGAAACTTGGCCAATTCTTCGCAAGTGAATTGTTGATCAAGGAGCCTACTGAAATCAATCAGTGGGATTTCAAGAGATTTATCGGTGCTAACCACATCAGATTCTAATTCAGGCCGAACATAGCGGGGAGGGATGTATTTTAACTTCTTGGTAGCAAGAGCCTGCACATTCTCAACAGGGAGGGAGCCACCAAACTCCTTTCGATGGGTCATCTTGTATATCTGCACTCTTTTACTCAGGTGAGCACTTGGCTTCTCAAATGCTCTTCACCAAGTTTATCAGGAATAAAACTTGCTCCTTTGTATGGCTCAAAAGTTAACACAAGCGACTAACTTTTAAGAACACCCACCCGGCCAAGCCAAACGCCCAAAAGAATCTAAATACAGAAAGATACAGACAGAAGTACTTTGTTTTCTTCTCTTAAAGTCTTGGCCAGATCATTACCAACACATAACTTTAGCACAATCTCTTTCAAAAACTCTAGCTAAACATACATAATCCTATTTTTAAAAGTAAGAATAGCATGATCAAAGTCACTTTCGCATTCGTTATTGAATGTATATAGTCACTTTCATTACTCGACATATTGTCTTATACATCAAACCCTCGTCGACGAGCCAAATAAATTTTACTCCATACATGCATTTCACTAGATAAGAGACACCTTTATCATTTACTTCCCGAATAAATTTTAACCATGTATGAGCCTTTCTTATTTGTATTAGTAAATGCTTAGAAGTTCGAACACACAGGATTATTAGAAGGGGGATTTAGAGATACCCCAAAATAATAGGAACTCTTTGAGATACCCCCAGATTTAGAAACTCTTTGAGATACCCCCATTTTTCCATTTGAAGCCGGTCAACCAAGCCGTTGACCATGGTCTGACCAGTCTTCATAATTTTTAGACAATTTTACCTTCCCACCATTTAAACCCACATCCTAGTCATTTTGCCTAGTCATCAATAATGCCATGTCAGCAAACCCACTTACAACTACCACTTCTTATCCTAACCGTTCAAAATAGATCTAGATCTAGATCTAATCCTATATGTAGAATTAAGTAACCGTTATGTGGCCGTTACATCATCAAACTCCACCTTCTTCTTCCTCCTCCTTCTTCTTCCTCCTCTTTTCTTCTTCTCCATCTCTCATTTTTTCTTCTTCACCATCATTTCTTTTTTTTCTTCCTTCTTCTCCATCCTATCTACCTATCTATCTTGCTTCTTCTTCATCAAACCATTCTTCTTTCACCTTCATTTTTCTTCCTTCTTCATTAACAGATCTAGTCATTATCATCTCTCATTTATTACTCCATTACTAGATCTGGTGAAAGAATGACACTCTATTACTCGATCTAGAAGAACCAATAAATACTTCAATTTTTAGTAGTTTTACTAGATCTACCTAGTTGAAACGTTGATATGAAGGTAAATTATAGTATTTAGTGGTTTTGTACTGTGTATTTTAGTATTTTTGAGATTTGGTTCATCATCTTTCATCATCTTCCCCAAATTACCTTTCTCTGCAATTTAGGGGGTATCTCAAATGAAACTTGTATTTTGAGGGGTATCTCTAATGAAAGTTTTGTTTGTTTTGAACAGATAATTTGTCAAATGTGTGACCAACTTGGACATTGTGGAGATGAGTGTCAATGGGTATATAGCCATTGCAAAAAGACAGATTGTGAAGGCATTATGAGATTGACAACTTCAAAAATCAAAGAAGGTCTTGAAGAAAATGGACTTACAAGTATTCTCGACGCCGAATCCTAGCAGAATCATAAATTTCTTCGCTTTCTGCACTTGAATCCTGGTAGTTGAACATGGATTCATCACTAGAATCAAAAGATTCAGAAGATACTAGAAAAAATCGTGATCGAGGAGCGGCTATTGTTGAAAATTAGAGTATAACAACAGAAGATTTAGAAGAATGGAAGAAAATTAGAGAGTTTTGAAGAAGAAAAGAGAAATTTTGGTTGAAAATCAAGGTATGTGATCAACCTTCACTTGTAGTGCACTTTCCCGCTGGTTTGTTCTGTTAATGGCGGAAAGAAGATAAGAAGTTAGGTTAGTTTTGATTTTAATTAGTTAGTTTGATAAATTAGGTTAGATGTGATTAGATTAGATTTGGTTGGAGGGTAAAATTGTCTAAAATTGATGACTAGGCAAAATGACTAGGATGTAGGTTTAAATGGTGGGAGGGTAAAATTGTCTAAAAATTATGAAGACTGGTCAGACCATGGTCAACGGCTTGGTTGACCGGCTTCAAATGGAAAAATGGGGGGTATCTCTAAGAGTTTCTAAATCTGGGGGTATCTCAAAGAGTTCCTATTATTTTGGGGTATCTCTAAATCCCCTTATTAGAAATATAATGTTGACGAAGGAACACTTCCTTTACATATGAAGAACTAATCCACATTTGTTTAATACCTAAAATGCCTCTAATACCAGAGGCGAGATCACTCCTATATGACCACTTATACATTGACTAGCACTGCAGGAGCTATTGCAGTTGAAAACCAGCAGAAGTGATCAAAGGATTATTATTACAGATAAGTAGGAAGACTGTTAGAAAGTTTGGATAGCTATGTATCCTTGTTAAAACAAGTAAAAAAACATACAAGGCTTTTTTTTTTTTTTTTGTCGGAACTCCTCGGAAAACAGGGTTTTGACAGGGTCCCTTACCCTGTTTTATTAAAAGCCGGTTACATTCTCAGGTATATCTTTCCTAATGCATGAATCATGATTATATATTATCATTAAAATACAAGGCTTTATTGAAAACCAAATTATTGAATCCTCGCGCTGCTGTTTGTCAAATCCTTCAGATATCTATATTTTCATGAGCTCTATTGAACTTTTACCATCAAGCTTACTAGTGATAACTTGTCTGAAAAAATCTGTCTGGCTTACTGTCCTGTATTTCTCCCTATCTTCCTTTACAAGATCAGGAAGAGGTCCCATCATAGTACCAAATTCTGCATCATGAAATGCAGCGATGGATAGTCGTTCCTTGAGAGGGTTAATGACAGCTCTATGCTCAATGCTCTTGTATATCCCATTGCTCATTATCTGTCAAAGAACGGTATAACAAAAAAAGAAAAAATAAATAAAATTCAAAAGAGAGATTCAATAACAAAATCAATTCAAATGTGTTCATATGAAGTTTAAATGGTAAGATTACCTCCAGTACGTCGCCAATGTTAACAATAAAAGCACCTGGAATAGGATTGATGGGAACCCATTTTGCATTCTTCTTGACCTGTAATCCTTGCACTTCATTCACTTGAATAAGAAGAGTTAGGCCAGTACCGTCAGAATGTGGAGAAAGGCCTAATACCTTGTCTGCATGAGGACATGGTGGGTAGTAATTCATCCTTACTCCTTGTATACAATCCTCAAACAACTTTGTTAATTTCTCTGGTTCAAGCCCCAAGTTCTTAGCCATCAAACCGAGTAGAATAATTGTGAGTTTCCGCAACTCTTTGGTGTATTTATCCATTGTGTCCCTGAAATCAATGTTCCAAAGATTATCAATTAAGCACAGAAAGTATTGTAACTTGTAAGGTCATATGTGTATCTACAGGTTTAATTACTCAATTAATATACCTGAAAGAAGTGGGAGTTTTAGGCCAAAATCTCATGTCTCTATTGATCAGAGGATTCACAATTAGATAATGCATGTCCCCCCAATCAAGCTTTTGCTCTTCAGACATTACAAAGGCTTGACCATATCCTTCCATATGGTTTGGTATCTGTCCATAAGCTTTCTTCTCCTCTAATGGAAGATTGAAAAACTCCTTTGTGTCAGACTTCATTTTCTCAATAATTTCCTCTGGTACTCCATGGTTGGTTAACTGCTCGATCAACAACATATCGCAACAAAGTTATTGGAAGTAAAATTTCAAAACAAGCCCATACAGTACTAACACTCACCTGAAAAAATCCCCAGTCTTGACAAGCTGAATGAAACTTTGCAAGTTCTTCATCTAGGACTAGGAGTTTGGATAAATCGAAAATTGGGATTTCAATAGAATCATCAATAGGTACTACATCATCAGTCTCCAGTTCTGGTCGAACATATCGATCAGGAATGTCCTTCAACTCCTTGGTAGCAAGGTCCTGAACATTTGCAACAGCTAATGAACCACCTAAATCCTTTAGAGTATCACTCATATTCTTCAGTCCTCACTGCTTCTTTTTACGACAATTTCCTTTGTGAGACACTTTGCACTAAACACAAAGTAATAAATCTGTCTGTCTTTTATAAGTGATGATCATTACGTAGTTGATTTCTAACTTGGCACCCTATAAAATATCTATCCACACAGCCGCCCAGCCCGCCCTATATGTTGTTCTTTCTACTGGTCTCTTGTGGAGGTATTATATATATTAATATTAATGTTTTTACGATAATGCTTTTACAGGTTGATTCTGCTTTACTGCTTCTTCAGACAATTGGCAACCCACACACCATGAAACATGAAAGTCTTTTCAGTGACATTTGGTGGGAAGGTGACAGACTTGACTGGAGTACTACTTTCCCTTCGTATTCATAGCGAAAAAAAAATTGCCAACCAAATATCTTTGATCATATTCAATGTTCTAAAAATCGCTAGTCGGAAGCTAAGCGGTTTAGTCGTGCCTAGCGACTAGAGCGATTAGACAGAGATTAAACGCTAGGCATTTTTCTTTAACAGTAATTTTATAAATAATTATAGTATTGTAAATTATTTAATAATAACAATATATTAATTATTATTATGTACATATCACAATTCACGATATAAAATCATAAATAAATACCCACACATATTTTTTTTTTTTTTTTTTTATAAAGAAAAAAATGTTTGAAATAAATACCCACACATATAATAACAAATGTTTGAAGTCACACTATTCTTATTCTTATGCTACTTAACATCGAGTATGATATATCAATATTTGTCAAGAACTAACATGTAAAGTGAGGAATTTTCATCATCAAAACCCTAAAACAAATAATAGAATTTTTTAAAATAGAGATATGGGTCTTTTTAATCCTATTTAAAATTTTATTTTTGTTACAATCTCATTTTATTTTTTACAGTATTAAAATTATATTTTTACATATTTTTTATGCCTAAGTTGATTAGTCACCGCCAAGACCGATTAATCACGGTAAAAGTGATAAAAAATACAACGTACTATATCATTTTTTCCCATTAATACAATGTACAAAAAAACTGACCAAACAATGCTTGTACTTTCATTTTGTTTCTACGTTATACAATCTGTTAAAATGAAGTTAACAGACTACTTATTTGTACAAAATTTGTTGACGTGGCTTTATTTAATTAAATAAAAGTTGATATCCAGCAGTTCAAAAACAACACGTGATTCTCTGTTTATAAACAATTGAACACTTCTTCTTCTCAAATCGATTTATCCCTAAATCAAAGTTTCAGAAAACCTAGTTTTCTAATATCTAAATTCAGGCTTCATGTCTTCTTCTTCTAGTGTTAATTCTCTTCGTAATTGCAAATGTGGAGTTCCTTCTCCAACTAAGATCGTTTGGACCCCTGAAAATGCTGGAAGGTCGTTTTGTGGGTACGGTAATTACACTGATGGACAATCAAAGTGTGATTTTTTCAAGTGGATGAATTCCTACAGACGACCTAAACAACGCCATCAAGAATTGTACTATAAGCAAGGTTGCCAATGTGCATTTGAATTTGAGAATTGAAGATCTTGAGAATACATTGATTGAGATGAAAAAGTTAAACAAAATTATGCAAAAGACCATTGATATTGATGAAGTTTTGAAGCTACAGACGACGGAAAAGATAGAAGAGCTTGCAAAAAATGATCACGATGACCAACATTCAAAAAAACCTTCTTTTTTTTTTCCTTAGTTTGTTTGTTAATTTATGTCTGAATTTGTAATCTATTAATTTGATTATCAACAAGTTTATGTATTTATAGACGACTGTGATCGAAACATATGGTAACAAAATTTGCTAATACGTGGATTACTTAAACTTTTGTTATGTTTTTTACACCTCTGCATATTCATTAATTAGATAAAGTCACATCAGAAAATTTTGTACAGATAAGCAGTCTGTTAACTTCATTTTAACAGATTGTATAACGTAGAAACAAAATGAAAGTACAAATATTGTTTGGTCAATTTTTTTTGTACATTGTATTAATGGGGAAAAAAGTGGTAAAGTACGTTGTATTTTTTATCAATTAGCCTAGACTGATTAATCGCCGCCTAGCTCGATTAATCGTCGTCCAGACGTCATGACTTATGACTGAGTTTTTCAACCGAGTCGCTTAGGCGAACACTGATCATATTGCTTCAGCAATTTGCTCACTTTAGAAAAAGTATGACATGACCAAACAAGTGGCCTAAGAAGAAAAACCATCTTTAATGCCATACATTTCTTCTTTGAATACAGTTGGCGCAGACAAGCGGAATGATTTGTGTCAATAAAAGGGGAAGCATCAAGCATGCATCACGTTCCAAACTCACTGGTTTGAATAACTTTAATACAGCCTACTAAGTTGCCTTGGTTCAAGTCTCACGAGTAGTTGGGTTAGAGTACAAGAAAATAACATCAACCAGTTGGGCAAGTTAAACAGGCTCAAGATTTACATTCAAATAGGCTTTTGTCCACCAGCTGATTTTCTGTCCTTATGTTCATCCATTGACTGTTATTACCTTACATCATCTTGGATAAGAAAAACTGACTATTTTGAATTCATCACTTCAAGATTCACATATACATACATAACACATTGATAAAGAGATTATCCATGGTGAAAATTACAGGACAAGGTCATAACAAGAATGTTTGCTTGAAATACAAAGAGACAAATCAAATGACACAAATAACCTAAATTCGTCTATATCAAATTTTGTACAGCGGCAAAAGTAGAACCTGATACATGTTGATTTAGCTAGTCTTGTTGGAAGTTGTTTCTCTATTGTCTATTGGTAGAATGTCTGCAGAGTGCAAAAGAAATAGCATTCATGGTGTCTTAGGGATTTTCTCCATGAAAAGAAACCCCATGTGTCTGTATCCCCCTGTTCCCCCGCAACGACAACAATAGTCAAGACCACTACCACCACATCTCCTACACCTGAAGAAGAGGTTGTGGTGAAACATACAAGCGGCGATACAACCAAAAAATAATGGAAGTTCCATATGCAATCTCATGTTCTCAGGCTTATTTCTCCATGTCTAGAGCAAGTGGAATACTGAGAGGATGAGTGAGTGAGATTGCATACACCATAATATTCCACGAATAGATAAATGCAATCTACCAAACCCTGATTACTCACCATTTTGGCCATACACCTTTTGGAAGCACAGCTAAGTGTACACAATTCGATCTCCCTGAAATTGTAGAACACATTAATAAGTGGACTGAGGGCACTTTAACCAAATGATGAAGTTGGGGTCGATCTGAATGAATTTGTTTCTAAATGAAATCATTATGATTGACATTGTGTAGCCATGTTAGCTTACTCCACATTAATAATGTCGCATGAAAAATGCTAGAAGATAAAATCATGGAATGAGTTCGGAAATTTGGCTGTTTTGGGAAGCAAACTTTGCCTCAATTCACACATTGGTTAGTAACCTTTTTTTTTCTTGTCAATTTGCTCAGTGACCATTTCAATTTTGTATAATGTCATCAAGCGTTAACCTTCAAAATAACAGACACATGGAACAGCTAAATAACACATGAGCTTACCATTAACGGAATTGAGACAGGAAGGCTAACACTTGATGACATTGTACTAAAAATTGAAATGCTCGCTGATCAAACTGACAAGAAGAAAATTTTACTGACCAATATGCAAATTGTGGCAAAGTTTAGACTAAAACAACCAAATATATGTGAAAAATAGCTGAACCGTTACAATAAAGTTGAATTGTGGATAAGAAATGAAGAACTTTAGATAAGCTTGATTTCTCATGATAGTGACCCCTCACAATATCAAAAGTTGTCCTAAATGATACGCGGACCAAGTTATGGTAGAAATATGTAGACTTGTAGAAAAATGGAGTGATTTACTACCACTTTGATAAGAACCAATCTTGAGATATCTATTCACTCGTTATCTAGGACTTGTACTCACACCATAAAAGTTTCCCAAGCCAAAAAGAGTATAAGTTATAAGTGGTGGATCAAGGATTTACACTTGGGGGTGGGGGACTACTGTAAAACATTGTAGAAAATATCCTTATTGTGCTACTTCTTTGACCTCTTCAGAAGCTACTACTACATATTGATAATACTACAAAATTTTACATTCTATTCTGACAAAAGGGTACTAAAAGCATGATTATAGATATAGCAAAAGACCATTTGGATCGGCCATAATTAATAAAGAATGCATGCTGTCCAAAACTAATAACCAACTACTGTACAACAAGAGCTATGGTTAAGAGGTGCTTTAATTCTTAACTTAATCCTTGATAGAAAATGGTATTAATGCATTATAAGTCTCTTAAGGGCACACTGAAACTCCAGATTCTTTCTTACACCAAAATTTTTTATAAGTGAATTTACTCGAACCTAATTTTCATAGAAACTACAAACACCCAATTAAAAATTTCACCAGATCTAGATTATCAACAACTTTAATAAAAAGTTTTGCAGCCAATCCTAATTCATTCTAAGAGAATACATATAAAAATATACTATTTTCATAGTTTATAGAAAAAACAATACCAACTAACAGTTTCTACTGGAATTTAAACATCCATCGAGTGTAATGTTACCGCACAAAGAAACATATGGCGAAAAAAAGAAAACTGGAGAAAGAAATATACACCACTGATGATAACACTACAACTTAAAGAAGGAGGGCTTTAAGCCGGTGATGGGGGGTTTCTAGATGACTTATAGAAGAATGTATCTCTGTATTTTGAAGCTATACAAAGCCTCTTTTAGTTGTAGCTATTTAAAAAATTAGAATACAACCAAGAATAGACATACCAGAACAAAAATGAATCATTTAAACTTCAAATGCCATGAAATGCATCCGTGAAATTGTTAACGACAGTGAAGAGTTAAAGTCAGCTTGCAGGGTTTGGGATTCCAAGAAAACCTAGTTTCCACTCCCCATACATACGATAACGCACTGAAACTTATAAGAGAATACTGTTTCAAGGTAAGGGTTAGCAAAAAAAGGTAAGGCTATAGCTCAAAGTAGGCCTCTACTATATCCTCCTTCCTCCCCAGCATCATAATGTGTTATTTTGGGAAATCACAACACACTAAAAACAGATGTGCTTATTAGTTAAATATGCAACATGAAAAATTAGGTTGACATCAAGACATGAACAAATATTTATTACTTTGCAAGGAATTACTGTGTTCGCATATATGTTGAGCTATGGGTGTTGGGTTTTGAACTTTGATGTTCTGACTAGCATAATATGTAACTTGTAAGGCCATAGGGACAAAGTGACACAGAATCCGTGAAGCAGAGTTAATTTCCAAAACAAAAAGCATGGTTTTCCGATTTCTGTCAGGTTCACTCCAACAAATCACTCGAAGTCCATTTTCAAATTTCTCCACAAAATAAAAACTAGTGGGTGTGTGTGTTGTTGGTTACAGGGTAAGGGATGAGTGAGTATTTTACTAAATTACTGGAAACCTAAACTCTATACTCTTAAAATTTTCAGCATAATGATGTTCTAAAATCGTTTAGAAAGTTTAAAGGTTTATCATTCTCTGATAACAAGTGCAGTAAAATGAAATGCATAAATAGATTATGGAGGTGCATATTTATGTAATTGAGCAAGAAAGAAAGAAAGAAAGAGATTACCTCTTCCTTCACAGTGAGAACAATCTTCTGAGCCACTACCTCCACAATCAGGACAATGGCGATGTTGTGGTTTCTTATGTGCTGGTTTCCAGACATTTGACTTAACCAAGGGATGATGAATGACAGATTGGAGGCAAAGAAGTAGTATGTGTATGAATCATGAATGACAGCAACAGAGAGTAGTACCAAATCCAATTTGTTGTTAGTATAAAAAAGTAATCAAGAAATACACACTCATAAATCTACAATTTACACAACCAACTAAATCTAAATATAATTGTATGATGTTTCCAATAATAATGTTTATAAGGAACATAAATAACGATTAACAAACGAACCTCAGTTCTAACGACCCAAGATCGTTTCTTATTTCGTGTAGATCGATGAGATGGAACTGAAGGTGAAGATGATGATGATGATGATGACTTCGTTAGATGATGATGACGACGACTAATACTACTACAATTAATAGTTGTTATTGTTGTTCCTGCTGCCATAAATGATAAATCAATCAATCAATCAATCAAGATTGTGGAAGCGTTACTTCTACTACTAAATAAGAGAGGAGACATTAATTTACAACAACAACAACCGGTGGCGTGGGCATGGGCGTGGGCGTGGGCGTGGGCGTGGGCGTGGAGAGATAACTAGATAATAAGAGATTCAAAATGTCGTAAATATCCTTTTCTCATCCTTAAATTACTAATCTATCCATGTTTTCAGAGGTTTATACATCATCTCTTTCATTAAACATGGATGGATTCATCTGGTTTCTGCTCAGCTATCTATAGGATTCAATACACTAGTTGACTAGTTGTAGTTTATGTAAGTACCATATGCTGCAGTCTAACGTGGCAGAATAGAGATATTGGGGGTAAGACATTAGGGAGAAACCGAGAAGTAGTAGATAGAAGCTAAGAACATTCTAGAGTATCACGGGCAAGGCATATGGGAGTTAGCTGTCAAGCATTAACCCCATGATGTATGAAGGAGAATGAGCCACGTCAAAGAAAGAAGAGCCCTAGGATCTCGAAAGAATCCAAGGGCTAGGAGTAAGCGGTTTGAACCAGTATATAAGAAAAACTGTAGAGCAAACAGCAGGTAACTATTCACTCTTTGATTACACTGATTCCAAACTTGGCCTCCATTACTAACTTGATCTTTGGAGCTTTACCCACCGGATTATAACCCGTGATCTTTGCAGGTATCATTAGGAGATTGAAGAGAAGGAGTCCATCGACCCTGATCTGTGACCAAGCTCAAGTTAGAGCTTACAGTTTACTTTACTTTTACTGACTGACTCAGACTGCAATATATTGAGAATCCAGCCACCAGAGGGCAGAGGCGGCTATCGGCTTTGTAGTAGTGGGTTTATAGTGCCTACGTCCATATGAATCATGACAATAAGCACAAAAATTTGTTCAAACTCTAAAAGATCTGTTTGTGCTCAGGTAGATATCTAAATCTAAATTATAATCTACAAATGGTGCATAATTTGACTAGGACTAATATTTAGTATGACTAGGATTAAATAGTGTGACTAGGATTAATATTAATTTGACTAGAACTAATATTTATTATAAAGGGTGCATAATTTGACTAGGACTAATATTTAGTATGACTAAGATTAAATAGTGTGACTAGGATTAATATTAATTTGACTAGAACTAATATTTAGTATGATTAAAATTAAATAGTGTTACTAGGATTAATATTTAGTATAATTAGGATTAAATAGTGTGACGAGGATTAATAAACAAATGACTAAGACGACTCGGACTAAAAAAACTCTCTCTCTCTTAAAACCTACATCGATCTTCAATTCTTCATCCATCTTCCTAAGGGCCTTCCTAATCTTCTCATCATCATCCTAAAAAAACTCTGTCTCTTAAAACCTAGAATTCATCACAAACGGCGAGTCCATCATGATCTACAGATCGTATCTCTCTCTCTCTCTCTCCAAATTCTTCACCAATCGATTGATCACAAAAAAAACTCTTAATATCAACCAATTCAACTGTAAGTACAATCCGAATTTTTCTTCTGAATTTTATACATCAACCAATCAAGTTGTTTTTTTATTTGGATTTTGAATTTTGTTTTACTTTTTATTACGAAAATTTAACCCCATCTCTGAAAATCTTGCAAATATATATCGTTTTTTACTTGCAAATATATATCTTAGAAATTATCTAAATTGGTTAAAGGTATCAAGAATGATGATCCAAATATATCTTATGAGACTGCACAACCAAAAGTACATTTGAAAGCCCCAGAGAACCTGGTGTAGCTTTCTTATATATCAAAAAATATTCAAATATATCAACTTTAAAAGTTCCAACTGAGGATTTAGTTAAATAGCTATTTTGTTTTCCTGTTGTCCCTCCAGTAGTGAAACCTATTTTATTCTTGGCATTATCCCAAACCAACCTATAGTTCAATGAAGAGCCTTTCATCCAATAATTCTGAGATTTCCTAAATGAAACCGAATCTAATAAATTTAATCATTCACTGTTATATTTTTTTTTATCTCATCCTCTGCTCACTTTCACTTTGTTAGATTTTTTATTCTATCATATTATTTTCTTCAACCTGTTAAAGTTTTATGAATATTTTTATCATCCAGTTTTCTATCTTTTAGATTCTAGTCATATTTTAGGAGGTGGTCACACATTTATTCTTTGCCTGTTATATTCTAATATGACAATTTCGCACTGCAGGGTTTAATTCATATTCTATCATCATGTTCAAGTGTACCAGTTCACATGTTAGAACGAGTTTGCAACCATTTGTGCCTCTCCTGCTATAACCAGCAGAGCAGGTATGGGGCCTTATTGATTATCTGTCAAATGAAGTGCATGAGTCTGTAATAGAATTTATAATGTTAGTTCTTAATGAAGATGTCAAGTTGTAATTATTTTTTTAAGCCTATTTGTGTGTATATGTATACTATAAAAGTACAACACGTATAAAATCCAAATTCCAAAGTAATCATTTTTAATGCTATTACACGAAACAAATACTTTACAAAAAGGTTTTATTTAAATGATCAAACAAATACTCTAATTACTCTATATCAATGAAATTATTGTCACTGCAAAGTATCTACTGAATCTAATCCAAGTGGCTAAATCTCTTAATTAAAGTAGTTTACAATAAACGTACTTTATTTCTCTGATGACTCTCTGGCCTTTTTGTTTTATCTACTGCTTCAATGTTATTTTCTAAAATGCAAATATTTATAGTTAATAGAACAACTACTTCAACTTCACTTCTTCAGTTTTAAACAATCATTTCTAAGTCGACATAGCCTTGGACCGTCTATTTAGCATTTAACAATCATTCCTACATTTTTGAAAGTTAAGTAACTTAGTTAAGAAGGAAATTTCTATAGTTGTATAACTATTGATGGTCATTTTAATTATGCAGAGGCACGAAAGCCGTATCTAAGATCAACCCAACCCATGATTTTGATCCAAATTTAAGATGTCGTAGGTTTCGTTCAGATATCTCTTCAATTCATCACTGAAATGCAAAGGTTTAGCATATTAGGATATTTGAACGGAAAAATTAATCTGTTGTAAAATTATTTTGTGAGTTTGTTGGCCTAATCAAATTTTCCATTGCTTGGTTTCATAAATATGACTTTGTGCCACAGCCCGCAACAATACAATGCAATACCCTCACAATTTGTTAGGCCAACAATGTAGTGATTTTTATTTGGTTGAATTAATCTACAGGTTCAAATTGGATCAGCAATTTGCTTTATGATAAATACATTAACATGTTATAACTTCTATAGTAAATGTATATAATCAACTTATATGAGTCGCAGTCAATAGCATAGTAGCATACCAGTTGCAGTAGTCAGTGTTAGCTACCCATCCAGGTGGGAATATGGTTTTATTGATTTAAACAAGAACCTTATTGTCATCTGGATGGCAGCGATGATTAGTAGCAGAGTGAGTATAGGGACTAATAAGACAAAAAAGGTATGAATGAGAATAGAATGAAAGCCACCAGTGCAGATTGGTTTCTGTAGAGTAGAGCTTATATCAAATAAATTTGAATTTTTCTTATTGTAAGCAACATTAATGTATCGTGATTGTGTGTATTCCATAAAATTTCAGCTGCCATCTCCTGCCTTATTTAGCCAGCTCTTAGAGCAATCCCAATGGGAGGGCATTTGGGAAGGACGGTAATGCGAAATGCCGAATTCAAACAAAAAAAACCACTTCCAATAGAATGGTGTGTTAACAGAGTACGACAGTGAATAAAAGAAATGGTTTACGATCATTTTAGACAAATTTGAGTTTTGCATATGTTTGGCTGGAAATTTGTTGTACAGGAAGAAATTTGTTTACCAAATTAATTATGGGTTAGTAATATGTTTTCAATAGAATTCTTAAATTGTGAGAGGAATGGTTTTTCCAGTAGAATTTTGTAACAGTGAATGATGTTTATTGCAATCATATACCAAAGGATGGGTTATAATATAGAGTATTCTCTTAAGTTTTTATTGTCATGGTATAATATTGCTTATATTAAGTTCAATTATGCCTATTATAAAAGCTTAATTATTTTGTTGTTGGCAATAAAATTTGTAGACATATTGACAATAGTTGTTGTTAGAAATATGAGACACAAAAGCTAGGACTCACAAATAGTTGGAATCCCATTTATCCCGCTAATTCAGATACCTCTACAATTAGATCAAGGCAAGTATTGTTCAGTAACTTCTTTTCTACAAGTTTGTGTGTATAATAATTTACAAGTATTAAAGTTGATTGCTTAGTCGTAATAAAAACATAAATACTGAATGTTTTACTGTAAGGTCACAGACTCCAGGAAAAATGAATTGCATTAGTTGCCTCAAATAATCTCATCTTTCCTAATCTCGGATTTAAAAAAAAAAAAAAAAATTCGTGGCAAATAGGACTATGCATTGTTTTTTTCTTTTTCTTTTTACTCTACAAAAATTTACAATCACAAAAAACCTTAAGGTTTAAAATCAAGCTTATCTTGGTTTGTTTAAGGTGATAGAATTAATAGCCATAGGCCCTGATGTCATAAGCTTAGTCCGTACAATTAATTTATAGGAAAGGGGGGTTTTACCTACCTTTTTAGTTATTGAGCTATTTAATGTAAGCCATCGTATACCAAAGGATGGGTTATAATATAGAGTATTCTCTTAAGTTTTTATTGTCATGGCATAATATTGCTTATATTAAGTTCACTTATACCTACTATAAAAACTTAATTGTTTTGTTGTTAGCAATAAGATTTGTAGACATATTAACAATAGTTGTTGTTAGCATTGTCAGTTATATGAACGCATCACGTTGCCTATGTTCTTATTGTAGGGTTCAAACCATCATTTAAATCAAGCTAATAGGAGAAGATTTCCATAAGAACTGTTCAATATAAAGAAGAATGCAAGCACTAATGTAATCCAGATGTTTAAAAGCGAGGGTGGAAAAGAGTTGAGTTTTGGTATTCAAGTAGATTCTTTTCTATTGTAGTTTCTTTCCTCCCAATGTGTGATGATGACATAACATGCTCTAGGTCTACTTTTTACCTGTGTAAAGTTTTTGCAGACTTGACAATGTATATAAACTTATCATTTTTTTAGTGGATGATCAAATAGTTCTTTTGGCCTGCTAATATATATAACACTTACATTAGATATTTTGTTTTGCAGAAGCATTTACTTGGATAAGAATGTATGTTGTGTTAGATGTTGAATTAGACAATTCCTATTTCATTCCTTCATTGCAACGTAACTGAAAAAGGTGTAGAGCCACTTTTCGCAGCCATTATTTGCTTCTTACCATAAAATGGTTTTATTGGCGATAACCAGTAATTTTAGCTAAGATTATGACCATTGGCTAATTGAATTTCGATTGGGCCCATAGTAATTTCTGCATAATGAATGGAATTTACACTAATATTATACAATCATGTGTGCATGTGGAAATCTATAAAAGCAAAATAGACAAGTTTGAGTATGTACGATCCAGGATGAGTTCATTGTATTATGTGTTTTGTAAGTTCACCATTGAGAAAGAGTAATTATATGTTTCTTTTATGTATAAATTAAGATCGAAGTCATTGAATTATTTGCTTGACTTTTCATACTTTTGCTATCACATAACATTGAAGATAGAAAAGTTTAACCTATATATTGACTTACAAAAGTATAACATCCAGTATTGAGATATTCAGTACTTTTATATATTCAGTATTCAGATATTCAGTAATTTTGTATATGGTAACCCGAGAACTACTAATATATGTTAGGACTTTTGGTAGCTAAGTTTCAATACTACAAGCTAATGGTTTTCCTCACTTCTGACATTGTGAATACTGTATGTTGATGCGTAAAAATACTGATGCATAAAAATGCTGCTCATTTGAAGCTTTATGTTAGCTTCTTGAAGCAAATGCATTCCCATGTCTAAATCACTGCCAAATCCTTCAGATCACTAACAAAAGCTAGGACAAACCCTCTTAACCAAAGACAAAATTTACATATAAAGACCCAACTACCCAGCAACCATTCCTGTATCTTCAGAGCTCTGTTTGTCTTTATTACCATGCTTCCATCCTTAATATAGACCATGCGTTGAGCAACTCCCTAAACTGGATATTCCTCATGAAAGTCATTTGTTCTGAGCTAAGTCATTAAATTCTAGAAATATAGGCCTCAATTGATCAATACCAATGAATCCTCAATAACATTAGCTAGGAGTTTGAAAAATAGTAGTGTCTATTGATATTGAATGATAACACATGCTGAATGTGCCCATTTGTGAAAGGATGTAGCAACAAACCTTGATTTCACAATGTTCTTATACTTGAACATGAAAATTTGAGTACAAAATGGTAAGAATAAGCCCTCTACAATGCTTCAGGTTACTGTAGGTATCCTTTTTCTACTCTAGCTATATTAAAAAAGAGTTGGACATACACTATTTTAACATCATAACTTACAACCATTTGTTAGATAAGAGTTGATAATCAGAGCTATTGCAGATAAGACTTTGCATCCTAGATTGGATGGGATGGAGGAAGTTCATATTTAGATAAGACTTTAACAACATATAATTAATTGATACTCAACAAAATACAAATTGGTTTTGTGTGACTCAATTCAACGCAACTTTCTTAACGACAAATTGAGGATGATGTGCAATTAAACTCGGTAATCATTCTCAATAATTGTTGTATTTCAAGTTAGCCATGCTATGAAACCATTTTAAAGGCTCTAAATGCTGAAGAAGAAGATTAATGTGACTATTATGGGCTTACTTTAACTATTAGTTATATATGACTAACAATTATCAATCACATAAGTCCAATGAAAAACAAACATGTGGTCCATAAAACAGTCAAATAAAATGCATGAATACAAATTGTGGTGTAAAAAAGATTTTAGAAGAAGAAGAATGCAAGGAAATAGCAAACAAAATAATCTATCTATACACAAATGAAAAATAAAGGTATTTAACTCAAAAGAAAAGGATGAAAAAGAATTTGATAGAAAGTGGAATAGTGTTTCATTTTTTTAAAAAATTAGTTATATGAACAATTCAATCAAAGCCAAAATTTATTTTATTTAGAGTATTATTTATTTTATTATTTCAAATGTTATTTAATTTTGATACCTTAATTACCATTGCGTATGTTAGACCATTACCGCTGAGACTGCCTTTTCCATAAGGTAGACCCAATCTATTCAAAATTTGTTAATGAATACATTGAACAAATTAATTCAGTTCATGTTAAAAGAGATCAATATCTTTGGCTTAAAACATTGCTATAAAAGATATATGGGTTTCCAGAAAAATTCTACACAAATTGGAAATCAATTTTCTTATCACCTACACTTATATTTATTTTATTATTTCAATAATTTAGAAGACAATTTTATTATAATCATTAATTCTTAATTTAAAAAAAAAAATTTAAAAATCTCTATCTATATTCAATATCCAAACTTAAATGTTTATTTGTAGTATACAATTAATTGTATTATCGTGGCAGCGCCACGGGTATTACTAGTCTAAGTTATAAGGGACAAGGCAATCTCAAGTTTGGGACACAAATTTATAAAAAAATTGTCTTTGGACGGACCAGAATTTAAGTTGGAGACCGAAATTAGATCTTAGCCTTAGAGCTTCCTCGATCACAGCAAATCTAACTTTGACATAAGTTTAAGTTGTGGGCTAAGTTAAAATCATCGGTTGGGCCTAAGTTGTGGGCTTCGGTTGCTAAAAACTTACTAAGGAGTTAGGTCTGAAAAAAAAAAAAAATCTATGTTCTGCTTAGACTTGAAGAAAGCTATCTCCTTGCAAAATTCTTCCATATCTCGATTCTCCAGAATTCTCCCTACCAAACTCTCTTCCTCTTCCTCTTGCATCTTAACTCTTTCATCTTATCTACTAGAGTTGGGGTAATTTTTAAACTCCTAATATGAAAAAAATAACCTGATTTAGAATGTTGTTACTCCAGCCTCAGATTGATCTTTCACTTTCCATGTTGCTTACCGACCATTGAAGATATAATATATTTAAGATCTACTTCATAATCTACGACTAGCCTGCTTTAAGGTAGCTCCACTGACAATAAAACTAATACCTTAAGTTCTTGAACATGATGTAATGCAGGTGATCGCAGAAATACCATACGTGTTCGGCCAAACCACCTACTATGCGGTTATTGTATATGCTATGATGGGTTTCCCCTGGAATGGGGCAAAGTTCTTTTGGTTTTTCTTCATCAGCTTCTTTACCTATCTCTACTTCACTTACTATGGAATGATGACTGTCGCAATCACACCAAATCTCCAAGTTGCATCTATCCTAGCTTGCGACTTCTTTCTATGGAATCTTCAATCTCTTCTCCGGCTTCTTCATCCCCAGACCTGTAAGATTATCTTGCTTGTATTCAAATAAACATATCAAGCTATTTTGAAATGGCTTCAATTATGATACATGCATGAGAGACAGTAGTTTGATTGATCATCCTATGTCATGGTCGTGATAGTTTTCTTGATTTTTAACATTACAGAAAATACCCAAGTGGTGGATCTGGTATTACTGGATTTGCCCAGTGGCATGGACAGTTTACGGGCTTATAGTGTCACAATATGGAGACGTAGAGGATATGGTGAATGTGCCAGGGTCAGGGGATCAAAGAATAAAAGATTTTGTGGCAAACTATTATGGGTTCGATTCCAATTTCATGCGGCCAATAGCGGGAGTATTGGTAGTCAACACATTGAACTTCCAAAATAGGTAGATACCATTCATATCAAAATATATCAGTGCAAAAGCTTCTAGACATTTAGTTTTGGTCTTGTATCCAATCCAACTTATCTAATTACTAATAACCAGAGATGCTACTAATTGACCCCTCTCTTTCTTTGGTTCTTCACAATAGTAATTTTTTTATCCTTTGTTTATACTTAAAATCACACAAACAGAAAAAGATGTACGTAGAACCAACCAACTAACATAGCTTCTGCAATCTAATCTGATCTACGAGTGAAGAGTAAGATCAAGGTTTGTTTCGTCATCAATACTCCTTGCGAATCTCGAATTTGTCTTCTTCATTTTGTTCAAGGTACCAACTTTTAATTTTCGTTGTTCTCTGGTCTTGTTTTAGTTGTACTTTGTGTTTAAAAAATTATGTATTAGTTCAGCTTGAGAAAATCTCTTCTTTTGTTATAGGCTTGTTTAGCTCTGAAATTGTTATTACTTAAGCGTGAAATTGATATTAATTCCTATCTACTCTGATTAATTTTTTGTAGTATATTTATAAGTGTGAAATTTGATATTACATCCAATATGATAAATAACTATATCTATATTATACTGTGAGGATGGGACAAACACAGTTTGTTTAGATAAAACAAAGAAGGGTCTGGATCGTCTAGATATCTGTGTATGAGGGTTGATCTGTGGGTGAGATTAAATCAATGGTTGGGTCCAAACTTAAGTTGTGTTCAATGGTTAAGATCTTCTTGAGATGTGTTGATAAGGATAGATCTGTGGGTGAGATTAAATCCATGGTTGGGTCCAAACTTAAGTTGTGTTCAAGGGTTAGGATCGTCTTGAGATCTGTGTGAAGGTAGATTTGTGGGTGAGATTAAATCTATGGTTGGGTCTAAACTTAAGTTGTGTTCAATAGTTAGGATCGTCTTGAGATCCGTATGTGAAACTTTGATATGAGGCTCAAATTCAATCTATATTGGGCCGAAAGCTTGGGTTTGGTATTGGGCCACATAAATGGGTTTGATAATGCCATAATGGGGATTCCAAACAAATCATAAATAGTATTAAAAAGGTCAACATAGATGGGTTTGATATTGTGCCTTGCCTCCCAAACAGTTTCTATGTATAGACATAGCAGAATCAAGCTTACCTACCCTCAGTTTTATAATTTAGTATCAATCTTACATTCTCACCTACCCCTAATTCTAAGTTTTCTTATTAATTAGTAAAGCATGTGTTTGAAAACTTCAAATGAAATCTCAACCACTATAACTCTTCTTTCAATCATATTATCGATCTTCCAAAAGCTTCGTACACAATTAATTATAATTAGCTAAAAGAAGATATAAATGTCAGAACTACACTACGTTCGAGTCATTTACTAATATCAACAGTATAATAATTTTAAACATTCAGTAAGTTGAATTTAACTACTAAAATAAAGAGTTTTTGAATATTTTGGTATCCGATCTTTGAGACGTCCAAAGAAAGAAAACTCAGTGATAGCGTGTGATGCGCTATGTACTTGAACGTGAATATTAGAAAAATCTTAAGAGGTAATTGTAATTCGAGAGACACGTGCAGCTTCCATTTTTTTTTTTTCTTCTACTCTATATAAGCACAATATATAAATGGATCTGCTAAGGATTGTGCCTGCAACAGTGAACACGAAAAGTATGATATACAAAATTAATATCATGTTAGTTCGCATCGACACCTAGATGTGTTTTTTTTCTTCTAATAAAGATAATTTACAATTTTACATAAAATATGGGCAGTAGGTCAAAATAGAAAAAATATGATAGACAAACTATTAAACATGTTTTCCCTCTTTAAAAATAGAAGAAAACAAATGCAAGTAGCTTCTAGAAGAGTTAAGAAAAAATCATACTCAGAGTACAGTACCAACCAAAGGTATCGTGTACAGGTATCTCATTCATCATTTATGTAAATATCAGAGAAAAGTCTAATTCTAATTATCGAAAGAAAGATAGTAAATGATCTAAGTTTAAATGCAAATCTCTAAGCCTCTCCTAAATCCCAGAAGAATAAAAAAAATGAACTTCATTCATTGTAATCAAATGGCCAAATTTTGCGGGAAGATAACAACTAAATAAGTGATATTTACTAATGAGGCAGACTAGCAAATGAGGGTTTGACAGGCCTATGATAGAGGGAGTCTGGGACTGTTTATGTGGGGTTCTGACAGGTCTGTTGGAGGGACAACTTAGTTAGTTCAGATCTGCACATATTTTCTGATCACCTAATTATATAATGAGTCTACACAGTCTGTAATTATAAGATTAGATAACTGTAGCAGTTTTATAAAAGACATATATAATATAATTCTAGACCTCCTAAATTGTGGGGTTTTTTTTGTTTTTTTTTTTTTACAAACACATATGGGTTTTGAATTTTGATATTCAATCCCTGCACAATCCGTCAATCCCTCTAAAAAAGTACCAATTATAAAACTGTGTTTGTCCCAAATTGATCCACAGTATAAATTTGGGGTTAGGATCGTTTTGAGATCTGTGTGAGGGTAGATCTGTGGGTGAGATTAAATAAATGGTTGGGTCCAGAGTGTATAAATTAAGAGTACATAATTGCGAAAAAAAATTTATATAATGATTAGTATTTTCAAATATAATCGAGTATATTGTTCTACCTTTTATTTTTGAGTGTATACTTTTGTGAGAAATTCATTTATTTATTTAATATTTAATTTTTTTTTTTTTTTTTTATACAAATCTCTTTGAAAAAGTTGAATTTTGTACTTCTTATGCACCTGTAGTTAAAAGTCTTCCTTTGGGTTGATTAATCAGATCGGGGTTCTGTTTTACCATGGTTATCTATTGCTGCTTATTAGGGAACTAAGATACAGTCTCACCACTGCTACTTGCAGTTTAAACCATTTACTCTTTGGATACATTTCACTCTATTTCTTCATCCCTGTAATACTTTGCACACTTCAGATGTGTCGACTTTGAATTCAGACGTGGATGGAAATCTGATTGCTTTTCTTTTTCATCTAGGAAGTACACTTGCAAATGATGTTCTCTTTTAATGAGTAAGGTGTTTTGCAATGACTTCTATTATAGCGTGTCCAAGATCCACATCTATACACAAGAGAAATTGGAGAAAATGACAACTGGAATGATTAGCGATGATACTAAAAGTGGTTTAGAAGATGCACTTGCTCTAATGTATGTGTCAAAATCATGCTCAGAGGTTCCGCCAGATTTACTATCAATAATATCGAGGATTTGAACCTCAAAATGTCTCCAACAATTCATGTCAGTCACCATATTGGATTTAGGCCATTTACATTTCTTATTTATTTACTCTTTCAAGTACATGTTTACTCTCTTGATTCCTTTTAAAGTGGAATGTACTCAATATTTCATGATGATGAATTTGATTGTACGTCAAACTACAAATTTATAAGAAACATTTGGTTCTGCACCAAATCTTTCAAATTAATGTGGAATTTGATGACATCATATTTAGGGTGACAACATTGATGAAAACATATATGTGATTAAGTTAGGTGCCAGTAAAATTAAAATTTTGTGCCAATACATTTATGACACATTATATTAAATAAATAACCACAACACTGAATCAATACAAGTCATTGCAGTTCATTTCGAATAGAAAAAATTGATTCCGTTGCCACCAAATTTTGCCAGGTCACCACTGAAATTATCTTTACTTAACACCTTGATATCCTGTCACTTAACACCATTAAGTAAAAGAGGAAGTTATAAAGGTTAGCAATGTAATTTGTGCATCTGATAAATAGTGGCACACATCCCAATAAAAAGGATACAATGTTCTCATGATCATGATCTCAGTTTCGCTGGTCACAACAAACACCAATAATTGCAACATATCTTAAGGTAAAAAACAAGCTAGGAGGCACCATGGGAGTTGGAGGCACAATAGGAGTCCACATTAGCCATGCCAATCTCCAGTGCTTTGACCAACTTCGCAAATAATTCTAAATCATAGTCGTCACTCCCACTAGCTTTTTACGAAACTGATTAAATTCTTTTGAGGGAGCATTAGCAGTGGTCACTGATTTGATTGCCAATGTTTTCGTACAGTAATTTTTAAATTTCATTAACGAAAAATTATGATAATTTTGTCTTCGTCTTGGATTTAGTGCGTGAACAGAAATTTTTAGTTATGATTTCATTGAAATTTTTTACAATGTTAAAGTTTTCATTATACCGTTGGTAGAAACTAACGTGGCAAAGCCACGGGTACAACTAGTATATATATATATATATATATATATATATACTACTCTACATTACATCCTCAATTACAAATGACGTTAGTATAGAAAACAATGGTAGTTACATAACACACCTGAAGAAATTCCATATGTCATGGCGAATATTTCAAGGCTGGCAACAATCACAATTAAGGCTTCTCTATGTAAAAACTTCACCTGAACGTCCAACAGTCTCCAACCAAGCAAATCTGAGCAGGATATTTTAGGCCTGCATTCATGGAAATATGATTTTGTTGTTGTGAGACTGTCAACTCTTTGAAGAAGAGAGATAGCACCTTCTTTGCCTGTGAATTTACGGAGTGTAGGAAGAATAAGGCGTTCATAAATAGATATCCATATGGTGAGCCCAATCATGGAAAACACTATGTATGATGTTGCAGGGATCTCAAAATTGTTCCCTCTGAGATGCCCGTCTGATTGAAAAGCTTGTAGTACTGCGTATGTATGCGTATGGACTATTGTCCCGTATAGTAAACTATGCCTGAGACCTATATGGGAAGTATTTTCATTACACATTTCACTTCTTCCACCTGTTGCATCCCACAAAGTCTCCAGGGATCAACAGCTGAGTCATCTGCATTAATACCATCTTTTGATGTGATGATCGCCGCCTTATCAAAGAACATGGTGGAGCATTATTTAGAAGAAAGTCAGAAATTACACGAGTTATAGCCCGACATGATTTCAAAAATCAGATACTGAAATTGAAACAAGACATATTAAAATATTAAGGTTTTTCGTGAAATATTTGAGGATGAAATCTCTACTCTTTATGGCATATCCTGTTCAAATTTACCTCAACTGACATCTCATCGTTAAATCAAACCATGTATATTCTTACATTAATTGGTTCATATACAGAACCTATACTTCCCTATAGATGCTCGATCATGTCATGCTCTTTCCGTGTAAAATGAACACCTAATGGCCACAATAAAGTTAAAGGGTATAGGATTAGTATGTGTTTAAGATGAATAGAAAATAATGGATTAGAATTGAATTTGGTGATGAGTGACTAATTGATTTCCGAGTAAGAATTATATTGTTAATGGGTTAGAAATGAATTTAGTGATAAGTGACAATTACAAAAAAAGGTTTAGAGAGTCTGTCAGACAACCTCTACACCAAGAGGATCTCAGGCCATTACCCACAGCAGTTCTGGTTCATCCACTAGGCTTTGGTTTCCATCTCCTTTCTCAGTCACTAATCCTATGAACACGCGCGCACAATAGTTGTCTTTTTATTGTCCATCTTACACAATCCATCCGGTAGTAATATTGCATTATAAAAGCTCAAGATGAGCACTTACAAAGTCTTCTGTCCTTTGATCACAAAGCAAAGCCCAGGCTGTACACATAAGAGCAACATAGAAACCAGAAAAAAAAAAAAAAAAAAAACACCAGAAAAAAAAATTCTGCTGGGCCTTATAAGTGGAACCAGCAAGAGTAATACACCCAACATCAGGAACTGGTGACTCGGGACAAAAAACATACGGTTGAGCATAAGCAGCAACTAATGAGTGTACAATGAGTTCAGTAAGGTATATTCGTCAAACATCATTGATTTAGAGGTCTTAGGGAGTTGTTTTTACTGGTTCAGTAACGTGTATGTAAGTTTTTATATGGGTTTCAATGACGTCGTCTTAACACCCGACAATATACAATCCATATAATCAGTTTCTAACCCCTTAAATGTAGAATTGTTGTTTTTTTACATTTAGTTATTTGTCATGGTCAACTTTTTTCATAGTCACTTTGTATGAGTCTATATGAAAAAAGGTTGTATGAGGCCTACCCCATGGGTACTCAAATCTCATTTAATCCTATAACTTCCACCATGAAGATACAATGGCATCTCCATATGAAAACCTCTTATATAACTCTCCCCAATCAATTGGAGATCTTACATAATCATCTGTCAAATTTCACCAGTTATGCTATCATGTAATCCAGTTAAATTTGAGCCTCTGATTTATTTCCAATGTGTTAATTAGAATTAGTCAATTGGATGTGTAACATAGTTAATTAGAAAGTGTTGGGCTAAATAGTTGTCGTCTGTTGCTTAGTGTAGTTAGAACATTGTAACCCAATCCACTTACAGCCTTATTCCTATGCTTGCAGTCTCAATTTTGAGCTTTTAATTTCTAAGTAGCTTTATTAAAATGTATAGTTCATACCTAAATCATCTAAAATCCATTTTACCCAAATTATTTAGTTTGACGGTGTTTTAAATTCTAAAATTTATGATTTTCTGTACTTGCAGGTAGAATCCGAACATACTATTCTTTGTTATTCTCAAAACTGCTCAACAATATGGAAAAAATCAAGCAAACTACCATAACATCAGAAAGCGTTCTAAAAATTTATCCTGATAACTGCCTTCTGGTTAGTATTAGTAAAATCTTCATTGGTTATGCTTTATAAAAAAAAAAAAAAAAAAATCATTCTCTAATTCAATGCATTTTTTCAAAAATAATGTTTTAATAGTTGTCTATTAATTTATTTCTAATTTTTATTTTATTTTAGTCTATAAGGAGTTAAATCAACTAAAAGAGCTAACCGACAAACTAGAATCCGTCTGCTTGGAGAAAAGAGAAACAAATGTCCACTCCCTAATAAACCAAATGTGCTACCAGATCTTTTATTCCAAGTTCAACTGTTGATCATGGAAAAATAACCGGACATTCTTTTATCCAAAGTGCAATGAACTCTATTCCAAATTTAGATGCTTCAGGTCAGGAAACCTACTTTTACAGTTACTTTTAATTTTCTATTATGAAATTTATGTATTACAATTTTTGCTCTTAGTTGTATAGATTTAAATAGTGATTATAATGACTATGAAACAACATCTGTTAACCGAAATGACCAATCTGATGATGTCGGAAAGACCAGTAATTATTACATTGATCTTTTATATGTTTGTTTTAATTTAATTTGAATTACTGGGACCAAAATTTGACCGAAATTGTATTTTGCACTTGAATGGAGTTCAAACTATGTTATCAATATAACAGTATTCAGTCGACATTCTCAGTTATCAAAGTTTTTAATCACCACGGCTTAACCACTTGAGACATACTAAAGACTCACAATTGTACATCTAAGACAACTCATTGAATGAGCCATGAGGGGTGGAATATATAATCAGATTTATTGTAACGTACATTGTGTACACTGCACATTGCTATGTTGGGATCAATATTTCTACGAATTTATATTTCGAAAGTGAAATAGGATAAATTTAGTTTAAAGTTTGAACTAAACTGTATTTTAAGCTCTTAAATTTGATATGGTTTCAAATTAACCCACCAACGCATTTGACATTTGCCAGGCCACAGAAGAGGTGTCACATTAGCAATTTGATTTCTGAATCATTCTCCTATGGTAGGTGATAGAAAATATAGCATTACATATAGACATAGCCATTATACACTGTACAATCAAGTTTATGCAGACCAATTTAATATATAGAGAAGCTTGTAGTAAGTTTCATTTGGCTAAACTTTTAGCCAATACTGTCCTTTTACTATCTTAGGATCTGATGAGCTGGGCTTTAATTAGGCACAAATTCATTTTACAAAGACCTTATGAAACAGTTGACCGATATTTTTTATATGATCTAGGCTTTTAATTTATAGTGCAGAATTTACTATTCTAAAGACCGTCCTGAGATACCGAGGTCGTATCCAAAGATGATTCCTCCCATAACAACCATTATACATGAGAGGATTACAAATGTTGTCAGCCTCCCTTTGTGCCTACTTTCATTTGATAGCTCAAATCCAGTAGCCATTTTGATGACATTAGTGTGACCCTACAGATGTGCATTGATTATTTAAATATCCAAACTAATTGTATCACTGGGATCACATTATAATGTTCTCTGTTAACAGTTAACACATTGCGACAGAATTGAATTTTGTTATGGTACTGTCAATTCTTTTGTCACAGCATATACTGCAAATTTGATAGCCAACTCCTGACCTTATTTACATCCTGAGATGAAACCCAGTGATAGTACTCATAAACTGATGGATCAGTATTAGTCATACTGTCCAAGTGTAGCCTTCCTAACAGATTTATGTACTCTTCTTGGTTCTTGAGTTAAGTAGTCATAACTGCACAAAAAGCGGTAACAACAATAAGCAGTAGTCGGTTAATAAGAGTCGCTTTAGGAGATAGGGGGTAGTTAATGCAAGGGTATAGGCAGGAAACGGTAGTCTGATATAAGAAGTGCATGAAGGCCATAATACATGTGTTTTCATTGGTCAGCAAGAGTAGGAAAGCCGATAAGGCCAAGTTAAAAAAGTGTACCCCGATACTTAAAATAATGATACATGTGTTATTATCACGATTAGTATAGTCATGAATTGGACACCAACAATACAAATTGCACACCGATCTACAATTTTTTTTTACCTCAAGTATAGTCACTGAATGGGTTTTCCGTCTTTGAGACCAATAATATTCTAGAGCAATGTATCATGTAAACATTATTTGAGTTGTTTCTCTGACGGTATTGTGAGTGTTCTAGGTGGATGAAATAATGATTGTGGTCATCAACAATCATCAATCTAGGTGATTATATCTAAGCAATTGTTTGGTGCAGTGAGTACCTTGATTGTTTTTACAATCAATTTGAGTGACATTAGTTGAAGTTTTTCTTTTTGTACACACTGTAAATCATGAGTCACGCCAACATTAACTTGACTTATCTATGAAGTTATTGGGCCACCGGCCACCTGCAAACATGAGCGTGATGAGCAAAAGTTCAGTGCAGTAAATACTTTTTCATAAGAATTTTATTAAGGCCACCTGCAAACATGAGCATGATGAGTAAAAGTCCAGTGCGAATTTTTTTTTTCTCAAGTTGTATGTTCATAGGCATTAATAATAGTATTTTCTTCACCACCCCATCTCATCTTAAATCCAAGTCTTCAAAAATATGATGTTTGATTTCATTGTTCCCTACTGTCACCACACCTACTTTTGATTTCTGAACATTACTTTTAAAAACGACACCCTCCCCACCTGGTTGGTATACACGTAAACTAATGGAGTTTGCTGGTATTGATGGAGTTATTACAAATTGCTTCTGTCAAATTGTTTGTTTATTTCATAAATTTACACAGACAGTTTATAGTAAGCAGTCATTTTAAAATTGGTGGATTGAGTTTTTTTTTTATTTTTTACTCCAGTGCAGAATAATTTAAACCCAAATTTACTAGTTTTTAAATTGATGGATTGAGTTTTTTCATAAACAGCCGATCATTTTTTTCAAATGTTTTTGTTGGTTATTCCTATGAACAAAATATTTTTTCTTTTTTTGTTTTTTATTGGTATGCGAACACAACATTCACACATTTTCAATGTCAAGGGCAAACACAATATTTTGGTGGTAGTTTCTATTCAAATTACCAAAAGCCGTAAATTTAGCCAAATGAAATCAGGTTGGTATTTGAGGCATAAGAATTGTGCCCATATACAAATGTACACAAAATTATATTGTGAGGAAAAAGATATATTGCAATATTGATGGTGGAAGGCCATCAATGAGATCACTTACCCTACCTTACTAGACATGAGACACCCCTAAAAGTGACTAACGCGTTTGGCGTTTGCTAGACCACAGTAGATTTTTATTTTTTTTTTGGTTAGAAATATAAGTTAATTGTCCTATCATCAAAAAGTACATAACTTTAGCAGTCAAGCTGGAGCGTTGATATTAGAATTAGTGTAAATACATAACTCCCTTCTTTTTGTAATATAATTGAAGTATGATTGTATCTTTCTTACACTTGATTAAAAGTTGAATTTTTCCTGTGATTACTATGTGATTAAGTACATAACTGTAGCAATCGAGCCGGAGCGTTGATATTAGAATTTGTATGAATACACATCTCCCTTTTTTTCGTAATATCGTTGAAGATTGCCAATTTGATGTACACCACTCTAATGGTATCTACTTCCACACAACCTAAAACTCCATTGTTGTCATTCCACACAACTTCCTTCTAGGATGTGCTGATACATGTTTTCTGTATGGCTATTTCAATTTTAGAAATTAAGTGTTAAGTAGGTTAATTAGGCCTTAGTTGCTGCAATGGGTTATAAAAATGGTTCTGAATGTGTTGCATCATTAGTTTGGTACTTGGTTCCCCCGCATGTTATCCATAGTCTATATCGTGTATTTATTGTTCGCTTAAATAGGAATGTGGGTATAAATCAAATGAAATTTTGATAACATGTTGCGGGGTTCTAAGGAGTGGGAGGTTTTTCTTATTATTCAGTGCACTTGTTAACTACTTATTTGGGTTACTTGCAAAAAAAAAAAAAAAAAGTACTTATTTGGGTTTCGAATCAACATTGAGTTTTTACATTTTTGGAGTAAACTGCAGGGATTTTTAAGGTACTGGACTCATCAAATTAAGAAGCTAATAGGGGAGCTCTCTCTAGCCGAAGATGAGAAAGAATCTAAACTAAAAAATATTCGACAGAGGTTGATTGGGTGTTTCTGTGACCATCATCTTAAGTGGAGGCAGTTGATTTCTACAGCTGCAGGTAGACACATTTTGTTTTCTATGAGTCTGTTTGATTGGTCGTGTCAAAAGTTCCCAGGGAAATATCGGGTTAGACATGATTTTAGGCAGAAGTTAGTTAGATATTTTATGAAATAACAGTTTAGATCTCAGGGAAATATTATCACCTAAATCTCTCGAAACAGTAGCGCAGACCACCTTATAAAAAATTCCCCCAAAAATTGGCTTAAATCGTGGGAATATTTTCATGAGAATATTTATGTAACCGTTATATTAGGGATTTTTTCTTTGAATCCCGTTATTTTAGAGTGTTCTTTCGCTAGATTAAACCAAAATTGTATAACTGACCCGATAATTCCTTGGGAATTATTACATCGACCAATCAAACAAACCCTATATATATTCTTATAATCACTGATCATTTTTTTTTTTTGGCATTTAGCACAACAGAACTTGTACAGTACACCAATATCATACTACCAAAAGTTATACTATGATTATAGCCACAACATTATGAAAGTTTGTAATCAGAATAATTATGTCCCTCGGAAGAAGATATACTTGCATAGAGTAGTGTATGTTGGGGCTATTTATATTGAGAACTGAGATGGTGTTTCTGAAGTCATCTATTTCTTAAACGTGCCCTGTGAGATAGACTTAAAAGAATGGTTTCAAATCTTTTTGTTGAGTGTGACATTTTGCCATATTAAAACTGAATCAGGTTTAAACCAAATATAATAAACATCTCCAAACTGGTTCAAACTGGTCTTTAATGGACCAGTTGTATGATTTATTGATTTTTAATGGGCCTTTACTCTCTCTCTCTCTCTCTCTCTCTCTCTCTTCATCATCATCATCATCATAATCTTGATCGTCATCATCATTGTCTTCATCCTCCTCTTAAAAGTTAATTAATTTCTCTCTTCCTATCAATAATTTCATTATATCTGATCTATTATCAGATCTATAAGTTTACAATTTCATTCCATATAAAACTACTCTTAATTTTCATTGCCAAAATAATATAATATAATAGTAATTGTTAATGGACATTATTATGCAAGCCAACGAGATTTAGGATTCCTTCTATAATGGAGTCTCTTAGTTGCCTTGATAACCAGTTCCTTTAGAGCAAGAGGTCATAAAATCAAGTTCGTCCTCGACACCACTAGGATTCCAAGACTTCATACATATAGAATTGATTTTTACATTGTCATCATGCTTACACAGATTTTCGATGTGGCATATAAATTTAGCTATAACAGCCCCCATTTATGGTGTAGTTTTTTTAATAGTAGGGTTATTCTCTAATGCCAAATTAAGCTTTCTTTTTCTATTTGTTATTGACTTCCAGTTTGAAGTAAAAGTGTCTTCTTGTTGCGCACAGATTGAATAAACTGTTGAAATCAATGAAAACTGCCAATTTTTAGTTGGAAATGCTTAGGTCTGTCCCTGCACCTCACTTACCCCCTAGCGGAAGTAACAAGCCCTGGCCATTCTTCAGATGGTATGGGTAGTTTTAAGCTATAGGGTAGTAACCACCTGGGGATAACTTGGATTGTACATGAAAATAGACGATGAGAAAGAGGAAGAAGTTGAACCCTTGAGTGTGCCTGAACTCTTGAATGATGTGGAGGAATAATAGATTAAGCTGGCCGATATACGTGCCCCCTATATGTTGAATTTATAAAAGCAATGAATGGAAAAGGAAAATCATGCTTTGAAAAACCATTTGGATGATACTCGAAATTCTATACTTTTGATTTTTGCTGGAATTGGTTGATGTGTATTTGACTTTTTTCTCAGTGTCCAAGCCCTCTCAGTTGTATATTTCAGATGCAATGTAATGTTGATCATTTGAAAGAGTTTTGTTGGTTGGTTTGCAATGTGTTTAGAACTTCAAATTCAATAGTCATTTGGTGAAAAGGAAACACTATTGAAAAAGGAATAGAACTTTTACTAATTTTTTATCGGCATTGGCATTTTACTGATTAATATGGAATTGTAGGAGTAAACTCTTGGGTTTTAGATGGCTGAGATGTTGAGGACTATGGGATATGCACTTAATAATGAGTTTAATCTACTCTGCTGTATAGGAATGTACTTTTTGTATCCTCTTTTTTTTTTATAAAAAAAATAGAGATTTTTGGACATACCCCCTATTTGAAAGTCGAAATTTGAGATACCCCCATTTGAAAGTCAAAATTTGAGATACCCCCATTTGAAAGTCGAAATTTGAGATACCCCCATTTGAAAGTCAAAATTTGAGATACCCCCATTTGAAAGTCAAAATTTGAGATACCCCTTTCAAGACAGAAGAGCTTTACAGCCGTAGGCGAGTTTTATGATGGACGGCTAAGATAACACCACATCTCGAATTGGGTATCTCAAATTTTTTTTTTCAAATGGGGGTATCTCAAATTTCGACTTTCAAATGGGGGGTATGTCCAAAAATCTCAAAAAAATAAATAAAAATCCAAGTGCCATTTTATTACTTCCCCCAGAGGTTTTAAATTAAGTTGAAGGGTCATATTAACATTAGTTTCTTTGAGATAACAAGTTGAGCGTTTTATTGTGTTGCTAAAATCTGCATAATAATAAGAAATAATATTAGGTGTTTTATAAGTTGTAAACTGTTATTTTGGAGAGTCTGAGATGGTGGGTAAAACTAAGAAAACTTGTTCATATCTCACATATAGCACAATGTTTGGTACCTGGTAAGTTGTGAATTGTTATTTTTTTTTTTAGATGAATACGGTATATGAAATGACATTGTGCTAAAATGAATTTAGTTGGTAGTTCTCAATTTCCTCATAGTACTCATTTTTAGTCATTATTGAAGGAAGATGACTCCGTGTCCTTTACATTCACATTCATCAGATATATATACATGTACATTGGAAATATCCTATGCTATAATTAAGGAAATGAAATATACCCCTACTACATAATAAAGATTTGCATATATTCTATCACACCCCCGCAGTAGAAGCGGGAGGTCGTCCTACGCTGAGACTGTCCCGAAAATCCTCAAATAGAACCAAAGGAAGACCTTTTGTAAAAATATTTGCAATCTGAAAGCGCGATGGGACATGGAAGACGCGAACCTGCCCACGAGCTACCTTCTCGCGAACAAAATGAATATCCATCTCGATATGCTTAGTACGCTGATGTTGAACTGGATTTCCAGATAGAAATATTGCACTTACATTATCACAATAGACCAAGGTCGCTTTTTGAATAGGACAATGAAGCTCCAGAAAAAGGTTGCGTAACCAACAAGACTCAGAGACCACATTGGCGACCCCTCGGTACTCGGCTTCTGCACTAGAACGAGACACAGTACTTTGTCGTTTAGAGGACCAAGAGATCAAATTATCACCAAGAAAAACACAATAACCAGATGTAGAACGTCTGGTAACCGGACATCCACCCCAATCTGCATCGGTATAATACATGAGAGTGGCTGTCGAAGAGGGATATAGATGCAAGCCATGATCTAGAGTGCCCTTAATGTAGCGCACAATGCGCTTGAGAGCATGCATGTGTTCCTCCATCGGGTTATGCATGAATAAACAGATCTGTTGCACAGCATAAGATATATCGGGTCTTGTGAAAGTGAGATACTGTAGGGCTCCTGCAAGGCTGCGATAATGTGATGGATCAGCATATGGTGTGCTAGAAGTAGCACTTAGCTTCGGTTTAGTATCGACCGGTGTGGGAGATGGGTGACAAGATGACATGCCAGCACGTTCTACAATTTCAGCGGCATACTTCTTCTGTGATAAAAATAGACCACCTGCATGACGTGTTACAGCTATACCCAAGAAATAACTCAATGGCCCCAAGTCCTTCATAGCGAATTCTGAGCCAAGAAGGGTCATGATAGACTTGCGCAGAACATCAGAGGAAGCAGTTAAGATAATGTCATCCACATATAAAAGAATGTAAGCCATATCAGTACCTTTCCGGTAGATGAAGAGGGAATGATCAGATGTGCTATGAGAGAACCCAATAGTAGAAACATCATCTGCAAACCGCTTGTACCAGACCCGAGGAGCTTGCTTAAGCCCATACAAAGACTTCTTCAATAAACAGACATAATCTGGATAAGTCGGGTCTCGAAAACCCATGGGCTGATTCATGTATACAGTTTCTGCAAGTTCTCCATGTAAGAAAGCATTTTTCACGTCAAGCTGGTGAATGGGCCATGCCTTAGAGAGAGCTAGACTCAGCACAGTACGAATAGTGGCCGGTTTGACTACCGGACTAAACGTCTCACCACAATCCACGCCAACCTGTTGAGTTTTGCCATCACCTACAAGACGGGCTTTATGCCTCTCAAAAGAACCATCAGATTTTTCTTTATGAGTAAAAATCCACATAAATCGAATAACATTAACATCAGGTGGACGGGGCACCAACTCCCACGTCTTATTTTTAATAAGAGCAGAATATTCATCATCCATAGCCATTTTCCAATTCGGGTCATGAAGGGCTGACACAGGGTTACGAGGTAGAGGAGATCGATTTACTTGGGTATGAAGGCCATATTTTGTGTTGGGCTTAAATATCCCATGTTGACTGCGAGTAACCGGTCTGTGGGCGGGAGTGAGAGTAGGCTCAACCGGAGGTGCAGAAACAGAGGCTGGTTGGGTCGGTACTGGACTTGGTGACGCTGGTTGTAATGGCGAACCGGGCGGAAGAGGCGTTTGGGCCGGATGGACTGGTGAGGTTGGGTGAGGAGAGGACGAGATGGGTTGGACCTGTGTTGAGCCTGTTCGGGAGGTTAAATGATGGACCACATAAGGAGAGAACCCCTCATCCACGAAATCATACATATGAGACCTAGGAGTATGCAGCCGAGCAAAAGGAAAATTGGTTTCATCAAATATGACATGGCGACTCAGGATGATTCGATTAGACGATAAATCATAACATTTGTAACCATGATGACTTGATGGGTAACCCAAGAAAACACATGGAGTGGACAGGGCTTGTAGCTTGTTTATAGTGGTAGAGGGAAGGAGAGGGTAGCACAAACAACCGAACACTCGGAGATGGGAATAAGACGGGTTTTTCTTATAAAGAATTTGGAGAGGGGACTGATAGGATAATTGTTTACTTGGAAGAATGTTTAAAAGATATGTTGCCATTTGCAATGCATGATGCCAAAACGAAGGTGGTAAAGAAGCATGGGCAAGTAGGGTACGAACCATGTTGTTAATAGTTCTAATTTTTCGTTCAGCTTTCCCATTCTGTGAAGAAGTATATGGGCAAGAAAGACGAAAAGACAAACCATTCACTCTACAAAATTCCCAAAACGGTTTATTGTCAAATTCCCTACCATTATCACATTGGACATTTTTAATTTCCCGTTCAAAAAACTGGGTACGAATGAAGGCTCGAAAAGCGAGAAATGTGGAGTAAACCTGAGATTTTTTGGATAGCGGAAATATCCACAAAAAATTAGAGTAATCATCCAACAACAGCATATAATAACGATGACCTGAAGAGCTCAAAACAGGAGATGTCCACAGATCACTATGTATAATATCAAAAGGCATAAAAGTGCATGAATTTGAAGCAACAAAAGGCAATTTAACATGTTTTCCAAGAGTGCAAGAATGACAGACATGAAAACGACTAGTTTTATTACACTCAATAATTTTATTTAGCCGAAGAGAGTCAAAAACAAGTGCTCCCGAATGACCCAACCGTTCATGCCATAAAGACGGTGCTAAAGCTGCAAAATTTGATGGTGAGGTAGGTTGATTAGTGGTGATGGAGGTGGTGATGGGATAAAGCTCGCCCCGACTATCGCATCTCATTAGAAGCATTCCCGTCCGAAAATCCTTCACAGAAAATCCAAAAGGATCAAAGTCAACAGAAACCCAGTTATCAGTAGTAAATTTCCTAACGGATACTAAGTTTTTAATAAGTTGAGGCGCATGAAAGACATTTTTGAAGGATAATGGTGGGTTTGGGGAAGACAAGTTTGTGTGACCATAACCAAGAATTGGAATAGAATGACCATTACCAACAGTTATACCACGATTATTGCTCAAATTAAAATAAGACGAGAGAGTACCTTGCTCAGATGTCATATGAGAGGTGGCGGCACTATCCATGTACCAATTTGTATCTGGAGGATTTAGCCCAAGAGTGTGCATCGCAGCCTCGATGTCGGTTGGAGTGGGCTGTGCTACTGCAGAATAGGCCTGCTGTGGGCGTGGTCCAAGAACCCCGGCCTGTCGCTGCTGTGTGTTAGGACGCACCCAAGGAGGGGATAGGGGCATGGAGGAACTGCCCATGGCATGAAAGGCCATGGCCACTGCTGCTGCTGTCCAGTGGCCCATGGCTGCCACTGCTGCTGGTGGCCACTGCCACGACCACTACTGTTGCTGCTGCCACGACCACTGCTGTTGCTGCCACCCCTTCCACGGCCACCACCACGATGTTTACCACCATTATTGCGGTGTGGAGATGGAGTATGTCCCTTCTTTCCACTAGTATTGCGGTGTGGAGAGACATTGTCTGAGTAAGAGGGAAGTTCTTCTGATTCCCTGGTCGTGGCAGCTATCATAACAACACGAGAACCAGTGGCTGCTGTCTTTGCAAAGCCCGCTTCTTCAAGAGTGAGCATTGATCGGGCTTGGTAGAAAGGGGGGAGAGGGTTGCTTTGGCGAATAAGTGTGCCAACACTACTATAAGCATCGGTGAGCCCCGCCACCATCTGAAGAACAAGCCGGCTATTCGAGATCGGCGCTCCTACATTCTTGAGTTGATCTGATAATACCTTGAGCTTTTGACAGTAGGCCGAGACATTGGGAAAATCCTCCATGCTTGTATGGGAGAATTCTTGCTCAAGTGTGACGGCACGAGAATTCTGGTTGTCTTGGAAAATATCAATTCCAAGCCTCCATTGCCGTGGAGTCGGGTTCAAGAATGGTGTGCAGTAGATCTGTAGAAATTGTTGCATAGATCCACTGAAGAACTGTAGCATCTAGGGTCGACCATAACTCCTTCTCTCCATCAGTAGCCAACACTTTTTCTTTGCCTTTTTTCTGGTGGAATGATATGATCGAGAACCCTATGAGAACGAGCATGAATTTTGAAGAGTTCCGCCCACGTCGCATATTGGACATTTTCCATCTCAAGAGTAATTGAGATGTGGTTCTTGATGTTTGAGACAGCAAGAGCAGGGTGAAAAGAAGATTGAGGGGGGGGGGGGGGGGGGGGAGGGGGGTAGACATAATGGCTGAAGGTAAGGGGGGAGTTAACGGAGGAGAGTCGGGCGTAGAACCACTAGGGGACAGCGGAAGAGAGTGACTTGAAGAAGAAGTCGCCCTGGTCTTTGATACCATGAAGGAAGATGACTCCGTGTCCTTTACATTCACATTCATCAGATATATATATATACATGTACATTGGAAATATCCTATGCTATAATTAAGGAAATGAAATATACCCCTACTACATAATAAAGATTTGCATATATTCTATCAATTATCTTTGTCTTATTCATGTGCCATAAAAGTAAACTTTGGTTTGTTTATATTGACTGTTGGATGTCCATTCGTATCTCAGTATCTATTCTTCCCATTTTATATTATGAATATACTAGAGCAAAGTCCTAAAGTGCAATGCCAATTTCCAATGATTTGAAGTCGAATACGAAAGTTTCTAACGTGCTCTTGAACCAACTAGCAATTGTGTCTACTGCGGTGTCTGTTACCAATTCTTTTTATGTTGGCATTGGGAGAAGAAAGGGTGCCTAATACTTTTGCAGAAAAACAAGAACAAGTGATCAAAGAAAGCAAAAAGATTATTGGGGAATGGGGCTTGGTTGAAGGTGAACCACCAGACATAAGCATCAAAGCCTCGACAAAACCGAAAGGTTTCAAAGCAGCAAGGAAAAAAGGAGGTAAGAGGTGACTTGGAAGAAGGGTTTCACTTTGAATGATAGTTAGATGATATGGATTAAAAGATTAGAATATGAGCTTACTATATTGTTCAGATTTAGCTGAACCTGTGGAACACATAGCTCATTTTTGTATCTTTTGAAATTTTTCATCACTTTTAATAAAATTAACTTAGCAAAAAATAGCAAAGACCTAGAGTAAGATCACCTAACTTCACCTGTGTCAACTTCATCCACTTAAAACACTGTATTGATCTTTTAAAAAATAGTTGATATTACAATTCCTTAAATCCACCTAATAATTTAATTAATTAATAACCTTTATATTTATATTAAAAAAATTATTATACTAACAATATTGAATTCATTCAAATATTGTATGCAATTATGCATCATATTCTTATTTAAAAATATTTTTAACTTTGTATTATAATTATTTATTGCTATACGCATAGTTGAATTATAAACTGTATACATTTGTTGACACTAGGGTGGCGAAGCCACGGGTACAACTAGTATATATATATAAGAGCTTCTTAAGCTATACATATATTGCGACTTCTTTCAGCAATATGTTAGCTTATTAGCTAGATCTACAAACACAGCACTACACAGAAAGGTACAAATAAATTGTTCCATTCCAGTCGTATCTTTAAACTCTATTATAAGGTATATATTTAGATCAAACCAATTTGATATATATACTTTCTCAAGTCTTACATAGAAAAGCCGCGAATGTCCATACCTACAACATTTGTCTAATTTTAGGTAACCTCAATTCTTATTATGTACATTCCTCTTTTACTATTGCATGTTAGTTACCATGTGTTTACTACTCGACAGTTATGCCTGATTTCTCCCTCACCACCAGTAAGTACATTGATATTTCCCATTTTCAGCATCGATTCAACAAACGATCTAAAGAAAAGTTGTTCATCGGAGGCATAAGCCCACACTTGTTTCACTATTTTGCCTTCAACATCCTGAGACATCAGAACGTTGTCACTTGTTAGCAAACCCTTGCCTTGAATAAGGTTGTGATAGTATCGGTTATCAAATCTTGCAGAAGTAGTCAAATCAAGTGGAACTACCGCGTCGTCTCTTCTTCCCGATTTTGGACAAATAGTCCTTAATATTCTATGGAAGACAGTGTTGCGCTTATAGTGATGCCCTTCATAGTCTATGCTTCTACTGTAAATCCTTTCCTTGAAGCTTGTGCACCTCGACTTTCCTATAGTATGACTACCTGGTGATATTATGTTAATTAGCAAAATGTCAGATTTTTTCTTAACATTATTTATAGCAATGACATGGTTATATACCTAATGTTAGAGGTTGGCTAATATAATGTTCCATTCCATCTACAATAAATGAAACTAGTATATATTGTTATGTCGATCGACAGTTGTATTACCTGATAACGCAACTAAGTCTCCTATGTCAAGACCTTGGACTGCAAAGTTTGAAATTAAAGTCTCCAGCGACGAGTTTGGTGCCGGAAGGAACTGGTTGGCACCAATTAAGCTTGCCTTAAGAGAATCCTTCCTACCCAGATAAACTTTCCAACTTGGGCCACCTCTCTGTAGATGAAATGCAAATTTGAGTTTTGGCAATGAATGTAAACAACATGTATAACAAAAAGGTTGATGATTATGAATGAGGCTTTATTAATAGCTAGGATAAAATATATATTACCAGTGTAACGGCATCTCGAGCAGCAATAGCAAGAAGATCTGCACATGACACAATCTTAGGGCATGCTTCCTCCAAAATGGCCTTGATCCTGTCAATGACCTCGAACCCTCTTAAGGAGTTCAAGTTTGGCACAGCCTGCTTCTCACTCAAGAAGGCAACACTGTTGTCCAAAAGAACTGATGCATCACACCCCTAACCAGATAATCAAATAAGTAACAGATGGATTAGTTTTGAGGGTTAAGCTGGCTTAAATCCTCTGTACAAGAATTCCAAGACTGATGTAAATTTCATTATATCACAGTTCTAACGACAGATAAATATAATTGCACAATAATGATGAAGTAGAGAGCTAAACCATAACAAAGCAATCATGAAAGTGTAGGCGAAGAAGGGAAGCTGCCATTCGAGGATCTTTAAGCACTGCAATCTCAACATTACGCCTAACTATCTTCTCTGCATGCGGGCATGAATGTTTGTAGTAATGTGGAAGAAGGTTTCCATCATTGAAGTTCAAAGCCTCAATTCTGTTGCAGATGAAAACTAACAATATAAGAAACATCTTACCCATATTCATTAATGAAGAAACCGATATACACTCTCTGATGCTGCTTTGGTTAAGCCATGTGATAACTGAATTGATTTGCTACTAAAGGCTATATAAAATTATAAATAAACATATGTTGGTCTAGTGTTTGTGAATTTTCCTTGTTTTCACAACCAACTTTGTTTGATGAAAGAAATCCCTTCCTTTAGCCCAATTAATCAAAGTGGATGGAACTAACTCAACCTACTGGCTTTTCTTCCATCACATATAACGTAAGGGGGAGAAAACTCTTCACTGGGCCAGGATGTCATTGCCCTTTGATAGACAACCAGAGTGCTATATACATATTGCCTGCTGATATTGTGATTTTGGATGCGAAACTCTCTCTGACTTGTGTGCTCTGCCAATCACCTCTAACCCAGATGAATGATACATGAGCTAAGAACTGTTTTAGGTTGTTATTTTGGCATCCCGCATAGAATCACTTTCTATGGGGGATGGCTGTGATTCATCAACCTGAGCAGGCAAGCCAAAAATACTAATCCAATTTTGTTCAAGTAGACTAGAACCATGATAGTACTATATAGAGTTGACAATTACATATTCCTGTATAATTGCACAATATTCTCACCTCATCACAGAGCTATATAAAATTTAACTATCTTAAGAGTGATGATACCACTAATGGAGGGAAAAGCCTAAAGGATCTTTTCCGGATAGAATGACACTATGACAGTAGACCAAAACATCATAAAAGTGTTGTTATTCAATGGACAAACAAGGTAAAAATATAACAACTATTACACACAAGTGCTAGATGGCCACTTCAAGAGTACATGTACTGTGTACGACATAGACTGATTGGAAAAGTTTATATTCACACATTTCAGTCTGATATTTGGTTAATCTCTTCCAGACATCCACAATCAAAATGAGGCTAATTAAATCTATGCTACAAAATTGATCATTACACAAAATTTGAATCTGTAAGCTAACCAAATCTATGCTACAAAATTTATCATAATAATGACGTATACTGGGTGCGCTTCCCAACAGATAGTAACCATCACTTGGTAATCAAAAAAAAAATTCAATACCAATCTGTATAGCTCAAACCATGGCAGAGACATGGACGCCTACTGAATTGGAGTTGGCCGCCAACGAGTTGCAGATCAGAAACTAGGGTATTGGTTTCGAACTCCAAGCACAAGCAGCCTAAAAGAATAACCAAACAGCTTTTAGTTTTTCATGATCTTCTTACTTAGAAAAAGGTCAAAAGGAAAACAATAATGATGAAGACACCTCTGCTACTCTTGACTTTGTTAGTGTATCAGGGTGTATGGATCTGCGCAAGAAGACATAGCCAAAGACTTCAGGCAAAAGCAATAACAGAAAAAAAAAAAAAAAAAAAAAAAAAAACAGTACACTCAACATACAACAAAATGTGATAGATTTCTAATTACCATATTCAGAGAGCAACACATTGCAAAGATCTGGATCCCTTAGGGCCACCTGTGTTGTCAAGCCCTGTTTATGATCATGCACAACTCTTTCTTCCTCTTTCTTCTAAATCATCAGATTCCTCATCAATTCTAGATGCTGCTTCGACAGAGATCACGAGTTTAAGATGTGCTGAAGTGTTTCAGAGTACTGATGTGTCTTCTAGTTGCTCCTCACACTTTTCTAGTTTCAGAGTACTGTGTTGTCAAGCCATAGACAAACTACCAAAAAACAATTCTGGACAGCCTGAATGAATACAAGTCAATTTAGAAATCTTTTGATAAAATTATTTACTGTTAATCAATTTTAACTCATTTTAGTGCATTAATACAAATGAAAATATGTTTGTATATTCTGGTGTTTTTTGTACCTTCACAGCGAACATCCAAATTTCGAAGTCAATAAAACAGCATAGTGCTCTGTAGTCAGCCATGCCAGTGTTCTCTAAAGTGCCCTTTTCTGGCAGACAAACCTGAAATTAAATCAGCAGCACAATATAGAGTTCAGAAAGCCAAACTCGTCAAAAGATATATTCCACAACAAAACATTCATAGGATACAGATGGTTAATTGTTTCGTATTGTGTCAGTATATTTGGCTATAATAACAAAAATAATCATAATATAAAGCAAGCCCGTAGATTCCAGACAACATGCGATACGTAAAATTAACTTAAGCCTTTCAGGTCAGTCCATTATATTAGGCTGTTGTAATTCGAAGCTACCATCTTTCCTAATTGGTTCAATATTTTCCAAAGATCAATAACAACTAACCCATCCCACAAAACAAAAGAAGTAAAGGAAAGAATCACAAGAGAGAGGAAACAGGAAAGACTTCTACCTGTTGCACAGTACCAAAGAGCACAATACTAAGTAAAATGAGTTATTTGGCAGTGGCCAGAGAAAATAAATTACATAAAATGAAGATGCAACAGACATATATTTAGTAGTATAAAGAGAGATAACTCTATGAGTAGATAAATAATTTCATAAGTCAATGAAAGCTGTAATTCTTAAAAGCAAGCCCTTTTCTTTTTCTTGCAGAAAACCCTCCAGATGGGGTAAGACTGCAGGTGAGGGAGAGAGATAATCCTTACCCCTCAGAAAAGCAAGCACTTCTTCACTATCACTAATACTCTCTCCAGAGTCCTCGTATGAATCAACATCCTTATCAGCAGATATTTCACGAAAATCATCTGCACCTATTAATTGTCATAATAACAATCATCAGCAAGAACATTTTAGCATATTAAGAGCAAAATATTTAAACTAACAATATTAATAAAAAAAATACTTGGCATACCATTAAAATTGATTTCCATAGTCTCTCTAGAAGTAGGTACTGATGTGTGTCTATTCATCCTCGAGATATCTAATAGAATTTGTGCATGTTCTTGCATAAGTGAAGCGGAGGCATCTCTATTATGAGAATTTTCAAGTTTTTGATGAATCCCTTCTTCATCACTTCTACCAACAACTCGACTATTTAACATTCGAGCTTCACGCCTTACATGGATTAGGCGTACAGGACGGACATCTTTATTTCCACTAACTGTTTGTTTATCTAGATTTCTAGCCTGACGTCTGACATGGCTCAAACGGTTGTTGTGATGATATGGTATGTTGGGCTGAATAGATTGAACAATATGAACCTCTGTATGTGGATCCACTGTCATATTCATTTGTTCTGTATGTTTTACTAGCTCTTGATCTTCGAGATTTACCCTACCCTCACATTGGCATGCATGGTCAAGCTCCCTCCATGTTTTCAACTGTTCAGCCGTAGTACAAGTATTCACCTTATTGTTTCCTGCTAAGTGAACAATAGGATCACTCCTTGGTTGATCAGTTGGCACATCCTTTATCTCAGTTTGTGTTGTAACCAGTTTGCCTTTCTTTTTTAAATAATACAAACGACCTTGCTCCCTTCGATGCTGCATTTGTGCTTCCGTCATACTCTGTCTTCTTGCTTTTTGCCTGATTCGTCGAAGCTCTTTCTGTTGTTGTCTTACAGTTTTTATGTCCTCTTTTGGCCTCTTATGTGTAAACTTCTTTTGAGCCTCCATCGCTAACATTTCATATGTTAAAGATAATTAGTATGGAAACAATATCAATGCAGTATGCAAAATACACAAGACCAAATATTTCAGAACTGATCCAGAATTGTGGAAATTTCAATGACAGTGACACCAATCAATTTGATTTATATCTGAGAGAATAATATCAAACAACACTCTCAAAACCAAAACAAAAATGCATAACTTAGACTATACATCCCAAACATAAATAAAAGAAGCACTAAGATGCTAACTTCAAATAAAATATTTCTAAGTAGAAATAGCATATATGTATTAAAAAAAATACAACAAAAATAAATCTCATTTGAAAAGTAAATGGTATTTTCGACTTCCACTTATCCCAGCAAACAGTTTATATTTGCAAATAAAATTATACAAAATGATCTAATAAATATATATATATATATATATAGATTATAAACTTCAATACTTATACAGTTTTAAAATATATATAAATTTAAAAATTCCCAAATTCAAAATGACAAATTAATAAATTAAACTATAATCAAGTAGATATATATTTTTAATTTTTTATAACCACAAAGGTCTTTCTTGGCATAAAAATAATAAATATATTTTTAGGGCATAATTCAATTCAAAAATATATTTCAATCCAAATTATTTGTAAAATGTTTCGCATTATATAAAAACCAAACAAAAACCAATGTGAATTTTCTTTTAAATTGAAAAAAAAAAAAATCAAACTTTATAATAAAAATGAAATTGAGTAAGATTTATAAAATGGGTATTGATTCAATTGAAAGAATCGAATGAAAAGAATGCAAATTACCTGAAAAAATCCCGAGATTTTTACGGATAAACCCCTTAACTTTGCGAAGAAGAAGAAGAAGTAGTATAAAGAGAGAGAGAAAGAAAGAGTGTGTTTAGGGTCAAAAGAAAGAGAAGAGAGTTTGAATCTCTCAAATAAATTTTAATATCTGACGTTGCCCTTATATCGACCAATTAGAAAAAAGAATTGAGCCACTTGGAACATTTATATAATTTAGGTTTATAACGCTTGCCTTGACCCTTTTCTGCTTCATTTTTTTCTTCCTATTTTACCCTTAGGGTTCTTATTCCATTCACAATTTTTTTGCTACTACAGTATAGCCAAATAAAATGTGAGAAAAATGAAAGTGATGAACACATGATTTCTTCCACCTGATTCTAAAAAAAAGAAAAAAATCTCCTAATTTTACAAGAGGTTAGGGTTCAATCCCCGCCAGCGTTACCGAGTTACTGATCTCTTTAAAAAAAAACATAGGATTACCAATAAAAACGAAAAATCGGACTTTTTTTTGTGTGTGTGTATTTTAGCTAACTCTATACTAAACTATTCCTTGTGTAAAATGTACTCTTCACTTTGCCGACACCAACATATTGGTATTTCTAAGGACTGCATTTGAGAAATGAGTGTGCGACTGAGGCACTGTGCACTTCAGATGTAACTATGGCAAAGATCCTATAAATAAATGATTTAAATCCATTCAGATGAAGGTCAGGTTTGCATGGGTACTTTTATCTTTTTATTATATGGTATGTGTTCTTGTCGACTTCAGAGTTTTTCGACTTCACAATTTTTTGGATGAGTGCATCTGTGAAAGGAGTAAAGGACTATCCATGTGATAGCGATGAAATTGTGTCTCAGACATGTTTGAAAGAGAAAACCATGAACAAAACTCTGTTTCAAACTTGGGGGGTTTCCCTTAAAAATTAGAGAGGCAAAATATGTAGTACAACAATGCACCACCTCATTTTCTTTGTTGAACCATTGGAGAATAGAGAGCTTGATATTTTGGAAGGATATGAAGTATTGTCAGAAAAATAGGGGAAAAAATCATCACTCTGAAGTATTCGCCAATGATTCTGATAATGGTACTTCTGCAGTGTTAAATATAATTGAGATTTCATACATAAGTTTCACCCCTTGTTAAAAAAGGAAAATGGCGCAAGTGTATATAAATCTTGAACTCTACATCTTTTGTAAAAGCATTAATCACAAGGCACAACAGAGATGTTTTTGTTTCAATATACATTGAAGGTCCTAACTCATTTACTTTGTTTACAAACAATTCTGATCAACTACTAAACCAAAAAAGTATAGGATTTTGCTTTCCACACCAAGAATAGATGTGTCAGCTCCAAATGAATATATAACAATATCCCAATCGCCTGCATAGAATCCACTTTGACACCTGTTAAGGGACTTTGGTTATAGATAGGTACAATGGACTTCTGAACACTGCTTTGAGATAATCTGCATGGATGACGAATTTGCATTAAATGGCAATATGTTACAGGTATTTGTGTCTGTGCGGTTGTGTCAGTGTGTACATGTACATGGGCAATTATGTTGACTGCGAATACTTCAAAGAGTAAATTTTGATAGCTCAAGGCCTCAAGCAAATATGGGAATCAATCAATAGTATAACTGATTATTGCTAGAATCTTTTCCTTCCTGGAAAAAAAAATCATACCAATCAAGAGTTTCAATTAAATTTGTTTGGCCTAATTAAATGATGATAACCATTCTAGCAGTCTTCGGGACAGCCAGAATATGGGAAAAGTGATAGTGAAATACTGAAATATCAATTGGTATGAGTGAGACAGATTATGTTCGCTTCTTATACTAACACATATAGAAATATATTGTCATACTTGGTCAAATGCAAACCAAACAGAAACTGTGCTGCACATGCCCTTCCAGGCTCTATTGAAAAGCTAATCGGCACGCTGTGTTTCTTGCTTACTTTATCTGAGACCTTAATTAATTTAGTTTATGTCTTGCTACTTTATTACCTGAGATTTTCAATCCCCTTCTTCGCCGAATAAGTCTTCAGGATGCACTACAGCGTTTGTAAAGTTAAGAGCCCTCTGGAGCTTTCGCTGGTCAAGAACTTCAACTTCAACCAAGAAGATTGAACTAACTGGACGATGATCTGAGATCCTTATTTCAGCTTGTTTGTAAGAAAGCTGTTTAATTCCCTTCCCCAACCATAGTATGCGATCACACCTGCATGAAATTAATATACAGAAATTCAGTCCTATTCATTACAACTTGAAAGCTATGTGCAAACTAAACAGTGAAGGAATGGAAACGTATATAGCTACAGGTAACATAAAACAAAAGAATAGCCTATTTTTAAGTACACGGAAAAGATCACACATCAAAGCACCACTAATTAGTTGATTTAACAATCCATCTCCTTTGTTCCACTATATATATTTCATGCCACTTATGTTAGGACTTAGGCCAGAGAACCTTAGGCACATACTAACCATAGATTGATTTAAAACAATTCTGAGCAATAGGTAGAATTGGAAAGACACCTGAAATAGGAAAACTGAGAGCTGAGTGAGATCCTAATTAGAGAAAACAGAGAGATATTATCACTAAAAGAAATTTCATGTCCCATTCAAATGTGGGCAAATGGATCAACAACTCTTTCCAGGCCATTTAGCGGTTGGGTTCACTCCTGCACAAGTCATCATCCTAACATCTCATCACCAACCATTACTTTCATTTTAATTAAGAAGAAAAAGAATACTTAGTTGATGGTAGGGACAACATTATATTTCAGAGGCAGTAAGGACAGTCTATTTATGTTCTGTTCGTTAAACTCAAGCGAGCAACACATTTGGCAGATCAATCAATATAAGTAATCATCACCGAGGATTTAATGTGGTAAACTGAAAACATGACAGCCCAACATATCTTTTCTCGTTTATTTAAGAAATCATTGATGTTTTCTTTGAACTAGATTCGTGTGGAACAGCGCTTACCATGCTGGGGACCTCTTCTTCTCCCCTTCTTTTGGCTCATCCCCAAAATATCTATCAGAGTTGAAATAATACTTGTATGTGGGTGGGAAATCTATCAACCCTTCTTTCCATCCATAAAAAACATGCCCAAAACGAAGTTCTTTGCTTAGCTGTCAAATCCATGAAAATTCCGTCAAACAATTTATTTAATATCATCGCAGCTAAAGGCTTAATCCCTGTACCAAAGAAAGAAATAGCATATGCTTGTGTATTAATTAATAACATATGGTCACGTATCAATCAGATATTAATGGATTCACAGTAGAGCGACCACTATAATGTTTACTCCTTTTTATGTGTCAATGTTCACATCAACCCTTCGCAAACTTATCTTCGGCTCCCCAACAGGTACATACGATCTTTTATTGCTAGAATGTTGTTTTGTCACCATTTCTAAACAAAAAGGTCAACCATTTACTAATCTAAGAAAACATTTGACCTTCGACCACTAAAGGAAGAATGAGTGCCAAAACTGGCAAGACCACTGAATTTGGGCTGAACCATATCAGAATGACATTTAAAGCAGTGGCTTGGCACATTTGTAAAGACGTGGAGGGCATTATGTGTTTAGTATTTGCCCCCGGTTCCCAGGTCTGGAAGTTGCAGTGGAAAACATTTAAAATTTTATGAAGTAGAAATATTACCTGATCACTACGAATAAGTTCATCCCACTGTTTCCTAGCCACAAGCATCCTGACCTCAGTGTCCAACATATTGAGGCGATAATTCAAATCTCCAAACCAGAAAATCTGACTGTTCATCATTCATAGAAACACTATCTCATAGTCGTTTCAAATAAGCATTTCCAAAGGGACTTTGAAATTGAAGAAATCACCTTAACTAATTTCAGTCTTAAGAAACAACTGATTTAATAAGTGCAAAAAACAAGAGCATTATATATTCTAAGGAGATTCATGAAATTTCTATCATCGTGATTATCTTGAATAATGTCCTTTCCTTAATATAAAAAATAAAAAAAGCTTGTGTTTATTCAAATAGATGCCTTCATATCTACTTTCTAGTTTTTGTGCTAGTTCAAGTTGGGTAACATTTGACTGGGACCTTCTAGTTGTTCATGCGGTTGACTCCCCAACGATTAGATCATGGAGCAGGAGGGGAAGGTGGAGAGATCACTGTCCCACGTGATAAATGGACGTATTGATAGGGCTAGTATAAATCAGAGGCCTCTCAAATACTTCAGCAACTGAAAATAAATCTTCCACAACAACTCTACCTTGCTAAATTGAGACAACACATAAAAATCCTTCATCTGTTTGGTTGCGGAGTACTCTATATAAGCAAAAACTCAACCCTACACTCTACGTGTCCCCAAAATTGTTACTGAGGTGTCCCATGGATTGATAATATGTGCGATTCCATGGTCTGGTTCTTCATAGGGGGAAAACTTAACAAGCGCCTTCATCAAAGAAACCTTTGGAAAGATGCGACAAACTAAAGGTAATTATGATGTTGTGGCTGATCAGAACTTATTTTAGTTCATTTCTATGAATTAGACTGATATACAAGCTGGCTGTTTATTGCAGATTGCTTGTTGCTAGACCCTTTAGGCCTTTACATCAAACGAAGCAAACTAGATCAATCCCATATTTCCACTTGGGTGGGATAGCAGGATGCCCCCAAGAAATGGGCAAAAGATGGCTTGACCATTCTAGCTAACATAGTACACTTATGTATCTCGATGATTTTCTTTGCTGAAGTGTGTGTTGAGGCTGAAGTAAAAATTTTAAGTTTCAACATCCTTGAGAGTTCATCTAGGCAAGCTCAAAATAGTTATCATTGGTGTACGTGGTTTGCTATTGAATTCCCACTTCTAGCTGTGAAAGTCTCAAATTTGTAGATTCAAATGAAATTGATGAAACCGACATCTGGAGTACAAGTTAGAGATTCGGAGAACCAAATTTCTACCATGTATAACCAGAAAGGACAAAAGATGGAGGGACGGACAAAAGCAACGCCATGCCTAGAAGATATTGATGATATTGAACATATATTGTTCTAAAGATAAAGGGTATGAGGAACTGTGAATTCTAAAATGATAAAACCATCTGAAAGTAAGGCTACAAGCCTGTTGCATTATCTCATGGTGTGTAATGATTAATGAAATGATTATCAACAAAACTTGGTTGGGTCCACTACAGCTTACCTTGAAAGGAATTAAATCAAAATGCCTAAAATTTCATAAGCAGGGAATAATATAAACATATATTATACTTGCATCAAATGACAATTATATCACCTATACTATATACTTCAAGAACTTACTCATGTGATGGAATCTTCTGTGGTTGATCACAATCAATGACCGACGAAAATTGAGTACGTCGTAGGATTTCATTAACGTCAGAGTTGCGCCTATTCTCATCCCCCACCTTATGCCCAGATGTTAGATGTGAACAAACAAAGCAAAGTCGTGTCTGAAAGAGAGACATGCTGAGAGAGACGGATCCCTGCAAAAGTATACAATTCTGCGTTAAACACCATTACCAGTAAAAAGTTTCACAAGTTGATATTGCATTTTAATGATATCATAGGATGAAACCTTGTTTCCCATGTATCCCATGAGGCCAACTCCAACTGGTGAAACCCTCAAGTTGTTGATATGCCTTCTCAAGCTTCTACGTACCCAAACTGACACATATATCCCCACCATCTGCTTGCTGACAATACGAACGTATTTAGCACGGGACTTCCTGCTTTTCTGAATGCTCCCATACTCAAATTTCTTTCCTTCTACTTCCACAAAAGAACAGTCTTCCTCATCCGACACGTTGGAAAGATCAGAAGGTGAATCAACCACCTCACACTGCTCTCCATTTTCCCAGAGTAATCCTAGATTACCTGAGCTATGAGGTACCCTTTTTAATCTACCATCTAATTCCAGATCTTGACTACTGAAACATAAAGGGTTCTCCATCCAATTAAAACCAATTCTTGCAGAACTACTATTTACTCTCCGCATACCCGCCTTGGAAGAAACATGCTGCAATGGCGTATCCAATGAATGTTCGGGCCAATCAAGTTCACTGTCACCATATATTTTTTCCAACTGATATTTCTTCCGCATAAAGGCACTACCATAAGAAAGCCCAACATGGTGGTTCCTCAAAGTATTAACTTCAGGGACAACTTCCACATCTGCAAGTACATCGGCAGAAGAAGATGTCATCAGTACTGGAGAGGGAGGGCAACTATAGCTTTTATATTTTGGTTCAGGTTGCAAAGACTTGTTCAAGGTTCGACGAATGATTGCCTCCCACTTAGGAATTGGCCTATTATCCTCCGCTCCCAGTACATTACCAGCATTTAACGGAACCACCTCCTGGAAACTAAAACAAATAATACGAATGTGGTATGAGGATCACATTAACTCATTTTCAAACAAAGAACAAAGGCTGGCGAAGTCAGGAGAAGCATATGAAAACATTTTGGAACAACCAGCTTGCAGAGCATGATTGAAGTCAATTTTCATGTTTTAAAATGTAGCTAAAAAATTTGAATTATGTTTAGCAATCTTGAGGAATACCCAAAGAGATTTAGATTAAACCAGGAAACTCACACGAAGTACATAAAAATAGACTTAAGGAAACAAACTATCCACTTGATTTGAGCATGTATGATTTTGTTTCTCCAAAACGTTAGGTGATCATGCATGGAGCAAATTCTTCGGTTAGGTACTACACCGATAAGATAGACGGTAAAGTGGTTTGAGTGCCATACATGTTTCTACAATTCATTGGACTCCTAAGAATCTTTTACAATTAGATCCGCATAACTCTCTTACGTTAAAAGAACAGCCTTTACTCCATTGGTAAAATGAGCAAAATAAAAAATCTTTAGATAGGTAGAACCCTAGGAGATTGCTATTTTGTAATCACATTTCCAGCAGTACTTTCCTATCAATCAAGCACACCATAAAGGATATATTCTTAATATACGTAATTGTCTTTCTAGCAGTCTAGTTTCATTACCGTAGCATAAAAAAGATACAGCTTGTGCTAGAATAGGACATGGCTAGGAATTCTAGAAGCCTTTCTGATAATGTATTCAATTGGACCAAAACCTGATCACAATGTTGGATATAGAACAAATCCAATTGATCAGAAGGTGCAAGAATACTGAAGAATGATCCTTAGACATAGAATATTAGAAGTTGTTAAATGAGTGAAAGCCGAAGATTGAAAAGAAAATTGTGCACAGAGGGAAAACTACTCTAGGAATCAGTAACATACATCATTTCTGAGTAAACTACGAGCAAGAAAAATGTTAAATATTCCAAAAAAAAAGAAAAAAAAAAAAAATGGCACACCAAAAATCATCCAAACAAAAGGTCTTTTGGTATCTCGTGTGAAAAACATGCGACAAGACCATAAAGAGCCTTTCTCAGTCTCAACCATATATTGAGGAGTAGTGGATTTACACATACATACACAGATATATGCATAGACACTTCATTCAAAGAAGAATTAATATGATGTTTGTAATGTCTTCCTAAACATGTTAGCTTTTGCCTGTTGAATTTTCGGGACTGTGTACTTGCTATTAGGTTGTTTGTCTCAGAACATTTTGTGGGATCTTGAAAATAAATAAATACTCACCCAAGGATGTACATGTCTGCCGGTTCGTTCAGACAAAGCCAATCATCAATCTCAAGATCCTCATTTGGAAGTCTCCCAGCAACGTTCCAGGTACCTATCATTACCCTATAGAACACCGAAGTGACCATTTTACAGTAGAACTTGGTAAGGCCAGTGTTAATGATCAAATGACATGGTTCTAGTCTTTTAAAAGCCACGACTATGGAAGCCTAGTAACATTTATTACCATACACACCTCACTTCTTTTGTGTCAATGTACTGAACTCGTAGAGTTTCTGATTTTCGTCTCCTACATCTTAATGGATTGCCTTTAAATGATATACCTGGAAAAATCAAGTGCAGACATCAGAAACATGTCTTTCAATATACAGCATCAAAGAAAATCACTAAGTGTAGTGAAAACAACAAAAGATCTTCAATAATTGAAAATTACGAGAAGTCAAAAGAAAATAAACAAGACTACATTCGAAACTGCTAATAAAATATAGAAAGATTAAGGAAATTCGAAACCACTAACATGACTTTGGCCCCTCTAAATTCTAGCAAACATATTTATTTGAGCACAACAACTGAAGAACTGACAGAAACTTAATCTAGTTACATTGAGTAAGGTTCATATTGCATAACAATTAAACCGAGCCTTCTCTTTCTCAAGGATAGCTTTTGACATTCCTCCCATCTAAAATCTATTTAGACCATTTACCTTGTAATACTATTTCTATTTGTAATAAAAAAAAATTAGTGCTTCAATCTTATACTTTTGTAAAGGCTAAAGGAATTCAGTTTCGCCAGTTAAATACTGAAAGGTTAAAATAAACAATCATATTTGCCTGAAGTTTGATGTGGGCCTACGGGGTGATTCCCAAGTGAACTGCAGACTTGATCCTTACTCATGTCTTCTTTTACATCTTTATCTGAGGATGCTGGATACAAAGTTGAAGCAAATAAGACCAAACTTCAACATTAGTGCAAATGTTTGACTACTGGATAGTGTTTTAAAGTACATACCATCATCTTCACTCTCAGTCTCGGTATCAACTTCATCTTCACTGAATTCATGTGCCTTGGGCTTAATATTAAGCCATTTTTTCATAACAATCGATGGCCAAAAAGCCTGCATAAAACATTTTCCATTTCATATTGAAACCACCATTAACATTTTCTGATGAAAAAGCATATTATCAGCAACTTACCTCAGAACGCTTTGCTCTCCTAGTTTTCATGATAACTTGATTGAAATTCGGAACAGAGCAGAAGATCAATAAATGACAACTTGGAAATGGCAGAAACAAGTACACGGTTGACACACTTATCTAACTTATAAAGTGTGAGACCACGACCACTACTACGACAACAATACAACATATAGCTTGTTTTATTTGATACCGAAGAGAAAGAATTCGTACTAGCTACTAATATAAAGGACAGGAAATGTGTGTAGTCAAGTTGAGAGAACTCCATAACTCTGTCAACTTGCAAAAAAATGTGGTCCTGTCCACATTGTTTTGTAAAATGCAATATAAAAGAACCGCCATAGGAAAGAAAATTTAGCAAGAAGCAAAGACCTTTTATAAAAACCAAACTGTCTCTTTCCATACAAGAAATCTAATACTGTATCAATTGATGCATACAGCCACTACTTAGATGTCCTCAACTAACTTGATAGTAGTGGTTATAGATAACCCATTGACAGTTTGACAGACCATTACACAAAAAAGACATCTTAAATAAATCTGACATTCCAAATCTTCATAAATACATGGCAAGATTTGTGAAGAAAACTACCCAATCCACCTAACTAAAGCGACCACCTTCCAATAAGAGAAATTTGACTGAGTAATTATGACAAACACTTTATGAACCAACTTGAAATACCCTTAGACTAATCAAAACTCAAGAATTCAACAAAACCCATTTTCACAAATGTGCTAAAAACATGGATTATAAACTCAAACTAAGTGGAAAAAAATTTAAGGAAATAAATTGCAGACTTTTGTATGATCACAGCTGGATAAAGTGGCCAGTTTACTGCAATAACAAAAAAGAGAAGGACAATAGGGAAATGGAATGGATGAAGATGGAAGAGGACGGTGTTGTGTACAAGTGGACCATGCGCACTATAGTTTCAGACTTGGAAACAGATAGAATAGAATAATTGTTTTGGGTTGTTGATAGGGTTAACTGTTTTTTACCACTCTAAGGTAGTGTTTGTTTCAAGAAGTGTTCAACAATAAGTGATTTTTAAGTGGTGGATCAGGCTAATAATAAGTGAAAAGTGATTTTTATGTTGTTTGTTTAGAATCAGTGTTCAGAACATAATGGACTTTTTCAGCCATTTTGAACCAGCACAAATCTCATGCTTAATTTATCTTCTTAATGCTTATTATAATTTTATGACAATTATACCCATGTATAATACCTTTCATTATACGTATGTCCAAAGTCCACATAGGATTCCTTCTTCTCTAATCTCATGAGGAACCGACTTGCACTCATGACCCTTCCAAACTAACTGATTAATACATATTATATTTTATTATATAATTATAAATACATAATCTACTTATTGATCTTTATAAAATAAGGCCCTATCTGTTTGTAGATTGTGGATGAATGTGCAATATATAAGTCAATAATAGTCATTAGTCATGAAAGATCCATTCAATGTGTTCTTTTTATGATAATTCATTAGTTATACCATATGCATTGGGTTTAAGTATTATAAAAATGAAAATGATGTATATAAATGCAATTAATTGTCTCGATTTTTTAATATGTTTTTATTTTGTTTGATTTTTTGAACCATGTTTTCTATAAGTATTTCTTAAATGTTCAATTATTATTTCGTGATGTCATTTTTTCGCAAAGAACTTCAGATTCATGTTTTTCAAATTTAAAATTTCAGTTTCATTAAGATGCATCCAAAGACTAGAATAAAAGAGCATAAATTTGTCAAATTTAAAATAATCAATTGTAAAACAGAAGTTTTAAAAAATAATAAACAAACAACTTTTTCAGCATTCAGTCTTCAGCATCCAGCATTCAGCAACTAGTATTCAGCATTTCAAACAAACACACCCTAAATTTCATAATGGGATTTTGAACTTTTAGTTAAGATTTCCTAGATTTTATTTGAATTGAATTTTTATTTTTATTTTTTGTTTTAGCATTGGTTTTAATTCCATACTTCCATCACTATCACTTTGAACCAACTCTGAACTTCTCCTTTTATTAAACCTTTTGTTGCTTAGATCATCTATCATCTATCAAATCTATAATACTCATATATCAATTTTTCTATTTCATCACTCATTGCATTGCAGTTCAATAATGGATTAAACAAAATGTAATTGAAGATTAAAAAACAATTGGTACTGTACAATGTGTTTTTATCATTTTGGAATTATATGACCATCATCATACTCTTGCAATTCAAAATGTTTGCACCTGGGGGGTGTTGCAATTTAAAATGTTTGCACCTGTCAAGGTACAAGAACAACCTTTACATGACACAAACTTGGTCTGCAGACTGCAGGTGATGATGTTGTCAAGTGCATTTTCATTCTGCGGCACAAAAGATATCTCGGTAATTGTCTCCACTGAATTGCATCCAATATTCCGGGATGATCAGTTCAGAAGTGACTATGTCATTCACCGATGACTATAAACCAATTCCACATATTAAATACACACATTTAACTCAAAAAAGGTGGCTGCTAGTGGTGGAGCCATCCAAAACTGCTTCATAGGAGCAGTGTCTAGGACATTTCCTTTATAGGAGAAAGACCAGTGTTGTGCATCCTTTTCACATGTTAGAAGAAGTAAAGAGACAAATGAATTCCTAATCACTATTATCTGTAGAGCTATACATTGAAGAGTTCAAGCAGAGTTACACCAAGAGTTTTAGTCAACAGATTTCCTAATTAGTCGATTCCAATAGAACTAATCAAGTGTCGCAACACTGACCAAAATTGTACATGCATCAAAGTAAAAGACGTAGCTTTTGACAAAGGGGACAGGATCGATAGTCAAAGTTAATAAATGTGGGCATGATGCCCTGCAAGCATTTCCAAGCAAACATTTCAGTTCAGGCTTCATGGGTAATGAGTTGGTCTTACTGGTTGACAAATAGACTCAAAAACCTCCAGTTTTTCTAGTTTCTGTTCTCTACCCGCCATAAATCTCTTTAGATGGCATTTAGTTATGCTGACATTTGGAAATGGGGACAAAAAATTAATAGGATGGAATGACAATTGTGAGACTTTGTCAAGGTGGTTCTTCCTGCCGAGGTAGCTAGCCTCCCCTCTAGAGGTGACTGTAGCCTAGTAATGAGATTTATTTTTTACTATGTTATTTTTATTGCCGCAATAAAAAGTAATGGCGAATTTCTTTGAGGCCAATAGACTTGTTCTTCAAAATACTCATGAGAATTTTTGTTTCTTCCCAAGCTTTATGGACTGTCGAGGAGAAGAGTATTATCTGCAATGCCAGTATGCCACTAACATAGGTCATAGGATAAGGCTTTGATGATAATGACAAGTCTAAATTCCAACCCTTTTATAGACCCACATTCCCACAACCCAGTGACAGGAACCTGCAGCTAAAAAGTATACCTTAATTGTTCAGTCGGCATACTTTCTCCTCTACCACAAAAATTATATGCACTGTCCTTTGTCCATGAAGAAAAAAAGGAGTTCTCAAAAGTGTCACTAATAACAAACCTGCAGATACGGAAGTATGGATTTTTTTTATCTTAGCTAGTGATAAAGAATGATAAGAGGGAGAGGACTTCGAACAAGTTTCAAAGAAGGAAGTGCCACCAATTTTTCCAAGATAAAGAAGTGAGGGTAGATGGAACCATTTAAATGAAAAATATTCCACAAGCAGGAGGAATAGTCAGTAATGGTGGATTCCAGTTCAGCTCATGTCTTAATCAATACTATCATCAACGGAGCAGCTTTCATAAATGCCACTCATATAGACTTCCAAAATGCTTCACATCACTACAAGTCTACAACACCCTTGGTTGTTGGTTTTACACCCACTACTCACAAATGATAAGTAATTAGTCATAATATATAAGAGGGTAATATCCCAAAAAAGCCCTATGGTAATATTTTACCCATAAAACTGTTATCCTTCTATCATGGCCATCCAAGATACACTAGACTTTTAGGGCCATGATAACAGTCCTAAAAGGCTAAAAGTCTAGTGTATCTTGGATGGCCATGATAGGATAACAGTTTTGGTGGTAAAATATTATTGAATGCTGAGTTTATAAATGATTCTAAGGTAGTATTGTGCAAATTTTACAGCCACTTCAGTTAATACTGCTAGGCATACAATGTTCCAGACCTAATCCTTTAATTATTTGCTTTTCTATATACTTTTTCAATATTTGAAAACTCCAAATGATGCTACCAACAACCACGAAAAAAACATAGAAAGAATAAAGCTCTAGAAAATTCTCCAAGTAAATCTTTCTTTTTAGAATCTTATTGTCCAACAAACTAACAACTCGACCAGCGCACATCTTTTCTCCACTTTATGCCACTTTTTTTTGTTGCTACACCACTACTGTCATCCCTCAGTGTGTGAAAAGTAGTACAGTATTCGCGTTTCTTCTTCAGTATCTGGCACAGATGTGTCTGATAACAACGATTGAACACGACAATAAGTTTGCTGGCATACGGTGGTGCTGCCACTTAGATAGGTACCTGTCACTCTGTTGCATCTTTTCTCATTTGCTAGAGGTAAGCAACGGGTCTATCCATAACATCAGTTGTAATGTCCTTTTTCATTTAAATGAAAAGAGATTGACTGTTGTGTATGTCCTTTGGTCGGATTGCAGTGGAAGACCAAAAGAAAAAAGTGCTCAGCTGCTAAAGTTTGTGCAAGTTGTAACAACAGACGTGGGTTCAACTTGAAGTCACATGTCAGTGACTTTGTATTTTGCCCCCAGTTTATTTGGTTCCAGCATGTAAATTATCTTTCTCTGTACTCACTCTTCTCGGATAGCTAAATTAAGGGCAACAGTGGTTCTCACTCTAGAAAATTGGCTTAGAAAATGCTTAAGAGTCGTACTCAATAATTGTTTGGTGTTTGGACAGTTAAATTCAAATAAGAAATCAAATGGGAAAATGTACATATAGCACCTAAATGGTAGCTACCAAGACACAACAAATTGAACACAAAACTAGCTCTTATGATAACATCATACCTTCACCAATAGTCCTTGCAAGAACATGAACCATCCTTAAAGTGATGAAAGCGGCTCCGATCCCTTATGATGATAAGCCGATGAAATATCTTTGATATTAACTTCATTGCAGAATGGCAATCTTCACACACTCTCAAGTTCTTCACAATACGAATCGGGACCCCTGGCTTTGTGTTTATCAATCCAAAGGCAATCGCCAGCTTCTCGCTATGCTGAGATAAAGCTTGCTCTTTTTCTTCTTCATTTATATCGAAAGAAATTCCCTTAATAGTTGGTACATGCCCTTCAATGCTCAAAAGTCTAGCAATTTCATCCAACATCAAGTTTATTTTTTCTGTTTGAGGGTGTGATCTGTCGCCAGCAATAAACTCATAAACAACTCCATTCAACTCGATCAAACTAGATCCTGGAGGCTTCTTAATTCCCTGATCTTTCATCGAGTTTCTCACTTGGTCAACTTGAGACCACCTGCCAGCAGATGCATAAGCATTAGATAAGGAAACATGAGCACCGCAATGGTTAGGATCCAATTTGAGCATTTCCTTTGCTACCATTTCTCCCATTTCAACATTTTTGTGAGCCCTGCAGGCAACAAGAAGAGAACCCCATACTACTACATCTGGTTTCATTGGAATCCTATTAATCAAGTTCAATGCTTCATCCAAACGACCAGCACGACCAAGAAGATCGACAATACAACCATAATGCTCGATAGTAGGTTCCACATTATACAGTTCCTTCATCTTATCTAGAAAGTGCAAACCCTCTGTCACCATACCTGCATGACTGCAGGCACACAAGATGTATGTAAACATCACAGAGTCTGGATCAATCCCATCCTTCTGCATATCAGCTACAAAACCGAGCGCCTCCTTTGCTAGCCCATGAACAGCAAGTCCCCCAATCATCGCGCTCCATGTTCTCACATCTTTTTCACGCATTTTTTTGAACAAATTTACTGCAAGATCAATACTCCCACACCTTGCATACATATCAACAAGTGCAGTCCCCAAGTTCATACTTAATTCCATGCGATTCTTCTCAATATAAGCATGAACCCATCTACCCATCTCCAAAGCCCCCAACTGTGAGCAAGCCAAAACTACACCAACCATAGTAATCTCATCAACCTTAATATCTACCCTATCCTGCATTACTCTAAACACTCGTATAACATCCATATAACGACCACTCCTAACATACCCTTTAATAAGAGCATTCCAAGAAGTAACATCTCTTTTAGGACATGTATCAAACAATAAACGAGCAGTCTGTATAGACCCACAAGAAGCATAGAAATTAACAAGAGAAGTTTGTATAAACATGTCGCAATCTTCAAACCCAAATTTGATTATTGTTCCATGAACACATAAGCCTAAATTGAGATCCATGAGTTGATTACAAGCTTTGAAAACAAAAGGAAATGTATAATTATTTGGCGAAAACCCGTTTTGAAGCATTTGGCAGTATAGAAGGATTGCTTCCTTTGGTGTAGAGCTATGTGCATAACCTCTTATCATGGAATTCCACATGAATATGTTTGGAGAGTAAGTGAGCTTAGAGAATATTGATCGAGCATAATTAAGGTTCAAAGGATTTGAAATTGCGACATCAGCAATTAACTTGCCGACTGTTAGAATGTCTTCCATGCCTCCATTTCTAATCAACTTGGCGTGAAGTTGTTTCAGATGTTTTATGTTAGAAGAAGAAGAAAAAAAAGACTTGTTTGGTGATAATGATATATTTGAATTTGATTTCCCGCGAGATTTAACAGCTAGTCGTTGAAGCATTCTTCTTTAGGGAGAGAATAAAATATAATATAACTTGTCTATGAAATGAAAACATACATGATGTCTTTGTATAGATCAACACATCTTCAATGGTTCTATGACTGACTGTCATATATGCATGCACCAACTAGCTTTCGCTTTATGGTGCGAACATCATTGGAACATAGCAAGAAGTTGTGTGCCAATACCAAAGCAAAATGGGAATGTGAAATCTATTTTTACACCACTAAATTTCTGTATGGATTTCAATTCATCCCTATTGGTAGCTTTTATATTGAGAATTAACTATAAATTAAAAGCTGACAAGAATTGAAACTAAAGTTCTCCTGCCAAGATAAATTGATTCCATACATAAATTGGCTAGGTGTTGCAATATAATCGAAACCTATAATTAAGAAATGCTAAATATGTAGACAGTAATTTCACTAATTTGAAATTACCCAATGAGGGGTATTAAGCTCATGTACAAAGTAAGAATATTCTACACATCCAAAATAAGGGGTAATGGAAAATAAACAACTTTTTCGACAATCTGATATCTGAAATGTCCAACAGAAACCTCTTTCAGAAACCCACTCTCCCTGACATAAGCATCACATTAAAAAGATGACATCATTCAGGATCACATGAGTGCAGCAGCTCCTTTCTTCAGTTGGCTGGTTGTTGATACCTGTTGGACTAGGAGGGGTTGTATTTGAACTCCGATGTATCAAGCCCGTACTGGTGGTCATACACAATAAAAAAAAATGATTAGCAAGGAATGAAGTCGTGATAAAAATAACATCTTCTACTATACCAAAAAAAAATTAAAATAAGTCAGATTCCAGTAATAGCCCTTAAGTTCAGTTCAATATATAAGCAAGATCCTTTTTTGTAATCAAGTGTGAGAAAAGGAATCACACCTTTTTTATGCAGTTCATGTACTTCTTGTACTCAGTCTGGAAGAAGAACCCGACACTCCAGGGATTCGCAAATTTAATATGCCCTTTAAATTAATCTTTCCGACATTATCTCCCTCCATACCTCTTATTCAAAGGAATAATTCTACACCCACAAACAACTCCCACAAACTGACGTGTTATGTGAATATGGCTTTTCCACGTCATTTTGTTCTCTCATTTTATAAGAAAAAAACCCACTTCTCCGATTCTTCATTATTTCTTCCTCCAAAGTCCAAACTCCAAACTCCAAAGTTCTCCTCCTCAGGCACACCACCAGTTCTAAGAGAATAAAAATTTAATGATTCTATAGTATCTCTTTCTACCCATTTATATGTTCATCCTTCTTGAAGTTTTAGGGATTTTTTTTACATGTTCCATGAAAAACTTTTTAAAAATTCTAATAATTAAGTTGTTAGATTACCCACTAATTTATCATCAAATAACACAAGAATAACATAAGTACAGATATCAATGTTTGTTCAATTTGTTTGCACCTATCATTCTTTACAAGTGATAGACTTGTGAATCTAAGATGTACAAGATTGAGAACGATAACTATATTGAATAGAAGCATATCTAAAAGTCAAAGAAACCCCAAGCATTTGAGGAAAAAAGGTTTATGATAAATTAATGTATGTGATTTGTATTATTGAGTTCAAATTGAATTAAAGAAGAAGAAGAAGAAGAAGAAGGAAAGAGAGAGAGAGAAAGAGATAGAAAAAAAAAACAGTAGAATGGAATAGGGATGAGAGAGAAACACACCATTTTTTTTTCTGCTGACATGTCCATGCCACATCAGTTTGTGGGATTAATTTGTGGGAGTTGTTTGTGGGTGTAGAATTACTCTATTCAAAGTGGGAGCTTAAGGCGACAATACTTTAAGGTGCTTTAAACTATCTATGTTTCTTGTCTCTCCCTCAAATAAAGTGCAAAGAAGACGAGGAGGGCCAATCATCAATGTACTTTACTCTTTGACGTTTTTTCTATGGATACATTATCCATTAGAAACAGACAGAATGTCTACACGCCTGGACCCAATTGTTAAAGAGTATTCGATGTTGTAAAGAGGTTGCTTACCCAGAAACTGTATAGAGTGTTAATAACTTAATATACATCCAGCAGTTAGCTTCTTTGGTCGGTATGTTTGCTACTCATATGGGAGGTCGCAGGTTCGACTCTACCCAAGCAGGTTCTAGGCCACACAACTTCGTCCCTCATGAGTACCATACATACCAACCAAACCTGGCTAATTACTGGTTTTTAATTTTCCTACTGACTTAATGCTACCTTATCCCCACCCACCTATTCTCTGGTTCAGAACCTACTTGGATTCTTAATCCTAATTGTGGAATGAGTTCATGCCTATAGGTTTTGGTCAAACAAGTCCAACAATACCAAATTTTCACACAACTTGAGAACTCAATAAAAGAGTTTGGTAACTAGGAATATCAACAGTGTTTTCCTTTTCTAACAACAACACCATAACAACAACCACTTGCCCAGCTTCAACTAATGATATTATTTCGCCCAGAAAAAAATTCCATATCCAATACACTAATCCTAAATCACAAAGATCTCAACAAACATACTGGCAAAAAGGGTACCATGGATTATTATCTGTACCGACCTAATGGTGCTGAATGTTGATAAATACTAATAGAGTCTAAAAAAGAAAATGACTTCTACAACAACAAAGCATATTTAGCAAAAGACTACATCCACAATATATTCGAGATAAATGCCACTACATGGTTTCAATCCAAAGCAAAACAAGTCTTCCAATCAAAAGACATAGGGAATGGTTCATGGTAAATGGAGAACCTGAATCATAAAGCATTTATCATCTTCTTCATCTCTGCTGACCGCCTAGCATCGGGTTCATCGATTGCTCTCTCAGTAAGAACATGTTTGATGCGACACATCGACTTCCTTACCTGCAAAACAACCCCAAAGAAACTAAAGTAAGGTTCATCGATTTCATTCCTTGAAGCATTATCATAGGCTACTGGTTCAAGAAAGCAAATACTGTAACTGCAAGCATATGTACTCAAGTAAAAATGACTCCAAGTATATGGATACTTTATTCTAAGTTATTATCCATAACAACCTAACTCTTTGGTGGTCAAACTAAACTTCTAGTGCCATTTAAGGTGAATGCGAGTGAAAAAAGATACCATTACTATGATAACCTACTTGAGCACCAATTCTATACCCATTAAGCCTATCAGAGGCACGAGCAGGTCGTCACAGCCTCACGGGTAAACATTATACTGGCTAGTATATTGAAGTCCAATACAAACAAAAATATATCTCTTATATATATTTTGTATAGTCTTTAGTTGCAGTGACAAATATGTATCATCATTTAGCTATCCGCTAATACCAAACAAATGGTGATCAAACCTCTTGACCAAGGTATCAAAAGAACACGCTAGGATATTACAAACAAGGAATTTAGACCTTTTTATATTTATATCTTCTCTTCCAATCCTAATTGACAATTTCATTTACAAGTTTGAATACATAGTAGCACTGACAGGCATTTGTGTCATTATTTAGTTCTTCATACATGCAAAGTAGGTGGTGATACAATTGTTTTAGTCTAAGGTAGCCATTTTGATTGTGTATTGTTTGGTGCCTCTGTTGAGAAGATTATTAACATCAAAGATAAAAATGATCATATGTTGATTGCCTCCAGCCCAAGAATGTAGGTAAGATGCTCTCTTGCTTAGATTTGAATAGCAACTAGGTAGATGTAACCAGCTTTGAAACAAGTTTATGAGTAAACAAATTCCAATTTGAATAGCAATCTACCTTAGGAATACGTTCTGGGTTTGGAAATCGCAGGTTCTGTGCATGAAGCATTTGACGTTGGGTCATAAGCATGTTTTTCTCCTTTAATAGCACATACCAGAGCTTTTGAAGATCATCCCATGATTTAAGCCGCATTTCAGAAGCCTTCCAGCTTCGACCTAGACAGTTACAGCATTATCAATGATGCAAGACAAAGGTAAAAATAAATCTTAATTGCTCCACAGTTCACACATATACAGAAACAATACATGTTCCTAGTCTGTTAAAATCCTAGAGGTCTTCATAAGCATATACACATTCTGTCTAATGCTTGATTAGATATAAGGATTTGTTTAATGCTAGTCCTTAAATTATGATTACATATAAGGATTTGAAACTCTGAGGCTGTTTAAGGTAAAAAAAAAAAAAAAATAACAGACAGCCTAGCTCTGGAGATGCACAGTGTATCAATAAAGCCACTTTACTGATACACAAAATATAAAGGGTGTAGAAACTAGAAAGAAGAAACTGGGTACACAAGACCGACTAAAACATTGAAGAGAAAGGAAGACTAATCAATCCATCTTTACCATTGAAAAAGATCCAAAAACCAATTGGTTGTCTCTAAATTAGTAATCAATAAGTTGCAAAATCATAATAAAAAATAAATTGGGATCAAGTTGGTTATGACCCAAATGAAGTGCAAAAGAAGGCTTACCATATACAACAGGTTTTCCCTCCTCCTCTTGATTTCTATCTGCCTCAAAGAAGGCTTCTAGAGGATTGTGTGTCATCTTAGTAGAAGCAGCTGCAGCTGCAGTGGCATTGGAAGGTTCTGATCTGCCTGCTGCAAAAAGTGTTCTCCTGAAAACTCTTACCATAAACATCCTGATCGATCTCCCTGCAAAAAATTATTTCTGAGACCCCTAATAAATCATATGTACATGAAAGAGAGAGAGAGAGAGAGAGAGAGAGAGAGAGAGAGAGAGAGAGAGAGAGAGAGAGAGCTATTAGTTGAAAATGGGAGAGATACCTAAGTGATAGTTGAATCAATTCACTCCAACAGAAGAATAAAAATGGAAGATAGATAGAGACTAGAGAGGAGATTTCTAATAGGGAAGAGCAAGAAGCAAGAAACCAAGGCATGAACACAAAGTGAACGGACATTGACAAACACCCAAAAACAGTAATTTTGAGCCCAGCCCACCTGATGCTAAATGGACCTCCTAGAGTATCTATCTCTAATGCACGGTCTAAATTTAGCATGCCACATAGGTGACACACCAGCATTTATAGTATTTTCTAAGATTTTGCAATCTTCTAAATTTAGAAGTTTTATTTTAAAACTAAGAGCATCTCTAATGGGTCTCCTATAATCTAAATTATAGGAATTCCGAAAAAAACCATTTCCTAACGCGTCGTCTATAATTTTAGCAGCCGGCTATCCACGTAGGATGTGGTGGGCCGGTCTGCTAAAACTTCGTCCAAAATCGAACCAAAGATAGGATTATAGGAATTGCTAAAATAAAATGTTCCACGCTGGTCAAACCAGAGTGGAACCCTAAATTTCTAACGGCCATATTTTTCGAACGGCTATATTTTCCAAATGGCTATAAATCAACCTATATATACATGTTCTGCGTTTCTACTTCTTCATTCTTCATTTTTTTTCATTTTGAGTTTGATACTTTTTTTATATAATTATGGGAGATGGTTCTGTCAAACACTTTACGGCGCGCATTGAAGATTCAAAAGATGAAAAATGTGAAGAAATGGAGAAAGAAATCATCGAAGAAGAAAAACCATTAACACCCGAAGAACAAAAGCGTATCGATGATGAATTTAATCGACTTATTGACGAGTATGAAGATGAAATTCATCTGCTTCCCGAAAATTGTAATCATGATTCGTTTGATTTTGATTATGTATTGGGTAAAATGTTTTGTTCAACTTGTGGTGAAGAGTGTGAAAATTAAAATATATCGAAGGTTAAAATGTTTTATTTAATTATGTATTGAATTTTAAATTTAATTTGATTAATGTATTACTATTTTGATTAATATATTTTTATTACTATTTTAAACGAATAATAAATAAATCATTACGAAATAACCATAAATTTATCTTCTATGGTGGTTCAACAGAGACAACCCTAATATCAAGCAATAGTATACAGTTAACAAACACTCAAACCCACTCTAATATCAAGCACTCAAAACACTCAAGGTGCACTCCCCTGACTACTCTCCCCACTTCGGCCTCGTCCACTTCGGCCCCGTCCACCTCGTCCCCGTCCACCGCGTCTAGTGTGCCCTTGCAACTCCTATAATCAAATATAAATACAATTAAAATTTAATAACTAAAATTAATAAATTTTAGGGTTTAACTGTAATAGTAATTAATAATTACTTACCAAGGCCTCTAATTTGCTTGTCAGCTCAGCAACCCTAGAAGCACTTGCTGCGATTTCTTCTTCAGCCCTTGTTAGAGCAGTCCTTTGCTCTTGCATCCAACCATAATATCTCGCAGAAGAATCAAATGTTGCATGCCGCATCCCTTGACCAAGCATTACAGCATCTGTTAAGCGTGACCGGAGAGCAGCCTGTATTCACAAGAGTTCCCTTAGTTATAAATATACAAGATTTAACTAACAAATATAAAATTATAAATACAATTGTAAATAAAAAAAATAAACATACCTCGTCTAAGGTATCAAAATCAGGTACATGCTGTGTAACTAAGTCACGGTCGAGAAAGGGAACCGGTACAGTCCATGTCATACCATGTGATCCCATCAACCTAAGGCTATGTTCACCAGCCTGTTCTGCATAATGTATTTGTCTCAAAGGGTAATCTTGCTGAGTAGTAGTAGGGGCTGCTGGGAAAGGAATCTGATACTCTGGTCGTATGCCTCGCCATGACACATAATCTACGTTACCCTCACGAGAGACGGGGGAAATAGCTAATGAGCCCCGAGCAACAGTGTTCCAATATAACTGGTACTCCATAGCCGTAACAAACGTACAAAAAGCTGAACTAATTGGCCAGTTAAAGGATGATCTACGAGCACGGATCTGCTCCAAAGGAAGACTCACTGGAGCCATATCAGGTGGTGGAGGATGAGGAATAGCTATCAGCCCAGTCGTCTGTCGTAAACATCTATCCCCTAAAAACCACACACTAATCTCTGGAGAAACTAAAACCACTCTCGTCTGAGATATGACTCTAGCCTCGTCAATATGTGGGTTATTGTTCGATGGTAACCCAGCCCAAGGCATCCACCTAATACTATCCCAAGTTTTCTGTTCGATCGAGGCTCTTGCTTGTTTAAAGTTATTCGTTACAAGTCCCATCATTTCAGCTCGGTTTTCAAGGGCCCAAATAAGAATACGAGGGAACACTTGTGGTCTACAGTCTAACAAAATCGGATTACACGTGCCCAGATACTCATACCACCAAAACTACATAATAAAAATTTCGTAATTAAAAAAATTATATACAAAAATAAAAAAAATCATTCATGCTTTTATGCTTTAGATTAATTAAAAATTAAAAATAATATAAAAACCATAACTAACCTGTAGAATCCAAATGAACCCACCGATGTTGTGTAATTTCTTGCCACTCATAGAAAAATAATCCATCTGATAATACATGTGTGCCATCACTGCACCGCCCCAATCGTAGTCTCCAATCTTGCTTGTATCAAGCAACGCTCCACACCAACCCAACTTCACACAACTGTGTCCAGTAGAAAACAAAACCCCGGACACAAAGTATAACAGAAAAGCTAAAACATACTCATCCTCTTCAACTGAATTGGGCTCTAACACCCAATTATCATCAGCAACAGTACGCAGCATGTATATATTCTCAAAAAAACCATACTGTAAACCTGTTTGTTTGTCATCATCCTTCCAAGCCTCCTCATATTCACTTAGAGTTGGGAATAATATAGTAGCCTCACACTCATTATTATCATAAGATGAAATATATTGCACAATCTCTCCCACCCCGACACGCAAACCCGTAAGCATAGTAAAATCATGAGGAGTAAAAGCAAGCTCACCGAGAGGCAAATGAAATGTATGTGTCGTCGGCCACCATCGCTCGAGCAACGCGAATATAAGTTGACGATCAGTTCGAAATGGTGTCAAAGAAACGAGAGGCCCAAATGGCGTCGCTTGTATTCGGTCTCGTACATGAGCAAAATCATTTCCTCTCTCCACCATATATGACCACCAAGTCATTATGTTATTCATTTTTCCTCTATATGTCAAATTTTTCATCCTCTACATTAAACGAACAATTTACCAATTAAAAACTAAAAAAATTTTAATTTAAAAACTAATAAAAAATTAATTAAAAAACTAATAAAATTAATTAAAAAATAATGAAATATTAATTAAAAAATAAATATATTAAAAATTAAATCAAATACTTATATCGACGGAATACTGGTTATCACTAAGATGCGATCCAGTACATGGAGCGAGCTCTCTCGGTGTATAATCTCGAACTTCGCGAAAATATGGAAAATCAATGTCGACAACTTCGACTTCCATATTATCTAAAGATTGATCTTCCATAGTACTACTAGTTCCTTGATACACCTTTTGAACGATTTTACCGCACAATCTTCTTTTTGGAGCCATAATTTGTGATTTACCAAAAATTTAAATTTTTGAGTTAAAACTAATAAAAAGAGGGCTAAATATAGAAAATAACAAAAGATATTGGGTAATTTGGCAATATGAAGAAGTAGAAGTAGCAAAATCGAGATGGAAGAAGTTGAAAATGGCGGAAGAGGAAGAAGAATGGCGGCGGCGGAAAGATGGAGAAGAAGGTTGTTGTTTGTTGTTCGTTTAAGGTCGAAATTTCATTAAAATTCCACGCTGGTTGAACCAGCGTGGAACATCTTACAGATCAGCCCACTTCAGATAAGCCCAGCTCAGCTACTGCCCACTGCCCCAAGCCCAGCCCAGCTACTGCCCCCAAGCCCAACCATGCAAAGCCCAAGTCTTCCACGTTGGTCCAACCAGCGTGGAAAAGAAAACAATTTCCACGCTGGTTGTACCTGCGTGGAAGATAAAAATTTGAAAAAAAAAATAGGAAACGCGTTAGGGATACCCCTGATATAGGTATGGAAGACCTGCTAAAAAAAGTGATAGGAAAGGAGGTGGCACCGACGTGGAGGCTAAATCGTCCCATGTGTAGGCTAAATATGGGAGACCTATTAGAGATGCTCTAATGCACATAAACTTTGCAATCTTCTATTGATGTAAAAAGAATAAAACAAATAGGGAAGAAAGAGACTATTGATGTACTTTCCAAAATATATAATAAAAAAAAATCATTTGTTAGAATAAAGAAATCATTTGTTAAAGATAAAAGGTTGTATATTTTGTTCCAAAATGAACCATGCTTATAGCAAATGCATTTATAACATGAGTTATAGCTTATGCGTTAGGGACAAAATTATAGAAAAAGCTATTTTTAGACCGTGCATTAGAGATGCTCTTAAACGTCAATCGATGAAATTTTGAAAAAAAAAAAAAAAAACAGTTTAGTGAAATGGTGGTGTTCAGTTGTTCACACTTCACATTCACCACAGGAAGAAAATGAACACTTGCGGAAAAAAAAAAAAAAAAAAAGTGAAACAACCAAATCAAGTTAAGTATTATTCGTTTGGATTAAGGCTGGGCAAAACCCATCCGAAACATGCAAACTGAACCGATCCGAACCGAAAATAAGGTGTTTGCATGTTTCCCTGTTCGGTTGCAGTTTTTGTTTTTAGTAAACACCTGCTTTGGGTGTTCGGTTGCAGTTTCGAAAATTTCTGAACACCCAAATTAAACCGAACCGAACATCTAATTCTGTACATACAGTCCAGCCCATAATCTCCATATGTAATTCTGTATAGCCCATCTCTCCAGCCCATATGTTCTTCTTCTTCGATCAGTTCAATGCAATCCCTAATCCAACACTCCACAGCCTCCATTAGTCCACTCATCGTCTCCTCTTCTTCTTCAAATTCAAATCTCTAATCCAACACTCCACACCCTCCATTAACTTCTTTCAAGTTTCATCAAAAAGGATTTTCGTCAAGTTAAAAGATAATTGTTTATCTTTTTTTTATTTGATTTCCATTCTTCTTCAAATTCAAATCACTAATTGAAAGCAATTGTTTGATTAGGGATTTTATACTGATTTTATATCTCCTATTTCATCAAAAAGACCTAGACCTTTGAGTTCGACTTTTAAAGAATTCAAATCCCTAATCCAGTTTCATTTGAGCTAGAGTTCTTTGAGCTAGACTTTGAAAAGAGTTCGACCTTTAAGTTAGAGCTTTGAGCTCTACAAATGTTATCTTTTTCATTTGATGTCTCAGTTTGAGATTTCTTATTTTATAAATTTGCGATTTTATTCTCAATTGATGAATTTTGATTGATTGCGCGCAGTTTACAGTTTTAATTGATTGCAGTTGCATATGTTCTTCTTTTTGCAATGTTCTTTAATTAAATGGCTTCTAACTCAAAGTCAAAAGCACCTATGGATATCACTTCCTCACAACCTATGGCTAACTCTACTGCTTCAACATCTGGCTCTTATGATATGCCTCTGCGAGTACTGCGACTGGCCCAACCCCTCCAAAATCTGGTAACAAAAGATCACTTTGTTGGACTCATTATGCTTTAGTTAAGGATTCTAAAACAAAACGAGCTACATGTAACTATTGTGGACAGTTATGCTTGTGAAGGAACATCTAATGGCACTACTAATATGAATAATCATATACTTTTACATAGATGTAAGAAATATAGTTATCCCACACCTAATTCTCAAACAACTCTAGATTGCAAACAAACCAAGGAAGGGAAACCACAACTTGTACCGGTTAGTTTCAGTTTAAAAGCTTGTAAAAAAGCCCTCGGTAAGATGATCATTGTGGATGAGTTGCCTTTTAGATTTGTGGAAGGTAAGGGGTGTAGAGAATTCGTCAAAATGTTGCAACCTAAGTTTGTCTTGGATTTTCGTCAAATCGTTGCTAGGGATTGCCTTAAGCTTTATATAGAAGAAAAGAAGAAGTTAAAAAATGTTTTTAAAGGGCAAAGGGTATGTCTCACAACCGACACATGGACTTCAATCCAAAACTTGAAGTACATGGTACTCACGACCCATTTTATTGATAGTGATTAGAAACTGCACAAAAGAATCCTAAATTTTTGTCAAGTTCCAAATCACAAGGGTGAAACCATTGGTAAGCTAGTTGAGAAATGCTTGCAAGATTGGGATATTGATAGTATTTTTACAATTACCATTGATAATGCAAGTTCTAATAATGTTACCATTGATTACTTGAAGTTAAACACAAGTCATTGGGAAGGGACTATTTTAGAACACAAGTATATGCACATGAGATGTTGTCCACATATTCTTAATCTTGTTGTTTCCGAGGGTTTAGAGTTAGTGGATAAGTCGGTTTTGAAAGTTCGTCATGCGGTTAGATTTGTGAGGTCTTCCGCTCATAGGCGTATACTATTTAACAAATGTGTGCAATAAGCCAAAATCAATTGGAATAAGTTGTTGTGCTTAGATGTTCCAACTAGATGGAACTCTACTTACATTATGCTTGATGCGGTGGAGAAGTTTGAACTTGCTTTCAAACGATTGGATGGTAATGCACAATACAAGAAGCATTTTGCAGATGTACGATTTGGAAAAGACAAGGTTATCTTGTCACCTCCTAATGTGAGCGATTGGGTGAATGTTGGACAATTTGTGAAATTCTTGAAAGTGTTTTACAATGCCAGACTACGAGTCTCCGGCTCTTTATATGTCACATTTAATGTTTTTTTTAATGAACTTTACCTCATTGAGAATAAATTGTCTAAACTTGCCACTAGTATGGATGATCGGTTAAGTGTTATGGATTTAACTATGCAAAAGAAATATTCAAAGTATTGGGGCTTGAATCGTGTTAATCTTTTGTTGTACATTGCTATGGTTCTTGATCCTCGAAGGAAGATGGAGTATGTATCATTTTGTTTTAAGGAGTTGTATGGTGAATCAACCGGGCACAAGTTATAGTTGATAAGGTGAATAGGGAATTGTTAGAGTAGTTTAATTTTTATACATCACTTTATCCTAGTCTAGTTGTGCCAACACAATCACAAAGTGAAACATCGATAGTAGTGGAAGATGGCGATGATGAAGAATATCTGGATGTTATAGTTTCAAGATTTCAAAAGCATTTGAAAGATAAAGAAGACTTGGGTAGCAAATCCGAGGTTGAGAGGTATTTGGGAGATCATTGTGAGAAGAGTGGAGGTGTCTTTGATATTTTGGATTGGTGGAAGACTAATTCCACTAGATACAAAGTTAATTCTCAAATAGCTAGAGATATTTTGGTGGTTCCCGTGTCATCGGTTGCCTCCAAAAATGCATTTAGCACGGGAGGTCGAGTACTTGACCCATTCCGTAGTTCATTAGCTCCTAACATGGTGGAAGCACTCATTTGTACTCAAGATTGGTTGTGCGCTCCTTTAATTGCGATTAATCTTCGACAATTCATGAATATGGTGGAGGAATTTGAAAAAATTGATGCGGGTAATAGTTTATGATACTAATCTCTTGTATTTGTAGTTTATTATTTAATCTCTTGTATAATAATCTCTTGCATTTTTAATTTTTTGTTATTGTAGAATTGTTTGGCTCGTTACCAAATGTAGAGGATAATGTGGGAGTGGAAGAAGATGACGATGGAGAATGAGATTACTGCACCTTTGTAACTTGTAAGTATTCTACTGCCCTAATTGCTTATTTGCTTATGGTGCCATGCATAGAACCTTTAAGATATATATACTGTCATACTGGATTACGATCCTAATGTGATTATTTGTTTATAAATAATTTTAGAGCATTTTGAGCTAAAATATATATACTGTCATATGTTTGATATAGAATTACAACTAAAAAAAATTGACAGTGCACAGTAGTAGTAGAGCTAAAGGTGAATGATGAAACAATGCGGTACTATTGGTTTTTTATCAGTACAGACTTTATTGGTTATATATACCTAGGTATATTAAAGATCATCTTGGTTTGGTTGGTGTTATTTAACAAATGGTCTTGAAGATTGAAGCATTGTTGATTATAACTGCATATTGTTCTTTCCTTGTTGAATTGTTGGTTGTAGTTTGGACTATTGGACTGTTTGGTGCGTGACTGCTTGGTGGCATTGATCTGCTGCAGAATCTGTTGTTGGTGTTCTCTCTTTGTGGCCTTGATCTGCTGCAAAATCTGCTTGGTGGCCTTGATCTCTACTTCTCTTGTGATGTTGATCTGCTAGCGTGATGTTGTCATATGTAGAAACTGAAATTTATTTCATTATTTGTGTTATTCTAATAAATGTAATATGACTATGAGTGTAAGACTATGTTGTTATTTATTTGTGTATTTTGAACTGCTATTATGTTAGTGTGATCGATTGTTAACAGTCAATAGTGAACTGTATGTATGAAATATGACCATGTTATTTGTGTGTTAACTGTATGTCTTTATGAATGTATGATAGTCATCAGTCAACCAATATGATATTTCAAATTTTCAGTTTTATTTATGTAAATATTGAACTCTGTCAAGAAATTAAATGTTCGATTCGGTTTAACTCGGTTAATCGAACTGAATAAGATGTTCGGTTATGTTTCGGTTTCAGTGAATTCTGTTCGGATCGGTTTTAAAAATGAAACAGTTCGGTTTCAGTTTCAACTTTTACAAAACACCTATTAAGTGTCCGGTTGTCAGTTTTGCCCAAAACCGAACCAAACCAAACCGATCTATGCCAGCCCTAGTTTGGATGTTACGTGCTTCATGCGTGGTGACCATCTCACGTGTGAAAGAAGAAAAAAAAAACTGTTATAGCACGTGTTACACGGAGAGATAACCAATGACCAAATCGCTAACAAAATGGAACTTTGATGACTTAACTGAAAAAATAAACTTTGGTGACTCAAGTGAAAAAAAACATAAAAGTTTGATGACCAAAATGGCTAATTGAGCCAAAACATAGGTGGGAAAGATACAAAAGACAAGTGTTAGAGACCAACAGCAAAGCTTTTTGTTTGTTAATTTTGTTTCTGTAACCACGATGTGGAGTTATTTTTTGTGTGTTAAAACAGCGGTAAAGGTTGGAAGTTTTGGAGACAATAGCATTCGAAGGAAGTAAGGAGAGGGAGTTGCGTAGTTATTATTTTTTTTTCCCCGCTGGAAAAACTAAGGGTCTGTTTGATTCGGGCGGGAAAAGAGTTTATCGGGAAATAGATTTACCATGTACAAATATTTGGGAAATAAAATTTTGATAAAATAGTTATAATACTACATTGATCATGATTTTTTTTGGAAAATCATTTAAATATGCTTGTAGTGAGAGTTCGACAAAATTGAGCTCCAATTTGTCCCAACATTTTAACTTATCATTTCGTTTTAAATATTTACCGCTTATTTTCCATTTAATCAAACATGGGAAATTGAAATTTCCCGAAAAATCTATTTCCCGAACTCGAATCAAACAGACCCTTAATTTAATTATTAGTTTACAAGTATAGTTGTACAAACACCCATAGCACCTTTAGACAAAAAGACGAAAGAAAACGGGGAGGTTGCAACTTGCAACCCCATGCAGAAGAAGCAAAGCCTAAAAACATATTATACAAGGCCTCGGGCACTGTGGCACGTTGAAAAATTGGCACTTGCATCCAGCCAGGGTCCATAGCTGCACACCATTGCACACATGGTTCACCCCAGCTTGTGAAGAAGATCCTTTGTCTGCAAGATAAAATAGTGAACATTTTTTTGCGTGTCATGAACATGTGGGAGATGGATCAAAGGTTGTGAGTTTGTCTCAAGCATGACATTGCTTATGTTGAGAGTATGTAGGATGCAGAGTCCAAAAACCAAAGCACTAAACTCAGCAAAAAGCGCAGTACCATAAAGAATAGGAGATGCAGCAGGGAGAATAAAACTCCCCGACTGGTCACAAAGAACACACCCACGTCCAGAAGGTCCAGGATTGCCAAATGTAGTTGCTTTCAGATTTCAACACTCAACCTTCAAATACTTCAAGGGACTCTTAAAAAAAATCAAGGGACAAAGGTGCTCAGTTGTTTGCACGAGAGTTGTCCATCTTCGTGTAACTGTTCAACTATTCTTTTATTCTTAATACAAATTACTTTTAGCTAAATAAAAAAGAGAGTTACTGAGTATGATTATTAAAGAAGAACAATATGGTTTAATATCAAATTATCCTAAATGAGGCAGTAAGCTAAGTTCATTTTGCTTTCTGTTACCGAAAAAAAAAACCCTCAAGAAAACAACTAATTACTGAATGCTCTCAACAACAAATTTCCAGAGTAATCATCGATCTGCAGCTTGAACATTATTGAAATACTGCATCAACAGTACCAGCAAGAAAGATACTGGATTTGCTTAAGGAGAACATTCTTCCGGGCCAAAACAAAAAATGCAAAATACACGTGCAAAAAAAAAAAAATACACACGTGCAAAAAAAATAAAATAAATTTATATTGACCACTTGACCAGTATTTCATGTAAGAGTATTATGTCTATGATATAGAAACGTTCCCAGTTCAGAAGAAAGAACAGGATGAAATAATGTTGGTAGCCAAAGAAATGCAATTATACACGGAGACACACACACTCGTACACGAAATATATGACAAAAAACTATGTCAGAATCAGGATACACATTTCAGGCAGCATACATTCCTTGTTGCTGCTCCGATACAACCAAAGCATGAGATGAAGATAAGAACCACTCCAGTACCAATAAATAAGTATATGAACCTGTATTGTAGCATGAGAAACTTGAGTGAATAGATCTTAAATGTAAGAAAAAAGGTAATGGTAATTTTAGAAAAAAAACATGAACATAAATAAACAATAATTTCAAAGCATCAATGAGAGGTTGTAGATTACCTTGTTTTCTTTAATTCTAATGGGCATGCATACTAATGCTAACACCCTTTTCTTTTTTAAGTCGTCCTTCCTTACATTATCTTAAGGAAAGACGATATCTCAAACTAAATTTCTAAGTTATGTAATTATGTCTAGAAACGATACATTCGCTCTACTTAAGGTTATGATTGTCAAAATCAGGCAAAGCGAAAACAAACCAGTTGTAGGAACATTAAAGCCCAGAACTACTTAACCTACTGTAGACTATTATAAGGATTTTTATATTTTTAACATATGCCTTGGCCGGACACTGATTAGTGATTAGAGCAGATGGGGGCTAGTGTAACATTCAACAAGTAAATACTAGTTCTTGCTTCTATCTTTCTTTCTTTGTAGTATGTACCCTGTTCCAAGGTATGCAACTTTTCTTGTGATGTAGAGAAAATGAAGAAGAGAAAGGAAGAACTAAACTCTAATCGTCACATGCTTAGTCATAAATTCATAATAAAAGAGAGATATTTTCAATAAAATAGGATATACAATATCGCACCTCACGCTTTAGCATACAGACTTCGTATTACCAGCATGTAACACTATAACAAAATATGTACAAGACTACAAGTGCTTTACTAGTTGTAAGTTCAAATACTCCTATGCACAAGAACATTCATATCTCCAAAACCTAAACGCAGTCACATACATGATCACAATGCAGCAAACCACTAATAATCTTCAATGGAAGTTACACAGGAATGTTAGCTTATGATGTGATGGCATCATTCTTTATTTAGTATTAAAATATTTTATTTATATTCTAAGTATTGCTACGTTGGAATCATTTATCATTGAGTCCATTAAGTTTTGAGTTTCTTAACTTGCAAGAAAGGCCATCTAATTATTTGTAGTTCACAGGCACAACAATATGGTTGTTGATGAATGTTTTGAGTTTAATTAAATTATAATTGTATGCATTATTATTGTGTAGTTCACTAGAACATAAATTCTTCAGGTAGCAATGTTAATATGTTATTCAAAGTCTCAAACTGACAACAATACACACTTCCTGGTTTGCCTCTAGGATAATGTCATGTCTGACAAGTAAATAGTAAACTTACAACCTTATAGACAAACTTCAGTGGCCATTCGAAGAAATGTGAAACTTTTTGCTAAATTCTATGGTCCTTTCCAGATTATTGCAAAGGTGGGTGAAGTGGCCTATAAGTTACAACTTCCTGTTGGCTCCAAAATTCACAATGTCTTTCACGTCTCCCAACTTAAGCCTAAGCTTGGTGCTGCTGTTACTCCCATGCCACAACTTCCTATGGTGGATAATGAAGGACATTTACTTATTGAACCCGTTGCTGTCTTGGCGTGCAGATTGAATCCTTGGAACAACCAGGCAATCTCTCAAGTCCTCATACATTGGTCGAACTCCCTTCCTGAAGACGCCACTTGGGAACACTGGTCTCAGATAGCAGCTCATTTTCCTCACTTTCATCCTTGAGGACAAGGATGTTAAAAGGAAGAGGCAATGTCATGTCTGACAAGTAATTAGTAAATGTAATAAGGATGGTATGGTAAAATTAGTCAAGGACACGTGTAAGAAAATAGAGAGAGAATCATTTCTGTTAGTGGAGAGAGAAGAGGCATAAAAGGTGTGTCTGTAATGTGGATTGTTTTCATCAAAAAGTTTGTATTGTAAACCAGGCTCTGTTCTTGTTGAAGCAGGGAAAGTTAATTGAATCAGTCCTTTCGATTCTTCTCTTGTTTAATCTTGTGTAGAGCACCAGGTTGTAACAGATAAGGAATGAACATAGATTTGGGAATGGTTTTCTTTTCTAATGTTTTATTTTCCAATGCAGTTTTTACCTATTATGTTGATCCAAACACTAGAACAATGACACTGAACCCCAAAGCTCTCTCCAAGCCTTAAGTTGCTTCACTATTCCTACTAATTTTTCTTCCAATGTCCCAAACAACCAAAATGCTCTTGTGAGGTATATCCTGTATCGTCTTCTTTTCTTATCTTATTCAACTATTTTCTATTGCATTTTTTCTCCTGTTATCTATCCTTTCTCTTATACAAATGCATGTGAGCTCACAGTTTTCATGCAGGCAATATTTGAAAAGGTGTCTCTATACTGATTACTGAAACGTTAGTTCATGTATTCGTGGCAACATAATTTAGGGATGAATTGCCCTATTGTAATGTAATCGGACAACAGAATTAAGCAAATGAACCAATGCAGCAACAAAATGTAAAAACACCAAGACATAAGTAGTACAGATACTCCCAAAATTCGTGTGAATAACTTCTTTAATTAGGTTGTTCTTACTCTAAGACGATCAGGATGATACAATCATCTTCCACAACAATATAAGAGATATCAAACAAATTCACCACGACAAGCAAGTCAATTAAACAAAAAGAAGAATGATCATACCAGGCTTTGGACAACACCATAGAGCGACCGAGCTGTACAAATTCTTGATGATCGTAACTGGAGGGGGAAATATCGGAATCTTGATCTGAAAATTTTTATACTCAACAAACAGGTAGATCCCATACCCAATCATAGACAATCTAAGTAATGTCAACAAACAGTTCAAAAGCTTCTTTAAACACTCCAAATACCCTCTACACGCCATCTCTTCAAAATCCCACTGAACCTCCTCTATAGAAGAATCTTTTTTGTCCTCTCTTCCACCTAATCCTCTCTATTTCATTATCATAACCTGCATTCATCCAAAAATTCAACTTTCCAACATTACAGCTCAATAATTAAGCCTAATTTCCAATAAAATTTTATTTTTTATACTATTTAAACATTTTGCTTGAAAACAAGAGTTTATTTGAAAATTTTGACAAATTATATAAAATTGACTCAACAGAAAATTAGCACAATTGACACATAATGTTTTCTTAAGCTAAAAGAACAGTGTTGATGAGCAAAATAAAAAATCTTCAGATAGCTAGAACCCTAGAAGAGTTCTATATTGTAATTACATTTCCAGAAGTACTTTCCTATCAATGAAGCACACCATGAAGGATATATTTTTAAGATAATTTTGTTTCTAACAGTCTCATTGATTGCCTTAGAGCATCTCTAATGCACGGTCTAAAAATAGCATTTCCTATAATTTTGTCCCTAATGGACATGCTATAAGTCATGCTATAAATGCATCTGCTATAAGCATGGTTCATTTTGGAACAAAATATGCAACCTTCTATCTCTAATAAATGGTTTCTTTATTCTAACATATGATTTCTTTATTATATATTTTGGAAAGTACATCAATAGTCTCTTTGTTCCCTATTTGTTTTATTCTTTTTATATTAATACAAGGTTGCAAAATTTATGTGCATTAGTCTTAAAATAAAAGTTGTAAATTTAGAAGGTTGCAAAATCTTAGAAAATGCTATAAACGTTGATGTGTCACCTATGTGGCATGCTAAATTTAGACCGTGCATTAGAGATGCTCTTAGCATAAAAAAGATGTAACTTGCACTAGGACATGACTAGAAATTTTAAGAGCCTTTCTGATGACATATTCATTTGGACCCAAACCTGATCACAAAGTTGGATATAGAACAAATCCAAGTGATCAGAAGGTTGGAAGAATACTGAAGCATCCTTAGACATAGACTACTAGAAGTTGTTACATAAGTGATAGCCGAAGATTGAAAAGAAAACTGTGCACAAGGGGAATACTACTGTAGGCATCAGTAATATACATCATCAGTATGATATAGGATTTCATTTCCTAAGTAAACTGAGAGCAAGAAAAAAGTTAAAACATTCCAAAAATGCAATTGATACACCAATTTAATCCAAACAAGTCTTTCGCTATCTTGTGTGAAAAACATGCGCAGCAAGACCATAAAGGGTCTTTCTCAGTCTCAACCATACATACAATGATATATACATAGACACTTCATTCAAAGAACTACGATATGGTGAGACCTAAACATGTGAGCTTTCGCCTGTTGAATTTTTGGGAGTGTGTATTTACTATATAGGTTGTTTGCCTCATACTATTAAATGGGATTTTGATAAAGAAAAAAAATACTCACCCAAGGATGTACATGTCTGCCGGTTCATCCAGACAAAGCCAATCATCAATCTCAAGATCCTCATTTGGAAATCTCCCAGCAACATTCCAGGTACTTATCATTACCCTATAAAACACCAAAGTGACCGTTTCAAAGAACCTGGTAAGGCCAGTCTATTAGATTAAAAGAAATAGTTCTTGTCTTTTAAAAACCACAACTGTGGAAGGCTAGTAACATTAGTTACAATACACACCTCACATATTTTGTGTCAATGTACTGAACTCATAGAGTTTCTGATTCTCGTCTCCTACATCTTCATGGAATGCCGTTCAAACATAAATTAATTTAAACATATGAGAAGTCAAAAAAAAAAAAAAAAAAAAGACTACATTCGAAAGTTGAAACTGCTAATAAAATAAAGAAGATAAAGGAAATTTGATAATCAGAAACAAAAGTAACAATTAATGCACCACCGCGAACATGGCTTGGCCCCTCTAAATTCTAGCAAACATATTTACTTGAGTACATCAACTGAAGAAATGACAGAAACTTAATCAAGTTACATCGATTCAGGTTCATACTTCATAAAGGATATCCTGTTACATTCTTCCTATCTTAATCTATTTAGACCATTTAACTTGTAATAGTACTTCTATTTGTAAAAAGAATCTAATGCTTCAATCTCATACTACGAAATAGCAAAAACAAGTACAGACCAAGACCACGACCACTACGACAACATACAACTGGTTTTATTTGATACCAAAGAAAAATAATACATACTAGCAACAAATAGAAAGGACAGGAAAGGTGTGTAGTCACGAGAAAATTCCATAACTCCAACTCGCAAAAAATGTGGTCCTCTCCAGTCTCCACATTGTTTTCTAAGATGCAATATAAAAGAACCGCCATAAGAAAGAAAATGTTGGTGAGCAGCAAAGACCTATTATAAAAACCAAAAAAGTCTCGTTCTATACAAGAATCAGTTGATGTGTACAGACACTACTTAGATTTCCTCAACTTGGTAGTAGTGGTTAAAGATAACCCACTGACACTCAGAACATTAAAAAAAGGACATCTTGAATAAATCCAACATTCCAAATCTTCATTTTAACAAGGTATTGAAGATAAACTGAGATATTTCTATATTTCTTAAGAACAGAATTTTTCCCTCCACAGCAAAAATGGGATGGTAAGTTCTGACTTCTGACAATTACAACTGTTCACAACAAAAAATAACAGCTAAAGGATTTTAAAATTTCTTTTTATCCCCTCAATTTAAAATAGGGGAAAATAAAATGTAAAAGGTCATCCGGGAACTAGACAAGCAGAGCTCAATACTCCTCTTACTGTCCAGCATCTTACTCCCTTGAATCCATCTAATTAGTCATAAGCTTTCTCCCAGTCATCTACGACTTCAGATGGCTCAGCTATATCAATACCAACTGAAGACTGCCCAGACAAGTTCAAACTGTGCACTTGTGATACCGATTCTGTAGTAGAATGAATCCCAATTCCATGCTTATCTGTATTCCCAGTTCCAGGCAAGTCCACAGCCAGTGATTTCGGAACTATATCTGGGTCTAAAGCATTCCACCGGTTCCCAGAAGAAGCAAATGAAGCTTCTTTTCCTTTCCATACCTGCCCGTGCACATAAGAACCACCAGACAAGTTCTCACTACCCCATGAATCATCCTCCCATTGGCTTTCCTGCACAACAGCCTTTTTCCATGGATTAGTTTTGGTTACTCCTGCCCCTCCCCAAGCACTTGTACCCGAAGATGCAGCTGATGCACCACCATTGTGTAGAGCCACAACACTGTGATATGCTGAACCATGATCTAACCTCCTAAGTGCAGTTGCTGCTCGGACAGGATCACTAAATACAGCCAATGCATTCTTATCATTCAACCAAACCAATTCACACTCCCCACCAAACCTCAAAACAAGCGCACTTATATCAGACTCACCAGGCAAATCCAGAAGAGACACAACAAGCCTTGGATCCATGTCTACCAAAGGATCAAAAACAAGATGGGACACATTCATGGGCAAAGAACCCTTGGGTCCAAGCATTCGAGATGGTACTTTAGACTTCGGTGTGACATGAACCACTAGAAAGCGTTTTGGCTCCCACCCAGCAGCATGAACACTCAACTTCCATCTTTCTGCAATAAGCCTTACGGCATCTCTCTTTTCCTTCAGCATTGGGCAGAAAACATGAACCCTAAGACCATGTGTCGTGCCTCCTTTATTCTTTCCAGTAACTAAGTACTTGAATCTCTCCTCAATAGCTAAGACCCACTTTGAATCTCTTCTAAACAAGTCAACAAGCAAGTCAGAGACAGTTGAGTTCTCACCAAAATGAAGGACATCCAAATTTGGGGTGGAGATATCAAAAGCATCAGCAAGAACACGTTTTCGCTCCATCTTTGCGCATTCCTCGTCACAGACAAGCTTCCTCTGCCCGAGTGGAACCTTCTTTCCATTTTCTTCCACAGGTTGAAGAGGAACTGGCAACTTTTGAACAACAGAAGCTTCAAAGATAGAGTCTACACGAAACCCACCACTGCTTCCACCAGCATCACAAGGGACTGTGGCAGTTAAGCGACCACATGAACAGGTAATTGTAACAGGAAATTCACAACGTGCATCAGGACAAAGAGCCGAAGGATGACATACGGCAGTGCAAGTATGCCTGCAGTCTCTTCTTGGAGCACCACATGTCTGCCCACAAGATGATTTCGAACTAGAACTAGTACCAGAAACAGAGGACAGATCGCATGGAAATGGATGACAAGTTCTTGCACAAGCATGCATACCACATATTCGAGTCTTTCCACAAAGCTGATTACATCTAATATCCTTTGAGCCACAAGGTATATTCCTGAGTAATACATGACCACCTATGCATTCTTTTGCCACTGGAATCGAACAAGGTGGGCAGTCTCCAAAGTGGCAGCTATGAGCAGACGAATGACCACAAGGCTGAGGTACCAAGCATGGATTTTGACATGAGGGGGGAGCTGTGCCACAAGGTTGTGGGGGAGGAATGGAAGTCTTCCCGCAGGCACATGTCAAGTCGGTAAAAATAGTTTCGAGACAAGGAGGGCAATGGCCAATATGACAGAGTGACTCACATGAATGTTGTCCACATCTCAGCTTCTTACCACAGATTATCGAGCACAAGTGTGGATCCCAATCACCTGTTAGTTGGTTTTTGGAAGTAAAGAGAGGACAGCATCTCTCACTGCACCTATGCCTACCACAATTCTTTTTCCTTCCACAAGCCTTCTCACATATGAACTTTTCATTCATCTTTCTAAAACACTCCACATTACGGGAAGATGACCCACAACGACAGCTTTGACTGACGACAGTCCTACAAGGTGGACAATCCCCAGCATGGCACAACTCATTACAATGGTGAATACCACAAGGGAGGCACTTACCACATATCTGTGGGCAAGTAGGTATTGGGTCCAAGCAAGTAGTCCTTTCCTTCTGTAACATTGTTTTCCCACAACAACATGTCTTGATCCTTGCGGGTGTCAGTTCACACTCTCCGCAAGGGCCTGGATGGCAAATCTGGCCACAAACATGATTCCCGCAATTGAGTCTTCCCCCACATAAAGAAGTACACGAAAAAACACCATCACTGACTTTCATTTCCCCTTTCACAGTCATTTCTCCACAAAATACTAGCTGGGATTCCTTTTTGCAAAAACAAACTGCATCTATAGGAACTCGACAAGGTTCACAAGGACCCGTGTGACAAATTTTCTGGCAGTGATGACGCCCACATTCAAGAACCTTATTGCATTGGTCACCACAAGTGAGCATAGACTTGTTGTCAAAGCATCTGGTTGTTATCGTCTTCTTACCACAAGGACACAAGCGTGGAGGAGCAAATGCCTTGCAAGGAGGGCATGGACCAGGATGGCATTGCAAAACACAAAGATGGGGACATCGATCATCATCATCATCATGGTTACTCCGACTGATTACTACTCTATCAAGTGGTTTCCCACATGGTTCACCACAAGAATGAGGCGTCAAATACAAATCAAAAGGTGGATCAGGTCTCTTACCACAAAAGCAAATGTAATGAATCTCTTTAGCAGAAGAAAGTTGAACAGACTGACAACCAGGGCAACGCCAATTAATCCTTTGATTCTTCTCTGTAGCAGATAAATCCACAGAAGTAGGTGCTCGAGCCCATTTCTTAATACAATTAAGATGAAAAATGGAAAAACAACTAGAACATGACCAAATAGGTGCAGACCTTCTAACCATATCATAACAGATCATACATTCAACATTCCCTTTAGTAAGCTTATCCTTCAATTCTTGAACTAGTTGTGGCAGCAAATCCTTGTTAGTAGTTATTCGTGCATCTCCTCCTCCACCACTACTATCTTTCTTCTTTGAAAACCCCCGATCAAATTTCATCTTATTTAAAACCCCTTTACTCCGATTTTGATCAATTAAGGTAGCAGTAGTACTAGTAACAACAACAGAAGGAGAAGGAGTTGGAGTTGGAGTTGTTGAACTCGAAACACCACCACCACCAATGCCATTGAAATAGGAAGTTTTAGAAGAAGAAGAAGAAGAACAACAAGTAGGAGGTGGGTTAGGGTTAGGGTTTGGGGTTGAAACAACAACAGTGGAAGAAGAAGAAGATGATGATGGTGTACCTTTAGGGATCCATTCTTGACGTTGTTGAGCAGATGGATTTGGGTTTCGAGATCCAGATGATTCTCTTCTTCTTCGACTGTTGTTGTTGTTGGTGTTGTTGTGTTGAAAGCTCATACCTTACGAAATGAAATGAAATGAAAAAACAAATCCAAATCCAAATCCAACACAAACAAACTTGAAATCGATTAGATTGGATAGCTGGATTGTTGATCTGCAGAGAAAATTTTAAAAACCCTAACCCTATGAGAGAGAGAGAGAGAGAGAGAGAGAGAGAGAGAGAGAAGAAAGTGTCTTCTTTCTTTTTCTTTCTTTCTTTCTTTCTTTCCGTTCGACGGACGCTCAAGTCGACGCAATGAAACCGCCAAATAAAGCGAATCGTCTGTCAGTCAGTCAGTCTGAATGTCTGATACACATGGCCCATGGGCTATGGGTCATCACAAACCCATTCCACTTACCTGAACACTTAGAAGTGATTAGAATTAGAAGTAACCAGTAGTGATTAGTTAGACTAATAATCAAATTACTGTACAGTAAAACCTCAATAAATTAATGCCCTTGGGACCGAATTTTTTTATTACTTAACCAAAATTATTTATTTATTAATAAATTAATATTTATTATCTTAGAGAAAGTTTTTCAATTTACACTTTAGAAATGTTATGGATGAACATCAGAAAAAATCTTTAAAGATCAACTTTTTCGTTAGGAAAAGTCTTTCAAATAATAATCACATTAAAATAACTACTTACTACAACATGAACAATATGTCTGTCTACAAAGAATATGAATGAATTTAATTTAGATGTAAAGAAAAAAAAATGAACTTAAATTCACGAAGATGTGAATTTTGTATATAAACTTTTGTATGAAATTTAGTTTTTATTAATTTATACATTTGTTGGGTCTTTCAAAATTCAAAAAAATATATTACTTAATATATTTAGCGAGATTATTACTTTAGTACAATTGCCCAAGTCGGAACCGAAAGAAATTATTATCTAAACGAAGTTATTACTATATCGAACAAATTATTATCTACACGAGGTTATTACTTTATCGAACATTTATCAAGGTTTTACTTGTTATTTGTTAGCCCCAAATGAAATCTATCATACACCAAATCTATGCATCATTTGGATTTTTATTTAGGAAGTTGTACAACTCAACTCCTATCATCCTACCATAAATTTCATCACTATTTTTCCTGACAAACATTATTGATAACTTCTAAATGGTGCATTACTGTAATTTGCCAAAAAAAATTCTACAGAATTAAGCAACAAAAATTGAAAGCAAAAGCTCTCCCACTAAGAGACCTCGCCAAATTAATTCCATATACACATATGAAACTAAGTCAGGCTTGCGACTCACCGACTACCCTTGCTTCAATCGAAAAACTGGAGTAATTAAGAAATGCAAATTTAGGAAAAATATGGACAGTAATATGAAATAACCTAACTTGGGGGAATTAAGAATTTAAGATCATGTTTAAGTAAGAATATTCTGCACACCCAAAACAAGGGGAAAAGGGAAATAAACAATTTTTCGACAATCTCAACTTTGCACACAAACGTCCAACAGAAACCTCACTCTCCCTGACATAAAGGATCACATTCGAAAAATGGACATCATTCGGGATCACATTATGGTGCAACGACTCCTTTCTTCAGTTGGCTGTGCTGCTGGTTGTGGGTACCTGTTCGACTCGGATGGATTGTATGTGAACTCCGATGTATCAAGCCCATACTGGTCATACACAACAAATACGATATAGATTAGCAAGGCATAACTCGTGACAAGAATAGGAACTCCTACCATACCAAAAAATTTAAAATAACTTCGATTCCACTAGTAGCCCATGAGTTAATATATAAGCTGCATCATTTTATTTTATTTTTTGTTGCTATTGTCAAATGAAATCAAGTCTAAGAAAACAAATCACACCTTTTCCCTCATCCGTGCGCTCCAAGCATCATTCCTGCCCGGGCGCTGATCAAGGGTGCCAGCAACAGGCACACCTGTAGCAGGAGCTGGTGGCCTATTTATCAATGGCTGCCGCACCTGATTTCTTGCGACAATGTACTCATCATCACTGTCATATTCTGGTGGTCTGTTTGCTGCCCGAACTACAAGAGCTAACAAGAACACAAGTGCCTGCAGTTTAACCCAGAAAGATTTCTTTACAATAAGCAAAGCAATGGCATATTATATATGAGTATAACCATCGATATAGATTGTTAAACGACAGAACAAATATCATACATAGGCACATAGCATATATGTTACGCAACACAATGAGTCGGATATCAAGTTCAACACCAGGCAAGCAGCAAAGAACGAAGCAAAATGAAATAGGAAACAAATTATAATAATCCTGTGCATGATGATGTTCAACATGACATTTCAAATAACTAATTATTTGTGTTGCAGTTCAACATAAAATCTGAAACAAAATTATGCACACCAGAATGAGCTGCAGGAAAGAATTAGGTGATAGTGGTTTCAAGTTCAACAATTCCTAGTATGTTTTGCAAGTATATCTCTGTTTAACGTATTTAATTACATGAAATGGGCACTAACAATAACAAAATTCCAGGGTAATCACTGATTTGCATCTTGAATGTTACTGAAAAATATGTGGATATATGTACAAAAATATGAGTTGATCATGTGGAATCTGTCAATCCACCAACATGCACCATTTGCAAGAGACCCTAAAGACAATTCTAACACCAGGAAACAGTATTTTCAGTGTTTTACCTCCAATATAACAGCTCCGAGAGCAACCCACTTGGCAATTTTCCAGTTGTCATTCAAGAAACTATAAATCATCTCAAAATCTCCAGTTTTGTCAGATGGAATTACCTGTGGAAGGTCCATTTGTCATTAAGTGGCCATTTTAAACAGAAATTGAAAACATTCTTAAAATTAGGCAACACTTACATCTTTCCAGCTCTTGTCAAAGAATATGAAAGCTGCACACCCAAGTTCAGCTAAGATCAACAGTACCAGCAAGAAGGAATACTGAATTTGCTTAAGGAGAACATTCTTCCGGGCAAAAACAAAAAATTGCAAACTACATACACACATGCAATAATTCCATAGTTCTTTACGACAGTTAGTAATATATGATATGCGAAAATGTTGCTTTTTTATTGACCAGTATTTCATGTAAGAGTAATATGTATATGATATAGAAATGTTTTATCTCAAGTATAGAACAAAAAACAACGGACAAATGAAAAAAATTTGGTAGCTAAAAAATGTAATTATACACACACACACACACACTAAAACAAGAAATATGTGACATAAACTATGTCAGAAATAAGGATACACATGACAGGCAGCATCCATTCCTCGTTGCTGCTCCAATACAACCAAAGCATGAGATGAAGATAAGAACCACTCCAATACCAATAAACAAGTATATGAACCTGTATTGCAGAAGACAATCTTGAGTGAATACTTCTTAAATGTTTAGAAAAAGAAGTGATTGTATTATAAAAACAAACATTGACATAAGTTACAACAGAAGACAAAATCAGCGCTTGAATCTCTAAAAGATAAAAGGATCACTGAACAGCAGTTGCGCATCCCCCAACATCTCTATCAGGAAAATTTATCACAACAAAGTCCCGACAAGAATATTGACTACAAATAAATTGAAACGGTGAGGGGAGATAATGGCTGCTCAGTGCATCATCAGCCGAAAAGATGAATATTCTATTCCTCATCTATTCTTCCTATGTGATTTCGTCAAAGATATATGGGGCTGGTCCCTCAACTCTTTCCGGAAGCAAGGACTCCTAAATTGCACAATGTTTGACAACCTTCAAACCAGGTCCTGCTCACGAGTTAATTTTTTTTCTTATAATAAAATATATTCAATTGTATAATTTAAATATTACATCAAGATGTGCAGGGTGCTCAGTTCGAAACTCAGTCACTATAGACCATGACCCAACCCCCTATCACTATGCCATTGGTACAAATTTCCTCTAAAATGACCACCTGCCCTTGACCCAATCTACCAACTCATCTCCTCCATCCACAATTCCTCCCCTTCTAGCTCGATATCATCCTCATAGCCATCCTCGTCATATATGTCATCAAAGATACTGGGCTCATCTGAATCCACATCCTCTACAATAATCTCTTTCTCTTTTCTTTGGCAAATCCTCGATCTGTCGTTGATTCTTGGTCACTTTACACTCCCAACATATGTTTGGCCATTTCACTCTTTTGGTGTGTTGTATTATTCCATTTTGTTCGCTATAACTGAGTGGAATGAAATTATAGGATCTTCGACAACAAGATGGACTCATAGGATCAGTTTGAACAGCATTAGAATGTTAATATGGGAATAGGCTTCACACCTGCCAATTGTGAGATAATTCCGCTGGATGATCTATTATTGTGCAAATTGGAGGAACTTATCAGGACATAATGTCATTTGAACTTATTGTAAGGGGTATGGTATGATACCTTCCATGTCACCATACTTATTAATACAATTTATTAGTTTTAATGAGGAAAATATGCTCACCATCGCATGTGCCTTCCTCTTTATATCATAAACAGATAACCGCATATGCTTGATGTTTTAGCACCAATTCACCAAATCAATAGTGCTTTTGGTATTTTATATAAACCAACGACAAACAAATCTTAATTGCACCTAGAGACTTCATGTAGAAATGTTATTCAAACTGACAACAAATGTCGCAAATGACTCTCTTCCTGTGTTGCCTCTAGCAAGAGGAATGAATTCAAAACGACACTAGGTGATCATGTAAGCATAGACAAGCTATGCTAAAAGTGAGCCTAGGTATTTGACTAGACAATTCATAAGTTTCGGAATGGTTTTCCGATCTAATGTTTTGTTTTTCACTGCACTTTTTACCTACTACGTTGATCCAACCACCAGAGTTGCTTCGCTAGTCCTATATATTTTTCTCCATTGTCGTAAATAACCAGAAATATTTTAGGTGTCTCTATATTGATTTTGACAGAATAGTTAGTTCATGTATTCATGGCAACATAATTTGGGAAATGAATTGCTCTACTGTAATGTAAATCGGACAACAGAGTTAGGCGAATGAACCATTGTAACAACAAAATGTAAAACGCCAAGACATAAGTAGATCGTAAGCAGTACAGAGACTCCCAAAACATGTGTGCAACATTTTTAAGTTGTTCTTACTCTAACCAATCATACAATCAACTTCCACAACAATATACGAGATATCAAACAAATTCACCAAGACAAAAAAGTCAATTAAACAAAAAAGGATAATAATGATCTTACCAAGCTTTGGGTAACTTATCAAGAATGTTGGTAGAAAGAGAAACAACCAACAACATAGGTCGACCGAGCTGTACAAATTCTTGATGATCATAAACAGAGGGGGAGATATCGGAATCTTGATCTGAAAATCTTTTATATTCAACAAACAAATAGATCCCATACCCAATCATAGACAATCCAAGTAATGTCAACAAAAAGTTCAAAAGCTTCAATAAACACTCCAAACACCCTCTACACGTCATCTCTTCAAAATCCCACTAATTTCTTCCACCTAATTCTCTTTATTTCATTATCAAAACCTGCATTAATCACCAAAATTCAACTTTTTAACATTCCAGCTCAATAATTAAGCATAATTTCCAAAGAAAAATTCGATTTTTATACTATTTTACTTGAAATTCAACTAGGGTTTATCTGAAAATTTTGAAAAATTAAATAAAATTGACAAAATTAAACCTTGGATCTTCATTAAATTGAAAAACTTACAGGTGAAAAATTATCGGGATTCGTGAATCAAACGAACTTCGATATGATTTAGTCTTTTTTTCCTGCTTTTTGATTTCTGGAATCTAAAGAGAAACGAGAGACAGATAGTCAGATAGAGAGAGAATGATGAAGAGAGAGAGAGAGAGATGATGAGGGAGACAGGTCAGATAAAAATCCAAACAGAGAGAAAACAACAAAAGAAAGTCGGAATTTTTTTAGTTTTCTTATTTTCTTTATTTAATAATTAGATTATCCAATTAATTTATGACACGTGGAATTTAAACAATTGTGAAGCTTAACCATAATTAATGCTACTCTATTTAATGGGTATCTTTGATGTGTCATTATGTGTGGAATGCATGATGATGAAATATTAACAAGAAATGTAGCATCACATATCTGTGATGTTTGAAAATCACAGAATTTCTATAACACTGCCACGTATAGAGGTGGGAGGTGGGAAAGGGAGAAGGTTTTAGCCGGTTTTCTATTCACTTAAACATACCCTCTTATAGGAGAAAGAATGCCACTGCAGTAAAAAAAGATTATTGTTGTGATTGTCCTTAAATTAAGGGTCATACCTACTATTCATACTATACCTTAGTAAAGTGATCATTCATCTACTAGCCTATTCATAACACTTCTCTTTGAATGATAGTCCTTGAGAGTTGATTCATTAAAAATCTTCATCAGTACCAGTGAGATAAAACCTGACGAAGGAAAAAAGTGCAATCTTTTATTCTAGTGGCGATGGGATTCTACTGCCTCATTAAACCTTAGAAAAATCCAGTGGGACAATACCTAAGTGAAAAAAAAAAGTACAGTATCTATCATTCATTATTGTGATGTTCCCCCTGATATTTGAGAACATATAATCATGATAGATCTTTAAGACGTCTCATGCCAATGCCGGAGACTAGTTTGTGGAAGACTGGTGCAGGTAGCGACTTCGTGAATATATCTGCAAGATTGTCGGTGGAGCGAATTTGTTTAACATCAATATCTTTGCTCTGTATGAGCTCATCCGTGAAGAAGAATTTTGGTGAAATATTATTCTTCGATCACCTTAGTTGTTCGATGCACGCAGTGTTATTTTCATACAATGTTGTCGAAACACTTGTAATTGAATGAAGACCACATGTTTTCTGGATATGGCCAATCATGGATCTTAGCCAAACACATTCACGACTTGCTTCATGCAGTGCAGTTATTTGTGAGTGATTTGATGATGTTGCAACCATTGTCTGTTTGGTAGATCTCTATGAGATTACTGTATTGTCTTACTGGTTCTCTTACAATATCAACGTGAAGGTCTCCAATATCTTATTAACTTAGAGCATCTCTAATGTACAGTCTAAATTTAGCATGCCACATAGGTGACACATCAGCATTTATAACATTTTCTAAGATTTTGCAACCTTCTAAATTTAGAACTTTTATTTTAAGACTAATGCACATAAACTTTGCAACCTTCTATTGATATAAAAAGAATAAAACAAAAAAAGAAGAAAGAGACTATTGATGTACTTTCCAAAATATATAATAAACAAATCATTTGTTAGAATAAAGAAATCATTTGTTAGAGATAGAAGGTTGTATATTTTGTTCCAAAATCAACCATGCTTATAGCAGATGCATTTATAGCATGAGTTATAGCATATGCATTAGAGACAAAATTATAAAAAAAAACTATTTTTAGACGGTGCATTAGAGATGCTCTTAGTTACCCAAAGACATGCCATTAGAAAATCAATATGGGAATGCGCAGTTACAAGCTGATTTGGTGCAACATGTATGGGATTGGGATGGTGCACAACCAACAGTCCAAACTCCACCACATTTATGATCCAAGTAGTGACGAAGAAGAAAAAGAAGAAGTTGGAAGTCCATGATTGGATTTTTTTATCTACCTTTAAAATTTAAATAATCTTTTGTGTTTTGTTGTTTCGTTTAATGTCCTTGTGTTTCTTAACTGTTATTTCTAATTAATGTCTTTGTGTTTTGTTGTTTTGTTAATTAATGTATTTCTGTGTTCTTATTTTTAAATGGAATATATTTGTGTTTTGTTAAATAGTAACTTAAACAAATACAATAATTTAAACAAATTCATTAATTAAAACAAAGTTCAAATACGTAAACTTAAATAAGCTACATTCCACTAGAACCACTTCCCCCAAGCTCTGCAGCCCATTTTGCTGTAATTTGCTCATGCTTCATCCTTATCACCTCTCGTGCAACCCCAATTAGACTATCAATATCAGTAGCTAAAATCTTGGACTCGGTTTGAAATAGTTTGATGCGATTTTTTTCTTTCAGTGCTTCAGTTTTTTCACGAGTTGCATCTAGTTTTTCAGGTCTAAGATCCACTTGATCACTATTTGCACTGTCATCCATATAAAATCGTCCCTGCAATTTTTGGAAATAATTGTATATACCCATTACCGAGTTCTCTTACTCGGAATGCCAAACACCGACTTTACACTCATTTCATCCGACTTCGTATCTAATCACACTTCACTCATCTCCATTCAAATCCTAATCTCACTAACTCGGTATACTAAACACCGACTCTGCACTCATTTCATCCGACTTCAATCGAGTTACATCACCCGAGCTCAAGCCCATTTCCAACTTGGCCCACCCCACATGCAGACAAGTCATACTCCAACTCGGCGACTCATGAGCTCGTGTGGCGCTTACGTGGCAATGCATATTAATTACAAGATCAATATCAAATATATTCTCCATTATTACTTGTCCGTTATTTTCCGTTACAACATCAATGTATTTATATCACACATGTAATTCCCTATCTATATAAAGGGATCTATTCCATGTGAAAGAGGACAAGCTCTCTCTAGCTTTTGGACAAGCTCTCTCTAGCTCTTGGGAAGCTCTCTCTAGCTCTTGGGAAGCTCTCTCTAGCTCCTCACAAGCTCTCTACTCATCTCATCTCATATCAATAAAATACACTTATCTCTCCCGTGGATGTAGGCACCATTGCCGAACCACGTAAAATTCATGTGTCTATTTACTTTTATTTTGCAATCTCCATCACGACTTGTTCTTTTTTATGTAATGTATTTACATTGGCGCCGACTGTTTGTGATCGAACAAAAAGTTACATATTCGTCATCAACAAATCACTATGGTTTTTTTTTTTTTCTCAAAATACAAGAATTGTTAATTGGGGAAAGCAAGATAAGTATTAGATGTCTATGATATTTCTCTGATCTCTATGATATATGTTTCTATTTCTCTGATCTCTGATCAATATGACTTTCATTCTCTATGTTTATTGCTACCATCTTAACTATATGGTTATTAGTATAGGCATATCTATTATTAAATATATTCTCCTATATATGTACAATATGACCACATGCATCTTTTATTGTCCACATATTTGACATATATGCTATGAGCCAATTACTTGTTTTTCTTTCTCACATATAATATCATTATTCTTTTCCATTCATGGGAATGGATGAACAGCAACATCCACCAATCATACGCATCATATACTAATCTTAACTTCTGGTTCCATTTGTTATGATGAGATATATGCAATTAATATTACATCTTATTTCAACTAGCTCAATTTGATTTCTTATGCACTTACAGTATATTGGGGGCTATCATCAAGCCCATATGCCCATTTACATGCTACATATTTCTGGCCTACATGCTACTGATGTTCCCTGCTACATAGTCATGCGACATCACACATCTACTATCATTTCTTTTTTGATACAAATGTACTGGCTACCATTTTGGCTTAACATGACACAACTATTCAAGGACCAGAAATTGAGGCTTCACTAAAGCGAGCTCAATTATATGGACTTTTATTTCATGTCATTTTACTGATCTTATCACTTATACACATACTTTAAACATATTATTTGTTACTTCATATGATTATTCGGTATGAGACTGGGGGCTAACTTTTATCCCTCAGGTACTAATTGTTTTTTTTTAAGTTTCAGGAAATGGTGAACTCAAGTATGATGATTTGAACACTAATTTTCATCCCTATCATATGAGCCCATTTTTCTTAAAATTCATACCAATTTTGTGTCTATCACTCAAACTTGATATCAAAAGCTTTTCAAAGGAAATTGGTACAAGGGTTAGATTTTTCATGTGCATAGAAATGTCAAATCAAATCAACTAAGACCTCAATGGCATTATACGTCTATCCAATGTCAACATTGTCATCGTGACACGACATTCGAAAACGATTCAAAAGCAAACGCTCAGCTCACGGAAGCGAACGCTTACGAAATTACGGTTTGGTTGAGATTTCGAATGCATATGAAACTTTTAACTCGAATTCCACATCCTTTTTCAAAAAGTCAATCATTCTCAAAACCCGTTTTCTACTTCTTATCAAGCTGACCAATTTCGGTCAACTTATTAAGAGGGGGCTATGTATATACCCATTACCGAGTTCTCTTACTCGGAATGCCAAACACCGACTTTACACTCATTTCATCCGACTTCGTATCTAATCACACTTCACTCATCTCCATTCAAATCCTAATCTCACTAACTCGGTATACTAAACACCGACTCTGCACTCATTTCATCCGACTTCAATCGAGTTACATCACCTGAGCTCAAGCCCATTTCCAACTTGGCCCACCCGACATGCAGACAAGTCATACTCCAACTCGGCGACTCATGAGCTCGTGTGGCGCTTACGTGGCAATGCATATTAATTACAAGATCAATATCAAATATATTCTCCATTATTACTTGTCCGTTATTTTCCGTTACAACATCAATGTATTTATATCACACATGTAATTCCCTATCTATATAAAGGGATCTATTCCATGTGAAAGAAGACAAGCTCTCTCTAGCTCTTGGACAAGCTCTCTCTAGCTCTTGGTAAGCTCTCTCTAGCTCATCACAAGCTCTCTACTCATCTCATCTCATATCAATAAAATACACTTATCTCTCCCGTGGATGTAGGCACCATTGCCGAACCACGTAAAATTCACGTGTCTATTTACTTTTATTTTGCAATCTCCATCACGACTTGTTCTTTTTTATGTAATGTATTTACAATAATCTTGCATAAGTTGAACAGACTCTGAATATTTGCTCTTTCTTTTGTTTTTTTATACCTTCTGGTGGCTTAATTTCGTTACTAGCAACATCACCAGGGGAGTCTTGAGTTGTCAGATTAATGGGATCCACTTCCCTTGCTTTTCTAGTCTTGGCCATTCTGGTGTCGAACTGTTCATTCCACTTTGGGCATTCATGCAAAATGTTCCAACAATGATCAAATGTGAAAGCCTTTTGAAGTAGCTTCCATGTACCACTAAGAGCATCAGAAGTTCGTTCCGAGGTAGATCTCTATCTCTCTTGAAGATAGTGTGTACACGCTTCCAAAAACTCTTTCCAGGTTGACAAGAACCAACAATCGTATCTTGAGAAATAGTAGACCAAGCATCACACAACACTTCATCTTCGCGCATTGTCCATGCCATTTGTTTTTCTTTTCCTTGGCGCAAATCACCTATCTACTACGTTTCTCTTGTTTCTTCTTCTTCTTTTTCTTCTTATTTGCCAGTTTACCATAGTTTAACTGAGCCCATTTTGAAAGCCCACCGACTTGAACCAACCCATTTCAACTTCTGCGTACGTTAGTGAAATTCAAAGTCTCGAACATCTAAACTGCACCTTCTCTTACACAAAAATACAGAAAGGCAAGCAAAAAAGCTCTCCAATGGTGTTAAGGTAACTGTTTATACTCATTTTCAAGCTACCCATTTGTTGAAAGAAATTGTTTTTTACTTTTAATTTGTTTGCATTTTTGGAGTTGATGATGCCATGGATAGTGTTTACTATATTGAGTAAATAGAGATAAAGTATTATTAAGGGGGATTTTGTTTATAGTATCAAAGTTCATGTTTTAAGCATGGTTTGAGCAAACATATTATTATTAGCTCTGTCGTAAATTTATAAAATGGCAAATAGACTGATTGATCATTCCTTAATTTTGGGCAGTAGTGACGTTGGTTAATCTATTGTTGAGAAGTAACATATGTTGAATTTTACTGCTATTGTTGTTCTAATTTCAAACAAAACAAGCTAATAGATGATATCGAAATCATGGCACTAACATGTCATTACTTGTATTTTAAACATACCTTTAGAACCAGATAATGTCTGATTAACATAGTTTGTTCTCCCTCATGGTCTACAACTGTACTTGTGACACAAGTAGGAGGTATTTATATATGGTCTCCCTCATGGTGTAATTTTTTTTCGATTAATTGAACTTTATGATTATGAGGTGATTTAAATATTTTTATTAGAGAAGTTACTGCCTTATTTTGAGAGTATGATTCAATTAGTACATTTCCATACACGGATTACATTTATTTTTTGTGAAATGCGTACACTACTAGATTCTTAAGGTTGTGGTGACAGTTAGCACATAATTGTCTGTATGAACAAATACGGGGAACAATGATAATTAGCATGATGCAGCTATTATTAGGATTTTTCATTGTCTGCATAAAATGTGTAGGATATGAGACAATTTTACGAGAGCTTAGCATGATTACTTTTGTTCCCTGTAGCACAAACATAGTATATTTGAAAGGAGAAATAGGACGATTGAGTCTTGCTTTTGATTTTATAAAAGAAACTACGAATATAAATACTACTTCCACTTCAATCGTATCTTATTCATGGAATGTAGTCCTCCTATTTTAGTCGTCCCAACAAGCAATGCTGATCTCAATGCTATAAGTTTTGTCGTTTCTACTCCGCATGTTAATATCTCTTTCATACTATGATGTATGTTCTGAGAAATCCTAAACTTCAAGATTTAAGAAACCGAGTATTTTTAGTGTAAATTATTTAAGTTGCTGAAACTTTGGGATCTCAAAGAGTATTCCCGTATAAGTTTCGAGAAAAACGAATTCTCCCTTTCCAGTAGCTTCGCTGGTGTGTCATATTCCACAACCCTTCCTGCAAAATTGATCAATGTGTCCCATTATTAAGTTCTCGGCTACAAATGCAGATAATCAAAAGTTATTAGATTGGTAACATTGGAAAATTATTCATTTTAATCAACTTAAAGTATTTTACCTTCACTAAGGACAAGCACCAGATCACTGTTTATAACTGTATGGATTCTATGAGCTATGGTAACTACTGTGCGATCATTGAACTCATGACTTATTATCTTTTGAATCACACCATCAGTTGCTGAGTCAATTGAGGCGGTTGCTTCATCTAGAACAAGAACACTGCTTTTCTTTAATAAGGCTCTTCCAAGACAGAAGAGCTGCCTCTGACCCATGCTCCAGTTTTCTCCATTCTCGACCACTGTAAGAGTTATTTTTTATTTGTAAAATACACATGAAGAAACAAATTTATCTATTACCAAAATTCATTGATTAGTCTTACCTGTTGTGTTCAACTTCTCTTCCTTTGCACGCACCAAATCACCAAGTTGACATTTATCCAGAGCCTAAAGAATCATAAATTTATCAGTAATTCCAAATAAAAGTTAGGAAACTAAATGTTTTACATTTGAAAATTGCGGCAACTAGAATTTTCAGTCTGGATAAAATCAGGCACTTGTATTTCTGTTATATCATTCTTTCACTTCTTCAGATCTTTTTGGTTAGCAAATATTTTCTAACTAGGACTCTTCTTGTTTATAGGGAAATGAGCATATTAGTGTTGAAATAATCTGAATCATACCAAAGAGAAACCATAATTCCACAAACATACCGAATTGGTGTATAGGTTAAAGGAACAACCTTCCATATTTCACTGTCAGAGTGTTGCTCTAGTGGGTCAAGGTTTCCTCTCACTGTTCCTTCAAACAATGTTGGGTCCTGAGGAATGATGCTAAGCTTGGATCTCAAGTCGTGAAGGCCGATCTTGCAGATATCCACATTATCAATTATGATGCTTCCTTGTCTTGGTTCCACTATTCGGAATATTGCTTGTATGAGTGTTGACTTTCCACTCCCTGTTCTTCCAACAACACCTACCTTCTTCCTTCCCGGAAATGTGCAGTTGATGTTTTTTAAGACAGATGGAAGATGTTCAGCATATCGGATCTGTAAAAGAACAGATTTTATGTTTAAACCGTGTTTGCAAAAAGTCCAATTATAATTTACAAAAGTTTTCTAGTTTTATTTTACGATGAAATCTAGCATTCGTATTGCAAATATGCCGGGTATTGTTCTCATTTTCCTACCTAAGTGATGTTAAAGTTCAGCAGATTTCTTTTATTTTTAACCATTCTAATTTTGGTTCCTAGACATGTATTCTTTTGAATTTACCTGAAGATTTTTGAAGCATATTGTTCCAAATTCTGGCCAGTTGTTTGGTGGCTTATTCTCTTCAATCACCAAAGGAGCTTCACTAGGAATTTTCGCATATTGCACTATCCTTTCCACCGAGATCATTTTGTTCTCTGCATTGCATATGTTCCATATGACAGAGGCTTGTTGTACATTCAAACTCAGTCCATATGTTACTGCCAACCCTGCAATGCCTGCAAAATCCCCAATGTCCGATCAAATTCTTGTTCGTCTGTATATAAATTAAAAATATTCCTGGTTTATATTAAAACGAAAACTCAGGTAACGGCATGGTTTCTTTATCTGAAATATGTCACATATATGCAAGTAAATCCTTCTTCTTTCAACTTTACTCGGAGATGTCTTTGTCAAATATATCCAATAGAGGATGATTCCAATTATCGGACCTTCCTACCCGTGTGATTTTGCTGGTCTCTTTGTGGGTCACATTTCTTGCCTATCTTACAGGGTCTTTCACTATAACCTGTGCTTATGATTATGATGCTTACTTGGGTTGATGAATCCCTCGGGGAGGCTCACAAGCAAAACCAGCGAGAATGCAAACACAAAATTAGATAATAGGTTCAGTCTGAAGGAAAGCCATTCCATAGCTGACACACTGTGGAACCATGGTCTTGAGTGATTGTCGATAAGGTCCAGGTTTGTATCTGTGAAACGGGACTTTTGATCAAAAGCCCGGATTGTAGCTGCGCCTGAAAGTGATTCTGCGAAGTGATGAAGAATAGGAGCTCTTTGAATTCCATCTAAACGAGCCAGCTCCCTTTGTGTTGGTATATAATATCGCTGCATCGTTGATCACAAAATGTTAATATAATAATAATACATAACATGCTACATTAATCACCCTCCAATTGCTACAAGTACAAAACAATGATTTTATTCCCAGGAAATATACACAGAATAATCTTAATAATCAGGATAAAGGAACTACCTGGTACCACACGCATACCCCCGTCACTGGAATGAAAAGTGCAAATACTTGCCATGCACATTGAGACATGACCGCAATGGTTCCCAAAATTCGTATTATTGAGAAGGCACACCAACCTACTTTGTTAGCAAGTTCCATGTCCAACACACTTTGGTCTGTCGACGTCTGCCAATTAAGTGATTCAAGGCTACTGTAAGTGCTCAGAAATATAGCTAAATATAATTTATATTTATCCACAGTGTTTTGGTTGCTATTTTCTTCTTTTTTTTGCTTTGGACTAATGTGCACACTGATTGTTTAGAATACAGACTTGAACAGATAATGTCCATGTGGCTTAGCGCATAGATCTACCATAAACATACATGCATGTAGATTCATACTTAAAAATATTTTGCGCAATAGATGATCTCATATTTTTGGTAAATTACTGATAAGGATGGGCAATATGTCATGGAGACGAGGTGTGGGATCAAGTTGTTGTAGAAAATACTATATTAGCATTCTTATTTCTTCAGCACCGACATTTGACCTTTTAAAACCATGTATATCACCTTAAAGTATTCATAGTTGAAAAGGTATACCAATTTATAATTTGGATAAACTGAGATCCAATAATTAGGACTATCGTTTGAGCCTTTGAGGTAGGTTGTTGATCATCTATTCTACACCCTTGTCATGTCTGCTAAAACCGACTTACATCAAAGAATTGGAATGTGGGTTTTCACCTGGGAACAAGTTTGGATTTCTATCGTCACCACTTGTTTGGAACTGGACTTATTGAACTCCTGCACTATGAGTAATCACTTTGGATGATCTTATTTCTTATTTGTAGTCGGGGCTAACACTTGTAAGACTATAACTGATGTAACCAGCACTGTGTGGGGTTTAGTGCGATTCCTAGAATTCTCGAGTTTTATATGATTCAAAATTAATGACTTCCAAATGACTTGTAATGTGTGTTGTTATTTAATGCAAACACTTATATGCTTTGCTCGTATTGGTACTTGTATGTTAGTCCTTTTTGTTATAGATTATGACATTTCTTCACTGTATATACTTCACTTTATTTTGATTTTTCTCATCAGACTATCACATGGAATCTAACAGTACTTTGGACTTTTGGAGTGTAAATTTTCTCTGTCTCACGTCTCAACCTGCACAGGTCTCTACAATCTTCTACTTCTATGTAAAACTATCATTTTAAAAGGATATACATTGTTGACATGCAGAAGTAAAAGTTGTATGCATTAACTAACCCGATTTAAAATCCTTCCAGTTGGTGTTGAATCAAAGAAGGACATCGGAGCCCTGAGCACGCTGTGTAGCATATTTGTGAAGAACTTCTGTGCTGTCAGAAGGCCAACTATTGCTACTAGCGATGAACGCACCAGCACACACAGTGAACTTCCAACTGCAAGGAGGATATAGACCAGGAAGAGGAAACCCATCCCCACTACTGGCTCAGTTCCTACGGAAAGAGGAGAAGCCCATGCCATCCAATAGTTACTGGCTATTTGTAATATTTGGAAAGATGACTGTGCCAAGATTATGATTGGGACCAGTATCCCACCCCGCACTGCGGTCAGGTAAGCCCAGTAAACTTCTTTTCCAATGCTTCCCTTTTCTCTTTCTTCATCTTGTGTCAACCTTCCTCTGTTGCTAGCTATTTCTGTAGAGAGATCATGTTGGGAGTCTTGCTTGCTATTAAGAAGTTCTACATTTGTGGTGGCATCTGCGTCTGCTACATCTTCTTTAATTAGTTTTTGGGATTCCCTGCTTGTATTTTCAATGGTGAGTACTGATTCCAGAGCCTGGTTATGTGCCCCTACTAATAATTCGAATCCTATATTCTGCTTTACAAGTTCTTCAAACTTTCCAGCCTGAGCTATTTTTCCATTTTGCATCACCTGTTATAATTTATAAATATCAATTGGTCATTTTCCTGTATCAGTTTTTACTACTATAAGTTTAAACTTTTCCAGTAAGAACATATTGCATTTTGCTTACCAGAATAAGGTCAGCTGCTGGAAGAAACTCCACTTGATGCGTAACATAAAGTATGGTCTTATTTCCTAGAATTCCCATTAGGCATTCCTGAATAGATTAATAAACAAAGTCATATATAAGCAACAGAATAAGAAGAAGCCATTGAAGAACTAATCTACATAACCCACCAAACCCGAAATACATAATGGGCTCCATTATAAGAACTTTGTAAAATGTAAGAACTTTTAGATATGTAGCAACCAATCAGTAGGAGTTGCACTATGAGACCAAAGGACTCATTTTGGAGTGTTTCTTGTTGAGTTATTGAATCCAGTTTAGTTGCACATTACTTAAACCAGTCAGTAGTGTGTATGAATTAATACTTAGAAGTTAGAAGTTGTGCACATGGCTAGACAGTATTGTTTTTTAACAAACTGTTCAATTGTTCATTCAAGTTTCATGTGGTTACCAATACACTGAAGTCAAAAGATGGACAAATCAACCTATATAACAAAACTAGGAAGTCTTCGTGATGCAGACTCTAAAAGGCTGAATGGCGGTTGAGAATGAAAGAAGAAAGGGACCTTATTGTAGTCACACAAAATTAGTTGATGCTGGGATATGATATACTGATGGAGTGATGGCATGATTTTAAATAGATAAGGAAAAAAGGGGTAAGGAAACAAAGTGAGATGGAATTAAATGGACATGAGGCGACAAATGATTTTCCCACATGGCGGAGAGAGAAGCGTTGTACATTTTGGTTTTGAAAATTAAATGCCATCACTTTGTAATATGGTCTTCAATAAACTTAATTTTTTGGAAAGAACTCTATCACTGACCCCCAAATTCCCCTCCCACCCCAAAAGTAAGAACATGAACGTTGTACTGTTGTTTATTGGTGACCCGAATTTAGCCGCACGACGAACCAATTTATTCCAAAGGCATAAACCTCCATTAGCGAGACGAATCCATTAGTCCATATGAAAAATAGGAACTCGCAGCTCATAGACACAAGCAAACACTAGTAATAGAATCATTTTAGGTTGTTAGCAATATTGGTTGAATGCAGTAGATTTGAGACTTGAATATGGACAATGATGATTGGTAAATTCAGTTTGCAGAAATTTGATCTGTAAACTTTAAAACTAGTCTTAATACCTTTTCGACTGACTGACAAGATATGACCTGAAAGATTCAACCGGAGTTGGATAATGTTGTTCACCCCAATATTTACTTACTAAAAATTCTCAAACTAAAAAACAAATAGATTAATCTAAAATTACATAATCCAAAGAGAACAAAAAAGAGCTGACCTCAAAGAGTTGGGTGCCTGTATGAGCATCGACAGCACTGAAAGGATCATCAAGGAGATATATATCAGCGTCCTGGTAGACTGCACGTGCAATTTGTATCCTTTGCTTCTGTCCTCCACTCATATTGATCCCCCTTTCTCCGATCTCTGTTAGGTCACCACAAGGGAATAGCTCGAAATCCTTTGTCAAAGCACATGCTCTAACTGTTCTGTCATATCTGACACTATCGTACCGGTTCCCAAATAAAATATTATCTCGTACATTTCCTGTCATTATCCATGGGGACTGGGGAACATAAGCTTTTTTTCCACTGATCTTTACCATTCCTGATAGCTTTGGTATCTCCCCTAGTATGCAGGAAAGTAGACTAGATTTCCCTGAACCAACCGTCCCACAAATTGCCACTTTCATCCCCCTTTTCACTTTTATATGTATTCTTTCAAGAGTTGGTTCTTTTGATTCGGGGTCCCAGCTAAACATCCCATTGTCAATCTCGACATCGAATTCGGACTCATCTTTTGGAACAAACAAGACTGCATCAGCTTGAATTTCTTCTTTTTGGAGGTAGGACGCAATTCTATCCAATGAAACTTTAGACTGTGCAATCACTGAGAGTAGGTCTGGTAGATTGAAAATTGGGTCTTGTAGCATTTGAAAGGTTGCCAATGCAGATAAGACACTGCCAGCAGTAAGCGGGATGCCCATTAGAATACATGCTCCAAAGGTCACCACGGAGATAAATGTGGGAGATCCCCAGAAGATAAAAGCTGAGAGTGCTGATAGCCTTTGTGACTTCCATAACCATTTGTATTCAATCTTTCTCAAGCTTTCAAGCTTGTGGAGGTACTGAACATCCCACGCTTGAAGCTTAAGAGTCTTCATATGTCGAAGAACTTCTGATGTGGCCTTCATTCTTTCATCCTTGGCCTCCATGATCTTGGACTGGAAACTTTTCTGCATCCTTGTAATGGGTATGTTGCATCCCATCACTATTAGCGTTGCTGCTAGTCCTGCCAACGCTCCAAGACCAAAATTTATACTTAAAATGTAGATTGCTAGGGATATTTGTACTGGTAACATCCACATCGTGTTCATGTACCAGATGAAGTCTGTGATACAGCCAACATCCACACTCATATAGTTAATAATTTCTCCACTAGTGTGGCTTTGACGGGACTGGCTTGACAAATGGAGGCCTTTCTGGTATATGTGGGATAGAAGCGCTGCTCTCACGCGAAGTCCTAGCTGACGGGCACCAAATATCCATTGCCTCTGAGTAATCACTTCAATTGTTTTGGCACTGAGAAAGGCTACAGTCAGAAGGTATCCACTCTCAATCCTGTAGTCCTTCTTCCCACCTAGAAACTTCACGAAGTCATCAATTAGGTATGGGCCGACATATGATGCTGCAGCACATATGACTGCGAATATCGCATTTATTGCTGCTTTTCTCCTTATAAACAGAAAGAGTGCCTTGTTGATGGATGGATTGGTGGTGTTATCAGTCTCCCTGACATGATTTAGATTGTCATCAAATGCACTGGAAAGAAATGAAGCAGAATCTTTGATATCGAGATCTGGGACCTCATGTTGATCAAGTGGTTTCCTGATTCCTACTGCAAACAATGGATTCATCCAAGAGAAGGTAATTAGTTGCAGAAGAGTAGCATTCCCATATGGAGATTCCCTTTTGCCCTCTGGATGCTTTTCTGCCACGTTGTTGAGAAGTGGTTCTGTGATTCCATTATCAGAAAAGCCAATGCCTGTAAACCCTCTGATTGCAACTCCCAGCAGGTAGCTGGTGGCAAAAAAACTTGAGATGTCAGCATAATCCACTGCTCTTGGAGACCTATAATGCTTAAGGATGTCATGCATATCAAATGCTATGCGGATAACTGACAGTAAGAAGCTGCATATCCACCACATTCTTAGAATCCACGGAAGCTTTTTGGAGCTTGATTTACGAAGATTAAAAACTGCAACTAATGTGATGATCCATGAGGTTATTTGCAAGGTTTCTTCGAGTAATGAAGTTTTTGATTTGCAGAGGGCCACAAATCCATTCAGAAACATTAGAAACAATAGGAAGTGGTTCCCCAGTAGAAAAAGAGAGCAACCTATATTGGCTTTATAAGAATGTCCATATTGTACATTGATGGGGTACTTTTGTGTCACTCTATCTACGACTTTTGATCTTTGTGTGCATGATGCACAAAATTTTGCCTGTATGAAGTGGAATAATAAGCTTCCAATGAATCCAAGCTGGAGAACAATGCTGACATCCTCCCAGAAACATGGCGAGCTCACCTGCAATTCTGCTTTCAAATACTGAAGAAGTTCAAAACCTGCATTGAAATAGGGAATGATGCTAAGTGGCTTCTCAGAGAAAAAATCAACCTTCCCTAGACTGTTATTGTTAATTCAAGCTCTTAATTACTATGTTCAAAGATATATGTAAATTATTGTGTGTAAACAGGACAACCTCAAAAGAGGTTTAATTCTTTGTGTGTTTGTGTGTGTGTGTATGCTTTTACATCATTGCTCCACTAAAATTCTATCTCGCAGCAGGTGTGGCTTGCCAATACAATAGAATGTGCTCTAATCTTGACTCCCATGGTAATATTGGGGGAATGGAGACGGATATGATATCTTGGCTATCCCTAGCATGCACTAATTCTATTTGATAGGCCACATTGGTGCATCAAATTGCTCTGCCATCTGGACTTTCAAAAATATGATCCAAATGTTTGAAAAAAGAAACTGATCATCAATTTGATCTTGGACACGATCATTTGATCTTTACTGTAGCTGTGATAGAATAGTGGTGTTCCTCTGTTACTTACTGTGGACACTTTGTTTTGGCAGATATGCTACAAATATGGAAGGATTCATGGAAGCTTGTTATGAGACACAAGGGCATCTGGTTTCAAGTAAGTGTATTCATGATTAGATCCTATGTTTCAATATTAGAGTGTTTTTAAGACTATTTGAACTAGAGGGAAAGATGGCTATAGTTAGCTATGGACTAAGATCATTTTCTGGTCACATTGTAGTTGGTAGCGCACTAAAAGTCTTGGTAGGGAGAAGCTCCAAGATGTAATTTTCAAATTAAATTTCATCCCCTTCCAACAATGAAGACTAATATGAAGTTGGCAGATCATCCTCAAATTGTCGATCCGATGAGCACAGTCTAACTTTTGTACACAAGTCGGTCCTTTCTTACTATGGATTTTCTGTTGCTATTGAACGAAGTGTTCTAGAATAAATAGATCAATTCTTCTATAATCTAACTAGAATATTGTCATTCAATTATGAAAATATGCGTAAAACACCAATCTCTGTTACATGATTTTTGGGTAAATGAGAAATCCTAGACTCTCACTTTGCAAAACTTGTACATATGATTATCACCCTGTTGATATAGTTTCGAATTGTTTAAATCATGTACAACTTGCACCTGTGCCACTTACAAATACTTCTCTCTACTGCATAGTTGACTACACTAACTTAACATTTTAACAAAGTTTAAGTTAGGCAGGTGCAGCTATAATGAAGTATATTAAAGAGACTGAAAGCAAAGCTAGCACGACCTTCATTCTAATTATGAATACATGTTTATATCACAAACTAACAAAAAAGTAAACAAAACAGTTTTAACAGCAAAACAGTTCTGTTTGATTTTTATTGGCATGCTATCCAGATGGATTTACATTCGTCAATCATTAGGGATGACCTCTACTTTGCATTTTAAAGTGCACTTTCAGTTTGTAACAAATATATGCATAAAGCCTATAGGAAAATAGTAAATAGAAGGGACTGTACTAGACAAACTGCTCTGTTAAACACTTAGCTTGCCATGTTTATTAATTTTCTCTTTATAAATTTATTCAATTATCTTGTAGAAGAATTTAGCTTTAAGAAAGTCCAAAATAACCCATGAACTGAACTCTCAAGCTAGTATTGTTTCAAGTTCCTGTGTTTTTAAGCAGTCTATTAACATTTACTCAAAAAATAAACCAGTCTTGGGGTATGCTCAAGTATCAGTTTTAAGTTATATGTGAAGTTCTAGAAATGAGGATCAGATTATGCAGGTAAAATTTAGCTTACTTGAGACAACACTCTCCGAACTGAACATGTCTGCTGCATGAAACAATTTTCTCCTTTGCTTCAATATTCCGTGGACCTCCTGTAAGTATGGATTACTTGCTGCCTTATAAATGATCAGGCTGAGATGTTAAGTATCGATTGCAGATATGAAACTGGTTGTGAGGGACCTTTCTTTTAGTCTGTTTGAACAACTAGGAAGACATGGAAGAAGTAGCTAGTAATTGGAGAAGAAGAGAATGTGAGGAGGGAGACACAATAAAAGTTCTTGGAAATATATAAGTATAAAATTATATTGGTTATGTGTTACAGTATTTGAGTTTTGTCATGTAGGAGGAAAAAAGAGTTGCTGAAGAAAGCATATCACGTGATGATTAATCTGAGGACGGTTTTTGGCTCTTGCTTGAACTTTATATTGATGTGTTTTTTAGCTTATTAGGAAGGTAAAGAGGTGATTAACCAAAAAAGACAAGTGATGGGGTTTTATTAAGGTAAATGTAGGGTTTTGGAGATAGGGTTGTGACATGGGATAGTGATGAAATGAGATGCTTTTCTTTCTTGATAATAGGGCTCAAAGATAACAAACCAGTACATATGTACATATGTATATTTGAATGAAAGAAGAAAGAAAGTGTTTTGGTGCTCTTTGGTTTTTAGTGGTGGAAGATTTTTTGGGATCTATTTGTTAGATTGTGAAAATGTTTGTCCTAGTCTTGAGGAAATTACTTGGAAAAACAAGTTTGTTCCTAAGATAAAGCAGAGATGGATTGATTGATTGGATCCTCTTACACTGGACTAGTTTCATTTGTTTGGTGGACTGTGATTGCCATTTCTAGCTTTAAATAAAGGGGTTTTCTACTTGTGACTTGGTGAGTTGCGATGATCAAAACCATAGTTTGATCATACAGTATATGTGATGTGTTATAAGAAGAAATGCCAAAATCATTTCAAGAACTTCTTGTTCATGTGATCCAGTATTTGATGTGATGTATCTTGCCTTTCCTTGTCTAGGGTAAATTTTTTTACAGGTCATGCTTTATTCAATATTTATAGCAGTTCTCTGATTACTTATTCAATATTGTATTGTTGCTATTACAAATGAGCCTATTTGGTGTAATAGTAAAGCTCTTTGTCTTTCTTTGAGGACTTTTGCTGTACATGGTTCCCACCACCAAGGTCTTTTTAAAACAAGAATTACATACATATACGTATATGAAGGAATCATTTTTTACAAAGCTGTGGTAAGCTAAGAGCAATTGAGCAACACCAAAAGTTGTAAATCCTTTACAACCCTTTTTCCCTTTGGGTTCCCCACTTCAAAATTCCCCCCATCAAGTCTAAAGTGACCAACAGCCCACATTGAGTGTGAGTGTGTGACCACCAACCATTCCACTTCATATCATCTTCTCAATCTAAACCTTCCTACATTATCTGTTGTGTCTCCCACTCTAAAATCCACCAAAACTTAATTATGCAACCACTAGTTTGTATTAAAAAACATGGCAGGAAGAGTGGAAGACTGGAAGAGCATGATTTTCATATACTAGTTGAAGTTATACATTTGTGAAAATAGCCCTCACGCTCATGCATTTGAGCCCTATGATTTGTCAAAATACTTTTTTGTATATTAATTTAGCGAGAAACCATCTTTTAAATCAGGGACCAGTGTAACAGTGTTCATAGGAGGAATTATACACACTTACATATGTTGCACAAAGCCACAAACAACAAAATCAGGCAGGTTTTCTATCACTCTCTCTCCCTTGCCATTCAGAGTTCAGATTCTGAAATCTTGATAGAAATTTATGTGTACTGCACGAGCCAAAGCGAAAGCTAAAACCAAAGATAACATTTTTATCAAGTGAATAACTGCAAAATACAAAATCCAAATATAAAGCTGATGCACGAGCACAAGAAGCCAACACCAAAATAAGTCAAGATAGGGTTCATGTGAAATGATGTCTTGAATCCTAGAAAATGTCAAGCGAAATTTCGAATCCTAAAAAAACGGTATAGAATACCGAGATTTTTGATACTAGAAAAAAAGAAGGAAAACTAAGTATTCATAGATATTTATATATCTGATTTCTTAAAAATTGGCATAATTCGTGGGATATCCCCATATTTAAACTATGGTCTTAACTCTTAAGCATAGGTGAAAAAATCGTTTTTGCCGACCGGATATTCGCGATATATTCCGTTTTTTTGGAGATCGGCACGGTACGGCATACGACGTATAAACGGATTTTAAAACACCCCATGCCGGTCGGCATTTATCGGATATTCGCAGCATAATTCGGCAAAAAACGATATTTATCGAGATTTATGAAATTTTCGATTATAAAATTAACACATTTATTTTTAATCCCCCCGAACTAGAATTTTCGATGAGATTATCAAAAAAAGGTCCAAAAGGCACTAGACGTTTGGAAACTTTCGCGACGAACTTGATGGCCCTCCAAGAGCAATATATCAAAAAAAGGTTCATGGAACATTCCTGACCAGTTTTCTTCCCAAGGTTTGTGGAACCTCCCTTATTCTCAAACCAACATCCAACCTACCTATGTTTACCCTCATTTTTCTTATGGTAACATAGGAACCTCCCAAAGTGATGATTCCAGTGTACCATCCTACCAAACCCAACCAGATGACAGTGGTTCTTGGTTTCCCAATATAGGGAGTTGGTTGGCCCCAATGACAAGTGGGTCCGACGTGCAGTCAGCTGATACATTAATGTCGGTTCAACAATACTCGAGATTTCCTATCTTTGAATCATTTGCTCCGTATTGTATGGATCAAGATGCATATGATATGCATATTGACCAATTCAGGTCGTACGAGCAAACAATGTCATGGGAATATTACTGTACTGAGTTCGTCCCCACACGTATGCGACTCGAAGCTCATCGGTTGGACAAATGGCGTCTATCATTCTGGGTTAGCATGTCTTTTATTTTGATTATTAAAATAAAACTATGGGTTGAGTTGTAATGAGGTTGTTTGTGTTTAGTTCTTGTATTGTAAACATATAAAAGTTCTATGAATATCCGCCCGATATTTACGATTTTTTCACCTATGAGTAAAACTATCTTGTGTAATAGTTCCGTCTTAGCTTCCTTGTATGATTTGTCGTGTGTTTAATTTGTAATGTATGTTTTTCTTTTAATTATAAGTTTATATATCGAAATCAGAAAAAAAAACACGAAAAGTGCAGAAAACCTCCCAATTTGCCGAATTTTTCGCGAATATTCGCGAATATCCGCGAAAAATTCCGGTTTTTTTGAATTTGCCAAACCTCAAAAATCCGACACAGGAGGTCGGATATCCGTGGAATAATCCGGTTTTTGGCAGATCGGATATCCGCCCCTAAACGATTTATTCACCTATGCTCTTAAGTACATTTCTTCAGTAATTGTACTGTTGTTCAATTGTTTGGTTACATGACACTATGAATGACATGGAACCAAGTCACAACAAGTCTTGAAAATTAAAATTTTCCGCCTAATAAGTTATGTGAAAAAACAAAAAAATGATCTAAATACATGCATGTACTTAGACCATTGGAGGAAGAAGTCCCACAGTTAAAGTCTTACAGAAGATTTATCATCAGATGACAAAATAACATTTTTTGTCCGTCATATACACAGAAGATATAAATGCATGTGAAAGCATTTTCAATTCACAAGTACACTTCTGATTTGATTTTATTCCATATTAATATATTATATACAATTTATTTTCTAGCTTTCTCTTATAAAATCTTATCACTGGTGTGAGTGAAGCATCCTTGACTCCTTGTTAATAAAATTCCACTTGTGCCTAAGTACATTGCATTTTCTCCATGTTATCATTTTGGACAGAAAAAGTTTCAAACAAGATTCAAGTTTATTCCAAATTTCCAATCTTACATATTGTATTGAACTCTTTGGTCAATAGTATAAGCTTTTATTATGACCAGATTGCCTTTTTTCCTAATTAAAGTGTTTATATGGAACTAAGCTAGTACTTCATACAGTACTTGGAAGATTTTACACTATCTTATTCTGGCCCTAAGGCCTCCTCCATGCTTTTCTATTCTCTCCTCATAGGAAAATTTGTCTAATGTGGCAGAAGCATGTACAGAAAAAACGTTCCATCAGTTCATCACATGCATGTTGGGATGGATAGAACGATCAATATTCTTTTGATGATAGCTCACATGAATCTATCCAAGGGAATAAAAACAAGGGAATAATGTCTTGTTCATTTTACCATATGTAGGTAGGTTAGTAGGCTTTAATCTGAGAAGGGTGAGGGACTCTGAAAATCTAAATTGGGGACCCTTATATGTACTCCAACTCCAAGTAAGATTACTTACGGAATCATTCGTAACCTCCAACATCTACATCTACTAGTACCCTATATCGAATCACTTCACTTGGTTACATAGTTCTATTGAAAGGGAATTTCAAGTGTCAAAGACTGTTAGGTTATTTATCAAAGTTGAAAGACTCCACAGAATGAAGGTCCCCCACTATATGAAGATGATGAAGGGTTGTATTAAAGGCTAGCCCCAAATTTTAAGTTATAGTATATGAAATTATGAATTGAAGTTGATCAGCAAATTACATGTATCCACATATAGCATTGTATTAAGTATTAACTAGTGAGTCAGCTACAGAATTAGCTTTTTCTAAAAACATGTTTGACTCTAAAACTTGATATATAGCTGCATGATCAGTTCCTTAATCTATGAAAGGTGCGCGAATTAAAGACCCCTCATCAGAAGTTGGTATCAAAGACCCCTCATCAGAAGGTCCCCAACTATGAATTGAAGTTGATCCTCAACAAATTACTTGCATCCACATATAACATTGTCACATGACATTATTCAAATAGCTATGATTCCACTAATTTTGATTAATAATGCTAACTTACTAAATTTGAAAAAATGCCAGGTGAGATTTTTTTTTTTTTTTTTTTACTTTCATTAATCAAAGAAGGTGAATACAAATTACATATCGGCTATAAATTACCGACAAAAACTATGAACCTCCCCTAGTTTAGGTGCTCTCCATGTCAGGCCTTATCGAACTAAAAAGTAAAACCACATACCCTCAGGAGCTAGTGATAGCTCAGCCAATATTCATTTGAGTCAGCCACGCCCATGTTGGCTCAGTTCAGTAGTTGCTGCTTGCTACACATTGGGGAGATCCTCATACTACTAGTCTACTAATACTATCAGCCAGAACAGAAGAGCAACAGACCAGGAACAGCTCTGACACAACTCCCCGCAACCAGCTCAACCCATACCATTTTCTCTTATTGGGTTGGGCTCACTTGGTAAAAGTAGATGATTTCCTCTTACCAAATGCCTAAGTGTCCTAAAACTCCAAATCACAACAAACACACACAAATTACACAAGAACAAGCAAATCATTCCGAATGCCACAGGCAGGCACGCAGCAAGCAAAAATTTCTATTTCTTTGTGTTGATGTAGCTGTGTTTACTCATTTTTCATGTCTTTCGTAATTCCAAACCTATACATTTGCTGATTTCCCCTTATTAGTGAAAGAAATGATTGTTACCCTCAAATGTGTTTGTATACCAGTGTTTAGTAGCTAAAGGGATGTGGCAATACCATACTGAAATGGAGTGATTTGTTCCTATATTCCATATAGACCATGACAGAAAATTGCCAAATTCTCCATACCAGCACAGGCAGATAGATTTTGTGGATCTATACAATTTAAACGCGGAAGCTGTCATTGATAATTCTGCAAGGCATGGAGAGAAGTGGCCCGACATTGTTGTATCTTGGTAGCTCCCATTACAAAAAAGATGCACCTTCATTCCTTCATAATAAATGGAGCTTTGACAGAGTAAATTAAACTTGTATACTACTACTCTAAGGAAGAATCTGGTAAAACACTAAGAGTTGGCTAATGCAGGTTGGGGTCTGGCCACAAAGTTTGCTATGTAAGCATGAATTCTTGAATTGCTTTTGCGATCTGCTCTGACTCCCTATGGACTATAAAATAAAAGAACTAACAATTTGCTTGATACTCCTCAATACAGTGTAATTAAGCCAAATCTGGATAAATGTGTTATATTTTCAAGCATTGTCCCTGGTTATCTCTGATGGCTGAATCAGGCTAGATTTATGCATGGGAAATTTTGACTTAACCCCCCAAACAATGGACATCTTTTGATTAAACCCCCATATATTCAAAAAATTTGACTTTACACCCCACCGTTTGATTCCGTTAGATTTTCCATCCAAACCTAATTTTAACTTCCCTAAATACCCCTCTTTCTATTATTAGTCAAAACCCCCTAATTAAAACCGGTTTTATTAAAAGATGGAAAATTACCCTCTTTTTTTCTACCTTATCTTCTTCCCATCTTCTTCTTCTTTTTCCCATCTCATTCTTCTGCACATCACCTTCACCAAAAAAAGTAATTAGAATCTGAAATCGATTTCCTTCTTCATCACATCTCACGACTGTTTCTTCTTCTTCTCCACTTCTTCTTCTTCTCCATTTCTTTTTTTTCAAATCTTGAATTTATCATTTGAAATTGAAGCAATCGCAAAATGAACAATGGGGAAGGTGGATCTAAGGTAAGGTTATAAGTGTATGAACAATGGGTACTCTTCTTCTTCTTCTTCTTTTTCTTCTTAGATTTAATTTTTCATTTCTATCAACTATTGATTCTGGTTCTGGGGGGTTATGTCAAATACATACAAATACAACGGGGATTTTCTATAAACTAATTATTGATTTTAATATTAATAGAAAGAGGGGTATTTAGGGAAATCAAAATTAGGTTTGGATGGAAAATCTAACGGAATCAAATGATGGGGTGGAAAGTCAAATTTTTTGAATATATGGGGGTTTAATCAAAAGATGTCCATTGTTTGGGGGGTTAAGTCAAAATTTCCCTTTATGCATTATGAATCCCGCCCTTTCTAAATGTTCCAAACCTTTAGCAAAGAAGTGGTTAGTAATCAAAAGGACACTACCACCACTCTACTTGTTCAAGTAGAATGGCTGGGCCAATCTGTTTATGTGATTTTCAGTTCAGCAGGAAACTGGAAACAGGGTAGTGCAGCAAATCAGGGATATGAAACATGACAGTACAGTGCTCAGGCAGGATCAAACAACAGGTAAGAATGATGTGGTAAAGACAAAGGAAAGGATCTCGGCCTTTTAAATCAATAAATATTCATGCAGTATTGTATTTTTTTTTTCATTTACCTCTGATGTATCACTCTCTTCATGCAAACACCTTTACCTAAAACATTCTAAGGATATAATTCCAGGTCGAGATCATGTCATTTTCATATCCAATGAAAGTCATCCTTTAGTTTGAAAAAGAAGTATCAACACAAGCATTTACATATATTATTTTCGCAAATAAATTACTCGAGGTGGTTTTGTTTTCTTCCTGTGTGTAAGGTATGAATAGGCAATAGCATGCGCCTCATCATGAACATTGAGAAACAAATAGATGGAAGAAAAAACAATGGAATTGATGATATCAATTAAGCTACTTGTCAATACTCAATACTAAATCAGCTCCTGCAACTCAAATGAGTCGCACTAAGTGTGACACGATTAGAAGGGTCCACAAGGAGGTTCTAAGGATTCAAAGGCATTGCCTAACAACCAGTATCAACATTAAAAATAAAATAGAACTTTCTGCTGCCTTTAATTCTACCAGCTTATTAGCAGCATTTGGAGGTTTTCTGTGTGGTATAAGTCGAAGCATTATTATTTTCCATTTTCCATGAAAAGTAATACATAAATTTGTCTTGTGAAAGAACAAAGTATTAATCAAATGATTGATGAGGCATTTGAATTGATGTCACTTTTTACTGATTCAAAATTACTATTCCAACACGATACATGTAAATACCAATTAAAAAAAAGGTGCCGCTAAACTTGGTGGTGTGGCTGTAGCTAAATTTGAATGCCCGCCGCTCCTCCGTACCCTTCTTCTCCTCGTACTCCTCCTCCTCCTTGGAAAGACTAGGGTTGGAAAAGTGTTTAGAAATCCGTCAGGATCAGTCCCGCAACGTTGGCACACAGAGTGCAGCTTACTGCAAGAAAAACATATCTCTGACTTTCTAATCTCAGATACACTATTTTGAAACACTCTCCAAGAAGATACCCTGAATGGCAGGGAACATAATTTACATTCCTCATCATAACTTTCTTCACTCTGCACAGGTGAAAAAAATAAAATAGTTAAAATAAGTGATATGTTTAAAAACCCTAAAAGCCAAACAAAAAAAAAAATCTAATGCTTTGCTATATGCTAGGGTGTTTTTTGTTTGTTTGTTAAAATAATACAAACAAATCAATTATAAAATTAAGGATTACAACAAAGTAATTGAATTACTGATAAGGATCTATTGTTGATTCAGAGAGAGAGAATAGAATAAACAATAATCGAGATTAGATTGTTCTATGTATGATACTTACATATGAGTTAGACAATTTGTCGCAGCATGGATAACAGAGCTTGGTGAACGTCATGTACAAAGGTTCTTCTTCTACTTGCACTTGCTCTTCTAGGTTATTTGCCATTGTTGCTATATAAATATAATAATATTACCGATGATGATGAATTGATGATCGATCTATCTCTTTCTCTCTGATTTGCTTGTTATAAGTAATCACCACTTTTCTTTGGACGCCCCTTATATAGAGACTAGAGAGAGAGATTCCAAATTTCCAATCGGTACAGCCTTAGAGGAAGAGGAAAGCCCTTTCCTGATGGAATTGGGAAGAACAAACTTTTAGGCCCATGGGTTTCTTTGTTTTACATGGCCTTGAGCCACACGAGAAAAAACATTTGCTCCTTGTCTCATTGCCGAACTGGAATCTAAGATTTTACTGTTAACCGGGGAGGAGATAAAAGATAATCTAAAAGTTCATCTGCCCAAGTTGGCAAATTCTATTAATTAAGCAAGATTATTAATTATTTGTGTCAAAAATTATATTACATTAAAATTTAATAATAAAAAATAAAATAGAATTATCCAACAGTAAACTTAAACTCAAGAAGAACTATGTATATTGTTACAAATTAAGTGGAATTTGCTTTAATAATTATTATTGAAACGTCAATTTATTTAGGGTAATATCCCCAAAAAACCCCATGTTTAGCTGCCTCTTCCCCAATAGGGCCTGACATGAGGTCATCTTATCAAACAAGCCCTTTGACTATTTCATAGTTTTTAAGCGGTCAAAATTACCCTTGTATTATATCCTCTAAAATCAACCTTTTGTCCTCTAAAATCAGTATAAGACAAAAAAACTCAAAAAAAGACAAAAAACAGAAAAAGACAAAGAAACAGTTGGTGTATAACATTTTGGTTTTAACATTTGAAAATTTTATAACTTGTGATTTAGAAATCGAAAATCAACATGGTGTATATGGTTGGTAAGGTCTCGACGAGATCTTTCAAACGAGATCCCACATGACTATAAAATTTTAAATTTAAAAAATTTAAATTTTTATAAAAATTCAAATAATTATAAAAATTCAAAATTTCATATTTTTTTACTGAGAAGTTGGGTTTCGAAAAAAAAACTCCTTATGATTTCAAAAGGTTTTTCAAAATTACTCTAAAAAAATCACCCATTACTACTAAATTCAAGAGTTTTTATTTTTGTCCTCTAAAAACTTTTCTTGTCTTCTAACACCAAAGCAATATCCTCTAAATTATTACTTGTTGTTCTGTAAATTACAAAAGCATGATATATATTCCATATTATTAATATATGTGGATTGTAGTCTGTAATTGGATGCATGAGTTCGATGTCTCGACTGAGGACAAAACCCTTATAGTATAGATAAAAAGAAAATTGTATTACCATGAAAAGTTTATAAAAACGTTTAAGGTATAGTTAACTTCACAAAAAACTATATACTCTTTTTAGGTTACATCCCAAACCATAAGAAAGAAAACATAACCCAGTCTAAACATAAATCCCTCATTTTGCCTGTTGTAATGCTAATAAGCTCGTCAAATTTGTACTCCATTCTTCTTTCCCATCCTCCACACTAGAACAATATAATAGCTCACATCTCTAACCATCTTTTTTTTTTTTTTTTTTTTTTGGCAAACGCGGTTGAGGGCACCCCCTTACCCCTTTAAATTACGTGAGGAAACTTATATCAAACAATCAGTTACTGGCGTGTTTCGAACCAACGACCTCTCCACTTTGTGAAATGGATGCAACCGTTGAGCCACAGACTCATGTGCTCTCTAACCATCATAGAAACTGATAATCTCCCTTTGTTTAAACACTCATGCATTCTTATTTTCCACAAAATCCAAGTAATACATATAGAACCATGACCAATATACTTTGATAACCAGCTTTAATCCACTTCTCAACACTTTTCAATATATAATGTGATTTAGTAATTGCATACAGTAAAACCTCGATAAATGAATATTCGATAAATCAATAACCTCGTTTGAGTAATAAATTTATCTGGTCCCAATTTGTAGTTTTGTACTAAATGAGTGTTCGATAAATGAATAACTTCGCTTAAGTAATAAAAAATTTCAGTCCCAAGGGTATTCTTTTATCGAGGTTTTACCGTATTAAGTGGATACAGTAGCTTGTTTAGAGGATAAAGGTATATTGTTTAGAGAATAACAATCAGTGTTTTAGCGGACAATACCCTTACAGTATATAGAGAAAAAATTATTGAGAAAATAAAAATCACATGTTTTTTTTTCCATACCCATGTGGGATCTTGTTAGATAGATCTCGTCGAGATCTTTCCAACCATATACATCATATTGATTTTTAATTTCTTAATCAAAAGATATATAAGTTACAAATAATATAACAAATAAAATTAATCAATATTAAAAAAATATGTATTTGTTTCTTTCTAATTTATCTTATTCTAATTTTTTCTTTTGTCTTTAGTACAAAGGGTATTTTAGTCAAACAAAATAAAGAAAAGTAGGGTAAGGGCTTGTTTGAGAAGATGACCCCATGTGAGGGCCTATTGGGGAAGAGGCACCTAAACATGGGGCTTTTTTGGGATATTACCCTATATATATTTGGTTTATTACAAAAATGGGAAATTTTTTAAGAAAACACCACATTTAGGTGTCTGTTCCCATATAGCCACTCATGAGAGGTAATCTTCCCAAACAGCCACCTTACCCCACCACTTTATACTTTTCAAATTTTTTTTTACCTAAACTACCCTTTGTACTTTTTAACTTGATTTTGACTATGTAAAAGGTGATGTGACTTGTCATGCATAAAGGTATATTAAATGTGAACCATTGATTCCTTATGATAAGAAGATGATTAAATCACAACCTTTGATTTGAAATTTAATTTAAAAAAAATTAAAAAACAATTGTTAATAAGTAGATGACGTGGACGAGTAGGATTGAATAAAGACTTATGCATTCCAGTTAGATTATGACACGAATTTATAGTTGTTTGGGCAGGCTTGGGAGGCGGGAAAGGTTTTAGAAAACAAAGTTCCCTAATTTACTAAAACAATAAACCCTAACTATCTTCTTCTTCTCCCCAATTGCCTCCACTCTATCACACCCTCTTCTTTCTTTAGCTAAATCCTTCGAGAATCTTACTAAATTCTTCGATTTTCATAATATCTGTTGTTAATTTCTATAAAATGATTTTTAAACTACCTAAAGGAAGCAAAAAACATAAAGCAAACTGGTAATACCCAAATTGTAGAAACTAATATACAAGATTCCGATGAAGAGCAAAAAGAAGAAATTGAAGAGAAAGCAAAGGAAGTTTTTTTTTTTTTTAGATCTTCAAATTGATCAAATATATGTGATTACCTCTGTACTCTCACAAATTGTGAAATCTAGGCTTGGAAAATTTATGTACAAGATTGGGGGAGTATGAACGCGGTTCACACCATTAGAACCATTAGATGTGACTTTGATTTCAGGTTTGGCAATTGGTGTTATATACCACATGAGTTCATGTTCAAGGAAAAATATGTCAGAAGTCCATTTAGGGAGAAATATTTTGGCAAGAAAAATATTAGAAAAAAGATTATCAAGGATGCAATTGTAAAAGCAAGATATGATCCCACTTCTGGTGATGATGTACATAATTTGAATCGATTGTACCTTCTGGCATTATGCTTACAACTAGATGCATCTCTGACCATTGATATCAGGTACATCCACTTTGCTAAAAGTTTTAGATTTATCTTCAATGTTGTCATATTGTATCCTCTAAATGTTAGAATTTTATCCTGAAGTTGGTGATATGGTGTCTGTTTAGTTTTAATGTTTGTTATTTGCCAAATGTTGAACATTATCCTTATTTTTTATGATATATTATCGGCTTATTATCAAATCCTTATCCTCTAAATGGTAAAATATTATCTGGTTAGAATAGTGTTTGATATTTGTACAATGTTAGACATTTATCCTCAATTTAGTATTATCCTATCTGCTAATTATAGACACCTTATCTTGTAAATTATATAGCGGTTCTGTGGTTTATGTTATCCTGTTATATAATAGGGTGATGTTGTAAGAACTAAGAGTGTACATAAAACCACTGGATAGTTATTGCTAATTATATCGGTTAAAGAAAACATAGTCCATCTTCTAAATAATTTATTATCTATCCTCTAAATAGTAATTACTATTTTTTAATAACACAGGTCAACTGTAACCACTGGATACTTTTGAGCTTTAGCTTCGGAGAGAAGAAGATAAGAGTATATGATTCTTTGGGCTATACATATCCAAGACAACAACAATTGGGCCTCGAGAAGATGTTGGTGTACGTGGTCTTTGTTGTTGACCCAAAGTTGCCTGATTTCGACTCAGAAATAGAATGGGATAGGGAATTTGTGGAATGTGCACAATAATCTGATGGTGACTGTTGTGGAGCTTTTTTGATTGCTTATATTGATTGTATCATCAGGGGAAAACCCCTCAAATTCAGTCGAACCCCTACTCTTATGAGAAAGCGCATTGGTATGGAACTTATTGAGTGTGGACTAAAGCCTCCAAAAACATTTTATGCCTACAGTGTAGAAGACTTGTTATTTTCAGTTTATGTTATTGTGCTTTTGTTATAATTTTATTTTCTTTACTTGGTATGACCATAGTTGAATGTATGGGTGAAATTATCCGTTCAATGTATTTTATATACATAATCTATTGCAATGTTTTATTATTAACTCTTATCAGTTGAGTTTATTGTTATAGATTATAATGGTATTTAGAGGACTTATTACGTAGGTTTTAGACATTATAATTGTGCGTTTTATAGGATATAGGTGCAATATTTAGAACACTAATACAAAGACATTAGTAGCAACTATTTTGAATTATTAATATAGGTGCAATCTTTGAACTACATTAATAAGAAGAAGTTAACATGATTCAAAAAATGCCATCTGAAGGACAATCATTTTATGTATATTAATAAGAGGCTTGTTTTAACCGATATAGAAAACCATTTTAACCGATACAAATTATTATCAACCTAGTAAAAAATAAAACTACCAACAATTAAAAGGAATGCCTGCATTCTGACCATATGAACCCTGTGAACCAAATATTAGATAGTCATTAACATACATCTCAGCTTCCAATTCATCTTATATGGTCCACATAAGAGGTCAATTATGCACATCCACTAGAGATTTCACATAAGATGCATCGCTATCGTCGTTTACCAAACAACTTTCATCACTTTCATCTTGTGGTTCACTTTCACCTATACCTTGAGCTTGTAAATGCGCTTGAACTCTATGATATTCTTCAATTTCATTGGAAATTTCATCTGCAAAAGTCATTATTCTTACACATCTCAGAAAGAATTGTTGCTAAGCTATTACAATAGAACTAAGTGATATTTCTGGAAGATTAGAGGATACATTTTGCCAATTATCATCTCCCGATCGTATAACATTATCCACCAAGGGAGATTAATAAAAAGATGTAACTCTATAATGAGCAGCAAGGGGAGTTGTCAGAACAACTTAGGGAAGAGTCACAGGAGTAGTATCCAATATATGCAAAGGTTGTTGTTCATTCCCATTCTCATTTGATGAGATAACATGACTCTTTTGTGGTGATGTAGGGTCTAGCAAATTTTTTTTTTTTTGGGAGGGGGAGGGGGGATATACAACCTCATTTTACAGGTATACAAAAATCTGAATAATCAGATTGATTACTGCAATATATTTTGGAGCTTGCTTCCTCGTTCCATTGATTGTATATCTCTTACTATCCAAACATTAATGATATATAAGTTACTGGCAGCAAAAATTCCAATCATCAATTGATTATAGTCAGATTCACATTGGATGTGGGCGTGGACAATTATTCATAACAGCTTGAATTGAAAATTTGTCTCTTTTCACATGAGTCATAGCTTCAATAATATCTATAAACTTTTCATATGGTCTTTTCAGCAACAAATTGTTATTTTTGTGTCTCCGTTCTTATATTCCAATTGTCCATCTGTACTTGTCTCCACCTGACCAATATAGAGAAATACAACATTGATCTTGTTACCTGAAACAAATATTTTTCAGGCTAATATTAGGTGACTATCGGCTAAAAAGAAACAATGTATCCTCTAAAACATAATTTGTATCCTCCAAGATAAAATAAGCTTTAATGTAGAAACAGAGTGACGTGGAACCTCAAATATAGAATACCGGTACACCAACAAGGAATTAAAATCGAAATAAAACAACATCAAAGTTAGGGTTTCATAATGTTGCCTCAATTATGATGGTGAAAGTTTAGTAAATATACCATCTTCAATAAAGATGTCATTTTTGTAATATTTATGAGGTTAAGGTTTCATAAAAATACAATTTTTATGAATTATTTCATGTTTATGAAGTTAAGAATTTGATAAATATATCATCTTTATGAAAGATCTCATTTTTAAATCACCAACACATTCACCACATTTTTGTTTAAAAAGAGTACAGTATGTTGAGTGTCTACTATTTTAATTCCTATCTTACCCAAATTGAAAAATCTATTACATTCAAAACTTACCAAATTTAATGTCGAGTTATTCTTCCTTTGCAATACAAATAATGAAAGATTTACCTTTTTCCTTTGACATCTTGTTTGGTAAGATGTAGAAGAAGATGAAATACAAATAATGAGGTTGTTTTTAAGGCCGTGAAAAAAAAAGTGGAAGAAGATGACGACCAGAAACTGTGTTAGGTTGTAGAGAATAAAAAGTAGAAGAAGATGAAATTAAGTTGTTGGTATATTGTGTTGTAGAGTTATCTTAATCCAACGGTTATATATTATCATCTTAATCCAATGGTTGGAGTTTGTTTTGATGTCCTTATCAAAGCATTAAAAAAATTCAGATTTGGTGAAAAGTTTAATTTGATGGTGATGTTTGCAACAGATGTACAGAAGGGTAAAAGAGACCTAAAATAAAAGAAAAGTGGGGCAAAGCGGCTATTGAGGAAGAATACCACTCATGAGTGGCTAATTGGGAAGAGACACCTAAATGTGGTGTTTTTTTTAGAAATTTCCCTACAAAAATTGAAGAAAAAAAAATCTGTTAAAAAAAAACTGTATATAGTTGGGGTATAAAATAAAATATTCCATTTGTAATTTTAGTAATAATAGAATTTTTGAAAAAGATTTGGTAGTAGAGTAACAAAATTGGAAGGTGGTGCATGTGAATATAATAACTCCTAAATTTTATAAATAAAAAATTACCTTATGGGCCCTAACGTTGAATTTGGTTTATGTTGACTGATGCTATATACGTGCGTGTCAGAGCTAATGTGATTTGGAAGCTTTCTCGGTATTGTGCGCCATATAAGTTGGGGAAGAAGTAAAAATTACCAATTCTATCCAGATAGACTGATTGTTGTATACTATGTGTTTAAGGCCAAACGAGTCATTAAAAGAAAAAATACCAACTATGAGTGACATTAATTAGCTCACTGTTTCAAATCGGCCAAGCCTTTTTATTAAGTAGTAAGATGATTTGTCTAAACCCCCCCCCCCCCCCCCCCCCCAAGTTTGCTTACCTATTATACCCCCAAATTCAAATTCAAATTATTTCTGATAACTAAATTACCTTATGGGCCCTAACGTTGAATTTGGTTTATGTTGACTGATGCTATATACGTGCGTGTCAGAGTTAATGTGATTTGGAAGCTTTCTCGGTATTGTGCGCCATATAAGTTGGGGACGAAGTAAAAATTACCAATTCTATCCAGATAGACTGATTGTTGTATACTATGTGTTTAAGGGCAAACGAGTCATTAAAAGAAAAAATACCAACTATGAGTGACATTAATTAGCTCACTGTTTCAAATCGGCCAAGCCTTTTTATTAAGTAGTAAGATGATTTGTCTAAACCCCCCCCCCCCCCCCCCCCCCCAAAGTTTGCTTACCTATTATACCCCCAAATTCAAATTCAAATTATTTCTGATAACCAATTTTGGGGGTTAGACAAATCATTTGAGTTAGGGGTATAATGGGTAGTCAAACTTTGAATGAATGAAAACTTAGGGAGGTGATTAACAGAAGGGGGTTAATGCCAATGTTGGACAACATTGGGGGTTCACGTCAAAGTCTGTCAAAACTTGGGGGTTATGACCAATTTTCCCTTGAATTCATGTCACTTTTACCACTTCCAAAAATTTATTCCGACAGGATAAGATCTAGTCTGGTGACAGATTAGAGATAACTAGGGACAATACGGTAACTAAATACTAGTACAAACCATAGGTGAAAAAATCGAATTTGCCGCCCGGATATTCACGAAATATTCCAGTTTTTGGCTATTCGGATCGGTACGGCATACGACATATAAACGGAATTTAAAACACCCCATGCCGTTCGGAATTTATCGGATATTCACGAAATATTCGGCAAAAACCGAAATTTACGAAATTTTCGATTATGAAATTAACACATTTATTTTTAATCCCCCCGAACTAGAATTTTCGGTGAGATTATAAAAAAAAGGTCCAAATTGCACCGGGCATTTGAAAACTTTCTATTGGGATGGGGTTCAGTTGTGCATAGTAGCTACAACTTCATTGTTGTCTCTTTGTATAATATAAAGAAAGTTAAATTTCATTAATCATTTTCTCGCTCAATTGAAAGTAACAATTAATGCTTCTAAGGTTATTGCAAGTCAGAATGTAGAAAGGAATGCACGTGTCATAAGATTATTGAATGAGTAGTTTCCACAGAGAAGTCACACTTTTTGCATTTCTCTTTTCGCCTATGAGTAAAACTATCTTGTGTAATAGTTCCGTCTTAGCTTCCTTGTATGATTTGTCGCGTGTTTAATTTGTAATGTATGTTTTTCTTTTAATTATAAGTTTATACTGAAATCAAAAGAAAAACACGAAAAGTACAAAAAACCTCCCAATTTTTCGAATTTTTCGCGGATATTCGCGAAAAATTCCGTTACATTGAATTTACCAAACCTCCCATATCCGACATGGGAGGTCGGATATTCACGGAATATACCGATTTTTGAGAGGTCGGATATCCGGATTTAAACCACATTTTCACCTACGGTACAAACTCATCTTAAAGATAAAAAAAAAACAAAAAAAAAAATTGACCACATAAAAGACATGTCAAATGAGCTTGAAACATCTTCTCAAACTTGAAGAAATCAAATATACATTTTAGTCTCACAAATAAAACATTAATACTAATACTAAGGCAATAGTGCAGATCTAAAAAAACATTTAAAACATAAAACCTGTTGGCTGTGCTGTTACACCCAAACTGGCCGAATGCCGGTTCCTCCTCCTTGTCGTACTCCTTTTTTTTGCACACAAGTAAGGATTTGTATTAATGAACAAAAGAATGTTACATCAGAGAGAATGAAAAGGACCAGTTACAAAAATGCCCTAAGGCTTACATCTATTTGAATCTGTAATAGATCCCAGCTGGACTTTCAATGGCAGGGACAAAATCCGATTTATGCGGCGACCAAATTGAGACCCCAGGACCAAGAGTTGCACCCTTCTTTGATGCATCATCTGCCCCAAAATTAGCCTCCCTATAGGAATGAGACAACTTCCACTGTGTGAGCTTTGCAGTAGCACTTTTCCATCTAGCCACCAAGTGCCATGGAATAGTACCTTTTATGACAGATGAGACCACTGCTTTAGAATCACTCTCAAACCATACCTTCTGCCATTCATGCTCCCCTGCAACTTCAACTGCTGTAACAAGTGTTTGACATTCAGCTTCATAGTTAGTCATAACCCCCAACCCTTTTGCCATAACTCCCAACACCTTCAGAGTAGAGTTCCTGCAAATAAGGCCTAATCCACTGCACCCAGGGTTGCCCAGGCTACAACCATCGATAGACTAGGGTTTGAAAAGGCGACAGAGTATCATCGTGATCAGTCCCACAACGTTGGCACACGGAGTACAGTTTACTGCAAGAAAAACATATTTCCGATTTTCTAATCTCATGTACCCTATTTTGAAACACTTTCCAAGAAGCTGAGAAACTACAAATAGTGCTAATATAACAATTGAATATTCAAACAAACAATCAAACAGTACGCAGAAAGTAAATAACACACAGAAATTTTTAACGTGGTAAAACCCGAAAAGGGAAACGTCCACGGTTGTCCTCACGACAACAAATAATCCACTAGATGAAAAGAGATGTACAAACCTACCAACTACCTGCACTCACTGCGAGTTGATACTCCTGGTTATCTCTAAAACCTTGACTTCACCAGAGCACCTTGATGTACGCACAAGACACTCGACTTCTTGATGAACACACAAGAAGACTCGAAGCCGAACTCACAATAAAACTTGGAAGATCACAGATTGATGAATTGAGAGAAGGGGGAAAGAAGGGAATTGAGTTCAATAGCCACAAACACTTTCAACACCAAAACCTAAACCAAAACTCATGAACTAGAAGAAGAATGGATGGCCAAAGAACTAACTAATTCTTTGGAAGAGAAACCCTATTTATACTTAGGGTTGGAAACCAAGGAAAATGGGCCGAAAAAGTGAAAACCCACATTGGACGTACGTACGTCGATATGACGTTCGTACGTCTCCAAACGAAAACAAGCCTGCTGTCTACATGGACGTACGAACGTCCTGTAAAGGTACGTACGTCCAGAACACAAGTTAACTTGCTGACATACAATACGTACGTACGTCCTTAAGCGGTACGTACGTCCTGAACCAAACACGATACTTGTGACACACGACGCGAAGACAAGGACACGGGACGACGTGCGTACAACTAGGTTTTCTTAACAATGAACTCAAGGCGAAATAACCAAGGACACTTTGTCACAAAATTGATGTCAAACCACTTCGTGCCGGTTTCAATCTCCCCATTTGACATTGATTTTGTGACAAAAACCTATGACTCTAATAGCACTTATAAAACGTGCTTACAAACCCAAACCATGGCATTTATAAAACATGCCTACAGAATCACTTAAGGTAGAACACATACCGAGTCACCAATTCTTGTTATCCAACTTGAGCAAGACGCTTTAACCATCAGAGACCGAACGAAAGCAACTAAGAATTTCTGAAGTAATCAAGGAATCAACAGAAGTTCCTTCGAGCAACTCCCCCATACTTCATGAGCTCCAAAATTTTGACACACGAGCTCCCCCATAACTGTATAACTCCTAAAACATCAACACGTTCACTCCCCGCATACATGTAGCATACCTGAAACATGACCCAAGAATACCCTAACAAGAAAGAGACGATTGTTAGAAATTAGAGTCATAAATCTCCCCCCTTTTGTCACAACAAGTGAACAAAATAACCAATCAACAAGAGAAACGATAAATAACAATAATAAACAAATAACCAAGAAGAGAAATCAATACCAAACAATGAAGACACAACAGATAAAAAGATAAACCTATCCCAACTGTTAAAGTTCAAGAGAACAACTAATAACCAAACACATAAATCCATAGTCATAATAAACTGTAAAGACATAAGATAAAGCTAAAGTTAACGAATTCGAAAAACTCGCTCCCAATGACCCAGAGGAAGCTTGGAGAAATAAGCTTCCGCACGAGCCGAAGATCTATTCCACCGAGCTATCACATGATCATCATAATCCTCCAGCCATTCACTCGTACAAAACAACTCCTCAATTCTGCTGTCCAAGCCACAGTCGGTAAGAGGAGCAGCAAGACCTGGAACCTTCGGGTATCCAACCAACTCCAAGATGTGATTTTGAAGATGTCCCGGTAACCTCTCCCAATGATTTACAAGAACCAAGCAAGGATTAAGAAAAGGCCGATGAATATAGTCATACCTATGGGGAACGCGACATAAACGACAAACCTTAGCATTGTTTTTGTATTCCATCACCATAAACGACACATAACCAACAGCCGGAACAAAAACCCCATGAAGTTCATATTCTGCCATTGAATAAATCTGAGGAACAAAGAGAGAACTAGAAGGAGGTAAGAAGACACAATAGGAGTAAAAGAAGAGAAGACTCCCCTATATATAGGAAAAACAAGAATAAACCTAACATGGGCCCAAGTAGGAAGGTCCATTACCTAATTAGCAGAAATTTATTGCAAATCAGAAAGGAACTAGAACTAATAAGAAAATAGCAATAGCCAATAACATGCGCAACATCTAAATATAGAAACAAACCGATATAACAAAAGAGCAATGTTAAGTACAAAAATGTGGAGAGTAAACCAGAACAAGAACTACTCGGACTCCGAGTCACCATCACTGTGTTCACCATCACCCTCGTCCTCACTCTCTCTATCAGAGTCATCACCATCACTGTCACCTTGAACTGGAGGTACCTCTTCCGAAAATGGAGGCAAGTTGGTGGGAGTGAAGTCTAGCTGTAGATGACGCATCTGGGCAACGTTCATCCTATAAATATCACGGAGCATAGCATCATGCTGAGTGAGGATGACTCCAAAACGATCTAACCGAGCGTCCATATGATCGTGGCGACGCCGAAGAGAAGAAACCCGAGCATCAACAGCTGCAACTTCTCGATTGCCCCTAGCTGAGGCGGAGACGGGGCGACCAGAAGTCAACGCCCGATCAAAATCATCATGGCGAACCAGAGCCCGACCTTCCGAAATTAGGTGGTGCGTCAGACGCGCACCCACGGACTCAAAAGCAGCCTTCCTAGACTGGCAGCCTTTCTTGATCGCATTTACCCAGTCATGACCAACAAACCTCGGAGGACTCACCTCCGTGTATCTTCCCTGAAATCCTAAATGCTTAAGAATCATCATAATAAAGCTAGGGAAAGGAAGAGTACCCTTAGCTGCATCAATCTGAAGCATCCGTGTGTAGATGACCTCAGAGAGATGAAGATGGTGCACCGACATACAAACCACCAATTTGACCATGTCGTCGGTCATGATGATCTTGTTGCCCTTGGTTGGGTAGATGTTGGAATGAGCAACCATGTGTAAGAGAATGGCGCTGTAAAACTTGGCATGATATCGTTCCGTGACCCCATCGACAAACATCCACCGAACTTGATCGACAAAGTCAATCTGAATCGCATCCGGAATGGGCCATCTAACATGAACAGCATCTTCGGGTAGAAGATCATCATCAATCCCCAACGCCTCACGTATTACCTTCGGAGAGATAGTGTATCTCCGACCGTCAATCAAAACTGAGAAACTCGAGCGATTCTGTGAAGGCGTCTTCGTCTCATAGAAGGCAATCGTGTGCTCAACTGAGTATTTTATGATCGGTTGAGCCACCCTTAACCAATTTCTAGCCTCAAAGAACGAAGCTATGTTGCCGAGTTGAGAAGCCCCTAGAGGGGTGGCAGCAATGTCTCCCAAGTCAAAGAAACGCTCAGGAACAATGGCCTTGGCTCGAGGATGAGCACCAAGGGATGGGGAATGAAGCGACAAGTCCGGAGTGGAAGCTCTACCCCGTGGAGCGCGAGAGGATGATGCACCCTTAGACCCGGATGCCGTGGAGGTGAGAGTGGTGCGTGCACGCTTTGGTGCCATTGTCTACACAATCACAACAGTAACCAAACCAAAAATGTAAGAGAATCGACTGAAAAACCAATAGAAAGTTCATTGAGGCATTTTAACAAACACTTGATGTGCAGAATCTTGATATATGCTAGCGACAACAATGTAGCAATGGCAAGCACCCAAACTCAAACAAAGCATAACCAACAAGAGAGAAAGCAATCAAGAAAATGAAAGAAACGAATCATCCATCAATTTCAAACGAAAGAAATGGAACACCAACCAAAACAAACAAAATATATATAAAAAAAATATCTAAAAGAAACACTAGAGAATAACCATGCAATCCAACAATACTAAGAGAATAAGGAGAAAGAGAAGAAGATGAATGGAGGAAGAAGTCGATTTCACTTACATGAGTGACGAACAGAGGGCACACTAACAAATGTGTGGGTTAAGCAAGAAACAACCACCAAAGAAGGAAAGATAGAGAAAATGCAAGAATGAGAAGAATGCCCAAAAACAGTTGAAGGAAATTGAAGAGATTCCCAAATGTTCGTGCAAGAGAAAAGAGGGGGCACGATTTGAATATAACAGTCTTGCCTAAACTTGTAAACATAACGGTTTAAATAAGCACAAATGGGCCGAAACTGTTACAGAGACGTACGTACGTTCTGAAGACGTTCGTACGTCGGGACCCAAAAAAAAAAACAACTGCCTAAAAACACGTTTGTACGGTCAAATAACGTTCGTACATCGGAAAAGATCTGCCCTCCCAAACGTTCGAACGTCATGACAGTGTTCGTACTAACCCCTTTTTTTTTTTTTTTTTTTTTTTTTAAAATGAAGGACCACCGTAACAGCCAGACAATAAACCAAATAACTACCAAAAGCAAATATTGAGAGACATCACAAGAAAACATTTCTACTTATCATAAGGAGTCCAATTACAGCCGAATACCGTTTAAACAAACCTCAACCACAAGAAAATGCAAAATTGAAGAATGACATCATACACCAAGGCATGGTACTTACTGGAATGATGCAAGCATGTAGAAGAAACTGATAGACCAATACCAACCTCCGGAGACAAACTAAAAACATGATCATTGAGTATATTGAAAGTCACTTGCAACTAGACCAATGTGAAAGTGAACCGGATCACAACAAAACCAAGGAAACACACAATATTGTTTTTCTTCTTGTCTTTCAACTAAACAAATGCGAAAGCCACTTGTCATTTTTTTTTTTTTTTTTTTTTTTTTTTGTAAAACCATTTGAAACAACCGCCATTCCCGTGTGGGAGTATGTAATATCTCCATCTTTTACCAGAACACGAGGGTAGGGTGTAGCCTACATCTTTTTGGCAAAACACACTCAAGAAGTGCAATACCATGGTAACGTGCAACACAAGAACTAACATCTCCTGAGTGCATCCGTCAGAGCATGACCCTCACAGCCCCAACGGGTTCTTAGCCAAATGAGTATGCTCGCAAGACATTCAAATGGCTGGGGATTTGGTGAGTCATTGACCACTTACAAGAGGTAAATAAATATAAAAGAAGACAATGATCATGAAAGGAAACCATAGAAGACTGGAGATATACAGGTATGCAAAACGACAATCCAACTACATGTAAATGCATCATGTAAGAAACTACCAAGACGAAGAGAGTATGATGTAACCGTACAACTATGCATGACACAAAAACAGTTGAGGACGCCAAACTAGAAACATCTGTAAAATGGAATCCACACAATAGAGAAAGTAGTATGTCCTCAATACCAACAACAATAAAAATAAAATAAATAAAAAAAAAAAAAAAAAACAACCGAACCTAAACATCCTAAACATAGACAGTTCCAATGACCAAATTAGGTATATAGATGCGGAAGGGGTGTAGTGACAATGAAACAGTTATCAGATGAGCGACTACCAGTTAACACCAAGACATGATTGAAATAAAAAAACATCACACTTATCATCCTCAAACACAACCTTAAACTTAGCATCACATAACTGACTAATACTCAATAGATTGGACTTAAGACCCTTAACAAAAAGAAGCTCATGACTATTGAGCGATCCAACCTCAGAAAAGTTACCTTTACCTTCAACCGGAAGCATTTTACCATTTCCAAAATTAACCTTACCTCCATAACCAAGAGTCAGATTATCAATTAGAGTCTTATAACCTGTCATATGACGCGAGCAACCGCTGTCAAGATACCATGATGAAGGCATTGGTTCAACCAAACGAGCCATGTGAGATACCATTTTCCTGGATGCATCCATACTCCTATCCCAGAAATGTGGTGGTGGAGTAGGCATGGGTGTTGCTTGAGGACGATTTCCATAAGGAGAAGTTCTGGGTAAACCCCACGGAGCATAGCCATTACACATGTATGGAGCCTGCATGGAGAAAGTGGAAGACTTGTTCCAATATGAATTACCTGCAAAAGAAGGATGATGAGCAGGATACAAATTATTCCAACAAAAAACAGAAGTGTGACCCATGCGACCACAGGTTAGACATTTAAAGCCTTTGTGTCTAAAATTCTTTTTCGGGAACTGCTTTACACGAGTGACCTTGGGTGGGGAAACCACACCAGACACCTGCACAGGAGCAGGAGAAGCGACACCTGTTGGTCTGACAAAAGTAGTACAGGAGGTGCTAGCAGTAGAAATAGGAACAGATGTGTCATAACCTAAGCCAGATTTATCTGAATGGGATTTACCAATTCCCAGCAGAGAGTTTAGATTATCACTAGCTTTACCAAACCCAAGCAATTGTTTGTTAGCAGCAAACAACTCAGCTTTTACTTTCTCATGTTCCAATACAAGAGATCGATACCGTGTCTCCAGTTCATTATTCAGTTTTTCCAGAGTGGCAATACGCACTTGGAAATCCTCCTTTTCCTTCACAAATTTTTCTTTCAACATGTTGGAGTCACCTGCAAGATTACAAATATCCTGCCCAAGACAATCTACCTGTTCCTGTAAGACAGTGTTAGTTTTTTCAAGCAACTTTACTTGTTGCATGAAAAACTTATACATATCACATAATTCACTAGTAGTAGCATGAACACCAGAATCAGAAACATTAATATCATCAGTAGAGGATACAATACCTCCTGGATGCTCATCCAGGGATGCACTGAAGACCACATAGTTGGAGACAACATTTGAGGGATTGCCATCATCATCTTCATCTGAATCATCACATGTCACTGTGAGGTTCGCTTTGGAATTATCACCAGGTTTGCGATCCACCTTCTTGTCACATTCATTTGCAAAGTGTCCATATTCACGACACTTGTAACATTGGACATCTTTACGATCAACCCGAGCTCTTCTCCCATCCACTGAGAATCGCTCAAAACCACGACTCCTAGGAGTATTTGAGGGATCAGGAAATCGCTTTCGAGGGCCTCGATTCTGTTGATATTTCAGAATCTTCTGAAAGCTACGTGACAGAAAAGCATAGTTATCATCCACATCCTGTTCTTCATCATCAGAAAGTCCTGTGGAAGTTTCTTTAGACGATGTAGCTTTGAATGCCACAGACTTGTTCTTCAAAGGTTCTTCCAAGGCCTGTTCCATCTCACATGTCCTCAGTTTCCCCGCAAGTGTCTCAATGGACATGTTCTTAATCACATTACTCTCAGTAATGACATCCTTACGCGAACGAAACCGAGGAGGCAAAGCACGCAATATCTTACGTACCACTTGTGTGTCAGTATATGCATGACCAATAGCCGCACTGCAGTTTATGATGTCTTGGAGACGAATAAAGAAATCATCAAAAGTCTCAGAATTATCCATCCGTAGATTCTCAAACTGAGATGTTAACAGTTCCAGCTTACTTTCTTTGACAGTTTCGTCACCTTCATGTGTACATATAAGCCTGTTCCATGCATCTTTAGCCTCTTCACATCCTTGCACACGACGAAACTCACTGGCATTTAATGCCATGAAAATAGCATTGAGTGCCTTGTTGTTATAATTTGCCAACAACTTCTGCTCAGGTGTCCACTTTTCACGTGGCGTCAGTGATGTAACAGCAGTATCATCAGTACCTGTAGTAGTCAGAGGTTCTTTCCATCCTGTAACAACAGAAAGCCAGACTTCTTCTCCTAATGCTTGGAGATAAGCTCGCATCCGTACTTTCCAATGACCAAAGTCTTTTCCACTGAATTGTGGAGGAAGACTTGAAGTAGCAAACTTATGAGGTTCCATAAGCACTATTGATCGTTAGCGTGAGCCTTTACGCTCCTTAACCAGCCCCTAGCGACTGATACCAATTGAGAAACTACAAATAGTGCTAATATAACAATTGAATATTCAAACAAACAATCAAACAATACGCAGAAAGTAAATAACACACAGAAATTTTTAACGTGGTAAAACCCGAAAAGGGAAACGTCCACGGTTGTCCTCACGACAACAAATAATCCACTAGATGAAAAGAGATGTACAAACCTACCAACTACCTGCACTCACTGCGAGTTGATAGTCCTGGTTATCTCTAACACCTTGACTTCACCAGAGCACCTTGATGTACGCACAAGACACTCGACTTCTTGATGAACACACAAGAAGACTCGAAGCCGAATTCACAATAAAACTTGGAAGATCACAGATTGATGAATTGAGATAAGGTGGAAAGAAGGGAATTGAGTTCAATAGCCACAAACACTTTCAACACCAAAACCTAAACCAAAACTCATGAACTAGAAGAAGAATGGATGGCCAAAGAACTAACTAATTCTTTGGAAGAGAAACCCTATTTATACTTAGGGTTGGAAACCAAGGAAAATGGGCCGAAAAAGTGAAAACCCACATTGGACGTACGTACGTCGATATGACGTTCGTACGTCTCCAAACGAAAACAAGCCTGCTGTCTACATGGACGTACGAACGTCCTGTAAAGGTACGTACGTCCAGAACACAAGTTAACTTGCTGACATACAATACGTACGTACGTCCTTAAGTGGTACGTACGTCCTGAACCAAACACGATACTTGTGACACACGACGCGAAGACAAGGACACGGGACGACGCGCGTACAACTAGGTTTTCTTAACAATAAACTCAAGGCGAAATAACCAAGGACACTTTGTCACAAAATTGATGTCAAACCACTTCGTGCCGGTTTCAGAAGCTACCCTGAATGGCAACGAACATAATTTACATGCCTCATCATAGCTTTCTTGTCTATGCACGTACAGGGGAAAAAAAATATATAGGTTAAAAAACGCTGAAAGAGAATGACATCAAGATTGTGAAATTGTGTTGTGTTTGATATAGCATATACTAACAAATGATTTAGCCGATTTGTTGCAGCACGGAACACAGAGCATGGTGATCGTCCTGAAGTTTTCTTCTGTGTTGTTGTTTTCCATCGCCATTGACGATGACGATCTGTCGCAGCACGGAAGACTGAGCAACGTGATCGTCCTGAATCCTTCTGTGTTGTTTTCCATCGCTATTCACGATGATGATCTATTGATCTTATCCGATTTCTTCACAACATTCCAATTCCATGCACGCCTTTTATAAACCATAAGGTCGGTTCCCAATTTCTATTGGTTAGGCTTTTTGGGGCCATGTTGCTTTAGTCCTGGTTTGGAGAAGGCAAACGTGGCCATGGCCCATGGAATAAACATTCTCATGCAGGTTTTTTTAATTTATTTTCTTACACGGTCACAGGTTCAAATTAAGCCAACTATAAATTGAACTCAACAAGTTATTCATCTCTTCCTTACTTCAGTTCTAATAGATGAGATAGAAAACCTAATTCATACATATTAATAATTTTTTTGAACTCTCTTGTCTGGTTGTCTAGTCCTCTTCAGCCGGGGCCGGCTCAAGCAAATGGGTGCCCTTAGACAGCCCAAAATTGAGGCTTTTTTCTAATATTTTATTTTAATTAAAATAAATGCTAGATATTCTTGTTTTATAGCATATGTTTTATCAAATATATTTTTATGTTTAATTTGAGCAATTCTTTAAGTAAAAAATATGAATAAATAGAAAATTCAGGAAACATTCCAAAAAAATAGAAAAATCAAAAAATAAATCTCAAGAAAATAGGAATAATTTAACTGATGAGCCGAAAATATGTGGCCCTCAAAAAACACAAAATTGGTTCGGGGCCTTAGACAGGTGCCTATTCTGGCTAAATTGATGAGCCACCCCTGTCTTCAGCATTGGAGTCAGTAGGCTCATATTCTTGCTTCTCCTCCTCTACTTCATCCAGCATTGGAAGGATCTCTAGCCATGGGAACGTCGATCGTCGGAATTACACTTTCAGCTAGCTCTTCCTTAGGCTCCACCTTTTGAATGATGACAGATGATGATCCAACGCCCCTTCTATCTTGACTTCCTTCTTCACTTCACAAAATGGAATTAGCTTCTCCAGTCCCTTGCAAGCTTTACATGCAGGGCACTCGCCTTTGCTCTTCTGAATTAGCTTCATCACTTTCTCGCAATGCTCTCGGTACATGGTCTCTCCCATAGAGGTATCCATGATCTCAAGGGTATCCTCCTCTTGCTCAATCTTCATACTCTTCATCTTTTCTAAGGTTGGGGCAGCCATGGTTGTTCTCTTCACTCTCTCTCAAGTTTTCCAATGTTTTGAACCAAGCTCTGTGCTCAAAGAAACTTTATGGCTCTGATGGATTGTGTTTGCTTTTGCTTCGCGCTACAACTTCCAAGACTTCTTTTAAACGACAAAGTTAACCCATCTTGGCCTCTTGATGCTTCAGCACTTTGGGTTCTTATTGTAGTTGTTGTTATGTTTCACTTTCAGCCCAATATGCCTTGTATTAGACTCAGACCTTTGTTTTAATATACAGGTAGGGGTCCATGTTAAACCCTATTATGAAATTTTATTTTAAAAAAAAAAGTTTGTAGCATATTTGTCCTCTAGCTTTGTATAATTCTTCTTTTATCAATAAAATTTGTTTATGGAAACAAAAAAAAAACAAAAACAAAAGAAGCTCCCATAATGCAACTACCCAACCTATGTGTAGGGTGTAGCCATGGAATTAACCTTAGTGGCTGTATTAACCATATTTGTGAGGTTGGTCAATACATTAATGAAAGATGATGTGTAAATGATATGATATGAACAATAATAAAGTAGAGACGTGAACACCATTGTATACGTGGTTAAGCAATTGTGCCTACATCCACGGAGAGGGAGAATGAACTTTATTATAGTAGTGGTGATACAAAATGGGAGCTCGATAATGGAGAGAGCTCAAGAGAGAGATGAGACCTGAGAGGTGAGGTCTCATGAGAGAGTGTTGAGGTCTTGTGTATGATTCACAATGAGACCATGTGAAGATGAGTAGTTTGCCTTTATATTTATAGGCTACAATGTAACTCCATTCTTAGCAATTAATAGGGTAATAATGGGGAAAATATCTTTGTAATAATAAGGCTTAACTTTGTAACTTGTGCCATCAAAAGAGAGCCCATTAGATGTTGACATGTGGCACCATGATGAACGGTAGAGATGGTGCCACATGTATGTTGTATATAGTACCCCTACATAAGCCCCCTCTTTTTAGGTTCAACGGAGTTCGGGCTGAAAAGAAGTAATCGAACCGATCCAGCCCCCAAGATGAATGAAATATGGGGTTCTTTAACGAAGTCGATCCGCCCCAAATTTTGATGGGCTTGATCATTGAGATTTGCCGGACGCGATGAAGGTCCCTTGTGGTAATGGCAACTCGATCATGAATTTGTGTATAGCGAGCTAGTTAGTTCCAGGGAGACCTGGTAGCTCGTTCAGAAGGCATGTAGACGAGATGGACAACTGCAAGCAGGTCGTACTGAAGTGGGTCTTCTTGCATACATTGGTGGTTGCCTTTTTGTGGTCGAGTTGCATAGACCTGATACTTGTTGATAATGTTAGCATGTGAAATGTTATAAAATTTAATAAAAGACTTACACTGAACTGTATGTCTTCCTTATGACTGTATGTACTATCTTTGTCACCTTGTGATTGGACATTCCGATAGATGTGGCACTTTGGAGTGCAAATGTAGCTCGTTTGAGAGAGAGCATTGGTTGACCAAGTGTTTTGAGAGTTACTTGGAACCTTTTGGTGCCCGATCTAGTGAATGGTCGCAGCGTGGAGACCTGTTTGACAATTCTCGGGCATGTGGCCTTTGTGGGTCTGCATTGCGTTGAGAGTGAATGCATTCGACCAGGCATGTGGCTAGAGAATTGTGGTTGAGGTCGTCCCGCATACGAGTGACTCACTAGTCAATGAGGGTGGCCGTATTGTATATCAAGCATTTCACTTGTAAAGAGTTCAGTGAAAGCAATGTGGCACATTTGTGCAAAAATAGCTCATGGGGAGTGAGGTCGTGTTCATGTGACCTGCACATAGAGAGAACTACAAAAAATATCATTAATAGCTAATTGTGCTAATAATAAGTTAATTTCATTAGATAAAGTGAGAATAGCCCCCTGTATGGCATAAATATTCTTGAGGTCGTTGAAAGACCTGTAATTTGAGGAGGTCGTTGATAGACCTGGTGAGGTTGCGATGAAGGACCTAGCATGAAGGACCTGGTATGAAGGACCTGGCATGAAGGACCTGGTATGAAGGACCTGGCATGAAGGACCTGGTATGAAGGACCTGGCATGAAGGACCTGGTATGAAGGACCTGGCATGAAGGACCTGGCATGAAGTGAGGTCGCGTCGAGACCTGAGAGGTCGTTGGCTTAGAGACCTGAGTATGAGGTCAGGTAGCTATGAGACCTGAGAAGTCGTTGGATTAGAGACCTGAGTATGAGGTCAGGTCGCAATGAGACCTGAGCTCGTCTGCTTAGAGACCTGAATATGTGAGGAGGTCTCTGCAAGATCTGAGAACTCCATTGTGGTTGGGCATGTCGTTTAAAGCTTGAATTTTTATTCGAATTTGCTTTTATATATGTACAAAGTAGCTCATGAGAAGTGAGGTCGTGTTCGGGTGACCTGCACATAGAGAAAGAGAAAGAGAGCTACACCAACAAAATCATTAGCAACAAAGTAGGCCTTTCAACGTTGCCATTGAATAAATTTTTAAAAGACAACTTAGTAATAGCCCTCGAGTTGTGTGGGTGACGGTTGTGAGGGTTATATAAGTGAGCTCGGTGTGATAAAGATTAAAAAGCCTAGTGTGGCAGTATGAGTGTATAGCAACATAAGATATTAATTAGTGGCAAAAATGGTAAATAGCTCTTTGAAGTGTTAGCTGCTTGTAATGGGCCGAGCTTGTTTGACATCTAAGCTTTGATGTATGTGCTGGTACATAACATGACCATACTAGGTGAACCAATCAGATCGCATGAGGTAGCACAGTAGTATTGATGGTATCAATCATGAATTAGTTGGCAACTTGGCATCAATGGTCAACAAAATAAAAGGGACGTAATGTTGACTAAAATACTTAACAAAATTAATTGTCAGTAAATGGTGGTCACATGTTGAATTGATATGAAAGAAAGAATCAATGTGAAAATATAACTTATGTGTCACATGATTAATCATGGATGACAGAATGGCATAACGCACATATAACATAAATGGCCATGTAATAACCGTATGGGTAATGAGCAGAGACAATTGAGGTCGCTCTTTGGTAGCCCGTTGCCTCATCTGAATGACTAAGAAAATATTAAAGTGATACTTATCTTGCTTCTGCCGAGTCTAGTAATTGTATAGACAATTTGCTCCAAGCCCCCAACTGTGAGTTGCAATTCTATCTTTTCAAATTCAATGAATTTCTTGAAAATCACCATCTGAGAACCTTAGAACAATGGTGTTCGGTGGGTGGAATTCGCTTGAGAAAATCCCAAGTCCCTGTAGTCGGCGCCAAATGTATTAACCATATTTGTGAGGTTGGTCAATACATTAATGAAAGATGATGTGTAAATGATATGATATGAATAATAATAAAGTAGAGACGTGAACACCATTATATACGTGGTTCGGCAATTGTGCCTACATCCACGGAGAGGGAGAATGAACTTTATTATAGTAGTGGTGATACAAAATGGGAGCTCGATAATGGAGAGAGCTCAAGAGAGAGATGAGACCTGAGAGGTGAGGTCTCATGAGAGAGTGTTGAGGTCTTGTGTATGATTCACAATGAGACCATGTGAAGATGAGTAGTTTGCCTTTATATTCATAGGCTACAATGTAACTCCATTCTTAGCAATTAATAGGGTAATAATGGGGAAAATATTTTTGTAATAATAAGGCTTAACTTTGTAACTTGTGCCATCAAGAGAGAGCTCATTAGATGTTGACATGTGGCACCATGATGAACGGTAGAGATGGTGCCACATGTATGTTGTATATAGTACCCCTACAGTGGCCATGCTCGCGAGTCACGAGTCACGTCTACATACAAATTGGAGTCATAGCCTAAAATTTTTGGGTACTTGGTACATAATAGTCCTAAATTTTATATGGTGTGATTCTTTTGGTGTGGTATTCGCTTACGTTTTAACTTCTTTTTCCCTAAATTAATCCTTATTATTACCATTCCCGCCCGTAACTTAAATATATGGTACCAGAAGTACAGTATCACAATATCAGTCAGGTTTCACTGTTTCAAATTTCAATTACCACAACCACAAGTTGATTCTCTGCAACTTATCAGCAACAGCAAGGAGATGCAGAGCTGACAACGTAATCAGTCACGTACAAGTGTACAACAGCATCACGTTATAATAATAATAATAATACACACGTGTCAGAAAAATAACTGTAGGATCCACCATACCATCACCACCAATAACAACAACCAAAAACATAAAGATCCATCAACATCTCAATCAGCTTTCTCTCTTTTATTTTCTTTTTTTCCAGATCAGATAATGTAATCAATCAAACACTCTGACCTTTTTGCAAGCCTGTAAGTAGAAAGTGGACCATCTTTTTTTTTATGTGGTCTTTAAAACACATATGTGGCTCAATTTAAACCTTGGTTATTAGAATGAGAGATCTCTAGGATCTTGTTGTCAGAAGTGTGTCAGCATTGATTGTGTGGAGGGATGTTGCATATGCCTTGTCTGTGGAGCTCAGAGAGAACCATTTCTGTAGATGGAGATTTAAGACCTAATGGTAAGGGTAACCATGGCTTGTTTATTGCCTCTCTTACAACCTTGTCAATTACTTCTTCAGCCTGTATATTATCACAATAGGATATTAATAAGGGTAATATCGTCTTTGTATTTACAAAAATATGAGAATAATAGGGGGTTTTAGACTTTTCAAAAATAAACCTCTGAAATTTTCAATGCTACCAAATAATAATTGAAATACTGAAGATAAGGACTCCATTTTCTTTCTAAAATCTGAATAATACACGGACTATCATGCTTTTCGGAATAATTGATTGATGTTGTATATGGTGATATGGTCAACTAAAAGATAAGATGAAATATCTAAACTACAAAAAGCAAATGTTCTCTAAGATGAACACTAGTATCAAAGGAAGACTCATGTATTAAGACAGCCAAAGTAATGCGACAACAATAAAGAATGATGGTCGAGCATGCCTCACATATATGTCTCAGATATATTAGGCCTTACCACAGTGACGGGTCGATAGTTGGACACTAGTATTGTAGTTTGAGTTGTGTACAGGAAAAGGACATTCCTTGTGCCTCCAACCTTTAGTAGTATGTTGGGGTCGAATTGAAGTCCTTCATACTAGGGTGATTGTGTAGTATGTGGAGCCTCTATCGTCTAGTGCAAGGTTTGACCATAACACAGAAGGTCGTGACTCCGTTGAGGTTTCATTGTTAGCCTTGCCTAACTAGTAAGGAGCCTTTTTATCCTATGCATTATATTAAAAAGCATTACAACTATACCCTCGATTCCTCAATGCATAAAGCATAAACCAGTTTCTTTACCCAAAAAATGATGCATAAACCAGTTTATATGGTATAAAAAGCTGAGGTATTATAGTAAGGAGCTAGGCCATAATAATATTGCTGAAGTCTGAACTCTAAGAAATTTATGGTGTCGCTATCGGGTGATGATACAAGTTAGCATAGTGTAAAATGTCAGGATCTATTTCAATATGTCAAGGATCAAGCCCATAAAAACATTGGGGGGTTGGTAAAGTCTAGGATGAAATATGCTCAAAATTCAGGAGATCTCAAGATTCTCTCATTTTCTTTAACAAATGTTCTTTTCAAGTTATATCTGCTTATAATTTTGGTATATGTCAAGTATCTAGGTATCAATCGAAAGAAAGTGTCTACAGTTTGTTGTATGCACACTAGCTAGTACCAACAGACTACATATTACATAGTCACATAGAGAAGATGCCAAGTATAGTATAATCTAAGGATTTGTTTACCGGATTGAAGTCGAATGAGTTCTTCGGAACGTTGTTATTATCCTCATATGCGTACACATTTTGAAATCCAGAGGCATTCTGCACCATAAAAAATGATAATTATTCACATTAAAAGGCAATCAACCCGCTTTGAAATATATATAGACAGATAAGCAATCTCACCTGAGGGTAGTTAGAATATGGCCCCTGAGATAATGGCAAGATAGGGCGGCCCCATGCATCCGCATGCATCTGAAATGTGTAAAATTTTTACATAAAAGATTCAATACAGAATTTTAAATCTAAACAAACTGATGGACATATATTTTGATATCATCAGTAATTATTCGGGTTGAGCAGTTCTGGAAAATTTTACCCCTGGATGCCATGTATGGAAACCAGGATGACCCCACATCTGGATGTTCTGCAGGTGATTACTAGGATGACCCCATACAGGGTAGAACTGATTTGTTGAAAATCCATGATTAGGATGGTATGGAGGATATGCCATTATGGGTTTTTGTGGATAAACCCTTTGGATGGAGTCTCTTGGATGCTGCCATCTTCGATCGTCATCCTTTGGCGCAATATGTCTCCTTTGCATCCGATACTTCTACAAAAAGGGGGAAAATACTGATCAATATAGTCCGTGTATACCATAGAGTGTTAAGGGAGTCAACTTTTCCATACTAACCTGCAGGTGGCTGGCGACATTATGCCTTGTCAATCCTTCTACCTTCATCAAGTCTAATATCCGAGAAGGAATGGCTTGGTCAACACCTAGTTGCTCAACTGCTTGCACAAAACGTTTGTGCAGGTCTGGTGTCCAGTCCACCTGAGACACCAACAAAGCATGATTAAATTAGAATACTTATCGAATGTAATAAGAAGAAGCTAGCATGAACAAACAATTAGGTGAACTGGACAATTAACTCAAAGGGTCTACTAAATGAACAACAAAAGCATGATTAAAGGATTCATTAGCTGAACCCATATTTATCTAACACTACAAATCTGTTATAGGGTTTGTAGAGCTAGAATCAGATACATTAATCAATATAAATGAATTGGATACAGTATTTTTCATTTGTAAATACCATGCAAAATGACGCATTCAAGACATAGAAATACGAGAACTCAGTAAGAAAAAAATCCAAGATAACAACCAATACAAGGTCAAGTTTAGCTTCATAATCTATACCTTCATCTTCCTATTTGATTTTTTCCCACATGGATTAGGGTGAAGAGATGCTCTCCTTGGGTTTTTGACCTCGCTAATGGAGTCTGTTTTATTCTCTTTCCTCTGCGGATGAGAAACTAAGCTGCTTCCACTCCTAGAATTCTCAAGCGAGTCTTCCTCTTTGATCATAGCCTCACTAGCAGTTGTTGATGGATCGACTGTGACAGTAACTTCTGCGAGTGAATTGTCCGAAGTAGTTTCAGCAACCAAATAGTTGCAAGTCGTGTCGACAGATTTTGATTCTCCTTCGATGCCTCTATGTGCTTTGTCTACCAAGAAGTTAGTATGGTCTTGGCAGTCCCCGTCATCTGAAAATCGGCATCCTTGTTTCAACTGTGGGGTTGAAGGAGCTGGGAACTTATCACTGACTGTTGATTGCTCATTCTCGCATTCCCGGGATTGGGCAGAATTCTCTGTTTCCAACAAATTGTAATCCTCAGTGTCATTTGTTTCTCGTGGGAGCTGAAGCATGGATACGACAGTGTCTTTGATGGGCTTCAATGATTTGGTGAGGTCACTTTCTTTAGCATTAAAGGCCTGTCAAAGCCTTAAGTATTCAGATCTTCCAAGAAAACAGTAAACCAAAACATCTAATGCAACTCTTTGAGGAAATTTTAATTAAAAGGCACCTTATGAACAACATGCTGCCATATATTCCTGAGTTTGTCTTCGGACAGTGGTTGTTGAAGGAATTCAGCCGCACCAAGCTAAAATGTATTAGAACTCGATCAGAATTGGTACCATATGTATAGGAAGAGGGACGGGGTCAGGAAACTCACAGCGATGCATTTCATCATGGTGCTAAGACATTGGATGTTTGAAATCACTGCAACATGCATTAACATAACATTCATTAACCAAATTAGTTTATAAGACATATCTTCATCTCTTGTTCTTAGCAATCACAAATACTGTTCTTTGTTTCATCCTTCACTTTACAGAAAGTTGTGATATCATTGAATACTCTCAGGTTTTAATAAACTCTTGTAAGGACAGTACAAAAGCTATTTTATAAGGCGAGATGCAAGAAACTAACGCAAGAGCCAAGGAAAATAAATAACAATTGATTTTGATTATTCTATAAAATGGTGGGGACTATAGTAAAGAAACATGCATGAACGTAAAATTAAGGGGTCATTAACAGAGGCGTGGACACTTACTAATAGTGGGTAAATCTCTCGCGGTTTCTAGAAACTTGAAACATTCGTGTTGATTGTTTGTGCTAACCTGAAAATACAAATGCATTCTAGGTATGAATTGATGCTACAAGCAATATTGTGAAAAACTAGATGTCATGTGACTTGGGATTCATCAAAATAGATTACCTCTACAATAGCAACATGGAAGCTTCCAGGCTTGTTTGAAATTTCCATTAAAGCATCATCCAAATTGAAAAGTGTAGAAACTGCAGAACATGTTACAAAGAAGGATATTGACCATCTGATAGAAAGCTTAACTCCAATCTTCCACGACATTTAGAATTTTAAAGTTACGTGAGAGGCAGAATGCAAACTTAACCAGGATCTCAAACTTGACTGGAACTAAAATTCTATTCTCCTAATTAAATGATAGAAAAGTTAAATTAACATTACAGTCAAATCTCATTGAAATGACTCTGTTTCCAAAGTGCACACATGTTCAAGTATAGCTCTTCTTTGTTTCCAATATTAATTTTAGAAATTCAACTTTTCTTGGAAACTCTGGGATCCCAAGATAGTTTTGCGGTTTGTACGTCGAGTAGTGTAAAGTTTATATAGATATTAATTTAAGAAGATTGTAGTCATTTACTGAGGGATCAAGGCCTATCGATTTGATTAATTTCCCCCGAATTTAAGTACCACACAAGTAGGGATTTGATCAGATTAGTTTTTTTTTACCAGTTATAGATACAATTTGTGTCAAGTATTACTAGTAATCTCATTTCCTACAAAAATATAAAGGTGATAATGAGATAGCTTTTGAGGAAAAAGACATGTACCCACCAATCCACCATAGCCTTAAAGTTTAGGCAAGAATGTGAAAAGGAAAACAGAAAACTTCTCTTTCAGGAATGTGATTTATAACAATTGAACAAATAAATAAATTCAAAGAACATCTAACCGATATAGTCCATTTCTTCAAGCTTTGATTTTATTTCTGTAGCAGAAATGCCGTCTTCTTTAAGTAGAAGGACTTTTAGTCCTTTTGGAAAATCCTTCCACCCTAATAAATCATCAGCAGTGCAAACCATACTTGATTTGCTCTAGGCATCCTTTTTCAGGCCATAGAGAAATTTACAAGAAAAACCGCAGTTGTTGATTCTGCAGGGCCTGGATGAGGAAAATCATCAAACACTTAACCTATGCTCTATATTGTAGATAAAAAAACATTGGCACCTTCAAAGCTGAGAAAATTTTAAAATTCAAGTAAAAATAAGCAGCATAATACAACTATTAAACTCAACTATGGTGCTAAATGTTTTTAGAGAAAATGTGAAATGTAGTAGTAGATCAACTCAATCAAATGGACTAATTAAAGAATATAACTAGAGTTGCAGAGAACATAAAGGGATCAACTCACCTGAACTCTAAAGTCTGAATCCAAACATGAATAACCCATTAAACTATTGATCTTATTAACCAATGAGTATTATTCAAAAATTGAATTTAAGTAAAAGTAAGGAAAGAAACAAAAAGGAAACAGACAAAAAGCAAAATCTAGTGAGATTCCAAAAGAAAATTTAAAACTTAATTGTTGTCAGAAATACAACTCTACACACATGCATAAAAAAAAACAGGGAGTGATCAATGATCATGATTCATGCCAAAGCAAAAGTAGTGGAGATATGTATGCAAGTAAAGACTAATTAAGGAAGAAGATGCTTATTGCTTATTGCTTAGTATTAAGTGTAGGAAACATTAGTAAGAAGTATGAAGTATTTCACTACCTTTGGGCTTGTGGCATGAATGGTTTTACTCTGCAACAACTCTTATACTTCTGATCACTTTGTTTGTAAATAAAAGAGAGAGAGAGAGAGAGAGAGTTGTATTAGTGTAGAAGATGGAGAGAGTATAGTGCGGTTGCTGGTGTAGTACATGCACAGTAGCTGTCGGTTAATCTGGACCACAGAATATGCAAAAGGGACAAAAGACTCCTCTTAAAAGGTCAATAATAATGTTATAACAAGATTACAAGAGCTAAAAAATAAACCAATCTATAGATTAGTTAGTAGTTACTTCATTAACCCACAGATTGAATCAATGATTATTTAACTTTTTCATTATACTGTATATGACCTTTTCTTTTTCACATCCCCCGTTACAGTACTTGTCATCAATTGAGATCTAGACTTAAAAAAAAAAAAAAAAATCATCAGTCATCACTACAATCATGTCCAGAGATTTAAGCTGGAGAAAAAAAAAAGCAATTTGATCATCAAACTAAGATTGTATTATTTGCCGACCAGGATTCAGGAATGCTTTATTGGATCATATTTGTGTTTGTACTTTTGTTTGACACCAAATGATCATTTTTTTTTAATGATTTTGATTTCCAGCAAAAAAAAAAGGTATATGCCGAGATTCTGACACTGAAAATCACTTTTGCAAGCCGAGTTTTGCGAAATTTTTTTGATATTCATGATTCCAAATTCTCAAATATCGCCATACGGTTAAAATTTTGGAAAATGTAAGGAAATTTTAAACTATGCTTTATAATACTACTATGGAAAGACTTTATTGTGGGTAAAATCAAGTGTATGTATTACTGCATTGGATTTCTATGATTTTATGTACAATAAATTGACCTTACATACATACACTAAGTACAGTGGTGGGTTTGTACTGTTGTTTGTACATTTAAAATGAAGTGGAGTTAGAGAAATAAGGGAGGGGTTCTAGGGACTCAGAAAATATTTGACTTAATTTTGACTTAATCCTATTTAGGATATTTGTACATGTTGGTTGGCATGGTTTTTTGTAGGATGAATATTCTCATTATGTACGATATCTTCACAAAAATTTATCACAATCTGAATTTTCTAACCCTAAAAAAATCATATTACAAGTTAATGTATTGTGGAACGTTTATTTTTACCGTTGAATTTAATATTACATTTGATGGGTCTAAATATATTCAAATGAGCTGATTTTTTATGTAGTAGATTTTTATAGTAAGAAAGTCATATCTACTAAAATTCATACCAATCCAATATATACAAGTACTCTAAATAGGATTGAGTCAAAATTGAGTCAAATAGGATTGAGTCAAAATTGAGTCAAACAGAAACTGAGTCCCTGGAACCCCTCCCGAGAAAATAATGGTACAGTAACTATTAAAAATGAAGTCTAATGGTTTTATTATGTGTGGAATGAAGTCTAAAGGTTTTATTATGGGTGGAACCTCCAACTACCTTCAAACCTCAGAATCCATTGCAAATTGTAAAGATTTGATAGATTCTGCCTCCCTCTGGCCTCAACTGAATTGTTCTTCTCAAAACAATTTCCTTAACATTGTTTATACTAATACAGTAAAAACGTGCATGCGCGTAATTGCTGTTAATCACAACCATTCAAGCACAACCTTGTAGTAAAGGATCGAGTAGAATCTGAATGATCCTCAGCAATAATTTTGCATGGTACTACTACTCGGCGCAGAAAGGAGTAGTTGTCGTGAACTTACTGATCATCAAGACAAGTAAAGGTGAACCAAAAGAAGATCCAATTTATTATGTGAGGCAACAAATGCAAGTTTTATTTTTCCTTGGATTGAGATATGATGAAAAATGTGCTTTCCTTAACTGGATAAAATCACAGGTTTGAGCATCTATACAGTCAAGTGAGTCTTAAAGTTTTGCCTTTATCTTACATTTTCCTGAAAATGGCTCACATCACTTGCAATAAATTATTGACTTGGTCCTTTGTCATGCTCTTAAATTGGAACAAGGTACACACAGTGTACAGTTCACAAAGGGGATTAGACCTAGTTGGTGTGTATGACTCACCAAGATGCTGATGCATGGAGCACAAATTAATACTTGTGAATTTTACTGTTTTACTTGATTGAATGTTCTAAATATTGATTACTAGCTATAAATATCAACTGTCTTGCTCACATAACTTGTAATAATCTGAAAGTTGGTTAACATGTCAATTTTACCACGGAAGTACACTTTAAGAGATCTCTTTTGGTAATATATGAATGAATACCACTTATTTAAAGAACAATTATGAAGTCCTAAAGGCTAAAGTTATAGTTTTCAATGCACTTGATGCAGATGATCCAACTTCTGTTTTTCTTTTTTCTTAATTTTGAATTTCTGGCATATTGATCCATAGATTTATATTCCAAGTGCCCTTTATCTTGTGTTTCCTTTCTTAGTGATGGAGCCTCACATATGAAAGTGTCCTTTCACATATTAATTTCAATATATATATATGGGCATTGTAAATACATTTCATAAAAAAGGATAAATCGTGATCTAGATTGCAAAATAAAAGTAAATAGACACATGAATTTTACGTGGTTCGACAATAGTGCCTACGTCCACGGGAGATATAAGTGTATTTTATTGATATGAGATGAGAGAAGCTAGAGAACTTGTGAGGAGCTAGAGAGAGTTTGTCCCATTTCACATTAAAATAGATCCCTTTATATAGATAGGGAATTACATGTGTGATATTCATATTGATTTTATAACGGAAAATAACGGACATATAATAATGAGAATATATTTGATATTGATCTTGTAATTGTTGGCATTAATATGCATTGCCACGTAAGCGCCACACGAGCTCATGAGTCACCGAGTTGGAGTATGACTTGTACTGCATGTCGGGTGGGCCAAGTTGGAAATGGGCTTGAGCTCGGGTGATGTAACTCGATTGAAGTCGGATGAAATAAGTGCAGAGTCGGTATATGGCATTCCGAGTAAGAGAGATGAAATACGTGCAGAGTTGGTTATTGGAGTTCCGAGTAAGAGAGAGCTCGGTAATGGGTATATACATAGCCCCCTCTTATTAAGTTGACTGAAATTCGTCAACTTGATAAGAAATAGAAAATGGGTTTTGAGAATGATTGACTTTTTGAAAAATGATGTGGAATTCGAGTTAAAAGTTTCATATGCATTTGAAATCTCAACCAAACCGTAATTTCGTAAGCGTTTGCTTCTGTGAGTTGAGCGTTTGCTTTTGAATTGTTTCCAAATGTCGTGTCACGATAACAATGTTGACATTGGATAGATGTATAATGCCATTAAGGTCTTAGTTGATTTGATTTGACATTTCTATTCACATGAAAAATCTAACCCTTGCACCAATTTCCTTTGAAAAGCTTTTGATATCAAGTTTGAATGAGAGACACAAAGTCGGTATGAAAGTTAAGAAAAATAAATGGCTCATATGATAGGGATGAAAATCAATGTTCAAAGTCTTCAACTTCGAGCTTAACATTTCCAGGAACTTGGATAAACGGTTAGTATTTGGGAGATATAATTTAGCACCCAGTTTTATATCAGATAATCATAATCATATGAATTAAAAGATATCATATACTAAAATTGATATATGCAAATGATTAGATTCAACAAAATATTTACTAAAGAGAATTTGCATAGTCCAATTGATGATTTAGGAATATCAAGAGATGCAATAACGTGCTAATTAAATGTTATTAAAATGAGAATGATGATGATAGTAAAATTGTATAATGTAGCAATGAATGGCTTCGTATTTATCTTAAGATTTATTTGACAATGGTCAAATAGCCCAAGCTAATAATAAGACCATTTGTAACAGTAAATGAAATGAATGACTAGCTTGGTTATGACCGAAAGCAATGACCATATATCATAAAAAAAATTCTAAGTTTGATATTGAGCATAAATGAGGCCACATTCAAAACAATTAATATGAAGGTGCCATAAAATATAGAATTGAATGTAAATTTATAATTATAATAAAATTAATGTACTATAAATAATATTATGGTTTTAGTCAAACATTGACCACTTGAGATGATAGAGTAAAGTTACATGTTATTGTTAATGATAAACATGGTAATCTCATAAAAACAAAGTCAATAATGATGTGACCAGTAATTGATTTTCTCAATTTTATAGTCTTGAAATATCAACCAATTGTTAGTAGATAATATTATATATAACATATTTTGTGTTGCTAAATGGGAATAGAGTATGGAGCAAATCACATAATTAGGCTCCATTGTTGAAAACAACTTGCTACTAATACTTGATCTATACAAAATAAGTAGCCATTAGAGATTAGTATAGTCAAATAAAGTTCTTAATGATAAAGAATTTAAACTTTAGCTAGAAAGAAAAAAAAAATACTATATGGAACAAAACCTGTGTTCTCATTTAAAGTTTTAGAGATATTGAATGTTTGGTGATGAACACGAAACTTTTTCCATGCTTCAAGGTTGATGTACGATCACAAACAGTCGGCGCCAATGTAAATACATTACATAAAAAAGGATAAATCGTGATGGAGATTGCAAAATAAAAGTAAATAGACACATGAATTTTACGTGGTTCGGCAATGGTGCCTACGTCCATTAGAGAGATAAGTGTATTTTATTGATATGAGATAAGAGAAGCTAGAGAGCTTGTGAGGAGCTAGAGAGAGCTTGTCCCCTTTCACATGAAATAGATCCCTTTATATAGATAGGGAATTACATGTGTGATATTCATATTGATTTTGTAACGGAAAATAACGGACATATAATAATGAGAATATATTTGATATTGATCGTGTAATTGTTGGCATTAATATGCATTGCCACGTAAGCGCCACACGAGCTCATGAGTCACCGAGTTGGAGTATGACTTGTACTGCATGTCGGGTGGGCCAAGTTGGAAATGGGCTTGAGCTCGGGTAGTGTAACTCGATTGAAGTCGGATGAAATAAGTGCAGAGTCAGTATATGGCATTCCGAGTAAGAGAGATGAAATACGTGCAGAGTTGGTTATTGGAGTTCCGAGTAAGAGAGAGCTCGGTAATGGGTATATACAGGCATAATAAGACCTTGAGCTAAACACATTTTCTATTAATGCCTTCAAAGTGTTGAGTCATTTTCAATATTGGAAGGATTCATATATTGTCATATTTTTTTTTTTTTTTGATAGAAACTAAGATTATATTGTCATATTGATACACCATATAATGTTCCATCAAATATAGGTGCACCTACCTCTTCTCATCTTTGTTCAGTCTTTACAAGGCCAAACATCTTTTCTCACTTTCTAACTCCCAACCTACCATGTATATATCTTGTACTGTAATGATAAATACTCTACATTTTCAAGTGTTGACTGTGTTGAGCATTTTGTACAATATCTCAAATTCTCAATCTCAACAAAGATGCCTTTGGATTTGGGCTAAAATGATTTGTAATGGGCTTACATTTTGAAAGTAAAATCCATTTTGTGGGCCATTTTTGTGATTATCTTGGTCTCCTGGTTTGGTTACATATGGGATTTTCTAACTTCCAATAGTTATCCAAATTGGTCTCTTTCTTCTCCTCCCCATGTGTTGCCTCATGCCTGTTGCATTAACTGCTGCAGTTAGCTCCACAAGGAATGGAATTCTAGGGTTCTAAACCACATCACAAGGTTGATTTTGACGTACCATACAAACGCACACTTTCAACCATCCTTCAGCTCATCACTATAACTGTATAACATAAACTGAAAATACTTCCTGGTCATTGCTCAAGAAAGTAAAAAACACCTCTGCTAGAAGCATAGACGAACTTTATTACATTGGAGATTTGGCTATTGTGTGAATCTAATTTAATATCAACATGAAAAATATGAAATGTTAATAATTATAACTAATATTACAATTTTTTTTTTTTAATAAATGACAGTATGACACAGATTACAGTTACAACATCAACAACAATAAGTTATAAGCTCATTAATCTATTACTCACTGGATGTGCTATTGCTTCCACCACCAACCCAATACTGTTTTACAGCAACTAATATCTTTTCCGGTACTAACGGTCCATCTTCATGATCTAGCATCCTAGTGTCCCATCTCATCCCTTTCACCACCTTCCTCACCTTGTTCAGGACATCCACATCATCTCTAAATATAACAGCTCCTTCGGGGCGTAAAATCCGGTCCATCTCCAGAAGGATGTCTTCTAACTTGCACCTGTTAAAAATTGGCATCACAACACAGTATGAAACTTGATAATCTTTGAAAAGGAAATGACGAACCAACTAAGGGGAAAAGGAAAACTATTTCCCAGTAACACGTATTATAACTTTTCGAAAATGTCGACCTTATGAGGAGCTGCAATGAGAGGTGGTGGACTGGTGGGGAGGGGGGGGATCGTATCTGACAGTTTATTGGCTCAAACGTAATTTCAGATACTCATCATTCATCAAACAATCAAAACAAAGAGGGCCCTGAGGCCTCATTCCTTAAAACATACTAAATTGGGAATTGCGAAAAAAGATAACAAAATATGATTTAAAACAAATAGAGCTCTGAGTCCTCTTTCCCCTTTTTAAAGGTAGGAAAGCACTCTTGAAGTTGAAGATATGTCAAGGGATTAAAAAAAACTATTTCCTTGTATATACTACCAATTACCGATATTTCAATTACTAAAATAGGCATTTGTCAAATAGGAAAAACAAACCGAACAAATTTCTAAAATGGCAAAATAAAGGGACGTGACTAACGATCACGAATAAACAGGGGAAAGGGATAAATGCTAAGCATTTCTAGGTTAAGGTCCACAGCAGTGATTAAACACCATCAATCCTATTATCCTAACAAGAAAGTTTGTTAAAGGAGGTGTGGTTTTGTAAGAACTGAATAATGACATTTAGAAGGGGACATATCAACACAGCTGTATAACGAAGATCATCTAGAGGATAGTACTCATCAGTTAGATCTGATGGTGTCATCAGACTACTTCTGTAGCCAGATTCAAGAAGTATTCTGAACCTAATCGGATAGCTAGTAAGAACCCTATCAAGCTCTTTTATGCATAAGTCCATATATATGTGGACATTATACAACTAAAGAGTGGAACTTTTAGAGAAAATTAATAGACAGACAAAGGCCCCTGAGAGTCAAGAGTTTTATAGCAATGACGAAAAGATAAAAGGTTCTCGAGCACGATGATCGAGTGACATTTACTTGAGGCAAGGATAGGAAACTAATAATGTTGATCACATACAATGTGTAGGCGGACATTCTTTCAGGTCTGTACAGCATTTTTTCCCTTTATCAGTTGAAAACCAACGTTTGCAAGTTATCCCTTTCAAACAATTCAAATGGCGGCTCCCAATCTTATTTTAAGTATCTTGTTTATCTTTATCTATGGTTCTGAGAATAAGTGTTTCCATGAAATAGATCTTGAAAATCTATTTCAATGATAACTGATCTAAAAATATAGTACGATACTGATAATAATTATTGATTGGATTGGTTGAAATAAAGATCGGACTACCACATTTTTCATCCAAGGTTCTGGGCATAAGTGTTTCCATGTTATAGATGTTGCAAATCTATTTCAACGATAATTGATCTAAACATATATGGCAGTGATATTGTTAGTGACATTAAACAGCAGTGGAAAAAAGCTTACTTGTTCTTGTACAGACTGAACAAACCACTAGCATGAATGAGGTCATAGGTCCTTGGGTATGTTGAGAAGGCTTCACACCTGAAATAAGATATCACAAATTTCACTGAGATTTTTTCATACCTGTGGCTCTTGTATCATTTGGCTTGCACATACCCAAATATCATATGATCATCAAGCATAAACTAATCAAGTCTCATGTATTTTATTTGTGTTAATTGAGAAAGTACCACTGTAGGGATTGGCTTGAATTTACAAATGACATGGAGAAAGGTGTTGGATATAGGGTGTCAGACAGTCTGACACAAGATTTTAAAACCATAAATAGTATTGGCATGTGTCAGCATCTGTCTGACACCTGAGGTGTTTGACACGGTGAATTCATAGAAAATAGTGTCCCTGTTCCATGGTAATGTGGTAATATAGAAAAATTAAAGAAGCATCAAATTTTAAAAATAAGATAGACATCCATTGTAGAAACAGAATGTAGGGTAACGATTAGGCCCACAGTCCTAACCAAACATGGGGGTGGATCCACCAACAGTAACAAAGAAATAGAATATGTAGAAATGCAGACTTACCAGTCATGATATATGCCAATCAAACCTCTTTCATAAATAACTCCCAAAGTATTTTTCTCGGCAATATTGGGAACAACATTCATCACCCATGATTTTGATGACTCAAGAGCTGCTGCAAATCCTCCAAGGCCTGCATTCATATCCATCATATTCCGATATCTCCCAGAACCAATTAATTTGTTGATTCTTTTATAAGCATTTACATGCTTTTTCCACAGTCTATTATCCTCTTGATAAGATTCCACTGTGACTCCTGGAACAAGTCCCTTGACTACTCTAGGAGGCACTGCTAAAAGCCTAGCTGGAAATTTCTTTAACTCTCCTCCAGCAACTTCATCTGGACTGGTGACTTCTGGATAAGGGGTTATACATGTGTTCATTTTCTTGTACCTAAAATACAGAAAGTAAAACATAGGCAAGTTACAACGATGAAAAAACAAGATGAACATTAAAAGTCATCAAATAGGATCATTAACGTAGTTATAATTAAGTAAAGAGCAGATTCACCACAAGGAAGAATAAAAGGGCAGCTCTTCAGGGTCTTTTACATTATTCTAATCCATTTTCTCTCAGTGTATGGGAATACTATCAACAGACTAGATGAGATAACACATGATTAGAGCCGTCTTCCCTTGCACAAAATTGGACTTGCATCCGCAAAATTGCACTAATCGCATAAAGAATTTGTGCTGTAGGATAAAGTAAAGAACTTCCACTATCAATTTACCGAATCCATAAATGGGATTAATCTTAAAGAAGTGCTAAATATTTACTTTAAATATGTCTCTCAAATGATGTTGTGGGATTCTACAAGATTAATCTCAAACTTTGAAAGAACATGGTACAACATTATAAATAGAACAAGTGCTATAAAATCTTCATGAAGCATATAAGTTCATAAAAACTCACCAGACATCATCATAGTCAGCTGGCTCACAGAAATTAGTGGATTTCCTTTTACAGGAATCACTGTTAACCTTTTTCCTCCAGATGGCTATATCTCCCTTCTCATACTTTTTCTCCCAGCAAAGACTTTCAGCCAATTCTTCAAGTGCATTTTGCTCCTTCTGTAGTTCCTCCTTTGATCGCTTCCAGGTCTGGTAATAGGTCTTCCAGTTGATGGGAGGACCAGAGAGAATCCAGTATCCACCAGGTCTCAGAACTCTGTCTACTTCCATCAGGTACGTCCCATCTGCATATTAGAGTAGGTGGGGTCAGGAAATGGGTCTATCTATATCATTACAGGGACAAGTAGAAAGTTTAGCTCTCTAGTCTTGAAACATATCAGATCAATCTAAATGCAAAAACCTTTATTTTGAACACTGAAACTTTAAGTGTAGCATCACATAGATAAAGTTAAGCGAAATTGAGAAAAAGCGAAAGCGTTGTTTTTCTGGCAGCTTGCATGCACAGGGAGTTAGGTTGATTGGCGCCTAGGCCTGCACTTAGGACAACCAAAAAGTAAAACCCACGAAGCCTAGTGCCTAGATCTTTTACTGACATAGGTAACACATCAACAATTACGGGAATCTTCTATAATTTGAAATCATTACTTATCTAGATTTCACCATATATTTGCATCTTCATCATGACAATGATATTTATTGCATTTGCCTACTTCTTTCGTTTGGACGAAACGGACCGGATATAAGTATCTGAAAATTTGATGTAAGTGTTAAATAACACGTACCATTACTTGTCCATGGTATTAGACAGCGAGAACATTGAGCCATATCAAAAGCTCTAGATGGGTACGGAAGATGAATAGATCCAAGCACACCAATAACAGCAGGTACTCCCCTTTCCAAGGCAAACTGTACCTGTGCTTCATGATTGTCTCGCGGTGCAAATGACATAGCCAATACATTTCTCTTCAATAAGTAGGCACCCCAACTTGCAACCTACATCATTTTCATGGTAGTCAGTTCAACATTATGGCAAGTCCAGGGATTTAAACATAATTTATATAATCTGCTATTTACTATTTAGTGACAAAATTATAGATTGTTTTTCTGCAATAAACATGCTGCACAACTGGTGGTCAGGAGCATCAGTTCAGTTTTCCAACATCTTTACTAATTGCATATTTTGGACTTCATTGTCACTAACAAGGACAAGCCGGTCTGACTATGCACTGGTTTGGGTGAACTAATACAAAGTTTTAACATGAGGGACCAGTCTACACTAAAATTATTCAAACCAACAAAGATGACTGGAAAAAGATTTGAAACCAAGGAACTAAACCCATTCAAACAAAGTCTTTTTTATCTTATCATCTGATTGTTTTACTTTTGTATCTTTTCCTTTTCCCTGAATTATTATCTAAGTGATTTCCCCTTCCAAACTCAATCAATATAATCCAAAATTTAAGAACATTATTTAAACTAGCTTTAGCCCTTCCACAATTCAGGAAATTTAAAAGACTACTGCTAAAACCTTTTAGGAACCGCAAAATAATTTCAAGTTCAAATGGAAGGGTGGAAGTGGCATGCAGGTAAAAATGAAGCAAGAACTTTGGGCATCAATCAAAATCAAAGAATTTGGCAACTAATTTTTTATGTAGGACAAGGATAAAAAAATATCACATACCCCACAACCAGTATCAAGAGCAGTTCTAACAGTGCCATCTGCAATTGGAATCACCGATGCCAGTTCATCAATATATGCATCTGCACCATGAGGAAACATGGTCCCGCCACCCGGAAATTTCAAGACATCACCCTGAAATTGCACCCAGTTTTGTCCAGCCTTCTCAACTGCCAGATGCTTGTTTGGAACATTGGCATAATGTACATAGTCACGGCTCTTTGGCCAGGAAAATGGAGTTACATACCCTTTTGGTGCTGGTATCAGACAATACAATTTCTCATCATCTGTGGGACAATGTCTTTCTCTGTATATCATATAGTCTCTTGAGAACTTCATTGCTCGATCTTGATCCTGACAAGGACTATAATCTGTGTATCGATCATCACATGGCTCAAACACTTTAGTTTTCGGTTCTGAAGAGTCAACAATTTCACTCTCGTCATTGTGATGGGTCTCAAAACTCAAATTGGACAAGATACTACAATCTGACTGCTTAGTGATTTCCAAGGCTATGCTATCCCCCTTTCCAAAGCCACTCTTTTGCCATGCCCCTAATATATAGAAAAAACAGCAGAGACCAACAACAACAAATATTGACAATGAACTACGAGTCCTACTGCCTGCTGTGTTTTTTGAGCCCATGTTATGCTTGAAAGATTTTCGAACTACCTGTAATCACAATAAAACCATTTATTTGAATAACGACCATAACTTCTTAAAAAAAGGAAAACAAGAATGCATGTTGGAATCCTATGTGGGTTCTGTAGCGAGGACACTCCAATTTCTAGACTTTTATTCCAACCGCGATATTATATACATGCCAAAACTCTGTAGGATTTGAGTATCAATGTATCAGTTAGGGTCATGAACTTGGACACCAAGATGTTGTGACTGCGATCTGACAATGTAGAGGTTGTAGAGAACTCACAACTTGTTTGTGATTAATAAAAGACAGTTCTCCTTTAGAATAGATACTGTACTTGTCAAAATATGTATGGTGCAGAAAATTTGTCTGCATGAGAGACCAATTATAGCACAACACATATATTTTCCAACATTGCACTATTTCCTAATAAGTTATTTCAAAAGTAAACTAGAAATAAGTTTGTATAAACACCACACTAAAAATCTACTCTGATCCAATTAGTATAGTAAAATTGTTTAATTTATTAAGTTGCAACATACCGTACATTTTAGTGATGCAATATTAATATCGTTAGTTCCAATTAGTTACTATAGCATTGGTAGCAAATTAATCTTCACCTTGATCACTTAGTCAACATCCTTGTTGATCTCATGATCCTTATCGATAAGGTACACATAATACAACGAATCAAATAAACTACAGTACATGAGATTTAATTTCAACTATATCCAATTTATTAGTTCATTTGATTACTAACTGTTTAGATGTTGAAACTTTATATAAATAAATAACAACATTAACCAGTAAATCAATATTTAACACAATTGAAAATCATCACTAGTACTACAAATAATATTCTTCTTTTAAATCTAACTCAAGATTAGTAGTATATCACAAAATAATTAAAACTATTGCAATATATACAAAGAATCAGAGAGAAATTAAAGAAAGATATATACAGATAGATCGATCAAGATCAATAATCAATAAGCTAGTGCTTACCTAGCTAGAGAAAGAAAGATCAGATTCTAGCTTAGCTAGCGAGGGTTGTTTTAATATATATATATAGTTCAAATCAAGATCTTGATCTCATCGTCTTCTTCTAGCTTCTTTCTCATTCGAAGAAGAAGTGAGTGAAAGCGAAAGACAGAGAGAGAGAGAGAGAGTGAGAGCAAGTGAGTTGAGTTTAAGGCTTGAAGCTGCTTTAATAAAGAGAGAGAGAGAGAGAAAAAGTAGTTAGAAGAATCGGAGTTGAAACATTCTTTTACCGTTTGTTTACCGACACAAATATGAAATATCAACCTTTTGCTTTAAACTCTCTATAAAAGAGTTTAAACTTGGTACTTCACTTTAAACTGGAAAATAAACTACTTATTATTATTCGGGTAGTATTGCTTGCTAGACTTTTGTAACTTTGTTTGTTCATGGAGATTGGAGAGTTGGTGGCATAAGCTAAACGGACCTTCCAATATGTAAAAGTGAGGCATTGAGCTTAAGCTCACAAAGTTGTTTTAACTTATTAATAAACAGTTAAACAACCTTAATCATATCATTCATGATGGACTTCTTCCATGTCCATAAGTTGTTGTAATGTTGCTATTGTTTCATTTTCTATATTTAAAACAAGATTTGCCAGCTTATTGGATCGGATGTGTGTCAATTTATTGGTAAATATACATTTATTAATTATTAAAATTTGATTGTGATAACTGATACGTGTATACATGAGGAACTTAATCTGATTTATTTCTTAACCAAGAAAATAACTGATAAAAATCAGTGATATAATGAGCTTAATAGTACTTTTGTAGATACATGTTTGTGATTAATTCATATTATTAAAGCAGATTAATTTCAAACTTTGTACATTTCTTGCTCTTGATGGACTCACTTACCTAAATGAATAGGTGCATACAACTTTAATAAAACCCAATAGGAATGCCATACTCAAACGAAATGGCCTATACAGTATTATGTTTTCTCTCATTGGGACATACTGATACTATACCCACAACTATGTAGGTTGATCAATTAATGACTACAACAGGGAGGCTACAACAGTACAACCTACCTTACCATGTACTAGTCGGTACTACACTATACCCTGTCAGTCATTGCCTCATTGAGTCATTGGTATAGTATTCAAGGACCAAGGTGTAGCAGCTCATCCAAAAAGATCTCACAGTTTCACTTGATCAGCCGGAAATATAATGGAGATACCGCGCGGTATCTCCATGGAGACTCGCCATGGGAGATACCGCGTGGTATCACTTATAACACATATATCTGCTGCACATCTGTTATTGCATTTTTAACCAATGCAAGCACAAAATACTCCATCATGACATTCCGAAAATTGGACTGATTATAGAGAACCACAATGGTTAACTTTGCTTGCTAGTTGCTAACTGTGCTGGTTTGATTGGATCTGTTTTTGTTTTACGGATCTCTATAAATCCAGGAAAAAAAAACACCGAATATATATTGGGCTGGACTGGGCTTGAGTCCACACTAATATATAAAAAGGAAAATTTTCAAATAACCGCTCTTCTCTTTCTCTTTCAGAAGAAACAAGAAATCGATTTCCAAACAAACAGGTCAGTAGTTCTCTTTAAATTCGAATTAGGGTTTTAGAATTTATATATTTATCATCTTTGCTTTCTTAAATTCTTATTTATTATTAGGTTTTTAATTACACTTGCGTAAACATGGCACCATTAGATAGTGAAATAGCTAGAATACAAAAAGAGAGGAAGAAGATGGAAAAACAATTAGATTCATTGAAAACTGTTACTTTTGATACTGATATATATTATAATGGTAGTAATAATGGAATTGAAGGGTATGTAAGTTCGATTTCTGTTAACGAAGATGACCAAATTCATGATCTTAGTGGGTCTGAGGTTGCAAGGAAATTAGCTTCTTATACTGCACCTAAATCAGTTTTTGAGGAAGTGCTTAAAGGGGATGATGATATTGGTTTAGGGTTTAGGAAACGGGGAAGGATTATTGATAGAGAAGATGAGTATAAGAGGAGGAGGTATTGTCGAGAGATTTCGCCAGATAGGAATGATCCTTTTGATTTAGGAGATAAGATGCCGGATGTTTTGAAGAGTACTTATGTGGAAGTGATGAAAGAGCAAATTTTGAGGAGGGAGAAAGAAGAAATTTTGAGAGAGATTGTTAAGAAGAAGAAGAAAGAGGAAGAGGAGGAGAAAGAGCAAATTTTGAGGAGAGATGAAACATATGGTCGTGTTGTTGTTGTTGTTGCCAATGCTACTGATTCAATTGCTACTGCAACAACTACTAGTATGACATGGGATGCTACACCTAAGTTTGCAGGTCTTGCAACTCCAACCCCAAAGCGTCAGAGGTCAAGGTGGGATGAGACACCAGAGACTATAGGTAGTGCTACACCATTACTAGGAGTTTCTGCAGTGTACAATCCTAGTTTTACGACAACTGGAGGGCTTAGCTTTTCCACGCCAAATCGTGGAGCTATTATGCGTGGTTCACTGACACCTAATTTACTTAGATTGGAGAAAGATATAGAAGAGAGGAACTGTCCTTTGGCTGATGAAGATCTTGATGCAATTCTTCCTCATGAAGGATACAGGATTTTGGATCCACCAACATCTTATGTCCCTATACTTACCCCAGCAAGAAAGCTTGTTTCTACCCCAACTCCATACGGTACACCATTCTATACAATCCCTGAAGAAAATCGTGGACAACAGTTTGGTATAGCAAAAGAAGCATCTGGGAATTTACCGTTCATCAAATCAGAGTATAATCAGTACTTTGGTTTTTTAACGAATGAAGAGGATGCGGAAGACTTGTCTCCCGAAGAACAGAAAAGAAGGAACATCATGAAGCTTCTGCTGAAGGTTATGAATGGGACTCCTCCAGAGAGAAAAGCAGCACTAAGAAGGCTTACAGATAAAGCTCGAGATTTTGGTGCAGGTCCACTTTTTAACTGCATCTTGCCATTGCTCAAGCTAGGAACATTGGAAGATCAAGAGAGACATCAACTTGTTAAGGTTGTGGACAGGGTGGTTTATAAGATGGATGAACTTGTTCGTCCCTTTGTTCACAAAATTTTGGTTCAGGTCGGGCCTTTATTGGTTGACAGTGACTATTATGCTCGCAGTGAAGGAAGAGAAGTCATTTCTAGTCTTTGTAAAGCTGTCGGCTTGGCTACTATGATTTCTGCGATGCGACCGGATATTGATAATATTGATGAAGATGTCAGGAGAATTACGGCAAAAGCTTTCAGTGTCGTTGCTTCTTCTCTGGGAATTTCCGCTTTGTTGCCATTTTTAAAAGCTGTGTGTCAGAGTAAGAAATCTTGGCAAGCTCGGCATACAGGTATATGGATGGTACAAGAGATTGCAATCTTGGTTGGTAGTGCAGTTCTTCCGCACCTGAGACATCTAGTTGAAATCATAGAGCATGGTCTAACTGATGTGAACCAGAAGGTGAAGAAGATTACTGCGTTGGCTATTGCTGCTCTGGCCGAGGCTTCTCATCCATATGGTATTGAAGGTTTCGACTCTGTACTGAAGCCTTTGTTTCAAGGTATCAGGTCACACAGTGGAAATGTTTTGGCTACATTTTTGAAAGCTACAGGTTTTATGATCCGACTAATGGGTATCCAGGTCAGTTACTACGCTAAGGAGGTGATGTCTGTTTTGGTTCGTCAGTTCCAGTCTTCAGATGCAGAGATGAAGATAATTGTGCTTAAGGTGCTGAAGCAGTGTATAAGTACAGAAGGAATGGAGGCTGAGTACATTCGAGCTAATATTCTACCAAATTTTTTCCAGACCTTTTGGGATAGAAGGATGGCATTGGACCGAAGAAACTATAAGCAGCTTGTAGAGACTACTGTTGAGATTGCTAATAAGGTTGGCACTGCGTATGTAGTGGGCAGAATCGTTGAGGATCTTAAAAGTGAAAGTGAACACTACAGAAAGATGGTTATGGAAACAATTGAGAAAATTGTTTTGAGCTTAGGTGCATCAGATATCAATGCACGCTTGGAAGTGCTTGTCATTGATGGTATTTTATATGCATTTCAAGAGCAGACCAGTGAAGATGCTGATGTGATGCTGAATGGGTTTGGTGCTGTGGTGAATGCTCTGGGGCAAAGAGTCAAACTGTACCTTCCACAGATTTCTGCTACCATCAAATGGCGCCTATGCAATAAGAGTGCAAAGGTGAGGCAGCAAGCAGCCGATCTCATATCTAGGATTGCCATTGTTATGAAGCATTGTGGAGAGGAACAACTGATGTGTCATCTTGGGGTTGTCTTGTATGAGAGCTTAGGAGAAGAGTACCCTGAGGTCTTGGGATCTATTTTGGGAGCTTTAAAAGCAATAGTGAACGTCATTGGTATGACAAAAATGACTCCCCAAATTAGAGATTTGCTTCCTTGCTTGAAACCCATTCTTAAGAACAGGCATGAGAAGGTCCAGGAGAATTGTATTGATCTTGTGGGTAGGATTGCTGACCGAGGAGCTGAGTTTGTCTCTGCAAGGGAGTGGATGAGAATCTGTTTTGAGCTGTTAGAGATGTTGAAAGCCCAGAAGATGGGAATAAGACGTGCTACTGTTAACACATTTGGGTACATTGCAAAAGCCATTGGGCCACAAGATGTCTTGGCAACACTGTTGAACAATCTCAAGGTGCAGGCGCGTCAGAACCGTGTGTGTACGACTGTTGCAATTGCCATTGTTGCAGAAACATGCTCTCCTTTCACGGTCCTGCCATCCCTTATGAATGAGTATCGTCTGCCAGAGCTGAATGTGCAGAATGGTATTTTGAAGTCACTTTCTTTCTTGTTTGAGTATATAGGAGAGATGGGAAAGGACTACATCTATACTGTGATTCCGTTGCTAGAAGATGCTTTGATGGACAGGGATTTAGTTCACAGGCAGACTGCTGCTTCTGCTGTGAAGCACATGGCCTTAGGTGTAGCTGGGTTAGGTTGTGAGGACGCCTTAGTCCATTTGCTGAACTATGTGTGGCCAAATATATTTGACACATCTCCTCACTTAATGAATGCTACCATGGAAGCGATAGATGGAATGGGTGTGGCCTTGGGTCCTGCTGCAATCTTAAACTACTGTCTCCAAGGTCTTTTTCATCCAGCAAGGAAGGTCAGGGAGGTGTACTGGAAGATCTACAATTCACTGTACATTAGATCACAGGATGCACTAGTAGCTGCATATCCTGTTCTGGAGTTTGAAAAGCACAGCATATGTAGCAGGCCTGAGTTGATAATGTTTGCTTGACGTGCTGCCTTCAATAGCCATTTCTTTAAACGTGCTTGGTGATACTGGGTAGTGGCAAGTTGTTTTTTCTTTTCTGGTGTTTGTTTTTATCTCTCATTGTTGATTTGGAACTTTGCTGCCTTCAAGTTGCTTTTTTTTTTTTCATTCTTACTTGTAATACTCACTCCTCACTTTCTTATTCAGGATGGTTTTGATATTATATGCAAGATTCAGTGCTTAGCCTTCACTTTGCCCCCCTTTGTGTATTTTGTAAGCTGGTATGTCTTTGTGATGGACTTTTAAGGAAATATGAGTTTGACCGTGCGAATGTTTTTGTGATATTTGTTGTATTGTTCTTGTTTCAGTAAAGTCGCCCACCATGAACCATTGTGAGATGTACCGACATGGCTGTTTGCTCTTAGGCGTGGATGTTCCTACATATATCCTTTTCTGTGGAACAACGTTATGGTTTTCACATGTGAATTGTTCAAATGCTTTAATCAAATCTGAACTGACTTGTATATTGCGATTCTTTAGATGTCTTTTACAATAGTTCACTTCAAAAGTTTTTTTTTTATGTACTTTCCATGTTTATCATCATTTCATTAGGAAGCATGAAAGGCTGGTGCTTACGCTGTTCTTTTTTGTCGTGGCCACACTTGGTGAATTGGAGGGATCCTACACAATCAATGATCGTTCGGGACTATATAAACGATCAGATTTTTTCGGATGAGTCAAAGATTAATCTGGCAAATTTATCCATACCTGAAGACACTTGTGTGAAATTGTGAATTTCTGCTGCATCTCTTCTGATTTTACGACTTCTTTTCGTCTGCAATTTTATTTCGAATACCTCTGTTTTTAAGGTTCTCGTATCTTTTCTGTGCTCTTTGTGTACATTAACTGAAGAATGACAGACAGTTACAATGTGGAGTGTCAACCATCATATGAGCTATGGGAGGCAGACCATGCTTGAGTACTCATAACCTCTTGATTCTGAGACTGATCCTACTTATCTAAAAATAAAAGGAAAGAAACACCCTGATATGAGCTCTTTACTTATTTGATATTTCCTTCAGAGGTTTGATTAGGTTTTTTCATTATTTGCATCAACATTGTGATATTTGGCTTCGGTATTGGGTACCTGCATTAACAATTGTTCTTCAATTGCTATTTGTGATTTCAGGGATGTCGAGAAAGAGAACTTTGTGTTTTGTAGTTCAAGTTTCAGTACATGAGATTTGAGCAACAGGCTGTTGGTGTTGAAGTAATCAAGCCTGATTTGCTTTGGCGTTTTTATAGTCATTATTTTAAAAAGTGGACTTATCAGTATCACATAAGAGCCACCATTGAGTGGCTTTAGTGGCTATGCCACTATCCCCCATCCTAAGACATACCGGTTAGGTTGAGATCGTGTCCACAGATGGAGCACTGTCTGATTTTTTTTCTTCTTTCAATGGTGCACTGTCTGATTAGGCAGCCTGAAAATGATGTACCCTGACATTCTTAATTTCTTAGTAGCATTTGTTGTTATTTTAGTTTATTTTGTTCAATGTAAATTTGCTTAGACCATTCTGCTCAGAATACTAGCCTGTGAACTTAAAGTAATTAATGCGTATCAACAGTCAGAATATACTATTAATATCACAAATGGAGCATGGTAAAATTTAAAAAACCAATTTTTTTTTTATAGAATCAAGATTGGAGACACTAGCCTCCATGGTGTGCCTAAACTGCTTAACCCCAGCTTAACTTCTACCACGGAGCACAAATGAGGAGCACGAATGAGCATCGACTCCTACCATCATCAAGAAAATAAACCTGTTCACCTCTTAATGCCATAACAAATTGCTGCAGGGCACAATGACTAGTCTTTAAACTTAAAGAGGACCACAACAGCTTTCTCAGTTCAAGACTTCAAAATTCCAATCAACTTCAACCAACTAGTGTCAAAAACTTTTAACTTGAGTACAGTAGGAACTAGGAAAGCACCGTAACTTCAGTTAAGATGATATGCTTGTTGTATTGAAGAAGTTTGTTATAGTACTCGAATTTCCATGCATTGTTTACCCTGCTAACCGAGTTTCTATACAACAATAGAGGGTTGCTTAACCATTGAAGAGACAAGTATGAATTCAGTGATTTCATTTACAGTTCAATGTACAAACTACACCCTTACAAAATTCATACACAAAAAGCTCCTAAAAAATGTTGACCGGTGTTGGCTTCTGTACAAAAAAAAAAACCTTCTATATTACGCAAAAATGAAAGGAAACAAGAACAAAAGAAAAACTAACCCCAAAAAATGATACTATCTTCAAGTCATTGCTTGTTCACCATAATGCGCTTGACAGCGTCTACAATTCTGAAATAGTCATAGAAAAGAATTGAATGCGTCCCTCCAAGACCATCTCTACTTAATCGATTGCTCCCTGTAAGATTATTACATGGGCTTCCTCCAACGATCAGATCAAATCCACCCAACACGTGGATCAAATGCTCCAGTTTATCTGCACCTAGCTCTTGTACATCTTCAAGTTCAATCAGATTTCCACTCTGATTTGTTTGTTCCCACCAGCTGTGAAGAATTTTTCTGTTGACAGGTGATATTTCTACAGAAACTACATTCTTCAAAGGAACACCAAGCCGATGCAGTGCGACTTCAGCACCACCAATTCCAGAGAAGAGAGAAAGTAGTGTGATGCCATTTGGGAAATTACTCTTCAAAACGGAGAAATGGTAAGCCACAGTATCAACCTGCAACCGACTTAATTATTGCCAAAAAACTGAAATATATTAGTAAAAGAAAGGCACCAGAAAGAGAATTGGAGTGCAAACCTGAAAGGCATTACCAAGGGCTTTATATCTGTCCATCCTATTGGTCCCACCCCCTCTAGTATGGTTCTCTGGGTATCCCAAAATCATCTCCATCTCGTCAGGTTCAAGTAGTGCAACCCTATTCTTGCCAACCCATACTAGGTTCCATTTTTTACATTCATGCAGAACATAGTTTTGAGTGTGCAAATCGGGAACACCATCACATCTTTCAAGAGCATCTCTAATTCTCTTAGTTATTTTTGGACAACCAACACAGGTACGTAAGCAGTTAAGTTTAGTTCTCTTGTCCCATGTCGGCCACCATGTCTTAGTCAGAGGCCAAGCTTCTTGAATTGTAAGTGGAGGAATTGGCATAAGAGGGTATCTGTTTTGGATTGGAAGGTTATGAACATATCCTCTTTTCCGTGCAGCTGCACTAAAGTGCACCGAGTCAACAAATTCAGGTTCAATTTCGTACAGAAAGCGAGAAATCGTACTCCAAACGCCTTTTAGTGCACAAGCTATATTTTCAAAATAAAAATAAGGAGGACCAATGGCTGCTGTAGGTAGGTTCCTCTGCAAGATTGGCCTTGGAACATTGGGGACTCCAAACCCTATCATAGGCTTTGAGATATGACTTGGCACACCATCTTCATCTGAAAATGCTCTCTTCTTGTTTTGTCTAAATTGTAGCTTTCGTCTTCTTTCCCATCTGTCCTCTGCTTCGAAGAGCTTCTTCCTCTTCTTGTTTGTAGGAGTAGAGACGTGGTAATGACTGAATCGCATCTGTGAACAGGAAGACATAAAGTTCACTGTTCCAAAATCTGTATAGTGCAGTTCGTTTAACAAAAAGAACTTGCTTGGGCAGAGTGAGTTGCGAAAGAAAACCATTGATTCATGGGTGAGAATAAAGCATCTAAATTTATATTTTGCATTTGCAAATGTCAACAAGTGCACCACACCTCATAGTAATCCTCATCTTCATCATAGTTAAGAATCATATGAGGTGGCTCTTGTAGAGGATTCTCAAATGTCGTTGCCATTTGACCAGCATATATAAAATCCATCAGCTCCGTAATTGAGGTGTCAGGACCTGCACATTTTAGAAATATGATAGTGAGAAATAAGGATGGAAACAGGTATATAGAACCACAAAGATATCGATCCAGTCTTAAATTGAGTCTGATATACAGTAGTAACATACAGTTCACAAATTTAAGCATTATTAGAGAACATTCATCAGAGCATGCAGTTGAAAAGCTAGAGGACACCACAGATAGGACAAGAGAACAATGGATCAAAGTGACATGGACATTCATTGTTTAACATGACGTAAAATGGAGATACTAATATCATGTTTTTGTTATGTTGGATATATCTATTCATTATACACTTCTAAGCATATTACGTTCAATAAAGCTGAAGTACTTCCTTAAATGTTATGGAAAATAGCTGATCATAGCATGCAAGATTGGAGTTGGGAAGTAAAAGGCCACTATCTAACTATTATGCACAGTTGATTATAATATAATTTATCAATGTAATGCTACACACCAGATGCATTAATGGCAGATGAAGCCTCATCTATTGGGAAGCCCATATCGACTAAGTGTAGCAATTTTGTTTCCTCATCTTGCAGATATCCAGCATCCTCCTGGTGAAAATGTCAGTTAATATGAATCGAACTGTACATATGATCAACATGTCAATATATCAATTTAAGTCCATGAAGTCAAACTTAAAAGGAAAAATCTGCATGACATACTGAACTGTATTTGCAACATTTGAACGTAAGAATACAGATATACACCATTCAAGTGGAGAGTACCGTAGTCCACTTTGTTTGTTCAATTATAAGAAAGACAGTAGAGACTAGGCATCCTTTTAATATCATAGATATCTTTGCATGATATATAAGAAACACTTAAAATTAAATGAGTTTATGATGTATTTTAAAGGGGGTTTTAACATGGTAGGTAGGGAGGAGATGCTCTGCATCATAAGCAGTTTTGTACTGCTGGAAGATGTAAAATTTGCAATGGGGGATAAAAAATAAATAAATGCAAGAAGCTTATTTTTTCTAGTACGATCCTGTTGGAATTTCCACATATAAAGCCCAACCCATAATATGGTCCATGTACCTTTAACCTTGGTTTAATATAGAAATAAGCTAATTAGTAATAGGTTATGTGGAAGTCATATCTATCGTAGATCTTAACTATAATGGACAGTCTAGATCTAATGGGCTTAGGTTTGTAGATTTAGGTCCTCTCTCCACCTCTATAACTTAGTGTATGATCTCCATCCTCATACACTTACTATTACAACACATATTAAGGTTTTAGAGGCAAGGAGAGAGAAACCTAAATCTTGTGCAACTTCTCAAATCATCAATAGTTATGGACATGTGTAGTGATTAATTATATGATTCATGATCCTTATTGTTTATTGATAATGTTATTATGCTTATATGTGGTATCAGTCGCCAATATGAATCATGTTATTAGTTCTATCATCCTTGTTAAATTTAATACTGTTTATTATGATTCCGCATTAAAGAAAACAGTAATTCTTATTTTTATAATTGATGATTCGTATGATTAAGATGATATTCCTTGTGATTAAATACGGTAGTATTTCTTTCCGTTATAAATTACATCAAGATTAGCGTTAGTATGCTTTTGGACTCATAAATTTTTGACTGCACGTGATCACTAATTAATTGATATGGGACCTTTGGGTATTATGAACACTTATGAATTTTTGGTTAATGGTTGGCAGTAATATATATGGTGTTATGGTGCATGAATTCTCGATGCATGATTAGTTGATAATAAGGACAGAACAACCTCAACAAAGTTTTGTTTAATGCAATATATGGTTTTAGCTGCTTCTTCTAGAATTAATTCATGATTATTATGATTACTGTTTGAAGCTAGCAGGATTACTGTCATTAATTATAACATCATGTTTCGTCCAGTAGTGACTTTGTTAATCTTGTTGGGTTATGGTTTTGGTGTGTACTGCAATATAAGTCCAATTGTGGGCTTTATTGCTAGCCTAATATAATGTTTTGGTCCTATAGTATACTATTACTTTGGGTTTTTGTGCCTCACTTAGTGAAGAACCCAACCAATTGTATTATGATGATGTATTTTACTGATTAAATATTGTGCAAAATTATAATGGTAATATTTATAACAAGAAACGCATTGGTATTCACAGTAGTGGTTCCAACTAAAGTGTTATCAAAATTGTTTTTTCTTATTCAATATTCGTGTTAAGGTTTTTATTGGTATTCACCACAGTGAAACCAAGTATGTTTATGAATCTTGATTTTTATGAATATACCATAAAGTAAAACTGAACCAATTTTTGTTTTGGATTTAACGCTTTGTCCATTAGTGTTTTGGTAGTTTTGGTATTTTCATTTATTGTTTGCTCAAGATTTCCATAAAGATAACGTGATCATTTTTGGACCTAAAAGTGACAGCCCATAATTAATGTGATTGGGCCTTACAGTTAGAATTTTTGTACTAGTTTATATTACAATATTATTTACTTCTATGCCTAATTCATTCTTGCATGCCTTATGATTATTCTTTCGTTTTAAGACCCATATTATGCATGTGCCCTAGTTGAATTTATTCGATTGTGCACTTCTTATAATTAAGATGCATTATGATATTTTGATCTTGTAGCATTTATTCAGCTGCATGTTTATTCCCTTAAGGTTCATATCATCATGATTTGGTATCACCACAGTGAACCAATTACGATTATGGATATTGTTTTCCGTTTTATATTCATATCAAGTTTTCTATTGGTATCCACCGCAGTGATTCTAATACGTTTAATGAATATTAAAACTTCCTTGAACATTCATATTATGATTTGCTTTTCACCACAGTGAACTAAATATTGTGTTAAATATTAGACTAAGTACCTTAACTTATTGCCTATTTATTCACTTGCATTATTGACCTACCCACAGGTAGATCAAGCATATGTTACATTGGATAAAATTAAGGGGTTGCACGTATTTATGATTAAATGAGTGTAGGATATCCACAGATACCATGCTTATTTTGATCATGTGATATGTCACCCATTTATAGTATTACTAAAAATCTTAGTCATATTTGTTTAATTAATGTGTTGACTAATGTTGTGAGCATGTTTATCTTCTCGTTCTATTATTCTTATATTTCATATATTTTGTATGTTTTTATCCTTAATAAGACTAATGTAATAAACTAGAATGAATAAGTCTAGTTGATTTTAGTGGGAGTTCTAGATCTTGGCATACGTTTCCTTATTGTTGAATCTACTGTTATTTTTTATAAAAGCAGTAACAAGGAGAAAATTATGCATTATGCATAAACTAGATTTAACATGCAAAATTAAACTCAATGTTTATGTGAATAATTGTTGATGAATAATATTAAGAATCATTTTCGCACTGCTAGTTGAAAAGTTAATTGTTTGAAAAGTTAATTGTTGAACTGATTACTATTCATAGTACTCATAGTATGCATGACTGTATCCTTGAGTTTCCCAATTTAGTTGTTAAATTAAAGAATTTCGACATGTTAGTGGATGATTACTTTGTCCTCCAATTTGTTCTAAATTTCTTGCCTACATAGTATGTTCAGTTTCACCATTACACTATTAAAGACAAGTGGAATGTGAATTAAATGGCGAGACTACTAGTTCAAGTATAGGCAAGGCTTAAACAATATTATAATCAGGTCACTCAAGTTTAATTCATGTTTCAAGGAGTTGAATGAATAATTCTCTAATTGTGTTTGGATATACACTATGTGTGTGCCAATGCCATTTATGTGAATATGGCCTTTGTTTGATATAAAAGATAAACTTTTGGTTTTAGTATCTTTCGATCAAACTCAATTGGCATTTCTAATAATTAGTGAATTGATTATGATTAATATTTATCTTTCTTGTGGCATAAAAGACTAGATCATACATCTAGATGAAAAGTAGACTAGTAAAAGAAGGGGTCTTCCCGAACCTTGACTTTACTAATTTTGGTGTATGTGGATTGCATTAAGTTAAGTAAACCAAACACACAAAAAAGAGCCATAAGAACTACGAAGCTTCTTGAAAAATTTCAAACAGACATATGTGTACTTTTGATGTTCCACATTTTGGTGGAGAAAAGTATTTCATTACCTTTATTGATGATTTTTTCTCGTTATTGTATCTATCTATTGCATAATAAGTCTCATATGTAAATGTTATTGAAATTTACATAACTGAAGTTAAGAGACAATTAAATAGAAAGGTGAAAACTATACGTTTTGATAGAGTTAGTGAATTTCTTGGAAGGTATGATCTATGACACGGGACAACATCCCGGTCCTTTTGCCAAACTTCTAGAACGGTTAATAATTTGTGCCTAATACACAATGTCTGGTTCTCCATGACAGAATGGTGTAGCTTAAAGGCATAATCAAACTCTTATGGATATGGTTCGAAGCATGATGAGTAATTCTTAACTTACCCATATCATTTTGGATGTATACTTTATGAACTGTAGTGTATATATTGAATTGGGTTCCTAGTAAGACAGTTACAAAGACACTTTTTTTTGAACTGTGAAAAAGTTGGAAACCTAGTTCAAAACATTTACACATTTAGGGTTTATCCAGAAAAGTCCAAAGGGTATAGATTTTACTATCCTAACCATACCGGCCACTAGAATTATTGAAACTGAAAATAATTGATTCGTTATGAATGACAAAATAAGTGGGAGTGATCATATCAAAGAGGTAATCATTAAAGAAATTAGGGTATCAATTTTGTTACCTCGATTTTGTAATGATATTATTGTTACTTCTGTTGTTCCTCATGTTGTTGCACCGCTTAACAACAATAAACAACAAGTTGATCCTCAACCACTTAATGAAAAATTAATGTCATTGAACTGAATGTAAACACACACAAGAAATAGCATTAAAAAGATCTTAAAGATCACGACCAACTACTTTGGATGACCACGTGTTGTATTTACAAGAATTTGAATTTCATGATCCAGTTACATTTTCACAAGTCATTACTTATAGTAATTCTGATAAAAAAAAAATAAAAAAATAAAATGCCATGAATGAAGAGATAAATCAAGTGTGGATTTTAATTAAGTCTGGGGTTAGTAGAATTGACTCAAAAGATTCTATTGGATGCCATAAAGCAAGACTTGTATCCAAACAGTTTACTCAATATGGTGGCATTACTTTCTCGTGCGTGAAACCTTCACTTATGTGTTAAAGAAGAATTATCTTAGAATCATTATGGCATTGGTGACTCATTTCGATTTAGAGTTACACCAAATAAATGTGAAAATGATATTTTGAATGAAAGTTTGGATAAAGTCTACATGGTTTAATTAGCCATACAACTTCATAAAGGAAGGACAAGAACACATAATCTATTTGTTAAAGAAGTCAATATACATACTTAAAACAAGCTTCTCGAAAATGGTACCTAATAATTAATAGTATCATACATTTGGGTTTAATGTACATACCCAAAGTTCAGTGGGAGTAAGTTTATTATTTTGGTTATGTATGTTGATGATTTTTGTTTCCCAACAGTGATTTTTGTTTATGTAAACATTTTCTTTTTTTTCTGAACACTTTGCAATGAAATTTATGGTGATGTATCATATGTGATAGAAATACAAATATTTCGTGATTGATCACAATAATTGTTGGAACGTCTCAGAAAGATTTCATTAACAAAGTGTTAAGGCATAATTATAATGATGTTCCAATTCAGAGGGGGATTAATTGAATCAAATCAAGATCCTACGAATGAATTGGAACAAGAACAAATGAAAGAGAAACCTTATGCTCATATTTTAAGAGATTTAATCACCTTGAGGTGATTGGTTTTACAAATTCGGAATTTAATGGGTGTGTGGATAGTCGATAAAACATTATTGTTTCACCCACCATAGAAGCCGAATTTGTAGCATGTTGTTCTACATGCAATGTTGTATAGTTGCAAAACTTTATATCATGTCTTAGAGTTATTAATTTCTAAGTCGTTTGAATTTTATTGTAATAATGTTGCAACTATATGCCTTTGTAAGAATGATAGGTATTCTAATGTTTAGCACATGATATAAAATACCTATCGATTATGGCTTAAGTTTAGAACAAGTGAGTGTCAATGGAACACATTAGTACACGTGTTAGTAAATCCACTAACTTAAGAACTAGAAATAATGATATTCTAGAATCATGTTAACAAGTTGGGTTTTGAATGTAACCCATAATTTAATGATTTTGTGGATTATTTGGTGCTTATTATTTGACATTATTTTGAGCTCATTATTATTGATTAAGTTCTGAATTTTCTGTTTTCCATTGTTTATGTACATGTATGTGAATGGATAATTGTTGACAGAAATAGTCTTTTGTGAAGACATTACTGGACCATTATTGTTACTTCCGCTTATAGACCTAGTTAATTAAATTGTTGATATCGTAGTACATGGAAGGAACCATGTCATTTATGCGATGTGGAACCGCCATGACTCATATTAGTGGTTTAATTAATGACGGTATTACGATAACCATTTCGGAAACTAATTTAGCTCTTATTGCGCGCCTTATGTATTCTACATTAAACCGTATGTGAGATTTTACTATGGACCAAGTGGGAGACTGTTGAAATTTCCACATATAAAGCCCAACCCATAATGTGGTCCATGTACCTTTAACCTTGGTTTAATATAGAAATAAGCTAATTAGTAATAGGTTATGTGGAAGTCATATCTACCGTAGATCTTAACTATGATGGACGGTCTAGATCTAATGGGCTTAGGTTTGTAGATTTATGTCCTCTCTCCACCTCTATAAATTAGTGTATGATCTCCATCCTCATACACTTACTATTACAACACATATTAAGGTTTTAGAGGCAAGGAGAGAGAAACCTAAATCTTGTGCAACTTCTCAAATCATCAATAGCTATGGACAAAGGTATGTGTAGTGATTAATTATATGATTCATGATCCTTATTGTTTATTGATAATGTTATTATGCTTATAGATCCGACTTAAAGTAACATTAGTATTGATAAGAAGAACCACCTCATTGTCCAACCAACTGTCAGAATCTGAAAGATCATCGAAAGCATCCTTTTCACTCTCTGGAGAATGCAGATCATGAGGACCAGGTTCCCATTGTGAGGAAGACTTTTTAAGAGCCTGCAACAGTCACTACAATGTAAGTATGAGCATAAAGAAGTTATAAAAGAAGCAAACAATGCAGAGTGTTCGCTACTATCGATCAAAGACTACTCATTCTTATTAATGTCAATTTTGAGAGCATTTTATGCTACCCAGTCAAGGAATGTGTTTCTTCATAAAACTCGCTTCGGAATAATCAACTCATTTTGTATGTTTGTTTCAGTGATAGATAAAGTAACAGTGCTACCTAAATGTCTGTCAAACCTGCAACCTGACCCAACCCGACTCTTATGGAAAGTATTAGCTTAGGCTCATCTGCCCCAACATATTGATAGCCCTTCCAAGGAGTCATTGGGTGTCAAATTGTTTGCAAATGGTGTGCATTATTGATGAACAGACCTACAGGAGGGACAAAACTGAAGCTAGAAAATTTGTGAGTGGTTTAGTCCAAAGACCGAATTCATAGATTTTTTTTGTTTATTCCACAATAGTCGTTCTTTGCCTCCACAAATACACATCTAGAAAATTGGAGAGAATACATGTTCATCGTGAATACATGCAGTCCATACAAAGAGTGGATATGATGTAAATACTAATATAGGCCAGCAAAGAACTAGCTACTAAGGCCAACACCATGTATGCATTAGGTTAGAAGGAGCTGTAGAAGACCATGCATACTTGCTGCCGTATCTTGTTTAGTCATTAGGCGATCCTTCTTATTCATTTTGACCTTTCGTCATTTAGTTATTAATTTGTAATGGGCAATGCGTGCGATTTAGGAAGTCAATAAAATAAGACCTTTAATAATTGAATACAGGGTAGGAATGTAGGATATATATATATTGACTTACTGAGACTGTGAGAAGAGTTTCCAGTATAAGTTCCGTGTTGCCTTCTCCTACATGGAATATGAGCATAGAAAGAATTTGATTAAGCAAAATATTAAGGTAAGAATTCCAAATATAAGAAGAGGAAGAAAGTGCTTGTACCATTCTCATTAATTGTATTCGTCACCATGCTCTCAGGGAATCCCATTTCAACAAATTGATTAACAAAATCAGAGCGAGGACCTGCTGATGTGCTTGTCTATAACAAGAAATAGATTACTAACTGAAAGATCAACAGACACATAAATCATCAAATCTCCATATTTAGCTATTGATGCCATGCCACATTTCACCACTGACTCAATGCTAATTTTTGGAAAATAGTAGACATATCTTTGTTACTAATGCTAATATTGTATTCAATTCCGTATCTGACAAATACTAAAATCTCTGTATTCGTAAGAGACATACTGCAATCACTTTATATCCAAGCGAGCAATCCTTTACCACATTTCACAGAACCTCTAAATACAATTATAAGCCACAAGAATATAGGACGAACGGGAACAAGTAGAAGGTTACCCTCTTGTTTGAGACTGAAGTCCTATGCTAAATAAAGGTAACAAACTAGCTTAGAAAGATGGAGTAATTCACCTGGTCAGAAGCAGGAGTACTGAATTCTAGTTTGTGATTTGGTGAAGTTGAACTTGAACATGAAGAAGGTACAAGCAGATATTGAGGATCTACCAAAATCCAGTTCCTGTCATTTGATTCATTACCCCATATTTCACCCTACATCAATCCAAAACACGTCAAATTCATACAAAATTAAAATTTATTGGAAGTTCCATGTGTAAGTAAGTCTTATATACAGTAGATAGTAATGCGTTGTAAATTGATAAACATAGATGAGTCATTCTCGTACGCTGTCTGGTCCAAACTCCAGCAAATCATCAAAGCGTTGATCAATAAAAAACAATACTGAATAATACTGAATAGTCGACAAGCACTAAAACGTTAATATTAAATTTTAGCAGCAAGCAATTGCAAAAATCATTCTTGATCTTTAATGGGTTTTGTTGTTCATTGTGCATTTTAACAATTGGGTTTCATGTTCTAAAAGCAAACCGAAAAGCAAGTGGGTTTCCTCACCTGGGCATACGCTGAAGTACTAAATTCTTGGGCAGGAATTGGTGGACTTGACCATGAAGAAGGTAGAGAAAGGTTTTCAGTTGTATCTACCAAAATCCAATTCTTGTTATTTGGTTCATTACCTGTGATTACATCCTACAACAAGCCATTTAAAATAGCTTAAAATAATGAATCAGATTGCATTATCATATCATAGCGATTAGCGAGTAATGAATATATTGATAAATCTGGCCATGATATATTACGAAAACTTAACCATACCCTACCAGCCGTTCTGGTCTACCAACATACAAGTAATTAAAATGGTAATTTGTTCAAAGGGCTATTATGAACAGAGCAAATTTGATGAAATATTTTGCTCAAATGCTCTTCTCTTATGCTGTGCATGTGGAATTCAGTAGTCCTAAAACCAACAGCAAAAAAGAAATATGATAAATCACCTTGTGATTCGCAGAAAATGCGTATTCTTGAGTAAAATTTGGTGGATTTGAACATGATAAAGTTGGCCACAGAAGATATTGATCATCATCAGTTGTATCTATTACTAGTATCCAGTTCTTGTCACTTGATTCATTACCTATTGTTTTTTCAACCTACATATATGCATGCATCAACTCATAGTAATATGATCAATTTAACCCAAAAAAACAACTTTAAATCCACTTATATAAGTACTCACCATTTCTTAAGCTTGAATGTTTTCTCTGCCAATTCTTAGTGAAGAAGAGGAGTGATGTAGAGAAATGAAAATGCTCTGACATCAAATAATTTACAAGATCTTTGTTTTACGTGTCAAAATGTAAAACCACGTGGCATTGTTTTGGAAAAACACAATGCACGCAGTTAAAAGCATCCATGAATGCATGATTACAATTGCATGGAAATCCACAATCCCACATGACCTTAGCTAAGAAGCTAATTAAGAAAACCTATACCAGGCCCATGAAAGGTCCAATCTTTCTGCAACACTGCAGTCTGCAGTGAACTGTGAACATTACCAACAATAAAACTAACTACATACTGGTTGTCCGGTTGTTTACTTTCTCATTTGAAGAAATTCTGTTGGAATGAAATGGTAGTATCTTTGCTATGGATGAGAAACTAGAGTGCGCTCAGCCGACTAACTTACTTCCGGTGTTCTCCACTTCTCCAATGCGCAGGTAAATGCATGATTAGTTTTATGAATCACGATACTCACCTGTTGCACCCTGGCAGACGTATTGTTCGTAGGACAAACTGCTTAACATCACTAACCTTGCATGCAGCATGCGCGTACATCATCCCTGGAGACTTCGACAGCAGTCAGCACCCTTACCATTGTAGACCAAGCTGTTACAAAGGAAAATCATGCCTTTCCTGAACTATGGTTTAGCAAACAACCAATTAATACATCTCACACATGCTATCACTATTTATCTCTTAACATAAAGTAACCACATGCACCAAACAGAGAAAACCATACGGATAGACTGCAAATTATTTCGCTTATTGCTAAAACTTATTCCAACAAATAGATGGTTGTTGCATCTGAAGCCTATAGAAGGTATGGGATTCCCTTACAGGCCTACATCAAAGCATATCAGCAGGCAAGCAATGGCAAACATTTGTAAATGCAAAATGATCACACTATCTATACCGTCGTTGAACAACAAAGGTGACCTACAAGCCTGTATCAATAGAAAAATCTCATAAATTTCCACATCTTCTGTTACACGGTTACACCACCAATCTCTCTACAATTCCTTACTAACAGAGAATGGTTACACCACCAATCTCTCTACAATTCCTTACTAACAGAGAAATGGATATGTAAGGAAGAAATAACTAAAGTCTGGCGACCACAGTCAGTTATACTTCAATCAACTTTTCCTCAATTTTTGAATTGCAGAGTTCAAACAAAATTTTTGTCAAGTAAAATCAAGACTTTAAGCAATAATTGGAACTCATCTTTTTTAAGTTAAAACGCACATTTGTATCGAAAATTTCCCTCTACAACACAATACACAGAACGAAACAGTCACTGCTAAAGAAATAACACACACACAGTTGCCATTCTTCAAAGCTATGTAAGCACAGAACAGAAAATTTGTCGTGTATGTATTAAGTCATAGTTCGTGTACAAAATACGAGCATACCATAAATCACACCCTCAAAATCCAAAAAATTATGAGCAGCACAATTAAAAATGAAGTAGTAGTTCATGTGCAAATCAGATCTCAATATACGTCATATATATATGATTAGGAACAGACGTCAGTCTTCTAGTCATGACTGGTACTTGTTCCTCATTATGCACTTGACTATGTCTAAAATTCGAAAATAGTCATAGAAGAGAATCGAATGCTTCCCTTCAAGACCAACTCTAGTTGTATAGTTGCTTCCTGTGAGATTATTACACGGGCTGCCTCCAACAATTAGATCAAATCCTCCCAGCAAGTTTATAAAATGTTCTAGTTTATCTGCAGTTAGTTGTTCAACATCTTCAATTTCTATCAGATTCCCCTTCTGATCTGTTTGTTCCCACCAACTCCGAAGAATGTTTCTGTTGATCTCTGATTTTTCCACAGAAACTACATTCTTTAATGGAATACTGAGTCGGTGTAGTGCAACCTCCGCACCCCCGATTCCAGAGAAGAGGGACAGTACTGTGATGCCATTTGGAAATATATTCTTCAAAACAGAAAGATGGTAGGCCACAGTGTCTACCTGCAACCAACTTATTCAGCACTACATATGGAAATTATATATTAGTGAAAGAAAACCACGAAAAAGAGAAAGTTGTGCATACCTGAAAAGAATTACCAAGAGCGTTATATCTCTCATTCCTAGGGGTGCCACCTCCTCTAGTATGGTTTTCTGGATATCCCAGAATAATCTCCATTTCATGAGGCTCAAGTGGTGCAAGCCTATTCTTGCCAACCCATACCAGGTTCCCTTGTTTGCATTCATGTACAATATCTTTTTGAGTCTGTAAAGAGGGAACACCATCGCATCTTTCAAGCATATCTCTAAGTTTTTGGGTGACAGGTGCAACTCGAGTACGCAAGCAGTTTAGTTTAGTTCTCTTGTCCCATGAAGGCCACCATTTTTTAGTCGAGGGCAATGCTTCTTGAACAGTAAGTGGAGGAATTGGCATAAGAGGGTATCTATTATGGATTGGAAGATTGTGAATATACCCTCTTTTCCTTGCAGCTGCGCTAAAGTACACTGAATCAACAAATTCAGGCTTGATTTCGTACAAAAAGCGAGATATAGTATCCCAAACTCCTTTCGGAGTGCAAGCTACATTTTCATAATAAAAGTAGGGAGGACCTATGGCTGCTCCTGGGAGCTTCCTTTCAAACAGGGGCCTTTGATCATTCGGGATTCCAAAGCCTATCATGGGCACTGGGATACGAAGTGTCACACCATCTTCATCTAAAATTGCTCTCTTATGATCCTGCCTAGATTTCTTTTCACACCTTCTTTTCCATGTATTCTCGATGTCAAAGAGATTCTTCCTCTTCTTGTTTGTAGAAGTATAGACATGGGAAGTACTTGGACCTGTCTGTCAAATAGAATTAAATATAGGTAAGAAAATCTACGCAGTGCAGCTTTTTACAGAAAGACATGTAGAGGTGAGTTAAGAACAAATACAGAAATCGAAGTTACTAAAATAGAATCAACATTTACATCATGCACATGCCAAAAATCGGCTAACACACCCCATCGTCATCAAATATAGCATGAGGTGGCTCTTGCAGAGGTTTTTCAGCCGTCTTTGCCATTTGACTAGCATATATGAAATCTAGCAGCTCCATAACTGATGAGTCAGGACCTACAATATAATCAAATACTTGACAAGAAGAAAAAATGATGAAATAAGTATAAAACTGGACATCCTGATGGATCAAGTGAAACAGAGATGCATATGGTTTACAACCATAAGCAATATCCAAAAATGTTCAGAAGATTCATGCAGATTGAGCAAGACATTACTATCCATCAAGTGACATAGAAATTCAATTTTTCATAGAATCGCGGAAAGCTGAACTCACATGCATGCATGAATTTGGGCAGAGGAAAATAACAAAAAAAGATCCACACTAAATAGAATTTGCAGAAGGATAACAAAGGCCATAATTTAAAATTCCATGCACACAAGTTGAACATATAATAATTATCAAAGTAAATGCAGGTTACAAACCATATGCATCAATGGCTGATGAAGCCTCTTCTACTGGGAAACCCATTTCAATTAAGTATAACAATTTTCCCTCCTTGTCTAGCATTAGCATGTTTTCCCCATCCTCCTGGAAAACATCCACCACTTCTCATCATCACTGTTGCCATTTGTATGATTTACAAACAACCAACAATTATCAGATCATATATACTGGCATTCTAAATACTAACGAAAAATAAATTCAGAATGCTGTATTAACAATTAGTATTTTCCTTTTTGTTGTTGCTACAATAAAGTTAAAGATATAGTGGATAAGTTGAATTGCTTCAGAATTGATATTAACTACATACAACTAATAAATAACTATGCCTGAGCAAGTATTCTTTCGGTTTTGGATTCCTGATCGATAGCAACAAAAGGTTATGCACAAAGTGGTACTCGATATATATTTCCTCTGCACATTTCTTAGTGACATTATTTAAAACAAGAGCGCTGAATAGATCGGATGAAAGCCAAATATGGTGTTTACTCGGGTTTTTTCATTTATATTGAATTGGTTTCCCCAACAAAAGTTTCTTGGGAAAGTACAAATTTGTTGCAACTACACATTAAGTCTAGGCATCTGAAAAATAGCTATATACCGATGATTACATTCATATCAAATTTGTTATATATGAGAAGAACACTATATGAGATTGTGGAAAGCCAGACTTGGGAGAGTCCCCCTTGAATCAGATTGAGGTGCTAACCTAGTTTGAACGCACGTGATGCGAATTTGTTCTGAAATTTAAGCAGTTTTGTGTTGCAGGAATAAGCTAAGTAATGTTTCCAGATAAAATTTAATATAACACAAGCTTCCAGTACCTCATAATCGAAACCACTTTCCGAACCACAACGATTACCAAAAGTTTCCTTTTCACTTCCTAAAGAATGCAGGTCAGGACCAAGTTCCCATTTTGAAGGAGATCTATTAAGAGCCTGCAATAGTGAACGGTAATGTAAATATGTAAACAAAAAAGGAGATTAAGGCAGAAAAGATGTACAATAGGTTCATGAACTTCTCATATAAAAAAAAATGCACAAGGTGTTCGCCTCATGCCAACAACATGTAACCATCGATTGAAGGATCAAGGATGCTGCTGGTTCTTATCCGTTTCAGTCGTAAGCATACGGCTCCATTATAGGGTTTGCATTCCACAGACCAAATTTTTTTCCTTATGACAATTTCAATCAATATTACAAATTTCTCGCATACGTTCGCTTTGGTGATAAATTAAGTGATTGATGCGGGAGACCATTATCCAGGACCTGGGGTTGCCAGGGTAATTTTCAGAGGTGAACACAAGTTTGTGGTGCAATGTTTAAAGGTTTAGGCACAGTTACTAATTTTGAGGCTGAATGTGAAGTTATATATTGTTATGGCCACAGAAGCAGCTGCTGACAAAGAATGGTTTAAACTATGACTAGAATTGGGTTAATGTCCGATATACGAGCTTTCTAAAAGAACAGGATTTGTTGGGTGTTGACAGCCATATAGGGGTGAATAAGTGCTTAACCAAAAAAAAAAGGCAGCTCAAACAAAGAGTGAAGGCATGGTATATTTGGTATAAACAGGGCAAGTAACCTACTACAACCGACAAGTCAACAACATGCACTAGATTATAAAATGCTGTAAGGGGAATGCATCGTTTCAACTTTCAACTGTAAGATCTCCACAATTTCAAATATGTGATCGCTGAACTTGGGGTAAGATATATGGACTCACTGAGACTGTGAGAAGAGTTTCCAGTATAACTTCCAGATTGCTTTCTCCTACATGTAACATGAGCACAAAAAGAGAAGGATCAAGTAAATTATAAAGGAAAAATATTCCAAACTGAGTCCATGAACTTGATTTTACCATTCTCATCAATTGCTTTCACCACCATGCTCTTGGAGAATCCCATTCGAACAAAGTAATGAATCAAATCAGAGCGAAGACCTGTTGATGTGGTAGCCTATAACAAGAGAAAAGAAATTAACTGAAATATCCATGCACAAGAATCTTTTAAATCAATTCTAAGGTTCAATATGCTTTTAGACACTTAACCAGGACATATAAAAAGATAAATACATGACCATACGAGATAAAAAATACGAGATTAGTCTCCAAGGTCCTACACTAAAGTCGCAAAGATCCAAAGGACAAGGGGTCAAGCCTCATAGAATACAAGTAGAACAGAACATGTTGAGGAACTGTAATATCCAAAATCCTTCTCAAGTGAAAACTTTTGAAGCAAACCATATCATTAATGAAAATTGATAAACAGTTAAAGAAAAGGATCTCTGAACACAATGGATCACACCATCAAATGGGTCTCAAACTAACCCCACAAATAATTTTTGGTGGAAATCAATTGGTGGAAAAGAAGCAAAAGGAAAAAAGAAGTAATCCCACCTCATTATGGACAAAAGCACCACACTCTTGAGCACGATTCGGTGAACTTGAACATGAATTTGGAGACAAATTTTGCTTTCCACTTGCTTCAACACCCGAAATTCCACCCTACACCATATCAAGCATCCAGTTCCATGCACAAATAAATCATTGAATTGGCATATATAAATATCATTATGTTATAAGTGCACCATAACATTGAAATACAGTAGATCTTCATACATCCAACCACATTCTACTGTTAGCCAAACAATTATTTGCTAAGAAGCTAACATCATTCAGAAACATATAAGAATACTCTGCAGTTTTAAGGCTTATTCTTTAAACTTAGCACATTGTTAGCAACTGCAAACGTCTTATATACAAAATATCCCGTATGTAACTAGATTGCAAGGCTTGCATAACATATTACTAACTGTTAGCCAAAAAGATAAATGGAGAACATGGTTGATAATGATGAAAAAATTCACCTTGGCGCAGGCTGAGGAATCAAATTCTTGAGCACGATTTGTGGAACTTGAATATGGAGAATGTAGTACTGACAGGTTCTCGGTATATAACAAAATCCAGTTGGAGGTGCTTGGTTCATTGCCCCATATTTCATCCTGCCTCCAATTCAAACACGCCGAATTCAAATAAATGAGCATCTCACATAAAAAAATTAATGTTTTTTGATTATTTTGAAAACCGAAAAAAACAATCCACTACGTTAATATGATTCAGAAAAGTCGAGGACTTTACAACTGCGACGAATTTTTTTAGTAACCTTAGTTGCTTTGAAATTAAATGCTTGTTGATATTTCCATGACATTGCAATGATACCCTCTCTAAACTGATGAATGAGTATGATATTTTGATGAGTACACTTAATTTGGTACTCCAAAATCCAAATGTTTGTCATATACTCATAGCCTAAAAAGTTGAATTTGAATACAAAACCTCAGTTTTTCGACTTTGACCAACATTTGAATTCCAAAATATTTAAAAAAGATATCAATTTTATTCATGCTTTCTAGGTTGTCCAATTTATTGTTGAAAAGCCAAAAGAGAAAAAAAAACTAATTAAGGTTGGATTTGTGATGAAGGACTTCACCTCATAGTAAACTGCAGAGTTAAATTCTTGAACAACAATTAGTGAACTTGTAGATGAGGAAGGTAGCCCCAGATTTTGAGTTGTATCTTCGAAATTCCGGTTCTTGGTATTTAATTTGTTTCAGTACCTATGAATACATCCTACATGAATACATTCCAAATAAGTTTATATATTTCAATGAGATTACTAATAAGTTTGAAAATAAATTTTCCAAAAAACAAATTTTGGTTTTCCAATATTCATAGTAAAAATTTTAATACGGAGCAGAGAAATTTTAATCATCTATAACAAACAACTAAGAAATAAGAGTTTGGTTTGCGAAAAAGTAACAACAACTGACCTCTTCGTCATCATAACCTAAAAATGCCATTTCTTGATTATAAATTGGTGAATAACATGATGATGATGAAGAAGGTGGTAGCCACCAATTTTGACTTGTATCTACTAAAACCCAGTTCTTGCTACTTGCTTCATTCCCATATATTTCACCCTACACATCAAATTCAATTCAACACCTCAAAATATTTATTCTCAAATACACAAAAAATTCTGGTTTATTATATAAAAAAAAACAAAAAACCCTACTACTTGATCAACACTCACCATTTTTGAACGAAGCTTAGTTCATTAGTGAGAGAGAAAGATGAAGGGTTTTTGCAAGTGTATAGTAGTGTGGCGGGAGAGTAATAATGCATGGGTTTATGTGTCAGAAACACCAGCTTTGCAGTTGCACAGTAATCATAGTAGAGCATAACGATCCAGTACAATAAAATAAAATTCATATATAATACAACAGACTTGTGGACTTGTGGTGTTTTAATCAGGAACAATGGACGGTCCACAGACATTCTTATTACAGAGGAAATTCCATTTGAATGTTCGCTAGTTACATATTACTGCATTCTAACAAACACCTTTGTTGCAATTGAAGTAAATGCCAATGCCTTGGCCGTTGGCGGCTCATGGGTAAAAAGTTAATTTGAGTTCCAATGAAATTTGTCACACTACAAGCTGCTAGACTTGTTACAGGCTTTCTTCCCTTTTTGCCAACACATGTATTCATGATTCAAAAGCACAAGCGTGTAAAATTTGAAGAAATTTTAGTACTAGAAGTAACAGATTTGTCTACCCTTGCATTGGTGCTTGGACCTTGGTAGCAATTAGGAGTGACATGTTCAAGTCTGAGTGTCTGACTGACAGGGTAAATCAGCAGCAAAAGGGACTACAAATGTATTGACCATATTTGTGAGGTTGGTCAATCTATATATCTATATAATAGCTAGACCCATGCGGTCCCACACTCTCTTTCCTATGTGGCATCCTATATGATCATCAAGCTCCCACAAATTTTCTCCCATAAAACAAATAAAAAAGAAAAAGAAAATTTATATTAATTGGTTATATAACTAAATTTTGTATTTCTCTACACTTTTTTCCATTTTCCACTAAACCCCAAAAATCTCTACCCACTTTCTCTACTCTCCTAATAATGTATAAACACAAACATTTCAATAAAAATAAAATAAAAACAATAAATACACTCAAAACACAAATTAATCAAATATAATCAAACATAATACTTTATTATATGTATATATAAATAAGAAAAATTAGTACAGATAAATTTAATATTATATAAATTTAAAATTTATAAAAAATTTCTCTCGCAAAATCTCGAATCTAGGTGCGTAGCACGGGTCCACAACTAGTACATCAATAAATAATGGAAAAATATGTAATGACATGATAAGAAATAAAGTAAAGACATGAACACCATCGTATACGTGGTTCGGCAATTGTGCCTACATCCACAAAGAGAGAGAAAGAACTTTATTATAGTAGTGGTGGTGATACAAAATGGGAGCTCGATTATGAGGAGAGCTCAAGAGAGATGAGATCTGAGAGGTGAGGTCTCATCATGAGAGATTGGGGAGGTCATTGATCATGAGACCTCACCATGAGATAGTGTTGAGAGCATTAGACTATGAGAAGATGAGAGAAATGAGTGATTTGCCTTCATATTTATAGGCTTACAATGCGTAACTCCATTCCTAGCATTTAATGAGGTAATGATGAAAGAATATCTTTGTAGTAATTGGCTTTAACTTTGTAACTTGTGTCATCAAGAGAGAGTCCATTGATGATGACACGTGGCACCATGATGGACGGTAGAGATGGTGCCACATGTATGTTGTATGTAGTACCCTTACATAAGCCCCCTCATTTTAGGTCGAACAGGGTTCGGACTGAAAAGAAGTAAACGAACCGATCTAGCCCCCAAGATAAAATGTGGGGTTCCCTAACGAAGTCGATCCGCCCCAAATTTTAATGAGCTTGATCATTGAGATTTGTAGGATGCGATGAAGGTCCCTTGTGGTAATGGCAACTCGATCATGAATTGTGTACAACGAGCTAGTTAGTTCCAGGGAGACTTGGTAGCTCGTTCATAAGGCATGTAGACGGGATGGACGGCTGCAAGCAGGTCGTACTGAAGTGGGTCCTCTTGCATGCGTGGGTGGTTGGTCTCGGTCATGTTTTAAGGTGGTCGTGTTTTTGATATGTGATCGAGTTGCATAGACCTGATAATGTTAGCATGCGAAACATTATAAAATTCAATAAAAGACTTACATGGAATTGTACGTCTTCCTTATGACTTTTGTATGTACTATCGTTGACGCCTTGTGTTTGGACACTTCGATAGATGTGGCACTTTGGAGTGCAAATGTAGCTCGTTTGAGAAAGAGCATTGGCTGACCAAGTGTTTTGAGAGTTACTTGAAACCTTTTGGTGCCCGATCTAGTGAATGGTCGCAGCATGGAGACCTGTTTGACAATTCTCGGGCATGTGGCATTTGTGGGTCTGCATTGCTTTGAGAATGAATGTGTTCGACCAAGCGTGTGGCTAGAGAATTGTGGTTGAGGTCGTCCCGCATATGAGTGACTCACTAGTCAATAAGGGTGGCCATATTTGATATCGAGCATTTCACTGGTAAAGAGTTCGATGAATGCAATGTGGCACATTTGTGCAAAAATAGCTCATGGGGAGTGAGGTCGTGTTCATGTGACTTGGGCATAGATAGATCTACGTAAAAAATATCATTAATATCTAATTGTGCCAATAATAAGTTAAAGAAATTAGATAGAGTGAGAATAGTCCCCTGTACGGCATAAATATTTTTGGGGTTGTTGAAAGACCTGCAATTTGAAGAGGTCGTTGATAGACCTGATGAGGTCCCAGTTAGAGACCTGAACATGAAGTGAGGTCGCGATGAGACCTGAGTGTTGGAGAGGTCGCGATTAAAGACCTAGTGAGGTCGTGATGAGGGACCTGGTGAGGTCGCGATTAGAGACCTGGCGAAGTCATGATTAGAGACCTGAATTTGAAGTGAGGTCGCGACGAGACCTGGGAGGTCGTTGGCTTAGAGACCTGAATATGTAAGGAGGTCTCTGCGAGACCTGAACATGAAATACCATATGACGAAGACAAAAAAGGTGAATCAGTAACTGAATCCATTCCATGGTTTTTCTGTAAATACCCATGAGAATTAATGTGGCATGGAAAATGTATCTTAAATAAGTTGTTGAATCATGGCCACATGTTAAATTGATAATTAAACATATCAATATAATGTATGAGAATGTAAACTGATATTTGTAATCATGTGATTGATCAAATGTTCATGAAAATATATTACCAGATAAATATATGGGTAAAACTGTGTAGAATAAACAATAGATGATGAGGTCGCTCTTTGGTAGCTCGGTGCCTCATTTCAATGACCAAAAAATATTAAAGTGATACTTATCTTGCTTCTGCCGAGCATAGTAATTGTGTAGACAATTTGCTCCAAGCCCCCAACTGTGAGTTGCAATTCTATCATTTCAAATTCAATGAATTTCTTGAAGTCACCACTTATAAAACAATGGTGTATGGTGGGGTTGGTGGGTGGAATTCGCTTGAGAAAATCTCAAGTCCCTATAGTCGGCGCCAAATGTATTGACCATATTTGTGAGGTTGGTCAATACATTTATGAATAATGTAAATATATAATGACACGATAAGAAATAAAGTAAAGACATGAACACCATTGTATACGTGGTTCGACAATTGTGCCTACATCTACGGAGAGAGAGAAAGAACTTCATTATACTAGTGGTGGTGATACAAAATGAGAGCTCGATTATGAGGAGAGCTCAAGAGAGATGAGACCTGAGAGGTGAGGTCTCATCATGAGAGATTGGGGAGGTCATTGATCATGAGACCTCACCATAAGATAGTGTTGAGAGCATTAGACTATGAGAAGATGAGAGGAATGAGTGATTTGCCTTCATATTTATAGGCTTATAATGTAACTCCATTCCTAGCATTTAATGAGGTAATAATGAGAGAATATCTTTGTAGTAATTGGCTTTAACTTTGTAACTTGTGTCATCAAGAGAGAGTCCATTGATGATGACACGTGGCATCATAATGGACACGTGGCACCATGATGGACGGTAGAGATGGTGCCACATGTATGTTGTATGCAGTACCCCTACAACAAACATATATGTTGGCCTTTGTATTTTCTGTAGGATTATTGGTTTGTATTGTATTGGGATCCCTGTGTGGCCTTACTAATCGAGCTATTAGTGCTACGGTGCTGACCCAAATGATAGCTCAACAGCACATCCAAGAGCGCCTGAGAGGAAGACATGGTCGTGCTATATAGTCCAGAGGTAATGAGCATTGCGCCTAACAGGGGAAGGCATATCTGTCAAGCAGTTAGTACAACATTGGAGAGTTTAATCCCTGCTGATTAAAGAAATAATTGTATTAATAACAAAACAAAACCAAACTCCATCTAAGAAATTTTTGATTGAAATTTGTACTCTGACATGGCCACATGATTTTGATCCAATATTTATTTGCTATTCAGGCATAACCCTCTATACGTAGTTTTACACTAACAGTAACAACAACCTTGACAGCATTATTACTGATTTGTACTTGTGATCCAGAGAGATCACGCAATAATTGATCCAAGTATATCAAGCAGCTGGTTCAGCCCCAAGAACAAGATCAAACATAGGAAATACCGAGTATGATTGATTGAAAGGTCTGCACGTTATAACTGTATTAGACGTGATATATAAAAATTGACTGCAAAACTACGCAAACAAGAATGCAATATAATGTCAAGAAAACATAACACAACTCATTATATGTAACAAACCCTGAAAAACGAAAAAGCCATACAATACTAAGAATGTAGATATGCAACAGAGATTTTTAATGTCACATCAATCAAACTAATAAATACTATTTGAGTTTACGTTTCGTCACCTTTTTAGTTTTATTTGAGTTTAATCACTTATTTGTCGCATCTTGAAGATAATCTGTTTGAAAATAGATGCATGCATAGGTGAAAATATCGTGCGTGCCGGGCGGATATTCGCGATATTTTCCGTTTTTCCAGAGATCGGCACGGTACGGCACACGGAATATATTCGGATATTAAAACACCCCATGCCGGTCGGCATAAATCGGATATTCGCGGCATAAATCGGCAAAAACCGATATTTATCGAAATTTTGGAAATTTTCAATTTTAAAATTAACACATTTATTTTTAATCCCCCCGAAGTAGAATTTTCGATGAGATTATCAAAAAAAGGTCCAAAAGGCCCTAGACGTTTGGAAACTTTCGCGACAAACTTGATGGCCCTCCAAGAGCAATATATCAGAAAGAAACGAAAAAAAAACACGCCCATGCCAAAGTGAAGTTCTCTCTCACTTTTGGCAAACCAGTATACTGTTTGTATCCAAGGTTTGTTTTTGTGTAATGAATAATTGGTATCCAAGGTTGTACGAGCAAACAATGTCATGGGAATATTATTGTACTGAGTTCGTCCCCACACGTATGCGACTCGAAGCTCATCGGTTTGACAAGGGGCGTCTATCATTCTGGGGTTAGCATGTCTTTTATTTTGATTATTAAAATAAAACTATGGGTTGAGTTGTAATGAGGTTGTTTGTGTTTAGTTCTTGTATTGTAAACATATAAAATTTCTATGAATATCCGCCCGATATTTACGATTTTTTCACGTATGAGTAAAACTATCTTGTGTAATACTTCCGTCTTAGCTTCCTTGTATGATTTGTCGTGTGTTTAATTTGTAATGTATGTTTTTCTTTTAATTATATGTTTATATATCGAAAAATTCAAAAAATCACGGAAAGTGCAGAAAACCTCCCAATTTGCCGAATTTTTCGCAAATATTCGCGAATATCCGGGATATTTTCCGGTTTTTTGAATTTGCCAAACCTTTATAATCCGGCACATGAGGTCGGATATCGGCGGAATTTTCCGTTTTTTTGAGGATCGGATATCCGCCCTTTACTGATATTTTCACCTATGGATGCATGTGAGAGTGTTTGTCTTCGATCTCTAAGATGGATAAATAACTGAGTTAAGTGACTATACTCAAATTAATATCAACTTAAATTGAGTGACATGACACTAAACATCTCTGTGCAATTAATGTTAAAAGAAAAAAAAGAAAGGAAAAATACCACAACAACTCTATACATACTCAACTTATTAAGTAGTATTATACTATTATTACTCATCTTCAACTTGTTTCCTTGGTCTCGGTCATCAACACTTCAACAGAAAACAGCCCAGGTGCAGCAGGTTTTTGCCTAAGATCGTTGTTATTGGCTTCTTCCATAGATATATCCGCGAGTTGCTGAATAAACTCTTGGTCCACCATGAATAAATCATCAGGTTCCTCAATAATATACTCTAGCTCGTTCATATACAAATCCCCAGTTTCCTCTTTAAATTCGTGTTGTTCAGCGCAGAATATTGTTGTTAGAAGTTTTAATACTATGACAATTAAAATACATCTTGGTTTTTCTTCTGCAATACCTTGTGCAGTTTCCTTACAAATCATTGATATATTTTTCTTAAGACTAGACAATTGGTCTGCACAAATTTGTTCAACCTCAGTATAAGGCTTAAGATCACCATCACGAAGAAGATACTGTGATACGCCAGGTAGCAGCAAGTCTGCATACCGGACTTTCTTTTGGGATATCAGAACAGGTTCATTAGCTTCTACTCGTCCATTCAGAATTGGTGATCCATAACTAGTATCTGAAGGTTTCATCCATTGTTTAGCAATATGCATGTATATATCAATATTTGCTTCAGATTCGATAAATACATTGTTCACTGTATCATTGCCGTGCTTAACAACGTCGTAATCCAAACAACTAATGTCTATACTATACCTTGGCAGTACTTCATGATGACCACCAGTAGTAGACATGATGATCTTAATAAAATATACTGTATTATTCTTTCTAAACACCACCTTTTCTCTATCTGTTTAATGAGGAGAGAGAAGGAAGTGATGGTATATATAAAGAAAAACTTGACCACCACGTTTAGGTTTTCAATTCTTATTGGATTTAGAAATTGTGTTCTACTTGGACTCTTGGAGTTTATGTTTGTACATGTTTCTACATGATCTTTTCTTATACCAGAAATACACCAGATTTGGTATTCTAAAATTGCTCAAGTAGGTAGTAACAGATGGAAAATTGCCAGAGGACAGATGTTGGAAGGCTTTCTCATTACTACTCAGGTGCGCGCTGCAAGTCTTGTTGCAGTCCAAGCACTCTAGGCTCACAAGTACTCCTCACAGTGAAAGTCATCAAGTCGCTCCCAAGTCCCACCTGATGCTCTAACTTGACAACAACTGCCCTCACAGGAATTCATGCTCTGATTGCACCATATTGATCTGGCGCTGAAACTATCCAGTTTACATGTCTGCTGCTGCAGCTAAATGTAGCGTTCTGGATCATTCAGCAAGCTAGAGAGCTTGACGATACAACAGGTGACAAAATAAAATGTAAACCCTGGATACAATTTCTAATACTAAACCAGGAATTCTCAACAACTCCATCCTGAGGGATGTCGGCGACAAAGTCAGCCGCCAGAAAACTGCAGAACCTCGCATCAACAACTGTCAGTTGAGAACCTCAGGATCAGAGCGAAATCCTCTAACAGTTTATCTTTGGCTATTTAGATATCGATGAACTAGTAGGAAACGATGTACGCCCCCTAAAGATGTTGGGGGGGTTGCTCATAAGAAGACGGAGATGCTGCCAAAGAAGTTGCAAGTTTGGAACTTAACGGTTTATCATTATCCCTATCATCGGGAACAGAACTGGACCCAACAGGACATTTACTCGGAATCATTTTTTAACCCTCATCTTCAAAATACTTTTCAATGTCGACCATTATCTTTTCAGATACCGATCGATCCTAGAGGCAACAACCATTATGTCTTTGTGAAAATGTTTGAATAATCACTGCAGCATGCACAATTCAAAACAAACATTACCATGGCATGATAACATGGTAAAGGTCATAATTAAGGCAAAAAACTCGACTCAAATGACATAGTAAGGGAAGAGTGTGGCTACTCTTTAGCCAGCAAACATTTGTATGTTGAAGAAGATCATAGACCAACTACAAAAATGCTTGGATATCAATACCAAATACTTACGATAGAAACAATTCATAAAGCTCATCACATGCACAAGTTGTATTGCCTTGAAGTCAGAACATTTCAACATGACAACATGCACACCAATTAGTTCAGTCTTTACTAATATTGTTTGTTCGATCTACATAATGAGGCTGTTCATTTTTCTCGCTAACTACCGTTTGAACTTGTAAGTTAGTTGGGCAGAAAAATAGCTTCTGTCAGAATATCGTTTCCAATCATCCTAATATTTCTGTAAATTGGATGACCTCGTGCTTGCTTGTTCAATATTAGTTATAGGAATTCATCATTGACCAACATAATAAGAACAATTTATAATATTATGATGAGTTCTTAATCATGATTTCAGCGATTCTAAGTTTTACATTTACCAAACACCAAAGAGCAAAGTTCTTAACAAATTGCTATTAAAAATACAATTACAGGACTTAAATTAGCTAACTCTAACCCTGAAGAGGTGAGCCTCTGCATCGATGTGAAGTTTGAAACTGCACAATTCAGAATTGTTACAAATTAAACATGGCGAGGCATCAATAACAGGGGTCTGCCAGTAAAGGTTTGGGCTATACTGCCCTATGTGACCATGTGGCGGGGTACTGTGAAGGACTGAAACTGGGTGGAAAGGCAACTAGCAACTCCGGCATGAAGCTAGGCAGTACTTGGCTGACAATGGATGGTCATTATGTGTTTCAGAAAAGATCGGCCACCATTATATTGAATACTGCAGGGCTGGGATAGTCTCATGGCAGATAGACGGCAACAGTTTGAGAATTACAATGGTTATAGAGAGGCAGCAGTCTGTCTGACAGGGTTTAGTGCTGCTGAAGATATCTGCTACAGAGTTACTTGAGGTTTCAGGTGGGTACATGCAGTCGTGTGTAAAATGCTGATCAGACTTGTGCCTCGATTTTGTTATTCAGTTATGGACAAATTTTCTTTTCACAGGGCAATAACAGTCATATTTGGATGTTATTTGGCAACCATTTTTAACACCTTCCCCAGTTCACTGATCTGAACTGGAAAGGCTACATCTGAAGGTTGTTCGAAGTAGTTTGATAATGTTGAAAGTGATACATATACCTCGACACAGGTTGAAGAACCGAATCATTGAGCATGAATCATTACAGTTGATACAGCTGTATTCACATATTAAAAAGAGAGATTGTGATTTATAATATTATCATTGTACTTGTTATAATTTTTATTCCAAGAACAAAAAACAGAACACAAAATTGGCCAACTTTAATAAAATCAACATTTATCATGATAGTATATTGTACAAATAATTAAGGTTTACATCTCCATGTTCTTCTAATCATAACCTAATTGAGTAGGCAATTCACATCTACAGAGTGGGCAAGTATTTCCAAACTTCAACCATCTTTCCAGGCAGATTTTATGAAACGCATGCGAGCACGGCATTCGTTTAATTTCCACTCCCACAGAAAACACATCCCAGCAAATTGAGCATTGTTTTTTTGATCCTATCTTATTGAACTTCTCGGTCATCAATGCTTCAACACAAGACTCTCGCTCGTCTATGAACCAATTTCCAGTTTCATGGGAGAACTTAAGTTGGTCACATATTGTTGTAGTGAAAAGCTGTAATACTACAACAATGAGAATATTCTTAGGTTTTTCTTCAGCTACAACTTCAGCAGTTTCCTGACAAATCACTGATATATCTTCCTTGATAGTAGACAAGTGATTTTGAGTAGAAATTCGCCTAATATCGATATAAGGTTCAAGATCGCGATCACAAAGCAATTTTTGTGTTATGTCAAATTGAAACAAGTCAGCAAACGGAATCTTCTTCTCAGCTATGGTTATAAACTCATTAGCATTTACTAAACCTAGAAGAATAGGAGACCCATTATTACTATCATTACTATGAGTTTCAGAAGCTGGTTCCATCCACTTTTTTGCAATATGCAACATAATATGTATTGAAACTCCAGAAATAGTGCTGTTCTCACAGATGTGAGTAGTTTGTCAAGCAAATCAATAAGCAGAAGTAAAAGAACACGCAAGATTTTTAACGTGGTAAAACCCAATATGGGAAACGTCCACGGTTGTCCTCGTTGACAACAAATAATCCACTAGATGAAAAAGATATACAAACCTATCAACTACCTGCAATCACTGCGAGTTGACACAACCGGTTATCTCTAACACCTTGACTTCACCGGAGCACCTTGATGTACGCACAAGACACTCGATTTCTTGATGAACACACAAGAAGACTCGAAGCCGAATTCAATACTCAATATGGAAGAAGAAGAATTGAAGAATGGAGTGAAACCAGCATGAAGTGGTTTGACATCAATTTTGTGACAAAGTGTCCTTGGTTATTTCGCCTTGAGTTCATTGTTAAGAAAACCGTGTTGTACGCGCGTCGTCCCGTATCCTTGTCTTCGCGTCGTGTGTCTCAAGTATGATGTTTGTTTCAGGACGTACGTACCTCTTAAGGACGTTCGTACGTATGGTTAGGCAGCAGAGAAGTTTGTGTTCTGGACGTACGTACCTTTACAGGACGTTCGTACGTCCAAGTAGACAGCAGGCTTATTTTTGTTTGGAGACGTACGAACGTCATATCGACGTACGTACGTCCAAAGTGGGTTTTCACTATTTCGGCCCATTTTCCTTGGTTTCCAACCCTAAGTATAAATAGGGTTTCTCTTCCAAAGAACAAGTCAGCTCTTTGGCCGTCCAATTCACCTCTTGTTTCTTGGAGTTTGTTTAGGTTTTTGGTTTAGGTGGTTTTGGTGATTGAACTCATCTTCTTCTTCCCCATTCATCTTCTTCTTTATTATTGTTTATATTGATTTAGCTTCGAGTCTTCTTGTGTGTTCATCAAGAAGTCGAGTATCCTTGTGTGTTCATCAAGGAACTCTGGTGTAAGCTTGTTTCATAGTTCGACTTCGAGTCTTCTTGTGTGTTCATCAAGAAGTCGAGTGTCTTGTGCGTACATCAAGGTGCTCTGGTGAAGTCAAGGTGTTAGAGATAACCAGAAGTGTCAACTCGCAGTGATTGCAGGTAGTTGATAGGTTTGTACATCTCTTTTCATCTAGTGGATTTATTTGTTGTCGAGAGGACAACCGTGGACGTTTCCCATATTGGGTTTTACCACGTTAAAAATTCCTGTGTGTTATTTACTTTCTGCGTATCGTTTGATTTGTTTGAATATTCAATTATTAGATTTGCACTATTTGTAGTTTCTCAATTGGTATCAGTCGCTGGGGGCTGGTTAAGGAGCGTCAAGGCTCACGCTAACGATCCTATGAGTGCAATGATGGTTCATGAGTCTGGTCATAATAATTTTATTGCTAAATCGTCTAAATCTACAAAACCAAAATCTGATTTTGAAAAGGATGATAATTTGTATGTTGTTAGCAATCGTGATTGGGCTCTTCTTTACAGACTTTCTGCAAAAGAATGTGAAAGATTACAAAAAGCTAATATTGATTTGCAGGAAAAATTTAATAAAGCTAATTGTAATGTGTCTACTATTTCTGATAATGTTTGTTTTGAAGATAATGGTGTTTTGCAGACTAAGGTTGATTCTCTAGAACAACGACTCAGACATTGTGCAGAGGACTATATGCTTCAAGGGAAAGTTTATGAATCCAAAATTGAAAATTTGGAAAAGGCTAATCTTTCTTTGCAGGATAAAATTGAGATTCTTGAAAAACAGATTTCTTGTGCTGCAGATGATACAATTTCTATTTCTCAATTATTTGACAAAGAAAAAGTTGACTTGTTATGTAGAATTGCAGCTTTAGAGAAGGCCAATCAGGAGGTTGATGAGAAATACAAATCTCTATTGGTGGAGTATGAGGTAACAAAGAACGATTTAACGTCTACTCAACTCCAATTGCAGGTTTTGGACAAAACTAGATTTGATTCTCCTATTGATAGTTCTACTAGTTCATCTAGTGTGATTACTCCTGTAAAATCTACTAGTTTGCCTGCCTTTTTGCCTACCCCACCTATTGAGACTAGACTTAATACTAATACTTTTCAACATGTTTCTCGCATAAAGTTTAAGTCTAAGGCTAATGGTAAGGTTGTTTTTGCTGGTAAGACGTCTTGTTCTCATACTGGAGGTACAGGTTTTGTTAAGGGACAATGTCACAAACACAATGGTGACTTACATGTTTCACCCACTACTGCCTTATCTTCTTATAAAACCTCTTTGAGACATTCTGATGTTTTTCATTGTTCTTATTGTGGTAGAATTGGTCATTTGAATATCTTTTGTTGGGATTTTAATCAACATGTTGCATCCTATTCTCGTGTTCCTCATCGTTATAATCATGTTGATTCTTATGTTTCTTCTTGTGCATTTTCTAGACCTCGGACTTTTAATGCTTCTTCTCATAGGTTTAAGAAAAACAGGCACTCCGACAAAAGGAAGTCAAAGACTAAGGTGAAATTAGTTAAGGACAAGTCTATTGAAAAGCTTGTTAAGGGAAGATCTCATATCTTTTCAACTCCCAAGGTGTGCACGCCTAGTGTTAAACAAGTATGGGTAAGAAAAGATAAGTTGCAGGTTTTTCTGGACTTGCAAAAGTCTGGTGGTGTCTCATATTTGGGATGATGTAGGTTGTTTCTAGCCTTGTGTTATTTGAATTGCATATTTCTCTAACCACATAGGCTATTTGTTTGGTGTTTCTACTTTTTATGCTTTGTTTGTTTAGCTTGCAGATCATGTTGCATGTCTGAATACATTGTTGGTTATTCCTTCTATTTTTCTTTATTTATTCCATGTATGTGTTGTTGGTTACATCTTTTCTGAGACATTGGTTTAATTCGATTGTCTTAAATAAGTTGCAATATGTTTGGGTGTTTTCTCTTTTTGAACTCTTAAGTATGTTTTGGTATGTATCATGCATTTTTCCTCGCTTGTTTGCACAGTGCACGACATGCTTGCATAATGGGAGTTTTTGGAAACCACTTACATATTCTTTGAACTCATAGAACTTCTCTATCTCTCGAGTATTTATGTTATCTTGAGCTATCTCTCCTTTGTTTCGGTTAGTGTTCATCTTGTTGTTTGTGTTATTGAGTATTCTTATCTTCCTCTTACAACTCTTGTTAGTGGTCAATGACTCACTTTATCCCCAGCCATTTGATTGTCTTTAAAGCAATATCAGTTGGCTAAGAACCCGTTGGGGTTGTGAGGGTCATGCTCTGACGGATGCACTCAAGAGATGTTAGTTCTTGTGTTGCACGTTATCATGGTATTGCACTTCTTGAGTTTGTGTTTGTCAAAAAGATGTAGGCTACACCCTACCCTCGTGTATTTGAAAAGATGGAGGCAAAAATCCCTCCCACGCGGGAATGACATTAGAGTGATGTAGACTAAACTCCACCACATGCGGCAAAATAAAAATCCAAGCGCATATTCATTGTTTTTTTTTATGTAAGGCATACAAAGTTTATATTCCTTTGCCTTTTTAATGTCTTGGTTTTCACTTGAAATATCATATTTATATTCGTTTGCCTTCTACTCATAACGTTTGTTTCAAAGGGGGTTGAAGTTTGTTTCTTCTATGCTCACTTACTAATCTAATCGTATGTCTCTTGTTGATGGTTCTATATTCTAGGTCTTCAAAGGGTGTGTTCTAGTGGTGAACTTTCTCTCTCTTTATGCATTGCATTGCATCTACACACACCGAGGTTTAGTTTATGATGCACTTCAATTCTCTTATTTGTTCAATCTTTTGTTTATTCCCATATATTGCCTCTTATTTTTGTACGAATTGGGATTGGCTATTGTTTTGGAAGTTCTTGATGTATTCCTCTTCACTTTTATGGTACATCGGTTCTTTTCCTTTTATCTTCTTATTATGGTTTGTGTTGTTAGTTATTCGGTTTGTTTTTCTGTTATTAAGGTTAGTTCTCTATTGTTAAAAAAAAAAAAAAAAAAAAAAGGAGTACGAACGTTATTAGCACGTTCGAATGTTTGTGGAGGCAGATTTGTTTTGGAGGAACGTACGAACGGTGTTATTACGTTCGTACGCATGTTCAGGCAGCAAGATTTTTTTATTTTATCTTGATGCTGCATTATTATTTGTCTGTTATGCTTTGGATTAAGAGTTTGTTTACCATGATCATGTTGGGTTCATACCATTGGATATATACTTGTTGTCTAGATAATTTTGGAACTTCTTGTGATTATTAATGGTTGTGGAGTTTCTTGGACATGTTTAGTATCATTTTGGTATGCTCATGTAGTGTTTTTACCTATATGTTCTGTATTGCTCACCAAGTGTTTGGTGAAATGCCTGAATGGAGTTTCCTAAGGTTTTTCTTGGTTGTTTTGTTGGTTTTACTTACTTGTGTGGTGTTTATAATGTTGTGTGTGTGCAGGACATGCCTCCTCAGCGAGCTCGGACTACTCCCACCAACGAAACACCCAGTTCCAAGGGTGCTTCGTCATCAGGCACACGTCCTCCTCGTGCTCAAAGGAGTAGAGGCGCCATTTCTTCGGATTCTTGTTCATGGACAATGTGCGTGTCGTCAACTTTATTTTTCTCTCAGTAACTTTACAGGCAGATGTTCTTGCTGAAAGTGTTTATGGCTTACTCTATTTTGGTTCTATTCCTTGGTAATTCTTTTCAGTCGGTGTTTCATTGACATACTAAGGTCAGATTGTTAGTATTATTTGGTTTTACACTTCATGCTTTCTATTTTTGTCATTGGATCACATGTGTTTGATGTGATTTCTCAAGGTAATAGTTCTCAATTTGTTTTAAGAAGGCTACAAGGTATGCGTAAGCATATTTTGGTGATGAAATCATGTTATTGGTGTATTCGGTGGTCATGATTTATATTGATTCATGTTTTCTCATAGGTTCTCATCATACTTTTCTATGTTGGGCTAATATTTTTGAATTACCTTGTTGGTTAGCTGGTGTTTGATTAAATGCTTATGAGACTTGCCTATCCTCTTATTGTTGCTTCTTGTGCCTGGTTGATCCTATTTTTTCCTGTAATAGGTTTGATTAGATGTGTTCTTGGTAGTCTTCTGCAATAATCCTCATGCAATGGTTTTGGGCTACCACTGTTCTACTTTGGGATGTATATGCTCAGTTTGGTCATCTATTGTTAGCAATTCTCTTCTATTGACTCTCTAATCTTTCTGACAATGTATGGCATGTCATCGGAGTCTTAGTGTTCTGGCAGGAAATTTACTCTGAAGTTGGATTGTTGCTTTGTGACTTGGTGACATCGATAATTCTTGCTCATTCTTCAGTTAAAGTTTTTTTTGAGCTTGATGATTGTCTATCTTGTTTGGCATATGTTGAACTAATTTTTGGGTTTCACTAGGGGTGGGCTTACAGGTTTATTCATTTTATGTCTCTATTCCACTGTGTTTGGGATAATATTTTCTTATCCTTGTTTATAAGATTCTCTAATTCTTTTTTGTGGTTGGATGAGTTGTTTCAGGAACATGTACAGATTGGATTTCCCCATGGATTCTCAATGAATTTTCTTATACTTAACGTATCTTTTTCTGCAGATACTCATATTCCTGTAGTAATGTCATGGGATATTGTTGGATGTGTCTAATATGCATGGTTTCCCTATTCTCTTTCATATCTCCTACTAACTATTGTTTATCTCTTCTTCTTTCTCTTTTCGCATATTCTTTTCTTGCACATTTCTCCCAGGTTTGACTATTTGGTTCTTGGTCTTTATTGTACCTTCCCAATTTCATCAAGTATGGTATTTCTTCCTTTTTGTTTGTTTGCTCTTTTTCTCTAGATATCTTGCTACTATGAAGTCGTTTCTCTGGAATCTATCTCAGGTGGTTATGGTCGGTTGTTTAAAGTGATATTCTAGTGAATCATTTGTTCCGATTGTTGGTGTCCTGACTCTTTCTTCTATGTATAGGATTCTCTTGGTTTCTATCAGGGATTCATGTTATGTTTTCTTTTCTTCCCTCTATTACCTATATAAGTATTCAGTGTCTTGTGTCTGTGTTGGTACTCTTTCTTCTTCATTTATATGCCTAGATCTCTCTCATGTTTTTTAGTTTTGTGTGTCATGGATTCCAGATTTATGGTATGGTTTTCTCTTTACTCTCTTCTACCCTTGTATGATTGGTTCTTTGTGTGTTTCAAATATCCTTATTTGGTTTGTTTGTTCTAGGTGCATCTTTCTCATATGCATTGCATTTAGGTGACGCTTTTGTTTAGGGGGAGAATTCTTTGTATTGACATCGTGTTAACAAGTGTTTATTTTATGACTTCCGTTGCATATCCTTTTTGTTGTTAACATGATTGTTCTCTTACTTTTCTTCTTTAATCTTGTTTGTTATGGTTTGGTATTTATCTTTTCTCTTTCTTTTGTTACCTTGCTTCATATGTGACAAAAAGGGGGAGATTTATGACTCTAATACTAACACCTTCTTCTTCCTTGTTAGTGTATTTTTGGGTCATGTTTCAGGTATACTACATGTATGGGGGAGTGAACATATATGATGGAGTGAAAGTGATGATGATCACTAAGTGTATGTACAGTTTTGGGTAACCTCGAGTATTAAACCTTGGAGTTCATGAAGTATGGGGGAGTTGTTCGAGGAACTTCTGTTGGCTCCTTGATTGCTTCGGAAATTCTTAGTTGCTTCCGTTCGGTCTCTGATGGTTAAAGCGTCTTACTCAAGCTGGATATCAAGAATTGGTGACTCGGTATGTGTTTTACCTTGAGTGATTTTGTAGGCATATTTTATAAATGCCATGGTTTGGGTTTGTAAGCACGTTTTATAAGTGCTATTAGAGTCATAGGTTTTTGTCACAAAATCAATGTCAAAGGGGGAGATTGAAACCGGCATGAAGTGGTTTGACATCAATTTTGTGACAAAGTGTCCTTGGTTATTTCGCCTTGAGTTCATTGTTAAGAAAACCGTGTTGTACGCGCGTCGTCCCGTGTCCTTGTCTTCGCGTCGTGTGTCTCAAGTATGATGTTTGTTTCAGGACGTACGTACCTCTTAAGGACGTTCGTACGTATGGTTAGGCAGCAGAGAAGTTTGTGTTCTGGACGTACGTACCTTTACAGGACGTTCGTACGTCCAAGTAGACAGCAGGCTTATTTTTGTTTGGAGACGTACGAACGTCATATCGACGTACGTACGTCCAAAGTGGGTTTTCACTATTTCGGCCCATTTTCCTTGGTTTCCAACCCTAAGTATAAATAGGGTTTCTCTTCCAAAGAACAAGTCAGCTCTTTGGCCGTCCAATTCACCTCTTGTTTCTTGGAGTTTGTTTAGGTTTTTGGTTTAGGTGGTTTTGGTGATTGAACTCATCTTCTTCTTCCCCATTCATCTTCTTCTTTATTATTGTTTATATTGATTTAGCTTCGAGTCTTCTTGTGTGTTCATCAAGAAGTCGAGTATCCTTGTGTGTTCATCAAGGAACTCTGGTGTAAGCTTGTTTCATAGTTCGACTTCGAGTCTTCTTGTGTGTTCATCAAGAAGTCGAGTGTCTTGTGCGTACATCAAGGTGCTCTGGTGAAGTCAAGGTGTTAGAGATAACCAGAAGTGTCAACTCGCAGTGATTGCATATAGTTGATAGGTTTGTACATCTCTTTTCATCTAGTGGATTTATTTGTTGTCGAGAGGACAACCGTGGACGTTTCCCATATTGAGTTTTACCACGTTAAAAATTCCTGTGTGTTATTTACTTTCTGCGTATCGTTTGATTTGTTTGAATATTCAATTATTAGATTTGCACTATTTGTAGTTTCTCATGGAGGAGAAGAATTGAGTTCAATCACCAAAAACACAACCTACACAAACTCTCAAGAACACCTTACTTGGACGGCCAAAGAATTGTCTTGTTCTTTGGTGGAAAACCCTATTTATAGTTAGGGTTAGAAACAAGAGAAAATGGGCCGAATTGAACAAATTTCATATTGGACGTACGTACGTCGAAACAGCGTACGTACGTCCTGAGACGTAAATACTTCGCTGCCTACTTGGACGTACGAACGCCCTAACTAGGTACGTACGTCCAAAACACAAAAGTTCGCTGCTGCCAAACCTGACGTTCGTACGCCCTAACTAGGTACGTACGTCCAACTTTTTGAAACACTTTGCTGACCTATACTAGGTACGTACGTCCTATACCAAACATGACTTTGACAAACTTGACGCGAAGAAAAAGACTAGGGACGACGCACGTACAACGAGGTTTTCCTAACAATGAACCCAAGGCGAGATAACTGTGAACATCCTAAGTCACAAAATAATGTCAAACAACCGAGTGCCGGTTTCATGTATGTCTGCTTCAGATTCCATAAACACATTGTCTACTCTACCGCACTTCTCAAAATGGTGATCGAGATAACTTATGTTTGTTTCCCTTGAAAATACTTGACCAGTAGACATGATGATGAAGATGATTGATGAATATTTTTCTCCTCTCTATGTGATTGAGCATTTGAGCTTCTACCCTTTTCTCAAGTTAGTCTCACGTATCTGAGTTGATGGTATCTCTGTAAAGGCAAGAGAGAGGAGATGGGTTTATAATGGGATCATCACCACACATACCTGATTCTATTTGGATTATAGTTTGTATATATAGAAATTGTATTTCTACCCATATATGGTTTTGGAAACCAAATTTTTATGATTGATCTTATATTACTGTTGTGCTTCATAAGTACCCCTATTACTTTTGGGCTAGGTCACATTTTTTTATACCTAAAATACCCCTATCATGTATGACAAATTTGCTCTCGGGTCTAGTGGGACATTATCTGGGACTAAATGGGTAATATGGAACCTGATTGGATAAAAATGTCAGGAAGTTGAGGCTTCAAGAACCATACAACACAGGCCCTGTTATTCAGGTCACAGAGCTTATTATTCGCATTCACTGCAAGTGTCAAAATGCAATATACTTTTTTTTGCTCAAGGGTGATTAAATTAAAATAAGAATGAAATTGTTACAAAAAGAGTTAGGAATTTATATCTACATTCCTGCCTCAAAAAATTAACAAAATCTATAATAGACAGAATTGTGGTTCTCTAAAGGTAATTGAAATGGAGGTGTTTTCCATCTCAATCTTTGTCTAACCTGTAAATGAGTCCCTTTCCTTGCACATGTGTCTGCTGCGAAATTAGCCTCCCTCTTATTTGCAGTGATCAACAAGTTTAATTTCAAAAGCCTTACTTCTTCCCATTGATGCTTTAACTTCCAGTGAGGCTTGTTGTCTCTTAGAGCTACAACTGCAGCCTCTGAATCAGCCTTCACCCAAATATTCTGCCATCCCATCTCAGCTGCCATGAGGATACCTTCTACGATGGCTGTTGTCTCTGCAATGAAGCATGTTTCAACCCCCAATCCACCGATAGAAACCCCTTCTAGTGCTCCATCATCTCTTCTTAGCATAGCCCCCCACCCAGCTACCCCATGATTTCCTTTAGACGCACCATCCGTGTTCACCTTAAGCAATCCCTTTGGTGGTAAGCTCCAATAGCATTCTATGACTTTAGGAGGGGCCTTGATTCTTGTTTGTAGCCCAAGATGTTTCATGGTTTCCAAGTCTTTGGTGTTATTATCCATGTGTTTTTTGGTCATTGAATAGTCCCTTGCTGCTGCTCGCTTTGCTTCATGAATTATAGAGCTTGTGTGTATCACCACCTCTTCATATAACATCTTGTTTCTCTTCTTCCATAGCTGCGCAATAGTTGTAAGGCTACAAGCCTGCCATAATTGTTTTACCAGTGGACTGTGGCTATCTTTTACTGTCAGAATGTCTTCCACCTTCTCCGACAATACATGATGTCCAAACCATCCAGTTACAATCTTCCATACCTTATTGCTTCCCTGCAGCTGAAAAAAATATGCTCTTTAGTCTCCATTTCTTCCTTGCATACAGAGCATCTAGATGCCAACTTGAAACTTTTATTTTTCAAGTTGTCATCTGTGTCAAAATGCAATATACACTACTATATTCTGTTAACAAATACGCAAAGAAGCAAATACAAGACCAGTAATTTAATGAAAACACACAGAGATATGGTCAGCCTGTTCCCAAACTGTAGTACAAGTTTACAAGGCCCTCTCACTTGGCGCGTACCTCGTGCTCAATTGCTCAGTTGTATTCCTGTAATAGCATTGGTTGTTCTTAAAAAAAAAGTATTGGCCTGGCAACATTAACTTCACATAGAAAAATATTTAAAGGCTTATTTAACAAGGCAAAGTAAGGAAATGGTAGGAACTAGGATGATTGGGTGTTGAACAACACACCAGCATTATTCCTTAATCCAAATTTCCCAAAAGTTAGTCCAAGCTTCGGATTGCAAGACAGCCTGAACTCCCTGAAGTAGTCAAGCATTATACATATGATAAATCTATAGCGCAGAAGTTGACCACGCGTGTCAGACAGTTTCGTACGGAAGAGTTAAATCACAACCAACCAAATGCAGTAACAGTTATACTACTTATACATGCATCATAAAAAAATTCAAAAGTAAGGAGGGAAGCTCTATACCATTGGTTGCAAGAGAAGTCTGGAACTGGAAGGTGTCCTCATTACTACCCAGGGGCTACAACTCTTGCTGCAGTCCAAGCACTCTAGCCTCACAATTACTCCTGGCAGTGAAAACGGATTCAACTGGCGCTCTAACTTGGGTAATATCTGTCCCTGCAAGGCTTTTATGCTCCAATCGCATCATATCAAACTGGCACTGACGCTATCCAATTTACATATCCTCTGCAGCAGTTCAATGAAGAGTCCTGGCATTTCGTCAAAAAAGTCTAAAGATAGGTGAGTAGAATACTTCTCAATATTGACGTTTATCTGTTTAGACACTGATCCCAGAGAAAGTAGAACCCTTAAAAATTTGGTAGTAATTGTTTCTCATCATAATGGTACTCTGAGTGACAATCAGAAGAATGCTTATTGGGAGATTTAATTTTATTAACTTTTCTCATATGGTATTTCCCATATAATTGCTCTCCTTCCTTACCTGCAGAAGGGTTCTCAAATTTTTAAGCCATGGAAACAGCTTGACATTGGACACTTAAGGCAGGGTACCTCATAATTTGAATCTACATTACAAACCATTTTATTCGACTAATGACTATGGATATTAGCAATAAGCTGATAATGTGTTATAATATGTCAAGCAAGCATTTGCCAATTGAACAATCGGAACTGCTGGTAGTAGAAAGCAGTGATATGTGATAATTAGCAATCAACCTGAAAGTGGAAGTAGTAGTAAGCTTCTTCTATACTCTACCAAATAGAGTAAAGTCAATACACTCATTTGACAAATCACAAACGTTCGGGACGAAAAGGTCTGTGGCTTGACTAATTGCTATCAACAAATGGAAGCTAAGTACAGGACTTAAATCAGCTAGCCTAATGGTTCAAGGGACTCTCACCCTGCAAATAGGAGAGTCCCCTTTGTACTAAAGGTGAAAAACTGAAATTCGGACAGAAGCAGGACAGGTCCAGAATTGCGTACACACATGGTCAAGCATCAATAACAGGGGCCTGCCAGTGAAGATCTGAGCTATATTGCCCTATGTGACCATGTGGCAAGATACTATAAAAGAGTTGAAACTGGTGGAAAGAAAACTAGCAACTCAGGCATGAAGCTAGGCGGTACCATGAATTTGGCTGAATATGGACATGGTCGGTCCGTATGCATCACAGAATAGATCGACCACCAGTTTATTGATTTACTGCAGGGCTGAGATAGTTCATGGCAGAAGATGGCAACAGTTTCTGACTTGCATTGGTTCAAAAAGGCAGCAATCTGTCTGACAGGGTTTAGTGTTGCTGAATGGTTTAATTAGGCAGCAAGCTACTTGAGGTTTCAAGTGGTAGGTAAAAAGTCAGGTGTCCAGTCTGTCCTTAGTATGTAACTCTTGTATTTGTGTTTTGGTTAGTGTGATTACTTGACGATGCTCTATGTAAAGCATGATGATCAGGCTTGTGCTTGTTGTTTTTATTTATGAATAAATTTTCTATTAACTGGGCAATAACAGATGTGTTCGGGGATGTTCGGCAACCATTGTCAACAACAATGTTCCCAGTTCATTGAACTAACGTGGAAAAGCTACTTCCGAAGGTTGTCAAACACGTTCCCAAGATGTGTCAAAATGACTTGTTTATTAAGTCGAAAAACAAGGAATATTAGAAAGAAATTTGGTAATGATGAAGTGATATACCTCGACACAGCCAGAAGTGAATCCTTGAGCATAAATAGTTACACTTGAACATGGAGAATGTTGAGATAAATTTATCCAGTCGTTTTTGCTTGGTTCACTACCCGATATTTCACCCTACAGATAATCCAAACATCTCATCAAATTGAAATCAACTGACAATGAATGAAGTATATATATTCAGGGGAATAAAAATTTGGGGAAGTTTTTAATACAATGATGAATTGAACAAATATAGCGTGTTAAGACTTTTGCATAAACCTGCATAGTTCTTGTTGCTTGCTTCATAACCAAATATTTCATCTTTTAATCAATCCCATCTAATTCCATAAACCATCACTCAATATACATACAGTATTCAAAAACAAAAAAACAGAAAACAGAAGACAGAAAACAAAATTCCACAACTTTATTTATTCAATAAATAATAATTAAGGTTTACATGAATAAATCTTCAACAGAAGTTGCTCAAAAGCTCTTGATCCTTTCTTTGTTATTAAACTTCTCTGTCAATCCTTCGTCAATGCTTGAACAGAAGTTGCTTGGTCAAAAGCTCCTTGCTACTCCATGAATGAAACTTCTTCCTCCTCCACAAATAAATCTTCAAGCTCCTGTAAAGAGTAGTCTCTCTCATCCTTGAACCAATCTCCAGTTTCCTCGACAAACTGAAGTTGGTCGCATATGGTTGTAGTTAAAAGTTGTAAAATCACATAAATAAGAATACTCTTTGGCTTTTCATCTTCAACATCTACAGCAGTTTTCTTACAAATCAATGCTATATCTTTCCTGATAGCAGATAACTGATTTCTAGTAGGAATTTGTCTAGTGTCGATATAAGATTGAAGATCACAATCACGAAGCAGATCTTGTGCTATGTCGAATCTAAACAAGTCAGCAAACTGAACCTTCTTCCTAGATATGTTTATAAACTCATTAGCATTTACTAAACCTAAAAGAATAGGAGAGCCATTATTATTACTATGATCATCAGAAGAAGCTGCAGGTTCCATCCATTTTTTTGCAATATGCAACTTAATACGTATTTCTACTTCACATTCAACAAACACATTCTCAACTCTACCCCAATTCTCGAAATCATAATCTAAACAACTTATGCTTGTTTCCCTTGAAAAAACTTCACCAGTAGTAGACATGATGATGATGATGATTGATGAATATTTTCCTCTATATGTGATTGATGGTATCTGTGTAAAAGACAGGAGAGAGGAGATGGGTTTATAAAGAGGATATTGTGACGATGAATTCAATCACCACACGTTCCACTATTCCTTCTTCAATATGGATTTCTATTTCTATTAATATGAAACTGCTATATATAGAAACTGTATTTCTACTCGTATATGGTATGGACTATGGTTTTGGAAACCTATGTAATTTTTTGGTATACCTAAAATACCCCTATTACTTCTGGGTTAAGTTAATTATTTGTACCGCAAATACCCCCTATTACTTTGATATACCTAAAATACCCCTAGTACTTGTGGGTTAAGTTAATTATTTATACCGCAAATACCCCCTTATTACTTTGGTATACCTAAAATACTCCTGTTACTTCTGAGTTAAAGTTAATTATTTATACTGCAAATATCCCTATTAATTTTTGACAAATTTGCTGTTTGAGACAGTCTTGCCAAAAATGTCAGGAATCAGGTTTCAAAAACGATATAATTATCCTTGGCGTTAAATGCAATATAAATTAGTTGATACACTCTACTCTTCCTACTGATATTATACAATATCAAGCAAAGAAGCAAATACAAGCCGAGTAATTTAAAGGAAAAACACAGAGATGTGGTCAGCCTGATCCGGAACAGTAGTACAAAACGTTTGCAAGGCCTCCTCTCTCAGCAGTCTGCACTTCACATACCTCAACCGCTCAGTTGTATTTCTGAAATAGTGTTGGTTATTGTTCTTTAGAAAAAATGTATTGACAACTTACTGCGTGCATTAAGTTAACAAGAAATAAAAATGGTCGAAAACTTATTTAACTTGGCAAAATAAATAAATAATAGGATGATTGGGTGTCAACGACAAGTGAACAAACCAGCACATGTTTTCCTGAATCCCAAATAATTGGTTCAACATTGCAAAGAATTTGCTACCTTTGGTTTTCTATACATGGAAAGGTATATATCACCACTGTCACTCTAGTTATCAAACGTAATATAAATCTATACTGCAGATGTTACTGAGGTAAGAAAACAACTAACCAAATGGAATTACAGTCATACATCATGAAAATAATTAAAGGAAAGGGGGGCAGACCGATCCGTTGATAACGTGAGAAGTCTGCAATGCTTCTTACTGCTGCAGCTCTTGCTGAAGTCCAAGCACTCTAGCCTCGAACGTACTCCAGTTGACAGTGCAAGCCAATTCCAGCTGATGCTTTAACTTGGGTTTTCGCTCTGATCACATCACATCAAACCCGCATACATGTCCTCTGCAGCAGTTAAATGAAGGGTTCGGGACCATTCAACAAGAAAGTCTGACGGTGTAGAACGCGACAAAATAGTATATGCGTCCTGACTAGTGACTACCATTTCTAACACCAAGCCCCGTATCCCTCAAAAACTCCACCATGGGGGCTGTTGACGACAAAGTCATCCATCAGTATACCGCAAAACCTTGTCAACAACTCAGTAGAGAGCCTCAGGATAAGGGCGAACAAAAACTCCCCCAACGTATACCATATTCCTAGCAATGCTAGAATAAACAGACCCCCGCGAGCTCATGGTTAACAAGCGTCCCTCACAAAGAACACCATCAGAGGTGACGCCCAAACGGCCACTATGAAAATCTTCTATCTTTCAGCTTTATCTGATTCATTCTGAACTATTTGAACCAGGTGCATGTTTTGTAGTATAGATCGAGATCTCTTCAATATCTTAATTGAAAGTGCAGGACATTTCTTCAGAAAACCCATTTTGTTGAGTGTAGTAAACTACAGGTTTTTCTCCATCAGATTCAAAGGATTGCTTACCAGATGCACTAATATTGACCTTTGTCTTTTTCAGACACTGATGAGCTAATTAGACAAGATAAAATAAAACTGATGTAAGACATTACGGGAATTTCCCTTAGATGATGCTGCCAAACCAGCTGAATTAATTATATTGTTTATCATTATCCGGGTCTTCAGAATAACTTTTCCATATCATGACACCCCAAATTTGTTCCAGCGAAGTTCTTGTTTTCAGAATATTCATCAATGTTTAATTTTCTCTTTTCAAACACCAATGAACTAGTGCAAAATGATATGCGCCCCCTAAAGATGTTGGGGAGTTTCTCGTCAGAAATGCTGTCAAAGCAGTTGCAAGACTGAAACTCAACGGCTTACCATTATCCCTGTCATCGATAGCAGACTGGACCCAAGAGTACATTTATTTTAATTATTCTCAGAATATAGTCTTCATCACCGCTTTTCATCCTCATCATCAAAATACTTCTCAGTATTGACCTTTATTTTCTTGGACACAGATGAACTAGTAGCAGATGAAGTAGAACTCTTCAGATATTATATATTAACAGAGCTCCTGTCGTGATGTGCTGACCAAGCAACTACACGTCTGAAACTTATTGGTTTCTCATCATAATGGTACTCTAAATGACAATCTGAACAATGCATTGCGAGGTGGATTTGAATCAATTTATCTCATATCATTACCTCGCATATGTGTTCAAGATAACAGCTCATCTTCCTTACCTTCAGTATTGACCTATGTGTTTAAGCAGCTGCACATCTGAAAATTCCCGGTATCGCATCAGTCTAACCGAAAGTGCAGTCTACAGAAGATTTATTGAAATCAGTTTTCTCCATGTCGCTATGTCCCAATCTTGTTCATGTTGACCACTTTACCTTATTAACTATTGAAGTTACAGTTAACTTAAGTGATGATGTCTGTAGAGATGAGATCAACTCCCATTCTTGCAGTTGATTTATGACCATTGAGGCATTGTTAGGTTTGCATCTGTAATGCCTTATCACTTCTGCAATGGTCAAATTTCATACAGTGAACTACTTGAGAGTCACAAGCCAAAAAACTCAACTCAAACTATACGTACAGAAATTACAACATACTGAAACCGGCATTCGGTTGTTTGACATTATTTTGTGACTTGGTGTGTCCGAGGTTATCTCGCCTTGATCTCATTATTAGGAATACCTTGATGTGTGAGCGTCGTCCCAAGTATTCTTTCTCTCATCTCATGACTGTTAGGTTGCTGTTTGGTACAGGACGTACATACCTAGTTAGGACGTACGTACCTTGAGTTGGACAGATCTCTTGTTAAGGTTTGAACGTACGTACCTAGTTAGGACGTATGTACCATAAGTTGGTCAGCAGACTTTTTCGTTCAGGGACATACGTACCTAGTTAGGACGTACGTACGTCGTCGTATGGATTTCTTGTTTTCGGCCCATATTTCTTTCCTTCTTAACCCTAGGTTATAAATAGGTTGTTGGTGTTATGTGAAAGGTAAGAGTTCCAACCTAGCCTCCATAGAACCCTAGTTTGTTTGTTGGCTCTTCCACAAAGATCATCTTCTTCCTCAATTGATCTTTGTGTACTTCTATCTTCTATCTTCTATCCTTCCCCAATTCATCTTCCTATTATTGTTTATATTGATTTAGCTTCGAGTCTTCTTGTGTGTTCATCAAGAAGTCGAGTATCCTTGTGTGTTCATCAAGGAACTCTGGTGTAAGCTTGTTTCATAGTTCGGCTTCGAGTCTTCTTGTATGTTCATCAAGAAGTCGAGTGTCTTGTGCGTACATCAAGGTACTCTGGTGAAGTCAAGGTGTTAGAGATAACCAGGAGTGTCAACTCGCAGTGATTGCAGGCAGTTGATAGGTTTGTACATCTCTTTTCATCTAGTGGATTTATTTGTTGTCGCGAGGACAACCGTGGACGTTTCCCATATTAGGTTTTACCACGTTAAAAATATCGTGTGTTCTTTATTTGTTTATTGCTTTATTGTTTGCTTTACTATTGTTATATTGCACATATATTGGGTTTTCAATTGGTATCAGTCGCAGGGCGCTTGTTATGGAGCGTAATGGCTCACGCGTAGATCCTTTTGGTTCAATTATGATGAATAAACACTACAACAAAAAAGATTTTTTGCAGCGTCCGAAAGCGTTGCAGATTCTTGTCAAAACGTTGCAATTACCCTTTTCGCAACGAAAATAAAACGTTGCAAGGCCGTTGCAATACATCGTGTCACTGATACTCAATTGCAACGCTATACAAACGTTGCTATTACATATCCTATTTGCAACTATATTAAACGTTGCTACTGCTCTATATTCGTTGCAACTATTTATTTCCCAGCATATAATTTTTTTAATTAAAAAATATTTTTTAAAGTTTAAAAATATATATTGCAACAGTTAAAGCGTTGCAACAAGCATCGTTGCGAATATACATGTTGTAGACATCCGTCGCAATTACACAAGAAATAACAATGCTAAGTGGGTGTTGCAATTCTCGTCCAAAGAAAATTTGTACCTGTTTTTGCAATGATTTCCAACGTTGCAATTGATATTAGTTGCAACGATAGTTCTAATGTTGAAAGTATTAGCTTAGTTGCGACATTTAATGGGTGTTGCAAATAATATTTAAACTTGGTTTAGACTAATACTTGCAACGATGCGAATGAGCCTGTGGCTCAATGGTAGCACCCCTCTCACAAAGTGGAGAGGTCATGGGTTCGAAACACGTCAACAGCAGATTGTTGATATAAGTTTCCACACGTAATTTAAAAGGGGTAGGGGTCCCCACAACCTCGCTTACCAACCAAAAAAAAAAAAAAAAAAAAAATCTTCGTACATCCCAACGCATGTTAAGAAAGATCACTTGAAGAGGGTTAATGACATCGACAGGCTGAGAGATGCGATCAAAGTTGATATAGGTTTATTTTCGTCGCTTGACAATACTTTGAAGAGGATGAACAAATGGATGTGTAGTGATTGTTTTGGTATCCATGCATCGACCATAAAATGTAAACATCCGGATGGTGCAATCATCAAACCACCTGCGCGAAAGGAGACCGGTGAGTTAGAGTGTGTAATTGTAGGTATACAACCACCACAGCTTGTGCATGTTGATAATCCACCCGCACCTACAGTAGGATGGGACACTGGTATCGATACTCACCTTTCTATTGTTGCACCTTCTTTAGATGAGATATCACTTGATCGTATTTTCTGTAGACCTTTTCGCACTGTGAAAAGTATTCCACGTCCTTGTCGATTAGCATTCTCCTGTGCATTGAAGTCAGTCTTGTATGAGGTTACTGCAGACCCCATGTCGACAGGGCCATGGGTTAGATTGCTCCTGCTTCCCTATTGCACATTGCAAGTGTTCCATCCGCAGAATCGCCAAGAGCGTCGTTCTGGTGCTCGGAAATATCTCCAGCAGAATCAGATTTTGCAGGCTCTCTCTATTTGGAACGAGCCTGGGGGTATATTTCGTCTGATTGAGAGGGTCACACACACAGAGCCTCCGTTGGAACGACCATCTCGACAGTCCCAAAGCAAGAATGTACGACGGTGTTTGCAAAAGGTTGCAGACAGGCACTTTGCAGCAGCCGTGAAGGTGTTGGCATCATCAGGGGTTGCTCCAAACACTCCAGAGACGCAGCGGGCTTTAGAGGATAAACACCCGAAGCATCCACCACCATCTGTCCCCGACATTCTTTTACTTGAGTCACCTTTGTCAGTTGAGAGGGATGGGATATTATCATGCATCAGGTCCTTCCCCAAAGGGACGTCTTGTGGGCGAGATGGTCTCCGGGCCCAACACCTATTGGATGCTATGAGTGGGGCTGCATCCGCTGTAGCCACAGATCTTATGGAGGCCTTGACACCGGTTGTGAACTTATGGCTACAAGGTCGATGCCCACGGGTTTTGGCAGAGTTCATAGCTAGTGCACCGCTTACCCCACTTCTTAAGCCAGGTAACGGAATTCGCCCAATAGCTGTGGGTATGGTTTGGCGTCGCCTGGTGTCTAAGATTGCCATGAGAGGGGTTTCTAAGGAAATTGTCCCATACCTAGAGGATTTTCAGTTTGGGGTTGGTGTGCCTGGTGGAGCAGAGGCAATTTTGCATGCTGTTAATCGGTTGGTTTATGCCAACAAGGATGACACATCGCTTTCTATGTTGTTTGTGGACTTTCAGGATGCCTTCAACCTTGTTGATCGGTCTTCTATGCTACAGGAGGTACGCAATCATTGTCCATCTATTGCTCTATGGGTCGAATACCTCTATTGTCAACCTGCTCGATTGTATCTAGGGTCTACTCATATTTGGTCAGCAGCTGGGATACAGCAGGGGGACCCTTTGGGGCCTCTTCTCTTTGCTTTGGTCTTGCATCCATTGATACACCGCATTCAGTCAGAATGCCGCTTGGAGTTGCAGGCATGGTACTTAGATGATGAAACTCTGATTGGTAGTACAGAACATGTGGCTAGAGCTATTCGTATCATTCAGGAAAGAGGACCATCTCTTGGGCTCGTGCTTAATGTGTCTAAGACAGAGTTGTTCTGGCCTTCTGTTGATCCTGACTGCTCCTATCCAGATATCTTTCCGGTTGGTATATCATGTCCTCAGCGAGGGTTTAAGTTGCTTGGAGGGGCTGTAAGTATTGATGCATCATTTATTGTGGGTAATGTTCGTCAACGAGTGGATAAGACACTTCAACTTATGGACTTATTACCACAGCTAAAGGATCCGCAGTGTGAGTTGGCACTTTTACGTTCTTGTATGGGATTATCTAAACTCACCTTTGCTCTCCGTACTTGCCCTCCTGATTATGTTCAGGAAACAGCCGAATGGTTTGACCACAAGCTTCGTGCAGCCCTTCAAAATATTGTGGTTTCTGATGGACCTGGTTTTGGCGATCTACAGTGGCGTATGACAACCCTCCCATTACGTATGGGTGGACTTGGTATCTATTGTGCTATTGATATTATGAAGTTTGCTTTCATAGCTTCACGTACGCAAACCAAGGATCTCCAGGACCACATTCTTCGAGGTTGTGACACTCCACCTATGGGTAATATTTTCGATACTGCCATTGCTAGTTTACATCTTTCTATACCTGATTTTGATCTCAGTAATCTTGCTCCAACTGCTACCGTCCCCTTCAGACCCCAACATGTCTTGGCGGAAGCATACTACAACAAGATTAGTTCTGGTCTTGAGAGGGAATTCGAGTTGTCAGCTAGACAAAAAGCCGTGATTGGATGTGTGCAGTCAGAACATGCCAAAGATTTTCTCCTTGCTATCCCGATGGAAGGGCTTGGACAACGCATGACGCCTGTAGAATATCGTGCCATTCTTCGTTATCGATTGATGATCCCTCTATATTCAGATGGTGAGCTTTGTCCAGTGTGCAAGAAGAGTAGACTTGATGCTTTCGGGGACCATGCGGCCCATTGTAAGAATTACTCCGGCTTCAAGTACAGGCATGACCACGTTAGAGATATCTTGTGTGATGTGTTCTGGCGGGCTGGCGTACAGGTTAAGAAGGAGGCTCCTGTTAACTTTCTTACTGATCCTAAGGAAGAAAGATCGACATTACGTCCTGCTGATATTCTGGTCTACAACTGGTCTGAAGGTAAACATGCGTGTGTTGATGTCACAGGGGCGTCTCCGATGGTTGGGCTGAGTGCTGGGATTTTTGAGGTGGGGCTAGCAGCTAGCAATGCAGCAGCGACAAAAGTGGAGAAACATGACGGAGCTTGTAGGGCTAACCAACATAGTTTCATCCCTTTTGCATTTGACACATTTGGATTGCTAGGCTCAGAAGCAGTTGAGCTCCTCAGGAGAGTGCAGAAGATAATGGATAGCAACGTGATGACTGCAGGTTCGAACGAATATGTATTTAGGAAAATCGGGTTTGCTATCCAGAAAGGACTTGCCGCGCAGTTTGTAGCGCGTTTGTCCTCTACTTTTGTGTAATTCGTTGAGCTTATCAATAAATTTTGAATTTTATTTAAAAAAAAAAAAAAAAAAATACTTGCAACGTTTATAAGCGTTGCAAGTATATCCCTCTTAATATGCTTGCAACGTTTTATAATTGTTGCAAGCATCTACTCAATAGCAACATTCGAATTCGTTGCAAATTGTGTTTTTATAGTATACATATTTCATTTTGCAACGATTATAATGGTTACGATTATACATTATTTTTTTTAATGATAAAAATGAAAATTTTATTTATCACCATAAAACAAGTTACAATAGCCTAATCAGCCTGTATATAACATACAGCGTCAGGTGACCCCCAAGAGGACAAACCCTCTGAATACATATTAACCATCCTTGATACTCCAACCCAACTGCATCAATATAAACACAAAGAGAAATACAAAAAGGCATACAATCATGACTGCAGCTGCCTTGTTAGTCCATCCTGTCTCGAATTACCTGCAGCAACACAATTCAACCTAAACCAAACATCATCCCCTAATTGCCAAACCTGCAGATTAATACGGTATTGCAGCAACCAAATTAAGACTTCATTCCTTGATCCCTGTAGACAGCCTCAACATTCTACCTGCACTCTTGAAGATCCTTCACAAACATTATAGTCTACAACCACTGTACTCCCTGCATGATAGAAACCTGCAAACAGTTTCAACCTTTCCACACCGGCCATACATGAATAAGGGAACAAAACTAAGCCAAGTAAAAATCCATAAGAATAAAAATAAATGATTCTCTAACTATGTGAGACTCCAACAGATTAGAAATCATAGAAAATTACAAAAATCAACCTGATTGATAGTTACTAACCATTGTTGCAGATTAACTAATTGAATCCAATGTCCAAGAAATAAAACCAGAAAATATGAATACTAAAATGTAACTTCATACCAAGCAATTATTAAAAACCAAGCAATTAATTAAGCAATACTCATTTCAGGGTCTGTTTCCTAACACTTGGTTGCATATTTGGTCTTTCGTCATCGGAGTGTAGTGTTGTGATGAAGGTTGGGCCTCAGGCATTATCATTCTGATGCATATGCATAAAGATAGCATGTGCAAGGCACATGCCTCATAGTTCCTGCAGATTCCTATATGGATTAGAACATCCCTAGTAGTAGTTTCTATTTACTTAGCTTTCTAGTGTAGTTAGGATTAGGTTTAGGTTATTATAAATAGGGGATTGCAAACCCTATTAAGTAGGTTAGATTGAAGATTTGTTTATGTCTTGAGACATTAAATTCGTTTTTGTGAAGAACCCTAGTTTTTGGGTGTTCAAACCATTTATTTAATTGGTGTTCTTATTATTGTTTGCTTCCGCCGATAATATTACATCACATTCTCCCATCAATTTAGTTATTCACTTAAGTATATGATAACTGTATTAATAGTGTCCAGATTATTGAAAACTAACCTGCTGATCAAGGCTGCCAGAACTAATTAACACACCTTCAGCTGCTACCATTCTCTACTGTTGTGTGTGTGCCTTGTACACTGCTTGTCTCATTATTGTTGCCTTGTACAAAGATAGAGTCATCAGCCAACAACACATGCAAAGTGCTTGCTTGCTACAAACCATTCCCTAACATTTTGTCTCATAACATCAAAATTCAGCCACAGACTGCAACTTTGCAGCCAACTCTGAAAAGCAAGAGATATCCCTTAGTTTCAATAAGAATTCATAGATAAAAAAAAGGGCTATTTTGTATTTAGTCCCCCTAGAAGATTGCTAATTAGCAAATGGTCCCGAGTTTTTCGTTTATTTGTAAATAATCCTTTTTCTGTCAATTGACTGTTAGTCAACTCAGTTGACCAAAGTCAACTCATCCAATTTCTTTTAATATCTAAACTACCCTTGCACGTGTTTTCCACGTGACACTACTTAAACCATTAAAACCATTTTTTGGTAATCAATCCATTAGAAATCGCAGTACCAACTAAACCAGCAGCAAATCCAACACAACCAAATAAAACCCCTTTATAAACAAAAGTACCAAATCGATCAAGAACAGTAAATGCACCTGGTTCAAACATATGACTAGTTGGACAAGAAGCAAAAATGGCAGGTAATTTCGACGAAGATGTTGCTGAAACAGCTGTTGGTGCTAAGATATACATAAGAACAAAATTCATAATAGAACCAACAATAAGAGTTAAAAAAACAAAATCTAATTCATTTAATCCAAAATTAGGTCTAGAAACCATATCACCAATTAAACAAGCAGTAACACCAACTAATTCTTCCATTAATACCTTAAATGGAAATTGGGGATCAGCTGAAACCCTAGATCTCCATCCACTTAAGAAAATCCCCAATATTCCTGCTGAAGATCAATCATCAAAACCACTATCTCCATCACTCTTACCATTTCCATTACCATTATCACCACCATTTCCACCACCACCATCACTACCGCCAACTTGAATACCACCATCATTTCCATCATGATTAGATGTTAACTTAATCTCAATGTTAGGGTTTGCAGATCGTGAAAGAGTGAGGTTTAATGGAGATGGAGTGATGGTAGAAGAGATTGGTGAAGAAAGAAAAGAAATGGGTTTTGGGACTTAGTCCTTTTAGAATATGTTTTGATTGAATCCAGATCCTCGACTACTGTATTAAACACATGGCGTAATATCTAACCATAGATTTTGATAACCAATGAAATCTTGACACGTGGATAATATAAAACCAAAAAATAGTTTTAATGGTTTAAGTAGTGTCACGTGGAAAACACGTGCAAGGGTAGTTTAGACATTAAAAGAAATTGGATGGGTTGACTTTGGTCAACTGAGTTGACTAACAGTCAATTGACAGAAAAAGGATTATTTACAAATAAACGAAAAACTCGGGACCATTTGCTAATTAACAATCTTCTACGGGGACTAAATACAAAATAGCCCTAAAAAAAACTTTGAATTAAAGCATTTCTGCAATAAGAATTTTAACTCAAATGGAAGGCGCAACATAAACAAGATTGTAAAAACAAATTTAGAATAAGACTTAGATGTTGCAAACCACCTTTGGGAGTCAATATTGTCGAACATTGGAAGCCTTTCATGTTACGTGTGAACCAAACTTTTCAAGGTGACAAATCAGTGACATTATTTAACTGTGAGACTCCAACAGACTAGTAATCACAGAAAATTACAAACCAACCTGATTTATAGAAATTTTTGAATCTTCAATTTTAACATCCCAAGCTTGGTCAAGAATTGCCATTTGTCCTGAGTATTCAGTGGTGATCTTCAAAGCTTCTTGCAAAAAAGCGACTAACTCTTGTGTTAACTAAAGAAGTGGGGGCCTTAAGGCCAAACATAATATCTCAACAGTGACTTTACCAATCAAAGCCCCAAGTCCCATCACCACTCCAATTTGCATTTGCCAGTTGCTACCATAGCAACAATGTAAAAGCCAAGGCAAAAGCTGTTCAAACACAGGAATTCAGACACCTGGACAAGATTTGTTGAAGGGCTAGAAAGTAGAAACCTGGACAAAATCAAATGGAAAGCATTTCATCAAACACTTTCCGTGTGCTTTCTAACATGGCCATAATTGTAACCCATAAAAACAAAAACAATATAAACATTTGGTTCGAACCAAATAACATGAATTGGGGAGTCAATCTGATTACCCACGTTTAGAAGAAAAAAAAATGGTTTCGAGTGCTTGCTCTAACAAAAGAGATGGGTTTGAACTAAACTAGTGTACTTCAAATAGATACTTGAATTATCAATTCCAATGAAAACCAGTTGAGTTAATAAGTAATAATCCTCTCAAAACATGTAAAAAAGATAGAACTTAATAATCAAATCAACTTAAAGTGTTCAATACCAATTTACAAACACAAGTAAATATTTCAAATTAAAAATTTATGAAAGATCCATAATTAATTTATTGACAATCAAATAACTGAGAGGGACGAATCGGGTTACCTTCAGACCAAAATACCTACTACAATCTCCAGCCAAGCCATTAGAATCAGTGACACCTCCAGAAATAACCCTTGCAAATGATTGAGAAATAGGTTAGAAAGGAAAAGAAATAACAAAGAAAGGAAGAAAGAGTTTACCACCAAAAAACCCCTTTCTGATGTTGGCCGCAGACCTTCAAAACCCCACTTATGAGTTGCTCAAAACATAAGAATAGAAAGGAACCCTTTTTCTTTTAATTTTTAGTTTTTTTTGTTTTCCCTCTTAAAATATTATGAGCGGGATTTCAAAATTTTCATGTTGTGAAGGTGGGAACAACAATGGTCAGAGCTATTTTTGTTGATGGGCTGATATATTTTGGTGTTTTGGCACTTGAAAAAGGGCATTAGAATTTTATTTTTTGTGAAGAAAAATTTATTCTATTCAAATATATAATTGGCAAAATTTAGTCTCATGGTTTGCAAGTCTTACCATTACCAAAGTCAAAATTTGGATAATCCGGTCAAAATTAATCGATATAGTAATCATAGCTAACTTAGCTATGGCAATTTAACTTGCCACCCAACATCTTAATCTGGACAATATTTTTCAATTTTTCACACAATATATTTTTAAATCAAACCAACTCAACCCATTTGCCTAGATAAATAAAAATTTTATTATTTTAAAACAAGTTAAAGTAGTCTTTAATGAGTTAGAAGTTGATCAAATTTAAGTTTTTTTCAATTTTTATTGGCAAGCGAGGTTGAAGGGACCCATACTTTTTTAATTACAATCAAATCAAATTAATGCCAGTAAAAAAAAAATTAAACTGTGTTAAAAAGCAATGCCAATAAAAAAAAAAAAAATTAATTTATATAACTATATAAGCACAATAGCAAGGTTCAAATTTGAAAATTGTGTTACACTATAACGAGGTTCAAATTTAAATTAAATTATGTTAAAAAAAACGATGCCAGTAAAAAAAATTGAAATTATTTGCTTCCAACTAAAACAATCAACTCAAAGTACGTCTATCCATTCAATTAAGTGAACAATAGATAAATGCTTTGACTAATGTTATATATACGAAAGTCTAATTAAGTCAAACTGGGTCAACCCAAGTTCGTTCGAATATAGTTTAGTCCAATTGATTACAAATCAAACTAAGTTAAGTCTACCATAAGTTAACTGTTTCAATATGAACTCAATCACCATTAGATTTTTAGTTCTTATGTATTCATATCATATCAGACCATGTTTAATGAGGTCGATTTATCTGTTTCAATGTTCTAACTAGATCTAATAATTTTTAGTATTAATAATAGTTTATTCTTAATACAAAATTACAAATAACAAATGTGTGAATATGGTAAATCTAATGTTTCAATAATGGTATTTGTTTTAGAATGTATAGGGTTCGACTCCCAAGAATAACATTTGTTTCTATTTATTTTTATTTTTTGTTTTTTTTTATTCCTAGCTATTGCAACGGTTTAAGCCGTTGCTAATACTATTAAGTTTTAGCAACGTACATATTTGTTGTTAATACGTTTAACAATTGTAACACTTGTCCAACGTTGCTACTATTTGTGTAATGGCAACATAAATTATCGTTGCAATTCTTGTTTTGGGTATTGCAACGACCAAAAAGTTGCTAATATTGTTTATTTAATTGCAACGATATTAACCATTGCAAATGCTAATGTAATTGCAACGGTGGAACACGTGGCTAGTACATGTTATTGTTAGTAGTAAATGAAATAATATTTGCAACGTTCGATAGGGATTTACTACTTGCAACGATTACAAACGTTGCTAATGAAAACCTAATAGCAACGAAAACCAACGCTGCAAATAATTATAATATGAAACAATATTTTATTAAAAAAATAATATTTTTGCAACGATAATACGCGTTGCTAATATCGATTTCGTATTTGCCACGTTCGAAAGTGTTGCAATTGGGTTTTTTATTTTCAAATTTTTATTTTTTTTTGTTTGGCTATTTTCAAAATTATTATTTTCTTTAAAAAATATACTTGCAACGCTTAGAAGCATTGTTAAAAGGTTTGATCTAATTTTTTATTAAAATGATTTTATTAATTGCAACGATTGAAAACGTTGCAAGAACTAACCATTTGCAATGTTACGCGAACGTTGCAAAAGTAAATATTGCAAATAAGCTATTCTGTTGTAATGAAAGTTAATTCTTTTGTGTTTGCAGATCAATTATTTCATATTTTTGATAATTGTTTTTGGAGATAATCGATATTTGCAGGTTTGGGATGATTGATTTTGTTTTCATAGCCTTATGGTATGATTAATTGAATTATTTTTTTACATATGGCTATTTGTTATGGTTTTGGTATTTAATCATGTTGATTGCATTTTAATGGTTTTTGGTGTTTGTAGTTTATTTGTTTAAGGTTGCATATCATGTTGAATGTTGGGAAGTATTTATTTTATTTTATTTTTTTTAAAAAAGTAGAAAAGTTATTCAAAAAAAAAAAAAAAAAAATTTTGTGGTTTACTTTGTTATGGGTGTTTGGGATACACATACTTTGTATATGTGGTTAGATTGGTCTATTGCTTTCAATCATACTTGTATGCTTAGTGCTCATGAATATAACTATTTTATTACACTTAGCATACGCTTGTGCTTTCATGTTTAGATTTTAGACCAACGTTTATCTAGTTGTGTCTCATGCATATATCCTTGCTTGATTACACTATGCACAGCTAGGTGGCACTTTGAGAGTTTGTTTGCATATCTTTTTCCATCCTTTGAACATGATGAACTTCTAGGATAATCATTAGTTGGAAATATACGTATGCATGTCTTCTTATGTTATCTTGATTATTAGTATGAAGGCGGTGTGGTAGTGGTTAACAATTCACAAAATCCCCAGCCTTTTGATCTTCTTGAGAAAGAAATCATTTGGTATACATACTCGTTGGGGCCGTGAGGGTCATGCAATGACGAATGCACTCAAGAGATGTTAGTTCTTGTGTTGCACGTTACCATGATGTTGCACTACTTTAAGTTTGTTCTTAAAGGGGAAGTAATTTGAAAAGATGTAGGCTACACCCTACCACATGTTGCAAAAGATGAAGGTAAAAATCCCTTTCACATGTTAATTTATGCACAATAAAAAAAAAGGTTATAAGTGCATTTCCCCGTGTCTGTTTAGGCGTTTGTGAAGTGAAATCCTTCTAATGGTGAAATACTAGTTGTTTTGAGTGTTCTTATGGTTTGTGAGTGAGGTGTGAAAATGACCCTCTTTGTGTTTTCTCTAGCTTTAATTCCCACACACCAAGGATGTTTGTATGATGCATTTCTAGTAGATGTTTGGTTAAATTTTTTGATTGGTGCGTACTTTGTTTAATGAAACCAAGTTTATTCATCTTTACTACGTATCTTGTTTTAATTGAGCTTGCATATACTCTCTTCTACCCTTGTATGCATGGTTCTTTGTGTGTTTCAAATATCCTTATTTGGTTTGTTTGTTCTAGGTGCATCTTTCTCATATGCATTGCATTTAGGTGGATCTTTCGTTTAGGGGGAGAATTCTTTGTATTGACATCGTGTTAACAATTGTTTATTTTATGGCTTCCATTGCATATCCTTTTTGTTGTTGTTAACATGATTGTTCTCTTTCTCTTCTTCTTTTCTTATTTGTTATGGTTTCGGTTTTTTGTTTTCTCTTTCCTTTGTCACCTTACTTCATTTGTGACAAAAAAGGGGAGATTTATGATTCTAATACTAACACTTTTCTCTTCCTCATCTGTTAGTGTATTTTAGGGTCATGTTTCAGGTATGCTACACGTATGGGGGAGTGAACGTGTTGATGATTAGAGGTTGTACAGTTCTGGGGGAGCTCGAGTATTAAACTTTGGAGTTCATGAGTATGGGGGAGTAGTTCCTAAAAGCTTCCGTTGATTCTCTGATTAGTTCAAAATTTTTCTTGCTTCCGTTTTATCTCTGATGATCAAACCTTCTTGCTCGAGCTGAATATCAAGTGATGGTGACTTGGTATGTATCGAGTGTGAGTGTTCTTGTAGGCATGTATTATAAATGTCGTTGGTTTGGGTTTGTAAGCACGTATTATAAGTGCTTCTAGAGTCATAGGTTTTTGTCACAAAATAAATGTCAAAGGGGGAGATTGAAACCGACATTCGGTTGTTTGACATTATTTTGTGACTTGGTGTTTCCGAGGTTATCTCGCCTTGATCTCATTATTAGGAATACCTTGATGTGTGAGCGTCGTCCCAAGTATTCTTTCTCTCATCTCAAGACTGTCAGGTTGCTGTTTGGTACAGGACGTACGTACCTAGTTAGGACGTACGTACCTTGAGTTGGACAGATATCTTGTTAAGGTTTGGACGTACGTACCTAGTTAGGACGTACGTACGTCGTCGTATGGATTTCTTGTTTTCGGCCCATATTTCTTTCCTTCTTAACCCTAGGTTATAAATAGGTTGTTGGTGTTATGTGAAAGGTAAGAGTTCCAACCTAGCCTCCATAGAACCCTAGTTTGTTTGTTGGCTCTTCCACAAAGATCATCTTCTTCCTCAATTGATCTTTGTGTACTTCTATCTTCTGTCCTTCCCCAATTCATCTTCCTATTATTGTTTATATTGATTTAGCTTCGAGTCTTCTTGTGTGTTCATCAAGAAGTCGAGTATCCTTGTGTGTTCATCAAGGAACTCTGGTGTAAGCTTGTTTCATAGTTCGGCTTCGAGTCTTCTTGTGTGTTCATCAAGAAGTCGAGTGTCTTGTGCGTACATCAAGGTACTCTGGTGAAGTCAAGGTGTTAGAGATAACCAGGAGTGTCAACTCGCAGTGATTGCAGGCAGTTGATAGGTTTGTACATCTCTTTTAATCTAGTGGATTTATTTGTTGTTGCGAGGACAACCGTGGACGTTTTCCATATTAGGTTTTACCACGTTAAAAATATCGTGTGTTCTTTATTTGTTTATTGCTTTATTGTTTGCTTTACTATTGTTATATTGCACATATATTGGTTTTTCAATTGGTATCAGTCGTAGGGCGCTTGTTATGGAGCGTAATGGCTCACGCTTAGATCCTTTTGGTTCAATTATGATGAATAAAGTTTATTCTTTTGTGTTTGCAGATCAATTATTTCATATTTTTGATAATTGTTTTTGGAGATAATCGATATTTGCAGGTTTGGGATGATTGATTTTGTTTTCGTAGCCTTATGGTATGATTAATTGAATTATTTTTTTACATATGGCTATTTGTTATGGTTTTGGTATTTAATCATGTTGATTGCATTTTAGTGGTTTTTGGTGTTTGTAGTTTATTTGTTTAAGGTTGCATATCATGTTGAATGTTGGGAAGTATTTATTTTATTTTATTTTTTTTAAAAAAGGAGAAAAGTTATTCAAAAAAAAAAAAAAAAAAAAATTTTGTGGTTTACTTTGTTATGGGTGTTTGGGATACACATACTTTGTATATGTGGTTAGATTGGTCTATTGCTTTCAATCATACTTGTATGCTTAGTGCTCATGAATATAACTATTTTATTACACTTAGCATACGCTTGTGCTTTCATGTTTAGATTTTAGACCAACGTTTATCTAGTTGTGTCTCATGCATATATCCTTGCTTGATTACACTATGCACAGCTAGGTGGCACTTTAAGAGTTTGTTTGCATATCTTTTTCCATCCTTTGAACATGATGAACTTCTAGGATAATCATTAGTTGGAAATATACTTATGCATGCCTTCTTATGTTATCTTGATTATTAGTATGAAGGCGGTGTGGTAGTGGTCAACAATTCACAAAATCCCCAGCCTTTTGATCTTCTTGAGAAAGAAATCATTTGGTATACATACCCGTTGGGGCCGTAAGGGTCATGCAATGACGGATGCACTCAAGAGATGTTAGTTCTTGTGTTGCACGTTACCATGATGTTGCACTACTTTAAGTTTGTTCTTAAAGGGGAAGTAATTTGAAAAGATGTAGGCTACACCCTGCCACATGTTGCAAAAGATGAAGGTAAAATCCCCTTTCACATGTTAATTTATGCACAATAAAAAAAAAAGGTTATAAGTGCATTTCCCCGTGTCTGTTTAGGCGTTTGTGAAGTGAAATCCTTCTAATGGTGAATATTAGTTGTTTTGAGTGTTCTTATTGTTTGTGAGTGAGGTGTGAAAATGACCCTCTTTGTGTTTTCTCTAGCTTTAATTCTTACACACCAAGGATGTTTGTATGATGCATTTCTAGTAGATGTTTGGTTAAAATTTTTTGCTTGGTGCGTACTTTGTTTAATGAAACCAAGTTTATTCATCTTTACTACGTATCTTGTTTTAATTGAGCTTGCATATACTCTCTTCTACCCTTGTATGCATGGTTCTTTGTGTGTTTCAAATATCCTTATTTGGTTTGTTTGTTCTAGGTGCATCTTTCTCATATGCATTGCATTTAGGTGGAGCTTTCGTTTAGGGGGAGAATTCTTTGTATTGACATCGTGTTAACAAGTGTTTATTTTATGGCTTCCATTGCATATCCTTTTTGTTGTTGTTAACATGATTGTTCTCTTTCTCTTCTTCTTCTCTTCTTTGTTATGGTTTCGGTTTTTTGTTTTCTCTTTCCTTTGTCACCTTACTTCATTTGTGACAAAAAAGGAAAGATTTATGACTCTAATACTAACACTTTTCTCTTCCTCTGTTAGTGTATTTTTGGGTCATGTTTCAGGTATGCTACACGTATGGGGGAGTGAACGTGTTGATGATTAGAGGTTGTACAGTTCTGGGGGAGCTCGAGTATTAAACTTTGGAGTTCATGAGTATGGGGGAGTAGTTCCTAAAAGCTTCCATTGATTCTCTGATTGGTTGAAAAATTTTCTTGCTTCCGTTTTATCTCTGATGATCAAATCTTCTTGCTCGAGCTAAATATCAAGTGATGGTGACTTGGTATGTATCGAGTGTGAGTGTTCTTGTAGGCATGTATTATAAATGCCGTTGGTTTGGGTTTGTAAGCACGTATTATAAGTGCTTCTAGAGTCATAGGTCTTTGTCACAAAATAAATGTCAAAGGGGGAGATTGAAACCGACATTCGGTTGTTTAACATTATTTTGTGACTTGCTGTTTCCGAGGTTATCTCGCTTTGATCTCATTATTAGGAATACCTTGATGTGTGAGCGTCGTCCCAAGTATTCTTTCTCTCATCTCATGACTGTCAGGTTGTTGTTTGGTACAGGACGTACGTACCTAGTTAGGACGTACGTACCTTGAGTTGGACAGATATCTTGTTAAGGTTTGGACGTACGTACCTAGTTAGGACGTACGTACCATAAGTTGGTCAGCAGACTTTTTCGTTCAGGGACGTACGTACCTAGTTAGGACGTACGTATGTCGTCGTATGGATTTCTTGTTTTCGGCCCATATTTCTTTCCTTCTTAACCCTAGGTTATAAATAGGTTGTTGGTGTTATGTGAAAGGTAAGAGTTCCAACCTAGCCTCCATAGAACCCTAGTTTGTTTGTTGGCTCTTCCACAAAGATCATCTTCTTCCTCAATTGATCTTTGTGTACTTCTATCTTCTGTCCTTCTCCAATTCATCTTCCTATTATTGTTTATATCGATTTAGCTTCGAGTCTTCTTGTGTGTTCATCAAGAAGTCGAGTATCCTTGTGTGTTCATCAAGGAACTCTGGTGTAAGCTTGTTTCATAGTTCGGCTTCGAGTCATCTTGTGTGTTCATCAAGAAGTCGAGTGTCTTGTGCGTACATCAAGGTACTCTGGTGAAGTCATGGTGTTAGAGATAACCAGGAGTGTCAACTCGCAGTGATTCCAGACAGTTGATAGGTTTGTACATCTCTTTTTATCTAGTGGATTTATTTGTTGTCGCGAGGACAACCGTGGAAGTTTTCCATATTAGGTTTTACCACGTTAAAAATATTGTGTGTTCTTTATTTGTTTATTGCTTTATTGTTTGTTTTACTATTGTTATATTGCACATATATTGGGTTTTCACATATAACATACTATGGGAAGAGTGTGGGCGGCAGAACAATTGACAATTAATTTCTTAGGAAGCAAACATGCATTTGTATGAAGAAAGAAAATCATAGAAGACAAAACCATTACAAAAATGCTTGAATAACATCAACAACACTCACTATAGAAATTTTTTTTGTCGTAAAGTTTAACATTTGCAAATAGTACTACATTGAATGATAGTAAGAAAATTACAACAGGTTCTGGTCTTCTTCTTACTAAATTGTGTTTTACATAATGGGGGGCCGTTTTATTTTCTCTCTTACAAGTTACAACCATTCTAACTTGTAAGTCAATTGGGCAGAGAAATAGCACCATAATTTCTGTAAAGCGGGTAACGAACGTTGTGTCGTTGTCGCGCTTGCATATTCATATTAACACCTCATACATACTGTAAAATTCTACAACCTACAATCTTACAAAATAAGCACCATTTTACAACATCATCAAAGAGTTGTAATCACAAATTCACAATTACAAAGATTTCAATGTTTACATTTTCCAATACACCAAAAAATGTGAAGTTCTTTCTAGATTTAAAAGAAGTACATTTTAATCTGTATTTCAATTAATGTAATTAAATGGAAAACAAGTTTAGAGTCTCATTTAAAAGGGAATGTCGTAAATGTGTGAGGACTATGGTATAAGGAATTATAAAGAGTACAAACTACAAACTGACCTTCTGCTATTTACAGCCAATCCTTTTGCTATTTACAGCCAATCATTGATCATTGATCATTGATCATTGATCATTGATGTGTGATGTTTGATGTGTGATGTGTGATGTGTGAGATTGATTTTAGATTGATATCACCCATCAATTTAAAAAGTGCAAAATTTGTTTCAAAATTACATTTATCCTTAATACTGAACTGGATTGATTAATCTTTGTCATCTCATTCTAAAAGAGAATTAAAGACTAATTAATATTTAATACAGTCATTACTTGACTTCGCGCGTCCCTTATATGACTTTGTTATATAAAAAGTGTCAACAAATGACAGCCTATGTATCAATCATAGACCCCAGATGCTCGCATGACTTTGAAATATTGTTTGTCAACAAACAATATTGTATGAAATTTGGATCACATGAAACAAATGTCTTCTTCCTCTGAAAGCTAGAGATATTAACAATGGTTGCTCTTTATTCTCTAATGATCTACTTCTTTATACTCACTGTTTTCTCTCAAAGTATTATTATCGCAGTAGTAGCCTACAACTTAACAGCATCTCAATCTATTATTGATGGGCAAACCATGATTTCACAAGGTGGAACTTTTGAACTTGGGTTTTTTAGTCCATCTAACACAAAGAATCGGTACCTAGGAATATGGTACAAAAAAATCCCAGTTCAAACAGTAGTTTGGGTAGCAAATAGAGATTTACCACTTAATGATACATCAGGAGTTCTCAAGTTAGGATCCACCGGTACTCTTGTCATTGTAAATCAACGAGAAAGTGTTTTCTGGTCATCATCGAATTCATCGGTAGCAGCTGAACCAGTTTTGGAGTTTTTAGAGTCTGGAAATCTAGTTCTGAGAGATATGAGAAGTGTAGATTCAGGGAGCTATTTATGGCAGAGTTTTGATTATCCGGGCGATACATTGTTACCAGGTATGAAGCTCGGTTGGAACTTAAAGACTGGAATGAATAGGTACTTGTCATCTTGGGAAAACTTTGATGATCCTACTCGCGGAAGTTTTACTTATGGGATGGATCTTACTGGATATCTTGAATCATATATAAGAAATGGATCAAACAAGTATTATCGTAGTGGATCATGGAATGGTCTTCGGTTTGCTGGCGCGCCTGATTTGAAGCCTAATCCAATTTTCACCTATGAAGTTGTTCACAATGCCAACGAGATATATTACATGTACCAACTCGTTAATAAGTCTGTTATTCTGAGGTTGGTGCTAACACAAACTAGTACTGAGGGTCATCTTCAGCGCTTTACTTGGGTTGAGAGGACCAACAGCTGGGTCTTTCTTGTGTCAATTCCAAGAGACCGTTGTGATGATTATGCAATATGTGGTGCTTATAGTACTTGTGATGCGACAAATGTAGCAGTTTGTCAATGTCTGAAGGGTTTCAAGCCTAAATCGCCACAAGATTGGACTGGAACAGACTGGTCTGAGGGGTGTGAACGCGAGGAATCTGTAAATTGCACTAAAGGTGAAGGATTTATAAAGTTTACTGGATTGAGGCCGCCAGAAACAACAGGTTCATGGGTTAACACGAGCATGAATCTTGAGGAGTGCAGGGTAAAATGCTTGAATAATTGTTCATGTATGGCATATGCTAATTCTGATGTCAGAGGAGGTGGGAATGGATGCATTATGTGGTTTACTGATCTAATTGATATACGACAGTTGAACGATGCTGGGCAGGATATATATATTCGCATGGCAGCTTCTGAACTAGGTTATTATCACTCACTCCTTATTAAAACAAATATACCCTTGATTCTGTTTCTTTGCTATAGCTCCAAAGATTTATATATGCTGTCTTATTTTGATAGTGTTGTGATTGAATTATATGTTAATTCATTTCATGGATAATGCGGATTGATAGATTCCAAAGCCAATTCAAGGATGAAAGAACGTGTGATAATACTAGTATGCACTTCATTTGCAATTGGAGTAATTGTATTTTGCTTGGGAAGCTGGTACATTTGGAAGAAGAGAAGTTCGAAAGGTATGGCACTTTCTTCCTCTTAATGCGTTTTATTTAGCTGTTTGTTTGGCGTTGAAAGTTAACATTAAGCCATATATGTCTTGTCTAAGAGCGTAGATGCACAAATTTTTACTTTTTTTTTATCTTTTCGAAAAAGCAATATTTCGGTAGTATGATTTGGCTTACGGTACGGATCAGTGAGCACTTATGAGTTAGGATAAGTACCGCTTGAAAGTGGAGCAGAGATACTCGGCTCGCACTGCATAAACTATCTGTATTATATACACTGAAATATAGTGATGCCTATACTTAAGAAAGATGTAAAACTTTATTCTCGAGTATCTGCCTGTTTTAGGTAATAGTGAGATGTCCACAAAAGGCAAGTAGACTAAATTAGTGGGAAGCAAGGAAACATATCCTGGATGTTGTGAAGCAACCTAGATCAGGCTGGCCATGTCTCTCCTTCAGGTCCTACAGTAGTATGTCAGTAGTCTTAAATTTGTCGGAGGACAGTAACTTGGTATGTTATCCTTCCAGTGACCTAATCCTTTCAATTTTCATTATGTACCCATCTGGCTATGTAAACAGCTGCTTCTGGACAAGCCTTTTCTGTTGTAAAATATTCCGGAAATTAAACTAGTTCATCATCATTATTCATTTACAGCATTCTCTTTATCATTTCAGCTTTAATGTTTAATGGTCATATTTACTCAGATGAAGGAACTGGGAAAGAAGAGTTTGAATTACCACTATACGACCTAATTACAATAACAAATGCAACAAAGAACTTCTCAGAAGAAAATAAACTTGGAGAGGGTGGCTTCGGTCCTGTTTTTAAGGTAAGGGTTTACAGTTTACACTGCAGGTAAATTTTATAAGGCCAATTTTTTTGGGGTGATTGTGATGTGGAAACAAATACCTGCAGGGTACGTTAGATGGAAACCAAGAAATAGCTGTGAAGAGACTCTCGAAGGACTCTATACAAGGCGTTGATGAATTTAAGAACGAGGTTTTACTTATCTCCAAACTTCAACATAGAAATCTTGTAAGACTTATTGGATGTTGTATTCAAGGGGAAGAAAAGATGTTGGTCTATGAATACATGCAAAACAAAAGCTTGGATTCATCTATCTTCGGTAGGGTGCATTACACTTCTCCACTCTGATAGTACCCTAAATTTAATTCAGTCCTGTTTCTGAAATGGAGTTGCACTTAATTTACTTCCTATGCAGATGAAACAAAAAGCAGACTACTTGATTGGCAAAAACGATTCGACATTATATTAGGAATTGCTCGGGGTCTTCTTTATCTTCATCATGATTCAAGATTGAGGATTATTCATAGGGATCTCAAAGCAGCCAACATTTTATTAGATGGTGAAATGGTCCCGAAAATATCAGACTTCGGTATGGCAAGAATGTTCAAAGGAGATCAACTTGAAGCAAGGACAAAAAGAGTAGTTGGAACATAGTAAGGAAATATATTCTTACGCGTAGATATTGATCTATCTTAAGTTTAAAATTTGTGATTTACTCATACAACTGTCTTTTTCCTTACTTGCAGTGGCTATATGCCTCCTGAGTATGCCATAGATGGACACTTTTCGGTGAAATCAGATGTATTTAGCTTTGGAGTTTTAGTTTTGGAAATCATAAGTGGCAAGAAGAATAGAGGATTTTGTCATCCTGATCATGAACATAATCTCTTAGGCCATGTAAGTCATATCCGATCGAATTAATTTATCCATCCATTCTATAAAATGAAAGTTAACCTTTTCAATCTAATTCATTTGGTTCAGGCTTGGAGACTATGGAATGAAGATAAGTCCATTGAATTGATTGATAACTCGATGAGTGATTCTTCTTCTGTGGAAGATGTTTTACGATGCATACATGTAGGACTCCTGTGCGTTCAAAAACGCACTGAACAAAGGCCAACTATGTCATCTGTGTTGCTGATGTTGAGTAGTGAAACTGTAGTACTACCTAAACCTCAAATGCCCGGCTTTTATATCGAGAGAGACTTCATTAAAGAGGATTCATCTTATAGTGATAAAGAGTCGTGTATTTCAAATAATGCAACTATAACATTGTTAGAAGCTCGTTAAAATGTTGTTTCTTAATCATATCATATCCTAAGTTGCTGGATTGAGTGCGCACGCGAGTGTGTATGTTGGGGATTGGGGAGGGGATCACAAATGTCACAACCATACACAAAATTGAAGAGAATTAATGTTAAACATTTAATTCTGATAGAGCATTACATTGGTCTGAAAACGAGAGTTTATTGGCTGAAATCGGTATTGTGGCCTTCAGAATTGCTCCAACAGACATCTTGGAAATCGACATGTAGGACAGTCACATCTCTTCTTAAACCATTCGCGAAGGCAGTCTTGGTGAAACAAATGTAAGCAAGGCAACAATCGAACATCTAGTCCATTCAAAAACGAATCCAAGCAAATGCTACACTTGTCCTCGGTTAAGGTTTTATTATCAAATTTCCTGATCTTTACTGCTTTAACTGAAGATGACATCTTCTCGCATGCAATATTGAGTTCATTGGCTCCTTCCATCATCCAGTGAGTTAACTCTTGTTCATCTGACAATTTGTTCCTAGTGATCTCTAGGTGTACTATAATAGTTATATTTTTAAAATATTTAAATTCACCTGAATTATAGATATCTGTTGCATAAGTGTTGATTTTCTGCAAGATGCAATGCTTGATTATGTCCCAGTTGTCAGGTAACAATATATTTTTCTCTGAATAAATTGCAACAAACTCCCCAACACCGCTGAGATCAAATTGTTGATAAAGACAATCAAGGCAAAGTAATCTGGCAAATAGAGTAATTGGAAATGTTTCTATCTGTATTCCCTGAAATACTTCTCCACGAAGATATGTATCTTCTTGTTTAGTGAGTAATGGTACCTTCAAATCAAATTTTTTGTTAATGTGAAGCTCGACAAGTGTGTTCGCATTGAGTACTACGTTGTCTATACTTTCGTCACCCCCATAACAATCCATTCCATAACCACCAAGATCAATAACATAATTGCGTTTAGAAGACATGACGTTTCTCCTTCGCTTGATACAAACTTCAGAAAAATTAAGAGTATGATGGGGGATAGTACGTCCTTATATATATACTGATCGATACCCTTTTATACGAGTATATAAATTTGTGTCCTACAAGAACAACTTAATTGATATGTAGTATGTACTGTCCTAGATGGATTGGGAATATACACTTGTTCGAATTAAAGAGGCAGAACAACAGTACATCATGAAGTCATAAACTTGATATCAACCATGTAACATATGTATATACTCCAATATGTATTGGAAAAAAAAAAAAAAATCAAATTTAGCTTGTATCGAACAATAATATGTCCAATCACATTACATATATATATGATTGAATCTACGTTTTTTAGATATATAATGTACAATTAAACAGATCATTAACTCGATCAAATCACCCAAACTCTAATTAATTGATTACATGGTGCTCCCATAGCTAGGAGAGTAGGAGGTGATCCATGCAGTAGTAGCAATCAAGATATACATGAGATCAATGGTACGTACTTAACATATTCATGTCCACTAACACTACTACACTAGAGTACGTGCTTAATTAACCAATCCATAATATAAATAAGAACCTAATTCTGCGCATGTATGTATCAAAGAGATCGAGTAGAAGCAAGATGAAATGTGAAATGATCGATGATCGATGAGAAGACATGCACTGGCCAGACAGTACTCATTCTATGGATATTTCTTCCTTAAATTAGGGAATTGGAAGATTGATTTTGGATTCGCTTCAAGTTTAGCGTCGGACTCTTGAATTGCTCTTCTTACGTAATGGCCATAGAGGACATACTTGGATTCTGGAGTTTGTTCAATATCTTCTTCCCTGATGAGATGCTTGAGAGTAGATCGGAGAACGGGTAAATAAGAGCGGGTTTCGTCAGTAGTCGACACAATGTGCTCCAGTATAGTTTCCTCGCTAGAACCATTTTCTTCATTCAAGTCTTTTATAGCCTTCAATACCATCTGCATAACTCATAAACACCATTCATGAAAATCAAGAAAACCATTAAACAATATTATACAAGAATCAAGAAAAAGAATTCAACCCATTATTACCTATATCGTAAAGAAAGCAAGAAATATAATTAATTTCTTTATGCACCATATATGCATGTATAACAATGATATGCACCATCCAAGAAAACAATTCAAGACCCCATTATGTGTATCATGCATGATGAACATGTACAAAGAAAGAAGCATGCATGCATGCTACGTAAGAAAGAAAACACATGCGTGCAGCTAGCTAGCTAGATAGAATTGAAAGAAAAGAAACTAAGAAAAGAGATATTGATCGAATATAAAGATATATATATTAATTAAACCAACCTGATAATCTAAAATAGGCTGAGATTGTAGTCTGTAAGATCTTAATGAAGGAACTTTTGGAATACTAGTTGCTCCATCGTCCGCATGAGATTGTACTTCGTCCTCATTGGAATTAGAAAGGGTGAGCCGCACCCCTTTTCTTGTTGATGTACTACTAATAGTAGTATTACTGCCTGTACTTGACTCTTCTGCCATGATGATAATGATGAACAATTAATCAATAGATATTGATTAGTCTTGCAGATAGATCGATTAATGTATGTATGTTTCTTGTTCTTGAAGATGAATTTTCTTTAACTTATCAGCAAAAATATGAAAAATGAGCTACAATGAGAACAGATTATAGAACTAGCTAGATTTCTATAAGAGCTACTTGTAAGATTAGATGAAGGTGGTCATACATATTTATAGCTTATTATGTGAGTTTGTTTGCATATTTAGGCTTAAATTTCAAGAAAATCAAGAACCCCAATACATTACTGAAAGAAAGAGTTGCACCATGCAACAAACCCAGGTACCCTGCCACCTGGTGTACGTGTTACTGTGTTAGTGTATAAATATCATAGCACACGAGACCATGCGATAATAAGTGAATTAGGCACGTGCAGCAGCAATGCTACCACAAGTAATAAAACCAGACCAAGAATATATTATAAATCCGGCCCAATATATACCTTGTATGAAAACTTTAGTTCTATGAAGAGTTCCACACTTCCATGCCATCAACTCTCATTTCTAGTTGGTCTACTTTACTTTAATCATAGAACAGTATTTTTATGGATTGTCCACCCACAATCATGCACGCCGTCAGGTAAACACAGAGGCTAACCCCAAACCCTCATCCCTTCCCTTACATTGACTACCCAAATGGCTAAATAGCTTCTTGAACTAGGAACCATCAGACTACATTAGGAAATCAAAAACTGTGCATCAAAAACTTGCCTTAGCCAATGCCCTGAATCACAAAATTCCATTCCAACACCACTTTGCAAAAATGATGTTCTCCCCTTTGCTAACCAGTTCCACATGTAGGCCATAGCTTCCTTCCTTACTTGAATTAATCGTCGTCCACCGCTTAATTAGCTCTGAGTATGGCATCATTTCTGGCAAGCCCGACACTCCAAATTACTGCATATGTAGCTAGTTTCCAGACCTTCAGCCCAAACTCAGTACCTCGTGTCTTTGGCCATGCGCTCATTAAAGCTTCAACAGTAAGAAAATTTCGCAGATTTAACCCATGTCCATTCAATGGGACAAAGATTTCCTGCCAACTGCATCCCTCTCGCGTTTAGGTTCTTCATAGTCTGAATCTTTCCCAAAAGAAGAAGCCACATAATATTTTTTACTTTCAGTGGATTTTCATGGTCCAAACCAATGACATACTGAACCTTAAAACAAATGGTTGAATTCTCCCATCTGGAGGAGACAAGAATTCATAAAAACTTTTTAACACTAAACATACCAGTCTTGTCCCATTTCCATACCCAAGAGTCTTGGTCCTGACAGATGACTTGATCAATAACACAAGCCTTCATTTTGCTTAAACTTTAAAGTGACTCACCCTTTCTAGTATGCCTCTTCTAAACCGAAAATCCCAAAACCCTACTTGGTTCTCAAACTTCCAGAACTCTTTCACGACTGCATCTTTCTTTGTGCAAAGCTATGGAACAGGAGAGGGAAGAGAGTACATAGGGGCTGCTGCTGACACCAAACATCCCTCCAAAATCTAATCTTCCTTCCTTCACCAAGCAAATCACTTAATTGATAATGTAGGCAATATACTTTAGTGATATAATTTGTCTGAATCGCAACAGACTTCAAATCTTCTTAATTTAGGCAACATACTTTCTAATTTCATCCAATTTGGCCTCCCAAAATTTTCTACTAGAGTTGTGCAAATTTTTTTCTACACGTGTCATGCTGACATGGACTATTTAAATAAATAAAAAAACTAAGGGTGTGTTTGTTTAAAATGCTGAATGCTGGATGCTGAATGTTGGATGCTTAATGCTGGATACTTAATGCTGGATGCTGAACACTGAATGCTGGAAAAGTTGTTTGGTTATCATTTTTAAGAAGTTCTGTTTTTGATTTGTTTGTTTATGCATAAGTGTGATTTTGACCATGTTACCCTATTATTGGAAAAGTATTTTGACAATACACAGTACCTTATCACATAACCCAAAAACCTAAAGTTGATTTGCACTCTGGTTGCGCAAGTTGACCATTCAGTGTTGTGCTTCAGATGAGAATGTTTCACCCTTAGCCAAAATATTTGTGTAACTACACTATATTGTTACGTCGTACAAACAGAAAAATGTTCTAACAACAAAACTATACACGCCAATTTTTCTTCTAAAACATGATATTTAAAAAACAAATCTTAACCTTTTAAACGGCTCGTCTAAAAATTCTAAATTTTGGATATGGTACAAAAGAAATCGTTATGAACATATGGAAAATATTTCAAAGTGAACAGACAAAGGAAATATCCCTTACTAAGCAAACGAATCTGACTGTAATTTTTCTTCTAAAACATGACAATCACAAAAAAATCTGTAACTTTCAAACGACTCGTTTAAAAATTCCAAATTTTGGATATGATACAATAGAAATCGTCAGGAACATATAGTAAAACTTTTAAAGTGATCAGACAAAAGAAAGTCTCCTTATTAAGCAAATGAATCTGACTGTAACGTAATTTTTCTTGTAAAACATAACAACCACAAAAAAATCTGTAACTTTCAAACCGATCGTCTAAAAATTCTAAGTTTTAGATATGATATAACAGAAATCTTTAGGACCTTATGGTAAAAATTTCAAAGTGATCAGACAAAGGAAAGGCCATTAACTAAGCCAATGAATCTGACTGTGATATTACTTAATGGTTATGGATGATAAAAACAATTTTTATAAGGGTAGAATTGTCTAAATAATACAACAAGCATTAAAAAGTTAAATTAAGCGTGAGATTTTCGCTGCGCCAAAATCGCTGAAATATCCCAATTAGTTCTTAATGTTTGTTCTAAACAAACAACTTAAAAAACACTTATTTTTGAATTTTAACCTAGTCCACCATTTAAGAAGCACTTAATGTTTAATGCTTAATGAAACAAACACTACCTGAATAAAAAGGGCTTTGTAGCGCCAGATGCAGTTGAACTTCTAAGGAGGATACAAAAAATGATGAATAGCAATGTGATGACGGCGGGTTCCAATGAATATGTATTTTGTAGGATTGGTTTTGCAATTCAAAAAGGGTTTGTAGCACGTTTGTCCTCTACTTTTGTGTAATTCTTCAAATTTTTATTAATAAAATTTATTTTTGATTGTTCAAAAAATAAAAAATAAAATTTTACACTTACAAACGAATCCTACATACAACACCCGACCACAAATTGACGTGGTCACCAATGTGGAGCCTACTCTCTCTCTCTCTCTCTCTCTCTCTCTCTCTCTCTCTCTCTCTCTCTCTCTCTCTCTTATTTTAAGTTTTTAACAAAAAAAAATGAAAAAGAAAAAACTCTTCTGCCATGATTCGTCTGCTAAAACTCTTTTCGTAAGTTTTACTTTCTCCTCTAACCAGTTGTAACACACATGAGTTGGTGTTAGTCCCACAGTGCCAAGGAAGTGGTTGTATTGGTAGTATATAGAGCTTAACTATACTCTAACTAATGTCAAGGCGTTTTGGGGTAAACCAGATGGGTGGGCCCTGATCCAAAACCATCTACTGCTGGATATTCGCAGTGACTAAAGGGGGACAATATTGACATTAGCGAGCGATATGCTGCTCGACACTCCGGGATGAGCAATGACGAAATCCCGGGGCGTTACACCAGTTGTGAGAGAGAATGAAAATTTGATGATACTATGAGTATCTCTAAAAGTTCTATACTTTGGTTGTCCTTCAATTTTTAGAGATTCACTTGATATAAACCAAATACAAATTTGAACTCCATTAACGACCTTTAAAAGTTTTAATAAAAATTCATATTGTGTAACTCATTGATTTATCACCAAGTAACAAAAGAATGACGAATGTTATTTCAATCTCTTTGCATCAATCTTTTTCGTGAATTTTTCATAAGTGAACCTATTTTTATTTCAAAGACTTGTGATGTTAACTTAATCTAAAATTGATTTAAACAAAAACTAAAACTTAATAATAAATTAGTTCGATTTCAAGTTCTAAGTTTTTTATATTTGAAGTTTTCAGGAGAATGAGAAAGATAATCTGGTATAAATAAAGAGCAGCCTTGTATGGAGATAGAGGGACGAAAGAGTTTTCTTTTTCTATGGCCATTATGGAGTGTGCTCTAAATGGGCTAATGTGGAAGTGCCACGTTAGTGACCACGTCAGTTTGTGGGTGTTGTATGTAGGATTCGTTTGTAAGTGTAGAATTATTCATAAAAGAAATTTGGAATTATTGAAATCATGCAAAAAAATAAAAATAAAATTGAATTATTAAAAACATGTTGTGTTAGGTGACTCCCTGACTGGTTTTTGCATGGTTTTAATAATTCAAAATGTTTTTTTTTTATTTAACTTTCATTTTGCCCCATCATTATAACTTGACGGCTTGGTTAGGAAAGGCCTAAATTAGGTGAAATTAGAAAGTGTATTACCCAAATTGAGATGATTTAAAGTTTGTTGCCAAAATTGGACAAATCACTAAAGTACATTGTCTATGTTATCAATTAAGTGTAAAATAAATAAATCCTAGACATTGATACTTAAACCCAAAATTTGTATAAATTAAATTCAAACCCAAAAAATGTATCAATATAATAAAAATTTATGGAAATTGCAAAGTTAACTAAGAGAAAAGAAAAAAAAACCTACATGTTGTTAACTCCACGAGGGAGAAGCTTTTGATCAATCTCGAGACTAAGGAGATCATCATGTAGTACAATGGTGATAAGTAATTGAAAAAAAAATTGGGTTTAACCATTTAAGTTTACAGCTTTTGCTCCTCATCCTCCCCCTTCTCTCAAACTCTGGTCACCACTCACCAATTCCATAGCTTTTGTGAATGAGCATGTGGCTCAATGATAGCATCTCTTACAATGATTAAAAAAATAAATCATGTAATTTAAAAGGGTAGGGTCCCCTCAACCTTGCTTGCCGATGAAAAAAAAAATCCATGGTTCCTTTGTTTCTCTCCCCTTTGTTTTCTGTATCTCTACCAGGTAAACCTGCAAAGTGGGCCGGGTCAGCTCAAGCACTAAAGCCCTCACATCAAAAGGGTTGGGCTAGAACTAAAGAGGGTCAGGTTAGCAGGGCTAACACAAAGAATTGTGTGACCCTCACCCATTCTTGAGCCCTATGTTAAAAGGGTTAAGGGTTGGGCCTATAGGGTCGGGTCATAGAGTCGTGTTTTTATATATATATATAGCCACAGAGGTCTCTCTCTTGATCGAAAAAACTAATATAGCCACAGAGGTCTCTCTCTTGATCCAAAAAACTTTATCTGTGTTTTCTAATTACATGTGGGTGTGCACCCAATCATAAGACACCACGTGTTTATAAAGTGGTTGGGTAACTGATAAGTCCGTTAAGGTTAACTAAACTATACATAGGTAATAGGTTATATTATTATTAACACATGGCATTTTGTGATTGGGTGTGCTTTTCCACGAAAAAGGAGAAGACATTATATTATTAGGTCGTCGGTCGTCCCAATAAGTTTATCAAAGTCATGTTAACACTTGTTATTAAAGTCTGTGGTCCTCTCAAATACCCACACAAGTAGGGTTGTGTTAGCTTGTCTCTACCACTTGACTTAATGACATGTATTCCTAAGTGGTCCTATCAAAGTTTTATTAAGTTCATGATCATCACCATAATTATAATTTCATACCTAGTGCTAACGTTTTTCTTTCTTTTAGTTTAAATTTCAGTATAAACCATAAATAAAAAAATTTGAATTCGGGCAAAATTTAGAAGTCCAAAAATTCAGATACTACCGCGAAATTTCAAACCCATGTGTTGAAATTGGGAGGTTTAAACTCATAAAAATTCATGATTTTTCACGAAATTTCGTGAAAATCCAAAATTAGTCGAAATATCGAGGAGGTCATTAAAAAATATTTTAATTACCAAATCAGTTTGGGCAATTATTTAGCCTTGAATTAAGGAATAAGAAAGGAATATGAATTAGGGTTTCTTTAGAGCCGAAAACTCATTCTTTCCCAATGCATTGCCTTCTTCTTCTCTTGCCCATGTGTTCTTCTCCTTCCCTCCTCTCCGGTTTGTTTTATTTTTTGTTTTTTGTCAAATGAAATCCCAATGTCTTGAATTTTATTTATTAACGATTCAACAAGTTTATCTACCACTTAATTTCACTTTTCAATTTTATGTTGGTAACACTCATCTCTTGATTTTATTTATATTAAGAAAGCAATTGGTTTACAATCAGATTATATTGGTTGTTGGGAGATACATATATTGTTGAATCAAAGAATTCGTTAAAATTCGTCAATTCTGGCGAATATCGGTCAAAAAAGTGTGTTTTACACTTCGATAAAAATCTGCCAAACTCTTCGATCCGAATAAAAAACAAACAGCAGATTCTGCCGAATATTTGTGGATCTCAATTTTTGTAAACTATGATATAAAGTATAAAGATAAAACTCAAAACTCAAAATTATTCTTCTGGTTTAACTTAAAATTTTATATCTTCCACACAGATATATAATCTACTGTATTATATTTCCAAATTCATACGTATAAATTAAACTAGAGAAAATTAGACTTAACGCCCAGATAATGGACCTTTTTTATTAAACCCCAACATATTTGAAAAGTTTGACTTTGCACCCCACCGTTTGTTTTCGTCCAGTTTTTCATCCAAAGTATATTTTTACTTTCCCAAATTCCCCTCGTTCTCTTATTACCTAAACCCCAAACACCCCCCCCCCCCCCCCCCCCAAACTACCCACACTCACATATGATTACAAACTAAGTGAAAAACTAAAATCAATTTAGCAATAACATCTCTTTTTTCGTATCTCTGACAACCCTTCCATATAATCATGCTCATTCCCTTTATAAGCTAGAAGACATTTAAGCTTGGCTAGCTTCTGATAAACCTCGACAAGCTCCATAACTCCAGGTGCCACTTCAATAACACATGCAACAATCGATTCCTCTTTCCCCTCTTTGACATTATTCTCATTAAATGGAGGAATAAAAAAAGACAGAATTGGAGGTTCAGACGAATTTCAAACCATAAGTTGTCTTGGAGTACATAAAAGAGCATCTTCATCGGGTTGTCCTCTCCATTGTTCAAAATCTCGAATTCCTCGAGATAACGACAAGTCTAAAACTCAAGATCTTGTTTGAGATGTCGAGTGCCTTTGTTGAGTTGAACAAGTTTCTTGAGCAAATTTCGGAACACATTTATATGTAGTTAGCATTCTTAAATTTAATTTTTAATAGATTTCTTCTTGATTTACAAAAGTTACGAGCAATAACCCAAATTCAACCAATTTTTAGTTTTTTAAGTCAATTTTAACAAGATCTATAAGTTGAATTCTACGAATTTCACAATTTCAAATTCAAACTTTCATTTAGAACAAACTAATATTTACAATCAATAGCAATCCTTTAACTTAATTCTAAAAAAAAAATCAAATAATTTATCATTTTTTTAAAATTATTATATCTCAAGTATCTCAACACTAAAAGTACAGTATGATTTCTCACGAGATCTCACAATTTTTCGCGAGATCTCGAAGATATCAACAAGGTTTGTATGGATAGCATACGGTTTAAGATCTCACGAATATCTCATACTGAACACTCCTATTTCCAAGAGATCTCATGAGATCTCACGAGATTTTGAACAATGGTCCTCGCACGGTCACCCTAAATTGAAAATTGAATTAAACAAATAAACCCTAGATATTGATTCTTTAAACCCTAAACTTGTATAAATTGAACCCAACCCCAAACTTTATTTTGATATCGAAACGACATAATAAGAACGCTAAGGAAATTAAAAACATAATCCAGAGAGGAAAAAAAATCCTACGTGTTGTTGAGTGCATAAGGGAGAACCTTTTCGTGATCTCAACGATAAGGGAGATCATAATTTGGTCCAAAAAAGCAGTGATAAGTAATTGAGATTGAAGAATTGAGTTTATCCGTTTACAGTTTTAGTATAACTTCTGCTGCTCTTCCTTAACTTAGTCTGCTAGTCTGTTGATCAGTTCAATTACGAATTCACGATGATTTCTTTGTTTTTCTCCAGCTTTTTATTTTTGTTTTTTCAAATAGGGTTAATTGGAACTTGTGTTTGGGCTTTCACGAGATTCCAATCAAGGATTCCAATTCCAGAGAAATATAGCCACAGAGGTCTCTCTCTTGATCCAAAAAACTTTATCAGTGTTTCCTAATTATATGTGGATGTACACCCAATCATAAGACACAACGACTAAACTATACATAGGTAATAGGTTATATTATTATTAACACATGGCATTTTGTGATTGGGTGTGCTTTTCCACAAAAGAGGAGAAGACATTATTAAGTCGTCGGTCGTCCCAATAAGTTTTTCAAAGTCATGTTAACACTTGTTATTAAAGTCTGTGGTCCTCTCAAATTTCCACACAAGTAGGGTTGTGTTAGTTTGTCTCTACCACTTGACTTAATGACTTGTCTTCCTAAGTGGTCCTATCAAAGTTTATTAACGTCATGATCATCACCATAATTATAATTCCATACCTAGTGCTAACGTTTTTCTTTCTTTTAGTTGGAATTTCAGTATAAACCATAGATAAAATTTTTGAATTCGGGCAAAATTTAGAAGTCCAAAAATTCAAATACTACCGCGAAATTTCAAACCCATGTGTTGGAATTGGGAGGTTTGAACTCATAAAAATTCGTGATTTTTCACGAAATTTCGTGAAAATCCAAAATTAGTAGAAATATCGAAGAGGTCATTAAAAAATATTTTAATTACCAAATCACTTTGGGCAATTATTTAGCCTTGAATTGAGGAATAAGAAAGGAATACGAATTAGGGTTTCTTTAGAGCCGAAAACTCATTCTTTCCCAATGTCTTGCCTTCTTCTTCTCTTGCACACGTGTTCTTTTCCTTCCCTCCTCTCTGGTTTGTTTTTGTTTTTTGTTTTTTGTTTTTTGTTTTTTGTTTTTTGTTTTTTGTTTTTTGTTTTTTGTTTTTTGTTTTTTGTTTTTTGTTTTTTGTTTTTTGTTTTTTGTCAAATGAAATTCCAATGTCTTGAATTTTATTTCATTAACGATTCAACAAGTTTATCTACCACTTAATTTCACTTTTCAATTTTATGTTGGTAACACTCATCTCTTGATTTTATTTATATTAAGAAAGCAATTGGTTTACAATCAGATTATATTGGTTGTTGGGAAATACGTATATCGTTGAATCAAAGAATTCATTAAAATTCGTTAATTCAGGCGAATATCGGTCGAAAAAGTGTGTTTTACACTTCGATGAAAACCGCCAAATTCTCCGATCCGAATAAAAAAAAAACAGCAGATTCTGTCGAATATTTGTGGATCTCATTTTTTTAAACTATGATATAAAGTATAAAGAAAAAACTCAAAATTATTCTTCTGGTTTAACTCGAAATTTTATATCTTCCACACAGATGTATAATCTACTGTATTAGATTTCAAAATCCATACGTATAAATTAAATAGAAAAAATTAGACATAACCTCCAGATAATGGACCTCTTTTGATTAAACCCCAACATATTTGAAAAGTTTGACTTTGCACCCCCACCGTTTGTTTCCGTCCAGTTTTTCATCCAAAGTATATTTTTACTTTCCCAAATGCCCCTCGTTTTCTTATTACCTAAAACCCCCCAAAGTACCCGCACTCACGTATGGTTAGAAACTAAGTGAAAAACTAAAATCAATTTAGCAATAACTTCTCTTTTTTCATCTGACAACCCTTCTATAGAATCATGCTCATTCCCTTTATAAGCTAGAGGACATTTAAGCTTGGTTAGCTTCAGAGAAACCTCGACAAGCTCCATAACTCCAGGTGCCACTTCAATAACACATGCAACAATCGATTCCTCTTTCCCCTCTTTGACATTATTCTCATTAAATGTAGGAATAAGGAAGATAGAATTGGAGGTTCAGACGAATTTCAATTAAACGATAAGTTGTCCATGGAGTACATAAAAGAGCATCTTCATCGGGTTGTCCTCGCCATTGTTCAAAATCTCGAATTCCTCGAGATCTCGACAACTCTAAAACTTAAGATCTCGTTGAGATGTCGGGTGCCTTTGTTGAGTTGAACAAGTTTTTTGAGCAAATTTCGACACACATTTATATGTAGTTAACATTCTTAAATTTAATTTTTAATAGATTTCTTCTTGATTTAAAAAGGTTACGAGAAATAACCCAAATTCAACAAATTTTTATTTTTTTAAGTCAACTTTAACAAGAAATAAGTTGAATTCTACGAATTTCACAATTTCAAATTCAAACTTCCATTTAGAACAAACTAATATTTACAATTGATAGCAATCCTTTAACTTAAGTCTAAAAAAAAATCAAAAAATTTATCATTTTATTAAAATTATTATATCTTGAGTATCTCAACACTAAAAATATGATTTCTCACGATTTTTCGCAAGATCTCGAAAATAAAAAGGTTGGTATGGATAGCATACGGTTTGAGAT